>LR738713.1:61381419-61391892 GCA_902687465.1 Secale cereale | reverse complement strand
GGTGATATGATAGCTGATACGCATGATCCGCCAAGATTGCTGTTGAATTCCTTTCAGGAGAAAGTGCTCGACGTGATCCGATGCCGTCTCCTGCAAAACAAAAGCATTTTATTTCCAAACGAAGCAAAAGATTTGCTATTTTTGCTGATTAAGATGAAAGAGAGTTGCCCGAATAATTAACGGAAACCCGGTCGAAAACCGTCACAATACGCCCATCAAAAGGGCACACCGACTGACCTGGCACCTATAAGACCACACACACCGTCGAGGTTGCCTCCAATGTCATCATCATCACCTCTCCCCAAGCAGGCGAATCCGACTTCGCCGCCGCCGACTCGTCAAGACCCCTCCGAACGAATAACACCCGAGGACCTCATGGGCCAAAGCCAAAACAATCGGCCGAGACGTCAAAGACCGGCAGCTCCGATTTTGTTGATGCGCTTCACGGGAGAAAGTTGCAAGCCTCGCACCAACCTAGTCCATCGCAGCCTCCGGAGAGCACCGTCCGCTGAATCCGCCCTCATGGTGTCATCGTTGCCACACGGCCCTGCCACGCGCCGCTCCGATTTCTCTGTCACAACGAGAAGCAAACATAGGCACACCAATTGGCGCACTGGACCGCCGACATCAGAAGGACCAGCCGCGACCCAGCTCCACGCGCCACCATCGCCGTTGCCGCACAAGTCGCAACGCCAACACCTCGCATCACCAGTTGGGCACCAGCCAACCTTGATGCCGTGCACGTCCAGCCCATGGAAAGCGCGGAGGGGAACAAGTCTTCAAGACGACGGCCCCAAGGGGGGAAGCGACGCGGAAACGACGCCGTCGCCCGACATGGTCATAGGCTTTCACCCGAAGACGAACCCCGAAGGTGGACAAGGCCAGAGAGCTCCACGACGCCCCTTCAGGAAGGAAGAACGACGGCCACGGGCGCCGCGTCGTCGGCGTCGGCAGAAGCCACGCAGGCAAACACCCGGAGCACTGGCCTCCACACCCCCACGCAACTAGCCACCAACAAGGAGCATGCAGCTAATCCGCATATCCGCTGAACCGCACACCTCCGGCGACGTGGCGACGCTACCACCACGCCGGAGCCATCCACCTCGCCGTCGGAAGACGCCGACGAGCGAAACCCGGCCAGGACAACCAAATCCGGCGACCCCCAGCTACAGCATCATCGCATAGGTCACCCAAGGCCGGCAGCAGCCGGCCCGCGGACGAAGGAGACACCAAAGGCCGGAAGGGGGGCGCCACCCCGCCTCGACGTGCCGACAGGAGCACCGGGCCACAGCCCAGGAGCCCGACGACGCGGCCACGACGACTGCCACCTGTCGGAGACGCGGCCTTGAATCCCAACCACCGAAGCCGTCGCGACGCGCTGCCGAAGAGGGGCGAGCTTCCCTCCACCGCCCAACCGCAGCCGCACCGCGCCAGATCCACCAGTGGCCGCGCCATGCCAGATCCACTCGCTGTCGTGCCCACCGTCGGAGCTGCGACGCCAAGGGAAAAAACAGCCGCTGCCAGAGCAGACCCACCACCGCCGGCACCGCATGCCGGTGGCGGCGAGGGAGGGAAGGGGGTGTGTGGCCGAGGTTTTGTAGGTTGGGGCACCCCGGTGCCGCTCGAGAGTGGCACGGGAGCGAGCGAGTTTCAATGGGTAGCTTTATTTTTACTTCAAGCAAAAGCATTGGCATATAGGGGAAGTGCGGGACTGCAGTGTCTTTACTAGGGACGCATTTGGTTGTTCGTATACTTTTTTGCTCATTTGCATACTTGTTCTAGTTGAGCCTGATTGAGCATATGCAGGTAAACAATCAACATCTGCATGTTGATTGATTGTCTGCATGTTTTCTCCCTGCATCGTAGTGACGCCCCTACGCATCGCGTTTGGTTGCTCGCTTTGTATGTAGTCACACGAGTGCACATTGTTTGGTTACATACGAGCATAGAGTTGTGTTCACCTTGTACCCTACTGGTGAGCTTACCAATACTAGTACACCTTACATACGATCACACCAAGCACACCAACGCCACAACATTGTTATGACGATGAACTGGACAAAGATGATGAAGTTCTTCAACCCTAACGGACGATCCACTTTGCCAATCTCAGTCTTGCTGCATGAATGCTCTCACACATACTTGGAGTAAGCATCTTCTGCCGCCTGCCTAGTCTTAAACCCTCCTCTATGGTTCGCCGTACCCTGAAACTTGTCTGTTGCAAGCTTTCCATAAACTGTAAACCCCCGGAACCCTATCTTCGAACACCACATACCACTTGCGCTGGCAGTGCAAATGAGTAATAAGTTCAATCAACAAGCATTGGAACACACAAACAACAAGCAATGAAGAACTCTAGGAGCAAGGAATGGAGCAGAAGAGCATTAGAAGCGTGCATGATCATAACAAGTTCAACCTACTACTACTTTGGTGTCATCCTACCATCACATCCGAAAGTTGGGGTAATCCTACCACCACAAATTCGTGATCACCGTGAGGATCGTCGTGAGGGACTAGCATACTACCTCACCAAAATATACATACCATAAGATTATTTTTCAAGCCCTAACTACACAGAATATACGCCATCATCGTCTTCGTCATCCTTGTCACCATCACCGTCGAGGATCATGCACGCCGTCCCCACCAGCAGAAGCAACACTACTAGTAGTGCTTGCCCAGCCAGGTCCTCAGCCAAAGCACCTTGTGGGCTGCTCCCATGACAACAAACCCAACACCCTGATCTTTGTTGTCCAGCAGGTGGCTAAGAGCCACCATAAGAGCCTTTGGGCTGCAGCCAATCTGCTCCATGACGGCGCCATAGAGCTCAGTATGGATGTCCTGTTGGGGAACGTAGTATTTCAAAATTTTCCTACGATCACGTAAGATCTATCTACCAGATGCATAGCAACGAGGGGAAGAGTGTGTCTACATACCCTTATAGACCGAAAGCGGAAGCGTCAAGTGACGCGGTTGATGTAGTCAAACTTCTTTGCAATTCAACCGATCAAGCACCGAACGTACGGCACCTCCGCGTTCAACACACGTTTAGCTTGATGATGTCCCACGAGCTCTTGATCCAGTTGAGCTTCACGGGAGAGTTTCGTCAGCACGACGGCGTGGTGACGGATATGATGAAGTTACCGGCGCAGGGCTTCGCCTAAGCACTTCAACGGTATGGCCGAGGTGTGTTTCTGTGGAGGGGGGCACCCCACACAGCTGGAGAGATCAACTTGTGTGTCTAGAGGTGCCCCCTACCCCCGTATATAAAGGAGCAAGGGGGAAGGCCGGCCAACCCCTATGGCGCGCCTAGGAGGAGCAATCCTATCAGGAATAGGATTGCAATCCTATTCCTAGTAGGAATCACCAAGAGGGAGAAGTGGGGAAGGAAGGAGAGGGAGAGGGAGAAGGAAAGGGGCGCCGGCCCCCCTCCTTCCTTGTCCAATTCGGACCAAGGGGTGGGGGGCGCGCGGCCCAGCCCTGTCCTTCCTTCTCTCTTTCTCCTATGGCCCGTTAAGGCGCATAGCTTCCCCGGGGGGTTCCGGTAACCCCCCGACACTCCGGTTAATTCCGAAACTTTACGGAACGCTTCCGGTGTCCGAATATAGTCGTCCAATATATCAATCTTTACGTCTCGGACATTCCAAGACTCCTCGTCAAGTTTGTGGTCTTATCCGGGACTCCGAACTACCTTCGGTACATCAAAACTCATAAACTCATAATACCGATCGTCATCAAACTTTAAGCGTGCGGACCCTACGGGTTCGAGAACTATGTAGACATGACCGAGACTCATCTCCAGTCAATAACCAATAGCAGAACCTAGATGCTCATATTGGCTCCTACGTATTCTACGAAGATCTTTATCGATCAAACCGCATAACAACATACGTTGTTCCCTTTGTCATCGGTATGTTACTTGCCCGAGATTCGATCGTCGGTATCTCAATACCTAGTTCAATCTCGGTACCGGCAAGTCTCTTTACTCATTCCGTAATACATCATCTTGTGATTAACTCATTAGTCATTTGCTTGCAAGGCTTATTATGATGTGCATTACCGAGAGGGCCCAGAGATACCTCTCCGACACTCGGAGTGACAAATCCTATTCTTGATCTATGCCAATACCACGAACACTTTTGGAGACACTTGTAGAGCATCTTTATAATCACCCAGTTACGTTGTGACGTTTGATAGCACACAAGGTGTTCCTCCGGTATTCGGGAGTTGCATAATCTCATAGTCATAGGAACATGTATAAGTCATGGAGAAAGCAATAGCAGTAAAACTAAACGATCATAGTGCTAAGCTAACGGATGGGTCTTGTCCATCACATCATTCTCCCAATGATGTGATCTCGTTGATCAAATGACAACACATGTCAATGGCTAGGAAATATAACCATCTTTGATCAATGAGCTAGTCTAGTAGAGGCATACTAGGGACACTCTGTATTGTCTATGTATTCACACATGTACTAAGTTTCCGGTTAATACAATTCTAGCATGAATAATAAACATTTATCATGATATAAGGAAATGAAAAATAACTTTATTATTGCCTCTAGGGCATATTTCCTTCAGTCTCCCACTTGCACTAGAGTCAATAATCTAGATCACATCACCATGTGATTAACACCAATAGTTCACATCACCATGTGACTTAACACTTTATGGTTCACATCGCCATGTGACCAATACCCAAAAAGGTTTACTAGAATCAGTAATCTAGTTCACATCGCCATGTGATTAACACCCAAAGAGTACTAAGGTGTGATCATATTTTGCTTGTGAGAGAGGTTTAGTCAACGTGTCTGTTACATTCAGATCCGTATGTATTTTGCAAATTTCTATGTCTACAATGCTCTGCATGGAGCTACTCTAGCTAATTGCTCCCACTTCAAATATGCATCCAGATTGATACTTAGAGTCATCTGGAATAGTGTAAAGCTTGCATCGGTGTAACTCTTTACGACGAACTCTTTATCACCTCCATAATCGAGAAAACATTTCCTTAGTCATCCAGTAACTAAGGATAATTTTGATCGCTGTCCAGTGATCTACTCCTGGATCACTTTTGTACCTCCTTGCCAAACTCATGGTAAGGTACACAACAGGTTTGGTACACAGCATGACATATTTTATAGAACCTATGGGTGAGGCATGGGGAATGAATTTCATTCTTTCTCTATCTTCTGTCGAGGTCGGGCTTTGAGTCTTACTCAACTTCATACCTTACAACTCAGGCAAGAACTCCTTCTCTGACTGATCCATTTTGAACTACTTCAAAAACTTGTCAAGGTATCTACTCATTGAAAAAACTTATCAAGCGTCTCGATCTATCTCTATAGATCTTGAGGCTCAATATGTAAACGGCTTTACCGGGGTTTTCTTTGAAAAAACTCCTTTTTCAAACACTCCTTTATGCTTTCCAGAAAATTCTACATCATTTTTGATCGATAATATGTCATTCACATATACTTATCAGAAAGGCTGTAGTGCTCCCACTCACTTTCTTGTAAATACAGGCTTCACCGCAAGTCTGTATAAAACTATATGCTTTGATCAACTTATCAAAGCGTATATTCCAACTCTGAGATGCTTGCACCAGTCCATAGATGGATCGCTGGAGCTTGCACACTTTGTTAGCACCTTTAGGATCGACAAAACCTTCTGGTTGCATCATATAAAACTCTTCTTTAAGATATCCATTCAGAAATGCAGTTTTGACATCCATTTGCCAGATTTCATAATCATAAAATGCGACAATTGCTAACATGATTCGGACAGACTTTAAGCATCACTACGGGTGAGAAAATCTCATCGTAGTCAACTCCTTGAACTTATCGAAAACCTTTCGCAACAAGTCGAGCTTTGTAAATAGTAACATTACCATCAACGTCGGTCTTCCTCATGAAGATCCATTTATTTTCGATGGCTTGCCGATCATCGGGCAAGTCAACCAAAGTCCACACTTTGTTCTCGTACATGGATCCCATCTCAGATTTCACAGCCTCAAGCCATTTTGCAGAATTTGGGCTCATCATCGCTTCCTCATAGTTCGTAGGTTCATCATGGTCTAGTAACATGACTTCCAGAACCGGGTTGCCGTACCACTCTGGCACGGAACATACTCTGGTTGATCTACGAAGTTCAGTAGTAACTTGATCCGAAGTTTTATGATCATCATCATTAGCTTCCTCACTAATTGGTGTAGGAATCACTGGAACTAGTTTCTGTGATGTACTACTTTCCAATTCGGGAGAAGGTACAATTACCTCATCATGTTCCACTTTCCTCCCACTCACTTCTTTCGAGAGAAACTCCTTCTCTAGAAAGGATACATTCTTAGCAACGAATATCTTGGCTTTGGATCTGTGATAGAAGGTGTACCCAACAGTCTCCTTTGGGTATTCTATGAAGACACATTTCTCCGACTTGGGTTCGAGCTTATCAGGTTGAAGCTTTTTCACATAAGCATCGCAACCCCAAACTTTAAGAAACGACAACTTTGGTTTCTGGCCAAACCACAGTTCATAAGTCGTCGTCTCAACGGATTTAGATGGTGCCCTTATTAAACGTGAATGCAGCTGTCTCTAATGCATAACCCAAAACGATAGTGGTAAATCGGTAAGAGACATCACAGATCGCACCATATCTAATAAAGTACGGTTACGACGTTCGGACACACCATTACGCTGTGGTGTTCCGGGTGGCGTGAGTTGTGAAACTATTCCACATTATTTCAAATGAAGACCAAACTCGTAAATCAAATATTCACCTCCACGATCAGATCGTAGAAACTTTATTTTCTCGTTACGATGATTCTCTACTTCACTCTGAAATTCTTTGAACTTCTCAAATGTTTCATACTTGTGTTTCATCAAGTAGATATACCCATATCTGCTCAAATCATCAGTGAAGGTCAGAAAATAACGATACCCGCCGCGAGCTTCAACATTCATCGGTCCACATACATCAGTATGTATGATTTCCAACAAATTTGTTGCTCGCTCCATTGTTCCGGAGAACGAAGTTTTAGTCATCTTGCCCATGAGGCATGGTTCGCAAGCACCAAGTGATTCATAATCAAGTGATTCCAAAAGTCCATCACTATGGAGTTTCTTCATGCGCTTTACACCAGTATGACCTAAACGGTAGTGCCATAAATAAGTTGCACTATCATTATTAACCTTGCATCTTGTGGCTTCAATATTATGAATATGTGTATCACTACGATCGAGATCTAACAAACTATTTTTCATTGGGTGTATGACCATCGAAGGCTTTATTCATGTAAACAGAATAACAATTATTCTATGACTTTAAATGAATAACAGTATTGCAACAAACATGATCAAATCATATTCATGCTCAACGCAAATGCCAAATAACATTTATTTAGGTTCTACACTAATCCCGAAAGTATAGGGAGTGTGCGATGATGATCATATCAATCTTGGAACCACTTCCAACACACATCGTCACTTCACCTTTAACTAGTCTCTGTTCATTCTGCAACTCTTGTTTCGAGTTACTAATTTTTAGCAACTGAACTAGTATCAAATACCCAGGGGTTGCTATGAACACTAGTAAAATACACATCAATAATCTGTATATCAAATATACCTTTGTTTTGCCATCCTTCTTATCCACCAAGTATCTAGGGCAGTTCCACTTTCAGTGACCATTTCCTTTGCAGTAGAAGCACTTAGTTTCAGGCTTGAGTTTAGCTTTGGGTTTCTTTACGGGAGTGACAACTTGCTTGTCATTCTTCTTGAAGTTACCTTTTCTATCCCTTTGCCCTTTACTTGAAACAAGTGGTCTTGTTAGCCATCAACACTTGATGCTCTTTCTTGATTTCTACCTTCGTCGATTTCAACATCACGAAGAGCTCAGGAATTACTTTTGTCACCCCTTGCATATTATAGTTCATCACGAAGTTCTACTAACTTGGTGATAGTGTCTAGAAAACTTTGTCAATTACTATCTTATCTGGAAGATTAACTCCCACTTGATTCAAGAAATTGTAGTACCCAGACAATCTGAGCACATGCTCACTGGTTGAGCTATTCTCCTCCATCTTGTAGGCAAAGTACTATCAGAGGTCTTATACCTCTCGACACGGGCATGAGTATTGAAATACTAATTTCAACTCTTGGAACATCTCATATGCTCCATGGCATTCAAAACATTTTTGAAGTCCCGGTTATAAGCCGTAAAGCATGGTGCACTAAACTATCAAGTATTCATCATACCGAGCTTGTCAAACGTTCATAACGTCTGCATCTGCTCCTGCAATAGGTTAGTCACCTAGCGGTGCATCAAGGACATAATACTTCTGTGCAACAATGAGGATAATCCTAAGATCACGGACCTAGTCCGCATCATTGCTACTAACATCTTTCAACTTAGTTTTTCTCTAGGAACATATAAAAACAAACGGGGAGCTACATCACGAGCTATTGATCTACAACATAGATATGCTAATACTACCAGGACTAAGTTCATGATAAATTAAAGTTAAATTAATCATATTACTTAAAGAACTCCCACTTAGATAGACATCCCTCTGGTCATCTAAATGATCACGTGATCCAAATCAACTAAACCATGTCCGATCATCACGTGAGATGGAGTAGTTTTCAATGGTGAACATCTTATGTTGATCATATCTACTATATGATTCACGCTCGACCTTTCGGTCTCCAGTGTTCCGAGGCCATATCTGCATATGCTAGGCTCGTCAAGTTTAACCCAAGTATTCTGCGTGTGCAAAATTGGTTTACACCCGTTGTATGTGAACATAGAGCTTATCACACCCGATCATCACGTGGTGTCTCGGCACGACGAACTTTCCCAACGGTGCATACTCAGGGAGAACACTTATACCTTGAAATTTTGTAAGGGATCACCTTATAATGCTACCGTCGTACTAAGCAAAATAAGAAGCATAATAAGATAAACATCACATGCAATCAAAATATGTGGCATGATATGGCCATCACCATCTTGTGCTTTTGATCTCCATTTTCAAAGAACCGTCATGATTACCTTCGTCACCGGTGCAACACCTTGATCTCCATCGTTGCATCGTTGTCGTCTCGCCAACTATTCCTTCCACGACTATCGCTACCGCTTAGTGATAAAGTAAAGCAATTACATGGCGACTGTATTTCATACAATAAAGCCACAACCATATGGCTCCTGCCAGTTGCCGATAACTTTACAAAACATGATCATCTCATACAATAACGTATAACTCATCATGTCTTGCCATATCACATCACAACATGCCCTGCAAAAACAAGTTAGACGTCCTCTACTTTGTTGTTGCAAGTTTTACGTGGCTGCTACGGGCTTAGCAAGAACTGTTCTTACCTACGCATACAAAAACCACAACGATTTTTCGTCAAGTATGTGTTGTTTTAACCTTCACAAGGACCGGGCGTAGCCATACTTGATTCTGCTAAAGTGAGAGAGACAGACACCCGCCAGTCACCTTTAAGCAATGAGTGCTCATAACGATGAAACCAGTCTCGCGTAAGCGTACACGTAATGTCGGTTCGGGCCGCTTCATCTCACAATACCGCCGAACCAAAGTATGACATGCTGGTAAGCAGTATGACTAGTAACGTCCACAACTCACTTGTGTTCTACTCGTGCATATCATCTACGCATAGACCTGGCTCATGATGCCACTTTTGGGGAATGTAGTATTTCAATATTTTCCTATGATCACGTAATATCTATCTACCAGATGCATAGCAACGAGGGGAAGAGTGTGTCTACATACCCTTGTAGACCGAAAGCGGAAGCGTCAAGTGACGCGGTTGATGTAGTCGAACTTCTTCACAATTCAACCGATCAAGCACCGAACATACGGCACCTCCGCATTCAGCACACGTTCAGCTTGATGACGTCCCACGAGCTCTTGATCCAGTTGAGCTTCACGGGAGAGTTTTGTCAGCACGACGGCATGGTGACGGATATGATGAAGTTACCGGTGCAGGGCTTCGCCTAAGCACTACAACGGTATGACCGAGGTGTGTTTCTGTGGAGGGGGGCACCGCACACGGCTCGAGAGATCAACTTGTGTGTCTAGAGGTGCCCCTGCCCCCGTATATAAAGGAGAAAGGGAGGAGGCCGGCCAGCCCCTATGGCGCGCGTAGGAGGAGTAATCCTACTAGGAATAGGATTGCAATCCTATTCCTAGTAGGAATCACCAAGAGGGAGAAGGGGGGAAGGAAGGAGAGGGAGAGGGAGAAGGAAAGGGGCGCCGTCCCCCCTCCTTCCTTGTCCAATTCAGACCAAGGGGTGGGGGGCGCGCGGCCCAGCCCTGGCCTTCCTTCTCTCTTTCTCCTATGGTCCATTAAGGCCCATAGCTTCCCCGGGGGGTTCCGGTAACCCCTCGGCACTCCGGTTAATTCCGAAACTTTACGGAACGCTTCCGGTGTCCGAATATAGTCGTCCA
>LR738713.1:61357482-61374449 GCA_902687465.1 Secale cereale | reverse complement strand
ATGCTCATATTGGCTCCTACATATTCTACGAAGATCTTTATCGGTCAAACCGCATAACAACATACGTTGTTCCCTTTGTCATCGGTATGTTACTTGCCCGAGATTCGATTGTCGGTATCTCAATACCTAGTTCAATCTCGTTACGACAAGTCTCTTTACTCGTTCCATAATACATCATCTCGTGACTAACTCATTAGTCATTTTCTTGCAAGGCTTATTATGATGTGCATTACCGAGAGGGCCCAGAGATACCTCTCCGACACTCGGAGTGACAAATCCTATTCTTGATCTATGCCAACACCACGAACACTTTCGGAGACACCTGTAGAGCATCTTTATAATCACCCAGTTATGTTGTGACGTTTGATAGCACAGAAGGTATTCCTCCGGTATTCGGGAGTTGCATAATCTCATAGTCATAGTAACATGTATATGTCATGGAGAAAGCAATAGCAGTAAAACTAAACGATCATAGTGCTAAGCTAACGGATGGGTCTTGTCCATCACATCATTCTCCCAATGATGTGATCTCATTGATCAAATGACAACACATGTCTATGGCTAGGAAACATAACCATCTTTGATTGATGAGCTAGTCTAGTAGAGGCATACTAGGGACACTCTGTTTTGTCTATGTATTAACACTTGTACTAAGTTTCCGGTTAATACAATTCTAGCATGAATAATAAACATTTATCATGATATAAGGAAATAAATAATAACTTTATTATTTCCTCTAGGGCATATTTCCTTCATGTCCACACTCTTGCTCTCCCTGATGGAGGTGGCCACCTCTTTCACTGCCTCAGTCATGCTGCTAAAGACGCTCAACTCCTCCTCTATGATGCTTGCACGCTTGCTCTTCCTATCAAGGATAGGAACGTACTCACCATCCTTCTCAAGATCATCAACGTTGATGGTGTCTGACTCCTGGGTGTCTGGATATTCGGGCATCGACGAGCCCAGCGGCTGACTAGAGCCCATGGCATGCTTGCCGGTTGCCAGCCCAAAGGAGAAGATATGCTGCATCTGGTGGTAGTTCTGGATAGCGGTATTGAGGAACTCTGCGTCCTTGGGGTGAGCCTAAGAAGAAACAGGGCAGAGAAGTTAGTTAGTATGGCAATGGTTCATAGGCTTAAACTGTTGATTTCTTAGAATGGCATGATTAGTGAGCTAACCACGATGTGGCCTTGGCAGTGCTCTGCCTCTAGAAGGATCGAGCAGGTGTCCTCATTTCATGAAGCACCGATGAGGTCTCTGAGATTGGACGCAGTGATCCACCCCGCTCTCCACTTTCTCAGTAGGTTATACACCTGGGTAGAGGTCGCCTCCTGTCCATAGAAATCGAACACCTGCTTTGCAACAAGGTTCAAGTGCACCTCCTTGAAGCCCTTGTCAGTCCTCACCCACTAGCTATGATCACACACATCTTGGTAAGCACAAAAGTGGAGAGGAACGACTGCCATTTCATGTTGTTCTCTCTGCCATCCTTCTTCTCCTTTGCGGCTGCCTTTTGAGCAACAATATTGGGCCGATGCAGCACAAATGGAGGAACTGTAGTGACACCTCAAAAACATCTGAATCAGGAGGCATCTGATCCATAGGAGGCTGGGAGTCCTCGATATACGACGGCGGGAACTAGCTCTCGGACAACACGAGGGCCTGATTAAACTCTTGCATGGTCATGTCCTACAAACGTAAGCGTCATCAACACCATCAGACACTACACATGAGTGGCGGAGCCAGCTCGGCCGGTGAGCCGGGGCAAAGTCCACGATGCTCCTGCCTGCCGATTGTTTGCCCATGCAAAATGATGCTTGGCTCTCCATTAACTACTAGTGGTCAAAGGACAATGCAGGGCATGACCCGGGTAGCCAGGAGGTGGCTCCGCCACTGCTACACATGGATAGTAGGAACTAGAGCACTATCAACACTTACACACTAGCATACCACACATCTAAGCATACTACCAATCCATCCATAACTAGTAGCTACCAATACTTGCCCATATAGAAAGTAAGCTACAAAGATCAAATCATATCAATAAGATTTCTAGAATAGTGATCATGCTTGCCGCGGGATACCATCCTACATCCGAATCCAGCTTATAAACGTCATGCGCATTGTCCATGCAAACCGTGTGGTACTAAAGGCTAATCATTTTTATTTTCTTTTGAGAGAAGGACAATCAACCTTTGGAAATATCTAGGCATTAAATTGGGCAATATTCGCCTGGGGCCCACTAGAAGAACCAGATCGGTGTCTAAAAAAAGGAGAAGGATGGCTTTCTGAAAATACCCGGCCACATCTAGCAGGCTAGCCCAGTACCGCTGTTTGTCCTCTACACTCCGGTTTGTTTTTCCTTTGGTTTTATTTGTTTTCTTCATTGGTTTTGTTTCTTTGTTTTCTCACTTTTTTATTATACTTTTTTTTGTTATTTGGCTTTTCTCTTGTTTTCTTTGTCGGATTTATCGGTTTTCTTTTCTTCAACATATGTCTACTTTTTTCTCAATACACAATGCACATTTTTAGACCACAGGTGAAACATTTTTCTGATACACGTTAGATATTTTTTAAATAGTGATCTAGTACATTTTATCAAAAATATTTGTTTTTAAACTTTTTAACACACGGTAACATTTTTCCAAATACAAATTGAATTTTGTTTAATGACAAGAAACATTTTTGTAAACTATGAAAACAATTTGTTTGCATTAGTCATTAGTGAAGACTAAAAAAATCATGTACATTTTTAAAACATGTGATTTTTTTAAATGTCACATGCATTTTATTGGAAATAAATAATTAACCTACATAGACATTTTTTTTATATTGTCGATTACATATTTAAATATGTCATGAATTTTCTTTTTGAAATGCTGGCATATTTTCGTAGAATATCATGTATATTACAGTACGTGCATATTTTTAAAATGGTATAAAATAATTTTGAATTACACATACATTTTTTTTACATGGTATACACATTTTTCTACAAGTTTCACATGCATTTTGTTGAAACATGGGATTTTTTTGATCGGCATGAACATTTTTTTAAAAAGTTATGAAAATTTTATTAAAACTGCACTAAACATATTTTTATACTAGGTAACATTTTTTCTATTTACTGGTTTTAAATTTCATTACTAGATTAAAAAATTGAACTATATGCATTCAAAACATAAATAAAAGTAACAAATCAAGTGATGCCAGCCCGACGAGCCAGCTTCTCGTGGAAGCACATAATGTGCTTTTCCTTTTATGGGAAGCACACATAGAAAATAACGACTTGAAAATATATTATAGCAACTTCTATCCTCATGCATGCAAATTATAAATGTAAGAAAAACTGTATGAGGTTGGTTCAGGAGGAGCTGTAAGAGAGTACTCTAACATACTGCATTAGTATTCTTATATATTTGAGGCATGTGGATAAGAGCATTTGCAGTTGGGCTCCCCAAACTGACCAGGCGGACAACCGGTCAGTGTCTGATCACAAAATCGTGACCCAACCAGCCTCCCCAAGCTGGCTATGGATATCTGGGCTGATCAGCATCCCTCAAACCCAGCCGAAACGTTGGGCGGGTATGGGATGGCCAGATGCGCCCGAGCGTGTCTGCCATGTTGGACCAACCCATCTGGACCTCACAAATACTGCCACTCCGGACGAATCCTAGACCATAGTAAAAGCATACTTTAGTCTACTCTCGGTCTCCTCCTCCCCTCGTCTCCCCATTCTAATCCATGTCGAGCTCTGACAACAGCGCAACGTCCGACGACGAGAACCACTAGGTTGTGTGAGGCGTAGCCGGACAATGTGGTGGAGCCCGTCGTCTACATCGCTGCGCCGGCCGCGGCTGGACAAGGAAGAAAGCGAAATCTCTAGATCCTTGTCGTCCTCCGTCACCCAGTGGTGCAGTGCGGACAATGGCGTCGGTGCATCACATTTTCATAGCTCCCGGCGCTCCGCATCGATTCTGGTCCGCCGTCCTCGGGCCCTTCTCTACCTGCTCCACATGGCATCCCCGACAACTGTTGGGTCCTGGCGTCAGCATTGACACGGACGCGGACACGGACCGTACGCCGTGAGAGGTAGTGGGCCAGGGCCAGGGTAGTAGTGGTGGAGGCGTTGTGCTCCCACCAATCCTGTGTGCGTGCCGTGGTCGATCCGAAGGACCTGTTCCCCTCATCGGTCCTGCACGGCTCATACACACACCACACACACAAAATGAAAACCTTTTTCTGAGTGAATCTTGTAGTACTAGATTTTTTGACGATGCATGCAAACTGTAAGTGCATCTAGTGCCCCTTAGTGATTTTGGTGCATTGAAGACTTATAGGTTAAGGGACTAATGTGTTTATGAGTGTACACATGTCTATAAGTCTATGAGGAGTTTGATATTTACAGAGAAAGTCGACCCCTAAAAATGAAGTTCTTTGACTGAAGACTTTGGATTTCTGAAGACTTTCTGAAGACTTTGAAAGTGAAGAAATTGGTGTGACCTTGAAGACTTGGTATTCATTTGAGGAACATGAAGCGTGAAGACTTTTGTTTTCGTAGTTTCTTTTTCTCTTTCTTGAGTCATAGGAAACACCGTACTGTTAAAGGGGGTCGAGGAAATACTAAGGAAAAATTTCCATTTGATGCTCACCTCAAAATCCTACACCTACCAATCCCTTGGAGTGAAGCCATTGGAAATCTCATACAGTTTAGTCATATTCTTCAGTGATAGAGATGAAGTTCTTCTGGTCTCCGAGGAATTTGTTCTGATTGAGGAGTTAGAAATTCGCCAGTGCGGATTTCCTACAAGTGAGGAACATGATAGCCCTGAGGAATTTGATACTCCAAAATTTCGACCGTTGCTGTGCTACGCGCTAGATGTCCCAAAATATATACCTACCTAACGGTCATATCATTAAGGGCATTTATGTCTTATCATGTTGGGCTGCTCCCTAGGCTATAAATAGCCGCCCCCCTACAACCACTAGCTGGTTGGCTGCTCTGAGAGAAACTGACACTTGTCATAAGAGCAACCCATCCTCCGAGGACTTTGAGCGAAAATCATCAAGTGAGGGAAAACCCAAAACCAAACCCAAACACCTACAAACCCAAAAGTGATTGAGCATCACTGAAGAGATTGATCCTGAGTGGATCTGACGCTTGTTACCTTTGAAGACTGTGCTTCTTCCAGACGGTTAGGCGTCATGGTCTAGAGCATCCAAGAGGAATTGTGGATTGCCGAGTGATCAAGTTTGTGAAGGTTCGGAAGTCACCTGTGAAGACTTACCATGAGTAATTGGGCGAGGTCTGTGTGACCTTAGCTCAAGGAGAATACGGTGAGGACTTGGTGTCCTGGACTGTGTGTCTGGGACTGGGTGTCCGGGACTGTGTGTCCTAGGGTTTAAATACCTAGCCGCTCTAACCAGATGTACATCTGAGACAACAGTTGGAACTGGTCTACCAAATCATTGTCTTCACCAAACTTACTGGTTCTATTTCCTCAACTCTTTCATTTCCTCATATCTGTGTTGTGTGCTTGTTCATATCTATTTGAAGACTTTGACTGAAGACTTTCTCAATTTCCTCAGTTCAATTTCTTCAGTCTGTTTGTCTTCATCGTGTGTATCCTGTGTTTACGCTTTCTGTACTCTGTGCCTGTCTTCATTTCATCATGATGACCATGCTTGTGTTCTGTTATGTTTACTTCTGAGTACTTATTCCGATCCAAGTAGTACTTCACTAAGGAATTTCGTCACCCACAAATTCCTCAGTGAAGAATTCATAAAAATCGCCTATTCACCCCCTCCAGTCGATATAACACACTTTCAATTGGTATCAGAGCAAGGTACTCCCTTGTTCTGTGTGATTTTGGTTTAACCGCCTGGAGTTTTAGTTATGTCGACCGCAGGTATGATCAAGGTTTCTGTTGGGTGTCCTACCTTCGATGGGACGGACTATCCCTACTGGAAGAACAAGATGCGAATGCATCTTGAGGCAATTGATAACGATCTCTGGTATGTTGTGGAAAATGGTGTTCCCTCAGTTTCACCTTCTCTGAATGCTGCTGATGTGAAGAGATTCAAGGAACTCGATTCTCAAGCGAAGAATATCATTTGTGGCCATCTGAGCAAAGGACAATATGGAAGAGTGAGTGCTTTGGAAACTGCTAAGCTTATCTTGGATAGGCTGTCCAAAGTCAATGAAGGAGTCTCAACACAGCGTGACTCTCGAGTTGATGTTCTTCGCAATCTCTTCAACCGCTTCAAAAGACTTGACAATGAAAATGTTCAGCAAACCTTCGATCACCTCACTGACATCTCAAATGAGCTTCAAGCACTTGGTGCCACTGACATCACCGACCATGAGGTGGTGAAGAAATTGCTGAGATCGCTTGATTCCTCATTTGATACTCTGGCATTGATGATACAAGAGCGTGGTGATTACAAGTCACTTGATCCCGCTGATATCCTCGAAAGGCTAAATACTCATGAGTTGCAGCTTGCTGAAAAGAGAGATCTCTATGGTCCGAGCTATGGCAGATCACGTGCCCTGAAGGCCAAGGTCGTTTCTGAATCTGAAGGTGAAGATTCTGGTAGTAGCCTTGGTGATCCTGAAGAACTGAGCTAGGAGCTAGCACTGCCCGTGAAGAAATTCCAAAGGTTCTCAAGATGTGGTCGCTTTGGAAAATTCTCAAGGAGAAATGATTCATCATCCAGTGACTACAATAAGAGGCTATGCCACAAATGCAAGAAGCTTGGTCACTACATTCAAGATTGTCCTCAGTGGGAAAAGGAATCTAAGAAGAAGAAATACAAGGATTGTAGTTCTGATGATGCGAAGAAGACGAAGAAATCGTCAAAATCTTCATAATCAAAATCCTCGAAGTCTTCATCTCACAAGAAGAGCAGCTCCAAGAAAGCCCGGGCACTCATTGGCAAGGAAATGGACTCCGAGGCTGAATCTGAGGATTATGAGGAAGATGAGGAATCTGAGGAGTCCGAGTCTGGTGTGGCGAGTCTAGCTCGCGCTACTGCATTCGTCAGCAAGTCTAGCTTCAACCCTGAAGAAAATGGCTTCACCAACAAGGCTGATGAAGGCAATGATGACTATGCTCCCACCTATTGTTTCATGGCAAAGGGTGCCAAGGTACTCAAATATGCTTCCTCTGAATCTAGTGAGAATAAATCTGATGAAAATCTCAAGCCCAGCCATTCTAAACTTGCTAAGATTGTTGTGCAACAACAAAAGGCTTTTGAAAAGGTTCAAAACATGCTAGATAAAAGTGATGATATGTTGGGTGAAGAAATGGATCGCACTAAAATCTTGACTAAAAATCTTCAGAGACTTCAGTCTAGGTTTGACAATCTTCAGGGTCATCATAACACTCTCTTATCTGACCATGAGAAGCTTTCTTATGAATTTCTTCAAATTAAGCAAGATCTTGAAAAGCTAAGAGTGAGTTATGAAGATCTTCGGAAGGAGCGTGATTCATTACTTGCTCAAGTAATCAGCGCCTCTCAGGAAGAATTCACCCCCCATGCCTTAAATGCATTGAACGTGAATATGCTAATTCTTCACCTTAATGTTCAAATGCTTCTAATGCTACAAATTCTTCAACTGTCTCTGCTATCACTAATTCCTCATCTGAGGACATTGCTAGTATCACTAATGATGCAGGGCTGAAGGAATTGTACATTACAGGCATGTACAAAAGCCTCAAAGGGCATCAGACTCTTTGTGATGTGCTTAAAAAGCAGATCCTTAACAGGAACCCTAGGAAAGAGGGTATTGCCTTTGAGAGGAAACTTAATGCTGATGGTTCATATTGGAAGCCTGAGCAGTACCCCAAAACCTCATGGGTTGCTCCAAAGGGACCTCCAGTTGATCCATCCAATTTATCTGGCTTTACATGTGAATCTCCTCATTCTTCTGATTAGTCATTTGACTCCAACTATAAACTATTCAAAAATCAGAATGGTGAAGTATTTGCTAGATATGTTGGAACTAACTACAGGAATGGTCCCCCTATGAAGAAAATCTGGGTCCCTAAGAGGCACCTTGAAAGTCTTCAAGTGAATGTCCTCATGACACCTCATGTGAGGAATAGGAACCCCAGATCCAATTCTTCATATGGATCAAAATCTTTAGATGGATTCAAATCCTCACACGGACCAAATTTCTCACGTGGATCAAATTCCTCAAAAGGATCAAAGTCCTCATATGAATATCGTCGTGCTAACAACTCTGTTTCGCAGGGAAGAGCTAAGGGCTATGAATATGAGCATTCTTCTTCTAACCATTATGTTCATAAGTCCTCGAAGAATTTCTCTTCTTATTCATATGCTTATCCTAACTCCTCTTATGTGAAACGAAATGGGCTGGCTTCTATGCCACCTTTCTCGTATGGAGCTCGCAGAGTGATGAACTCTTTGCCACCCCTTCAGATGTGGGTGGTGAAGAAAAACAACTAATCTCTTCTGCAGGGTCAGGTCTCCAGACGTGCTCAAACGTCTGAAGAATTTGCTGGAGACCTGAAATGTGCCAGAAAGGACGCAGGCTAATCATGAAGAAATGAACTCTCATTTCTCACGTCCTCATACTACTTTATCTGTTGCATTGGTTGATGAAATTGATCTGATGAATTGATGTCATATTCTTCACAGATGAAGTATATGAGTTTGTAAGCTGCACTAATTCATCTGCAGGATGATCAACCCAAAGCCTCTGAGTGGGTACTCGATAGTGGATGTACAAATCACATGACTGGTGACAAGAATCTATTGATGGATGCTCCCTTATCTCCATCTCATCTGAACCATATCATCTTCGCTGACAAAGGAAAAGTCAGGTATTGGGTCTAGGTAAGGTTGTGATCTCAAAGGATCGACACATGGACAAAGTCATGCTTGTCGAGTCCTTAGGATACAACCTCATGTCTGTCTCAATGCTTTGCAATCTTGATATGATTGTAGTCTTTGGCAAGTATCGTTGTTTTGTGATCATGGAATCTCACAATTCCAAAGTCTTCGAAGGCTTTAGGAGAGGAGACTTGTATATTGTTGATTTCTCTACATGACCTCAACCAACTGTGTGTCTACTTGCAAAAGCTTCAGAAGGTTGGCTATGGCATCGACGACTTGGTCATGCAGGCATGAGGAATTTGCACACGCTTGCGAAGAAGAAGTATGTTATTGGCATTGAGAATGTCAAATTTCTCAAGGATCACTTATGCGGAGCCTGTGAAGCTGGAAAGATGACCAAGGCCAAGCATACAGCGAAGACTATCATGACTACTACTCGACCATTTGAATTGCTTCACATGGATCTCTTTGGTCCTAACCATTATTCTGCAGTTTCAAATGATGCATCTCAATATGGCTTTGTTATTGTTGTTGATTACTCTTGATACACATGGGTACACATTGTTACTTACAAACATGAAGTGCAGGAAGTCTTCAAACGATTTTCCTCAAGGGCTTCAACCAACTTTGGTGTGAAGATCAAGCACATCAGAAGTGACAAGGGAACTCACTTTAAGAACTCTGGTCTTGATGACTATCTTGATAAACTTGGTATTACTCATGAGTTATCTGCTCCTTATACTCCTCAGCAGAATGGCGTCGTGGAGAGCAAGAACATGACTCTTGCTGAGATGGCTCGCACTATGCTTGATGAATACAAAATGCCTCGTCGTTTCTGGATTGATGTAATTGATACTGCGTGCCACATCATCAACAGAGTATATCTTCACAAATTCTTCAAGAAGACTGCCTATGAACTCCTCACTGACAAGAAAGCCAATGTGAGTTATTTCAAATTCTTCGGTGCTAAATGTTGGATTAGAGATCCTCATCACAACTCAAAATTTGCACCGAAAGCACATGAAGGGTTTATTCTTGGTTACGGAAAGGACTCGCACACCTACAGGGTCTTCAACAACGTTCTTCACAAGGTTGTTGAAACTGTAGATGTGCGGTTCGATGAAACTAAAGGCTCGCAAAGAGAGCACCTACCTTCTGTGATAGATGAACCAACACCTGAGGAATCTATCAAGTTCAAGGCTACTGAGGATGTCATTCCGACCGAAGAATCTGCTGAAGAATTCATTCCAGAACGTGAAGAATATCGAGCTAATGCACCTGAAGAAAATGCTGAAGAAAATGGTGCTGAAGAAAATGCTGATCAAATCCCTCGACGACAACCAGCTCATCCTCGCGTTGCAAAAGAAGTGCAGATTGAGAAAATCATGGATGACATTGAAGCACCAGGTCCTCTCACATGCTCAAGAGCTTCACATTTATCTAACTTTTGTGGGCACTTTGCTTTTTTCTCTATCACAGAGCCCTCTAAGGTAGATGAAGCATTTATGGCGCCTGAGTGGATTCAAGCTATGCAAGAAGAATTACATCAATTCGAGCTCAACAACGTCTGGGAACTGGTCAAACGTCCAGATCCTTGCAAGCACAATATCATTGGCACAAAGAGGATCTACTGCAACAAGCAAGATGAAAATGGCCTTGTGGTAAGGAATAAGGCACGGCTTGTAGCTCAAGGCTACACACATGTTGAAGGAATTGATTTCGATGAAACTTTTGCACCTGTTGCTAGACTTGAGGCTATTCGCATATTATTTGCTTATGCTAACCATCATGATATCACTCTATATCAAATGGATGTGAAAGGTGCATTCCTCAATGGTAAGCTTGAGGAAGAAGTATATGTTGCTCAACCCCCAGGTTTTGAAGATCCAAAGAATCCTGACAAAGTCTTCAGACTCAATAAGGCCCTCTATGGACTCAAGCAGGCCCCTCGGGCGTGGTATGATACTTTGAAGGAATTCCTCATGAAGAAAGGCTTCAAACCCGGTTCACTTGATCCTACTCTTTTCACAAAATCTTATGATGGTGAATTATTTGTGTGCCAAATATATGTTGGTGATATTATCTTTGGCTGTACTGACCAATGTTATAGTGATGAATTTTCCTATATGATGAGTGAAGAATATCAAATGTCTATGATGGGAGAATTGAAATTCTTCTTAGGTCTTCAAATTCGTCGACAACGCAATGGCATATTCATATCTCAAGAGAAATACCTCAATGATGTACTGAGGAAATTCGGCATGCAAGATTGCAAAGGCGTCAAAATTCCTATGCCCACAAATGGCCATATGTGCACTGATGAAAATGGTATTGACTTCGATCATAAGGTATACCGCTCCATGATTGGTTCTTTATTGTACTTATGTGCATCTAGGCCAGATATAATGCTTAGTGTTTGCATGTGTGCCCAATTTCAAGCTACACCGAAGGAATCACACCATAAGGCTGTGAAACATATTCTTCGATATCTAGCTCACACGACAACACTTGGATTATGGTACCCCAAGGGCTTAGCTTTTGATCTCATTGGATATTCAGACTCTGACTATGCTGGTGATCGTGTGGACCAAAGTCAACATCTGGTACATGTCACTTCCTCGGAAGATATTTGGTTTGTTGGTCTTCGAAGAAACAGAACTGCGTATCACTGTCTATCGCTGAAGCTGAGTATATTGCTGCTGGCTCTTGTTGTGCTCAATTTTTGTGGATGAAGCAAACTCTCAAGGACTATGGCGTCAACGTGAAGAATGTGCCTTTCTTTTGTGACAATGAGAGTGCCATCAAGATTGCTCACAACCCAGTTCAGCACTTGAAGACAAAGCACATTCAGATTCGTCATCATTTTCTTCATGATCATGTGTTGAAGGGCGACATTTCTATTGAGCATGTGATGACTGAAGAACTGCTAGCTGATATCTTCACAAAGCCCTTGGATGATAAGATATTTAGCAAGTTGCGGTGTGAGCTAAATATCTTAGAATCTTCGAATGTTCTTTGAATAGGACACTCATCCTAACACTTATGCAAAATTGATGACTTAGATGTGCAACACATGAAGAAATGTTTTTCTTCAATCAATGAAGAATAACACTCTAAATGTGAAGAAATTAACGAAGAATTTGATTCTCAGAACCCTACGACAATTGTACGCGGTGTCTGAAATCATCATTCTTATACGGTGGATCACGCCACCACCAAAGTTGAAAATCTTTTCAATTTGAGTTTTTCTGAAATTCCTCAGTTGTTCATATTCTTCAACTTTGCATTGTCTTCACCTTTTCCGTCATTTTTCCTTCATTGGCTATATATATGAGTTTATGTCCTCTACAACATTCACTTATTGCTAATTCTTCAGGATGTTTTTCCTGCTAAGTGAATGTGATCAGACCCTTCCCCCTCTATGCTAAACTCAACCCATTCTATTCACAAATTCTTCATGTGCGTTCTATTTGAAATTCATTCAAAATCTTCACTGTTTCCTTGTCAGCTGAAGAATTTGCGAACGCAACATTAGAACTTATCTTATCAAATTTTCGGTTTTGTCGCTCAAATCGTTCCGCATCCCACGACAACACTTATCTATTCACCCACGATCTCACACGGTCTCCACTTCTCAGTACGTGGGTGACACATGTCGAGCGAATGAGAAGGGTCAGGGGCATGTTCGTCCAAATTCTTCGGGCGAGCAGTGTTAGATTACGGGCTCCGCAAACCCAAGAAGTTAGAACACAGGGGCATGGACGAAGATCTCTCCCACTCACGTCTACCTAGCGTCTCACCCTCGTCCAATGAAGAGATTCAAGCAAAAAACAAGTAAAACACACACAAATTTACCCAGGTTCAGGCCACCTTGTGATAACCCACAAGTGTAAGGGATCGCAACAGTTTTCGAGGGTAAAGTATTCAACCCAAATTTGTTGATTCGACACAAGGGGAGCCAAAGAATACTCTTCAGTATTAGTAGCTGAGTTGTCAATTCAACCACACCTGGAAACTTAGTATCTGCAACAAGGTAGTTTAGTAGCAAAGTAATATGATAGTGGCGGTAGCAGCAATAAAAGTAACGATAGTGTTTTTGTAGTGTTTGTGATAGTAGCAGCGGAAAAGTAAATAAGCAACAAGCAATACAGGAAAAGCTCGTAGGCATTGGATCGGTGATGGGAAATTATGTCAGATGCAATTCATCATGTAGAAGTTATAACCTAGGGTGACATAGAACTAGCTCCAGTTCATCAATGCAATGTAGGCATGTATTCCGAATATAGTCATACGTGCTTACGGAAAAAACTTGCATCACATCTTTTGTCCTACCCTCCCGTGGCAGCGGGGTCCTATTGGAAACTAAGGGATATTAAGGCCTCCTTTTAATAGAGTACCGGATCAAAGCATTAACACATAGTGATGAATACATGAACTCCTCAAACTATGGTCATCACCGGGAGTGGTCCCGATTATTGTCACTTCGGGGTTGCCGGATCATAACACATAGTAGGTGACTATAGACTTACAAGATAGGATCAAGAACACACATATATTCATGAAAACATAATAGGTTCAGATCTGAAATCATGGCACTTGGGCCGTATTGACAAGCATTAAGCATAGCAAAGTCATAGCAACATTAATCTCAGAATATAGTGGATACTAGGGATCAAACCCTAACAAAACTAACTCGATTACATGATAGATCCCATCCAACCCATCACCGTCCAGCAAGCCTACGATGGAATTACTCACGCACGGCGGTGAGCATCATGGAATTGGTGATGGAGGAAGGTTGATGAGGACGATGGCGACGATCTCCACTCTCCGGAGCCCCGAACGGACTCCAGATCAGCCCTCCCGAGAGAGATTAGTGCTTGGCGGCGGCTCCGTCTCGTGAAACGCGATAATTCTTTCTCCCTGATTTTTTTCTCCCCGAAAGTGAAGATATAGGATCTGGGGGTACGTCGGTGGAGCACCAGGGGCCCACGAGGCAGGGGGCGTGCCCTCGGCAGGGGGCGCGCCCCCCACCCTCGTGGACAGGCCCAAGGCCCACTGGTGTGGATCTTCTTGCAGGTATTTTTTATATTTTCCGAAATAATTCTCCGTTGATTTTCAGGCGATTCCGAGAACTTTTTATTCTGCACAAAAACAACACCATGGCAGTTCTGCTGAAAACAGCGTCAGTCTGGGTTAGTTCCATTCAAATCATGCAAGTTAGAGTCCAAAACAAGGGGAAAAGGGTTTGGAAAAGTAGATACATTGGAGACGTATCACCTTGCGGTGTAAAACCCTATTTCCTGCTTTGGTGGATTAGCCTCGGGAGGGCTTGAGTATGAACGAGTACAGTGGTTCCTGAGCTCAGGAGGGTCAAGAGGCAAGGGTTCTTGCTCCTTTGTGCGAGGGCAGAGTATCTGGATCTGATCAGCCTGCCTCCATAGTGGAGACCCTAGCTACTTATATAGGCGGCCAGGGTCCTCTTCCCCCAAAATGTTTAGGCGGGCAGGGATCCCACAATGGCCATTTTGAGCGGGAACACAAGGACGTTCCTATCCTGACAAAAGCAGTGTTCGCCTGCAAAGGGATCAGGCGGTGACGCAGTGGTGGGCTCGGTGGTGACATCCTCCCTGTCGTCCTTGCGGTCTTCAGTATTGTTGCACCAAAGGGGAAACCTTTGTCCCGCTCCTCGGGAACCTGCACCTGCGCTGTCTTCTTTGCACCAAAACGGCAACTGCGCCGCTGGCACGCGCTGGGACCCGCTGGTGCGGTGCGTCGCTGCTCGCGTCACTGCCTCCTCCTGAGGCAGGCTTGGCCTTGGATTCTCCGCCCCTCCGAAGCAACCTAGCCTAGGCCGCTCCTGAGGGGGTCTTGATTTCGTTCTCCTCGTGAGTTCTAGCCCTCTCGCAAGGGTCTTGAGCAGCTGGTCGATCAGCTGGGCCGTACCAGGCCGTAGCAGGTGCGCGTCGTGGCCCACAGACAGGCAAGTCTGGGTACCCTGGTTCCCAGGACGCCGATAGTAGCCCCCGGGCCCAAGGCGCGTGGGGAGTTGGCTATGGGGTGAAGCCTTAGTCGAGGACGAAGCGTTGCGGGCCCCCAAAGACTGCGGGCCAGGCTGGCGCGCGATGGTTGGATGGGACGTGGCGACTCCGCTTCCCATGCAGTCTTGGCAACCGTGCGACTTGACAACTCCCATGCGCGGATGAAGGGGTCGCTATGGCTGTGACGCCAGCGACTGGCGGTTGGGCTCCTCCGTCCTATAAATGGGACTAAGGGGGGGAGCCCCCAAGCCATCTTCAAGCCAGCGCCGTCCATTTCCTTGTTCGCTCCCTGCTCTTCTTATTGCTGGGAGGTATCCATGGCACCACTGAGGAAGCCATCCGCCGCGGAGAAGGGGAAGGCGCCGAAGGAGTTGGCCTCACCGCCGCCGAAGAGGGGTCGTGGCCGACCCCGCAAGTATGCCACTACACCCGCGGCAGCTCCTCGAGGGAGCGGGCGCGGCCTTCCCGGTCCCGATGCGGTCGCCGGCGAGAGGCGCGGCGCCTCCTCTCGCGGCGAAGGTGGTCGTGGCCGCGGTGGGAGAGGAGGCGCGAGGCAGCGTTTGGCGGTTGTGCGTCCTCCGCGCCCACAGCTCCACTCCTTCGACGTGTCGTCGAAGTTCGTGGTGTGGGCGGAGAAGCCTGGCGGCTTGTGGCTCCGGCTCCCCCACTCGTTCGGCAACGTGCTTCCAGCCGAAGGCCCCGGCGGCCTCTGGCTGCAGTCCGACGGCTGCTTCAGTGGTGCGTCCTGGGTGGAGGTCGACGTTGCCCCCTCAGGCGACGTGTTCCTGGAGCACGGCTACCAGTCATTTGCGCGCGCGCGACGGCTGCAGGGGAGGTGCATGCTTCACTTCAGGTACGATGGTGCCTCAACGCTATTCGTCAGGGTCTTCTCGGAGGAAGGGAGGCGCCTTGGGTGTTGTCCTGAGGCTGACGACGAAGAGGGTGGTGGCGATGGCGTCCGGAGGAGCAGCTCTTCCTCTGGAGACAAGCTTGGCCTTGGTGGGCGCCGTGAGTCCCCCCTCTGTGGCAGCAGCAACTCCTCCAGCAGCGGCGGCTACAATGAGCCACCGCGCCGCCGAGCTCGGCTTGACGAGGGGGGAGGGTCGTTGCGCTGTTGTGCCTCGGTGAAGCGGAAGGAGCTGGAAGACTCCGACTGAGTGAAGGCAACGGTGCCGAGCCGCGGCTCGGCGGAGCTGTGGCTTGGCGGGTCGGTCTCTGCTTCTTCTTTTTCTTCATTTCCTTCCTGTGTCAAAATTTTAAGTTGCCTCGAGAAGGCGTGTAGTGGACTATGACATATGTACGAAGCGAGAACTTGCTATCATGTTTTTGGTCTGGATGAGATTACTTAGCTTATGTGATGCGACGTCTTGAGGCAAAGTGCTCCTGACTCATTGGCGTCATGAGCCCCCGACCGGCCATGAGGATAGCTGAGTTCGGGAGGTCTTGACCTGCAGAGCCCCCGACTATGAGCGAGCTGCTGTGAGCTGCTGCGGGCTTGCGCCCTTGGGCTCGCTTGAGAGCACCGAGCGTGGATTAAGGCGCCAAGGCCTGAGCTGGCTCGGTAGAATAGGTCATGTAGACTATTTCAGGGTCTTACAGAAAAGGAATATTAAACGGAGTCCAAACGGAATGAAACTTCTGGAGAGATATTTTTGGAGCAAAATACGCACGGGAGACTTGAGAACCACGGAATAGGGAAAATGTGGCGTCCACGAGGGTGCCCCCTACCTCGTGGGCCCCACGTCTGGCCCCCGGTGCCCTCCATCTTCCTATATATACCTACGTACCTCGAAACTATCAGAACAATAGAGAAAACCCTAGTTCCACCGCCGCAACCTTCTGTTATCGTGAGATCCCATCTTGGGGCCTGTTCCGGAGCTCCACCGGAGGGGGGATCTACCACGGAGTGCTTCTACATCATCATCATTGCCTCACCATGAGTTGTGAGTTGTTTACCACAGACCTTCGGGTCCATAGCTAGTATCTAGATGGCTTCTTCTCTCTCTTTGGATCTCAATGCAAAGTTCTCCTCGGTCTTCGAGGAGATCTATTCGATGTAATCTC
>LR738713.1:61323514-61352364 GCA_902687465.1 Secale cereale | reverse complement strand
TAGGCATTGGATCGGTGATGGGAAATTATGTCGGATGCAATTCATCATGTAGAAGTTATAACCTAGGGTGACACAGAACTAGCTCCAGTTCATCAATGCAATGTAGGCATGTTTTCCAAATATAGTCATACGTGCTTATGGAAAAGAACTTGCATGACATCTTTTGTCCTACCCTCCCGTGGCAGCGGGGTCCTATTGGAAACTAAGGGATATTAAGGCCTCCTTTTAATAGAGTACCAGACCAAAGCATTAACACATAGTGAATACATGAACTCCTCAAACTATGGTCATCACCAGGAGTGGTCCCGATATTGTCACTTCGGGGTTGCCGGATCATAACACATAGTAGGTGACTATAGACTTGCAAGATAGGATCAAGAACACACATATATTCATGGAAACATAATAGGTTCAGATCTGAAATCATGGCACTCGGGCCCTAGTGACAAGCATTAAGCATAGCAAAGTCATAGCAACATCAATCTCAGAACATAGTGGATACTAGGGATCAAACCCTAACAAAACTAACTCGATTACATGATAGATCCCATCTAACCCATCACCGTCCAGCAAGCCTACGATGGAATTACTCACACACGGCGGTGAGCATCATGGAATTGGTGATGGAGGAAGGTTGATGATGACGATGGCGACGATCTCCACTCTCCGGAGCCCCGAACGGACTCCAGATCAGCCCTCCCGAGAGAGATTAGGGCTTGGCGGCGGCTCCGTCTCATGAAATGCAATAATTCCTTCTCTCTTATTTTTTCTCTCCCTGAAACGGAAGATATAGGATCTAGGGGTACATCGGTGGAGCATCGGGGGGCCCTCGAGGAAGGGGGGCGCGCCCCCACCCTCGAGGACACGGTGTGGGCCCCCCGATGAGTATCTTCTTGCAGATATTTTTTACATTTTCTGAAATAATTCTCCGTTGATTTTCAGGCGATTCCGAGAACTTTTTATTCTGCACAAAAACAACACCATGGCAGTTCTGTTGAAAACAACGTCAGTCCGGGTTAGTTCCATTCAAATCATGCAAGTTAGAGTCCAAAACAAGTGCAAAAGGGTTTGGAAAAGTAGATACGTTGGAGACGTATCAACTCCCCCAAGCTTAAACCTTTGCTTGTCCTCAAGCAATTCAGTTGATAAACTGAAAGTGATAAAGAAAAACTTTGACAAACTCTGTTTGCTCTTGTTGTTGTAAATATGTAAGCTAGCATTCAGGTTTTCAACAAGATCATGAACTAACCACATTCACAATAACTTTCAGGTCTCAAGACTACTCACATCAATGGCATAATCAACTAGCGAGCAATAATAATAAACCTCGGATGACAACACTTCTCAAAACAATCATGATATGATATAACATGATGGTATCTCGCCAGCCCTTTCTGAGACCGCAAAACATAAATGCAGAGCACCTTTAAAGATCAAGGACTGACTAGACATTGTAATTCATGGTAAAAGAGATCCAGTCATGATCATACTCACTGCAAATTAATAGTAATACATGCAACGACAGAGGTGCTCTCCTACTGGTGCTTTTTGATAAGAGGATGATGACTCTGCATAAAAGTAAATAGATAGGCCCTTCGTAGAGGGAAGCAGGGATTTGTAGAGGTGCGAGAGCTCGATTTTTAAATAGAGATTGAATAACATTTTGAGCGGTATACTTTCATTGTCAACATAACAACCAAGAATCTTGATATCTCCCATGCTACGCACATTATAGGCGGTTCCCAAACAGAATGGTAAGGTTTATACTCCCCCAACCACCAACAAGCACACTCCACGGCTAGCCCGAAACAACGGGTACCGTCCAAACCAGCAACAGCCCTGGGGGAGTTTTGTTTAATTATTATGATTTTGAGCATGGGACTGGGCATCCCGATTACCAGCCATTTTCTCGTGAATGATGTGCGGAGTCCACTCATCGTGAGAATAACCCATCTAGCATGGAAGATATAGACAACCCTAGTTGATACATGAGCTATTCGAGCATACAAAACAGAATTTCATTTGAAGGTTTAGAGTATGTCACATACAAATTTACTTGGAACGGTAGGTAAATACCGCATATAGGAAAGTATGGTGGACTCATATGGAATAACCTTGGGGTTTATGGAAGTGGATGCACAAGCAATATTCCCGCTTAGTACAGGAGAAGGCTAGAAAGAGACTGGGAAGCAACCAACTAGAGAGCAACAACGGTCATGAACATGCATTAAAATTAATCAACAATGAATGCAAGCACGAGTAGGATATAAATCACCATGAACATAAATATTGTGGAGGCTATGTTGATTTGTTTCAACTACATGCGTGAACATGTGCCAAGTCAAGTCACTTAAATCGTTCAGAGGAGGATAGCACCCATCATACTACATCACAACCATTGTAATATCATGTTGGCATGCAAGATAGACCATTATAAACTCTCAACTAATTAAGCATGGCATAAGCAGCTATGATCTCTAATTGTCATTGCAAACATGTGTCATTCATAATAAGCCGAATCAAGAACGATAAGCAATCATATTTACAAAAACAAGAGAGGTCGAGTTCATACCAGCTTTTCTTATCTCAATTAGTTCATCATATATCATCCTTATTGCCTTTCACTCGCACGACAGAACGGTGTGGATAATAATAATAGTGCACGTGCGTTGGACTAAGCTGGAATCTGCAAACATTTAATACAAGAGAGAAGACAAGGTAATATGGCTCAAGATTAAATCAACAACAAAGCATATGAGAGCCACTAAGCATTTTCAATCATGGTCTTCTACTCTTAACCCCTAAAGAAAAGAAAAGAAACTATTTACATGGGAAAGCTCCCAACAAGCAAAAAGAAGAATGGGAAATCTTTTTGGGTTTTCACTTTTAGTTACTACTACAAGAAAAGAAAGTAAACTAGCTCGAAGCTACAACTAATATTTTTTGTTTTTCTGGGTTTTTCTAGCACACAAGAAAAAGACTAAGAAAAATAAATTGAAACTAAGCATGGATGGTACAGTGAAAGAGTGTGAGCACCGACAACTAGAATAAGTGTGAACATGAGTGTAAGTCGGTGAGAAACACGTACTCCCCCAAGCTTAGGCTTTTGGCCTAAGTTGGTCTATGGCTAGTACTGGCCTGACGGATATCCAAAGTTTTAGTTGGGGTCGTACTGAGATGAAGCAGATGCTGCATGCTGAGCTGCAGCTCGAAGACGGGTTGCCTCCGTCATGTTATAACATGCATTTGCCTCCTCCATAGTTATAGTGTATCTTCCTTTTTCCTGAAAGTTAAACAAGGTAGGGGAAGAAAGAACAATAGGGATGGCATGCTGCCGGTTAAAGATTAGTCGATATTTGAGAGTTTGATTATCCCACTCTACAAACCGATGACTCGCCATAGCATTACAGTCTAAATAAGCAGGAGGTAAAGGTTCATCATATGTGTGCACAGACACACCAAGATAGCGAGCTATGCGAGTAGCGTAGATCCCACCGAATAAATCTCCATGCAAACCATTATGGTGTAGTCTACGTGCAACAATAGCTCCTAGATTATATTGCCTATCACCTAGTACAGCACTCCTCAGAACACTAAGATCAGGGACACACATGTGACAAGCCTCATCTTTACTGTTTATGCATCTACCGATAAAGAGAGCAAAGTAATGAATAGCAGGAAAATGTATGCTCCCCGTGGTAGCTTGTGTGACGTCCCTGGACTCTCCCACCGTAATACTAGAAAGGAATTCTCTAAATTCAGATTTGCGAGGATCACTCATACTGCCCCACCGTGGGAGCTTACATGCAACATTAAAATCCTCTAAGTCCATGGTATAAGATTTATCATAAAGGTCAAATAGGACAGTGTGAGAATTACGTGAAGATGAAAATTTAAATCTTCTCATAAAGCTATCAGTTAAGCTACGGTATTGAAGACACTTATCTTGCATGAAGTCCTCGAGGTCAGCGTTGCGCACATATGCGTAAAATTCATCTTTGATGCCTGCTTGACCCATAAATTCATCTGACGGCCATTCACAAGGCAGCACATCAGCATCCCTCGGTGGTTCATCATCCGGCTCACGGAACGCGAGCCTCGGTTCTTGCTTCCTTGAAGGACCACCTTGGAAGTTCCTCCTAGACATTTTTCTGAAATTTTCTGAAATTTTTAGTAACTCACAATAAAAGTTAACCAAACTCAACAAGATTGATAGCAACAACTCCTATAAGTGCCTAGAGGCTATATCATGCATTAGAACTACTTGGGACCAAGAAAATTTGACATGCAAACTCAAGAACAAGGTCACCACAGCAGCATAAATTTGTAACAAATAAAGCACTAGAGCAAAAACTAATTGGACCAATGGAGGAGTCACATACCAAGGAACAATCTCCCCAAACAGTTTGGTGAATGGTGCTTTGAGCAAGGAGATCGAAAATGGCAGCAAAATGAGCTAGAACTCGGGTTTGAGCTGGTTGGGGATTTTTTTGGGAGGAAGAAGAAGAGCATGGGTGAAAGGATAAGTGGAGGGGGGCCACGTGGGGCCCTCGAGGCAGGGGGTGCGCCCTGGGCAGGGGGGCGCGCCCTGTGCCCTCGTGGCCACGTGCTGGCTCCTCTCGCTGTGTATTTAGTGCCATATTTTCTTAAATATTCTAGAAAAAATCATATTTCATTTTCATGGCATTTGGAGAACCTTTATTTTTGGGATATTTTTTTATTGCACGGATAAGTCTGGAAACAGACAGATAATGCTATTTTTCTTTTATTTAACCTAATGAACATAAAGTAAAGGGGGGTACAGAAGGTTTGTGCCATGTAGATTCACGTATCCCATGTTCATCAAAAGGAATCCATTAACAAGGTTGATCAGGTCTTGTTAATAAACTCTTTCCGAGTCACATGAAACCGGAGAATTTTCGAATAACACTATGTTACCTCAATGGGGATATGTATGTCCCCAACAATAAGTATGTCATATGCCTTCTTGATAGTAGGAATAGGAAACTCAAAACCTCCAATAGTAATAGTCGAAGTTTTTCCAATATAGCTGATACTATAGACCTGAGGTTGTTTCCTCGGAAAGTGTACCGTATGCTCATTACCATTGACATGAAAAGTGACATTGCCTTTGTTGCAATCAATAACAGCCCCTGTAGTATTCAAAAAAGGTCTTCCAAGAATAATAGACATACTATCGTCCTCGGGAATAGCAAGTATAACAAAGTCCGTTAGAATAGTAACATTTGCAACTACAACAGGCACATCCTCACAAATACCGACAGGTATAGCAGTTGATTTATCGGCCATTTGCAAAGATATTTCAGTAGGTGTCAGCTTACTCAAGTCAAGTCTACGGTATAAAGAGAGAGGCATAACACTAACACCGGCTCCAAGATCACACAAAGCAGTTTTAACATAGTTTCTCTTAATTTCTTAGGCATTCCACCCTCAAAAGTGTAATTGGCAAGCATGGTGGAGATTTCTACTTCAGGTATCTTTCTTTTGTTGGTAATAATATCTTTCATATACTTGGCATAAGGATTTGTTTTAAGCACATCAGTCAAACGCATACGCAACAAGATAGGTCTAATCATTTCAGCGAAGCGCTCAAAATCTTCATCATCCTTTTTCTTGGATGGTTTCGGAGGAAAATGCATGGGTTTCTGAACCCATGGTTCTCTTTCCCTACCGTGCTTCCTAGCAACAAAGTCTCTCTTATCATAACGTTGATTCTTTGATTGTGGGTTATCAAGATCAACTGAAGGTTCAATCTCTACATCATTATCATTGCTAGGTTGAGCATCAGCATGAACATCATCATTAATATTATCACTAGGCTCATGTTCATTACCAGATTGTGTCTCAGCATCAGAAACAGATATATTATTGGGATTCTCAGGTGGGTGAGCTACAGGTTCACTAGAAGCATGCAAGGTTCTATCATTTTTCTTTTTCTTCTTCTTAGAAGAACTAGGTGCATCTAAATTAGCTCTCTGAGAATCTTTCTCAATTCTCTTAGGGTGGCCTTCGGGATACAGAGATTCCTGAGTCATTTTACCACCTCTAGTCACAACTCTAATGGCATTATCATTATTCTTACTATTTAATTCATTGAGCAAATCATTCTGAGCTTTAAGTACTTGTTCTACTTGAGTGGTGACCATGGAAGCATGTTTAGTAATAAGTTTCAGTTCACTTTTAGCACTATACAGATAATCACTCAAGCGTTCAATCATATAAGCATTGTGTTGTAATTGTCTACCAACATAAGCATTGAAGTTTTCTTGTTTCACAATAAAATTGTCAAACTCATCTAAGCATTGGCTAGCAGACTTATAACGAGGAATATCACCTTCATCAAATCTATAAGAGAATTTGCCTTTACTACCTGTGTCGGGTTATCAAAACCATGTATTTCTTCAATAGGTGGTAAATTCTTAACATCTTCAGCTTTAATACCTTTTTCTTTCATGGATTTCTTTGCCTCTTGCATGTCTTCAGGACTGAGAAATAGAACACCTCTTTTCTTCGGAGTTAGCTTAGGGGCTGGTTCAAGAAGTGCCCAATCATTTTCATTGGCCATCATATTATTATTCAATAGTAATTCAGCTTGTTCCACTGTTCTTTCCATGAAAACACAACCAGCACAACTATCCAGGTGGTCTCTGGAAGCATCGGTTAGTCCATTATAAAAGACATCAAGTATATCATGCATCTCAAGAGGATGATCAGGCAAAGCATTAAGTAACTGGAGAAGCCTCCCCCAAGCTTGTGGGAGACTCTCTTCTTCAGTTTGAGCAAAGATATATATTTCCCGTAAGGCAGCTTGTTTCTTATGAGTGGGAAAATATTTGGCTGAAAAGTAATACATCATATACTGGGGACTACGCACACAACCAGGATCAAGAGAATTAAACCAAGTCTTAGCATCACCCTTTAACGAGAACGGAAATAACTTAAGGATATAATAGCAGCGAATCTTTTCATCATTGGTAAACAGGGTGGCTATATCATTCAACTTAGTAAGATGTGCCACAAGAGTTTCAGACTCATAGCCATGGAAAGGATCAGATTCAACCAATGTAATTAACTCAGGATCAACAGAGAATTCATAATCCTTATAAGTGACACAGATAGGTGAAGTAGCAAAAGCAGGGTCATGTTTCATTCTAGCGTTCAAGGACTTTTCTTTCAACTAGCTAATAACTTCTTAAGATCATATCTATCATTGCAAGCAAGAAATTCTCTAGCAGTTTCTTCATCCATAACATAACCCTCAGGCACTACAGGCAATTCATATTTTTGGGAGTAGTTTCATCATCACTTTCATAAATATCATCAACATTTGCACTCTCCCTAACCTTAGCAATTTGTTCATCCAGAATTCACCTAGTGGCACAATATCAGGCATAGAGGTAGTTTCATCATACATAGCAGAAGTAGCATTATCAAGAACATACGACATATCAGATTCAATAGCAGGAGTAGGCGTCGCAAGTTTACTCATAACAGAAGGAGAATCAAGTGCAGAGCTAGATGGCAGTTCCTTACCTCCCCTCGTAGTTGAGGGTAAGATCTTGGTTTTTTAGTCCTTCAAATTCTTCATAGTGATAAGCAGATATAAATCCCTAGTGACTTAAAGAATAGAGCTATGCTCCTCGGCAACGGCGCCAGAAAATAGTCTTGATAACCCACAAGTGTAGGGGATCGCAACAGTTTTCGAGGGTAAAGTATTAAACCCAAATTTGTTGATTCGACACAAGGGGAGCCAAAGAATACTCTTAAGTATTAGCAGCTGAGTTGTCAATTCAACCACACATGGAAACATAGTATCTGTAGCAAGATAGTTTAGCAGCAAAGTAATATGATAGTGGCGGTAGCAGCAATAAAAGTAACGATAGTGTTTTTGTAGTTTTTGTGATAATAGCAATGGAAAAGTAAATAAGCAACTAGCAATATAGGCAAAGCTCGTAGGCATTGGACCGGTGATGGGAAATTATGTCGGATGCAATTCATCATCTAGAAGTTATAACCTAGGGTGACACAGAACTAGCTCCACTTCATTAATGCAATGTAGGCATGTATTCCGAATATAGTCATACATGCTTATGGAAAAGAACTTGCATGACATCTTTTGTCCTACCCTCCCGTGGCAGCGGGGTCCTATTGGAAACTAAGGGATATTAAGGCCTCCTTTTAATAGAGTACCGGACCAAAGCATTAACACATAGTGAATACATGAACTCCTCAAACTATGGTCATCACCGGGAGTGGTCCCAATTATTGTCACTTCGGGGTTGCCGGATCATAACACATAATAGGTGACTATAGACTTGCAAGATAGGATCAAGAACACACATATATTCATGGAAACATAATAGGTTCAGATCTGAAATCATGGAACTCGGGCCCTAGTGACAAGCATTAAGCATAGCAAAGTCATAGCAACATCAATCTCAGAACATAGTGGATACTAGGGACCAAACCCTAACAAAACTAACGCGATTACATGATATATCCCATCCAACCCTTCACCGTCCAACAAGCCTACGATGGAATTAATCACACACGGCGGTGAGCATCATGGGATTGGTGATGGAGGAAGGTTGATGATGACGATGGCGACGATCTCCACTCTCCGGAGCCCCGAACGGACTCCAGATCAGCCCTCTCGAGAGAGATTAGGGCTTGGCGGCGGCTCCATCTTGTCGAACACGATAATTCCTTCTCTCTTATTTTTTTCTCCCCGAAACGGAAGATATAGGATCTGGGGGTACGTCGGTGGAGCATCGGGGGGCCCTCGAGGCAGGGGGCGCGCCCTGGGAAGGGGGGCGCGCCCCCCCCACCCTCGAGGACAGGGTGTGGGCCCCCCGGTGGGTATCTTCTTGCATATATTTTTATATTTTCTGAAATAATTCTCCGTTGATTTTCAAGCGATTCCGAGAGATTTTTATTCTGCACAAAAACAACACCATGGCAGTTCTTCTGAAAACAGCGTCAGTCTGGGTTAGTTCCATTCAAATCATGCAAGTTAGAGTTCGAAACAAGGGCAAAAGGGTTTGGAAAAGTAGATACGTTGGAGACGTATCATCGTTCTTATGAGCTTAATACACTAGATGCATGCTGGATAGTGGTCGATGTGTGGAGTAATAGTAGTAGATGCAGAATTGTTTCGGTCTGCTTGTCTCGGATGTGATGCCTATATATAATGATCATGCCTAGATAGTCTCATAATTATTCGCTTTTATATCAATTGCTCGACAGTAATTTGTTTACCCGCCGTAGAATATCGCTATCATGAGAGAAGCCACTGGAGAACACTATGGCCCCAGGGTCTATTCTCAACATATCAATCTACAATCTACTTTACTTTTCCGCTTTTACTTTCTGTTCTTATAACCAAAAATACAAAAAATATCAAACTATCATCTCTATCAGATCTCACTTTCGTAAGTGACCGTAAAGGGATTGAGAACCCCTTATCGCATTGGCTGTGAAGTTCTTATTTGTTTGTGCAGGTGCGAGGGACTCACGCGTGGTCTCCTACTGGATTGATACCTTGGTTCTTCAAAACTGAGGGAAATACTTATGCTACTGTGCTGCATCTCCCTTTCCTCTTCGAGGGAATACAACGCAAGCTCGAGAAGTAGCAGTACCCCATCCTGCGTCTCCAGGCACGCATCACCAGGCCTAGAGACACTGGCGATTCTGAACGGGCCCTACCACATGGGCGAGAGCTTGTGTAACCCCTCCCTAGAGAGGACCCGCCTCAGGACCAAGTCACCAACTTCAAGTGTTCTTGTGCGGACGCTGCGGCAGTGGTACCGCCGCAGTGCCTGCTGATATCGTGCTGCCCTCAGGGCAGCTCGGCGGCGGCCCTCCTTGCCGAGCACGAGGTCCATCCGCCAGGCGACGTCCTGGCGTTCCGCATTGAAAGCCAAGACCCGTGGGGTGCGACGCTTGACCTCGTGAGGGAGGACCGCCTCCGCTCCATAAATGAGAAAGAAAGGAGTTTCTCCCATGGGTATGGTAGCGGTGGTACGGATTGACCACAGTACGGACTAGAGCTCGTCGATCCAGCCCCTGCCGCAAGCCTCGAGCTTTTTCTTAAAGTGCGCACCTTGAGGCCACACAAGACTTCCGTATTGGCGCGTCCGGCCTGACCGTTGCTCCTGGGGTGAGCCATCGAGGCGTAGCAGATCTGTGTTCCAAGGTTAGCACAATATGACCTGAAGAGATTTCTTGTGAACTGCGAACCGTTATCCATGATGATGCGGCTGGGGACCCCGAATCGCCTCACGAGGCCCTGGATGAACTTGACGGCCGACCCAGCAAGGATCACGCGAACAGGCTCCACCTCTGCCCACTTGGTGAATTTGTCGATGGCGATGTACAAGAAGCGGTAGCCCCCCGCCGCCCGGGGAAATGGACCCAGGATGTCCAATCCCCAGACCGCGAAGGGCCAGGAGAGCGGGATCGTCTGGAGGCCCTGTGCTGGTTGGTGGATCTGCTTGGCGTGAAATTGGCACGCCTCGCAAGCCTGCGCAAGCTCCGTGGCGTCGTTAAGTGTTGTGGGCGAGTAAAAGCCGCTGCGGAAGGCCTTGCCCACAAGGGTGCGGGACGATGAATGGTGGCCGCAGTCCCCTCCGTGGATGTCAGCCAACAACTTGCATCCTTGCTTCCTCGAGATGCAGTTTAGTGAGATGTCATTGGGGCGCCTCCTGTAGAGTTCGCCGTCTTGGATGCAGTAAGCCGAGGCCTGTCGGACCACGCACTCCGCGTCTTCCTCCCTGTCTAGCAAGGTGTCATGTAGCAGGTACATCTTGAGCTCTTTGGTCCAGAAACCCTCCTCGGGCTCCGCGGCGAGTAGCAGGCGGGCTCCGAAGGTCGGCCCATAGGGTGGAGCTCCGGCTGCGGGCGCCGTAGGTAGCCCCTCCCGAGGGGGCGCCGGCTCAGGAGTGGGCGGTGCCGCCGACGGCTTGAGGGGCCGCTCCTCGAAGATGCCCGGCCTCCGAGGTTCCCTCCTAGAGGCCCGTTTGGCGATGTCGTCCGTGAAAGTGCAACTAATCCCCGGGTGGTTTTGGTAATTAATAACAACATATATATCATTGAACTAATAGTTACTTGAGAATCATTTCAGAGAAGTTCAGTGATATGGGTATGGAAATGACTGAAGAAGTGGACCCCTCAAAATGCTAAGGCAAGCATTGGCAAAAGCTCAAGACTCCATTTTTGGTTTAGTGATCCAAGACCACATTGAGTCCATAGGAAAAGCCAATACTATTAAAAGGGGATGAGGTTGTGTTGATGATCTGGTTGCTCAAGTGCTTAGTGATATATCTCCTTTAGCTATCAGCAACTTTCACTACTAAACACACTCATAAGTAATCTCGGACAAACCGATTCTTCCAACTCAGTCCCACCGAGATGAACCACCTCAGCCATAAGCCAAACCCTAGAAAAATCGGTCAATCCGAGTTTGAGTTCGGTCTCACCGAAACACGGGCTGCCAACCTTCTGTAACCGTTTGTCATCATTTCGGAATATCCGAGTTGTTGATTTCGGTACCACCGAAACTGGCAAGTTCCTATCTTTGACTCATATCGGACAAACCGAGATGGTATTTTCGGTCCCACCGAAAACCCCAACGTTCACTATATTTGAACTTTCGGTCTGACCGAGTTTCCACTTCGGTCTCACCGAGATTGCTCAATTATGTGTGTAACGGTTGGATTTTGTGTGGAGGCTATATATACCCCTCCACCCCCTCTTCATTCGTGGAGAGAGCCATCAGAAAGTACTACCACTCCTACCTTACACTTTCTAAGAAGAGAACCACCTACCCTTGTGTTGAGATCAAGTTATTCCATTCCTACCATATGAAACTTGATTTCTAGCCTTCCCAAGTTGCTTTCCACTCAATCATTTCTTCCACCACAGCCATATCAGTGAGGAGAGTTGAGTGTTGGGGAGATTATCATTTGAAGCACAAGAGCAAGGAGTTCATCATCATCTACAACATCTATTACCTTTTGGAGGGTGGTGCCTCCTAGATTGGTTAGGTGTCGCTTGGGAGCCTCCGTCATCGAGATGTGGAGTTGAACCAAGAAGTTTGTAAGGGCAAGGAGATCGCCTACTTTGTGAAGATCTACCCCGAGTAAGGCTAGCCCTCCGTGGGCGTAGGCCATGATGGAATAGACAAGGTTGCTTCTTCGTGGACCCTTCGTGGGTGGATCCCTCCGTGGACTCGCGCAGCCGTTACCCTCCGTGGGTTGAAGTCTCCATCAGCGTGGATGTACGATAGCACCACCTATCGGAACCACGGGAAAAATCATTGCGTCTCCAAATTGCGTTTGATCCTCTCCACCTCTCTTTACTACATGTGCAATTTACTTTCCGCTGCTTATACTCTAGAATTGCATGTGTAGGGTGATACTTGTCTTGATCATAATTGTGAAACTGCCAAAAACTGTTCATGATCAAAAGGCAGAATTTTTATATTTACAAGTAGTCTAATCACCCCCCCTCTAGACATACTTTCGATCCTACAAGTGGTATCAGAGCTTTGGTCTCCATTGTTTTGGTTTCCATTGCATTGGACTCCATAAGCTTGGTTTCACAACCTAGGAGAGTATGGCGTCTAGTGAGGGTAATTTTCGTAGAGGTCCTTACTTTGATGGTACAAATTTTGCTAGTTGGAAGCATAAAATGAAAATGCATATTCTTGGTCATAACCCAGCCGCATGGGGCATTATTTGTGTTGGTATGCAAGGTGAATTCTTCGAGGAAGGAAAAGTTCCGGATCGCGCAGCTACACCGGAAGAGTTGCAGATGTTGCAAAACAATGCTCAAGCTTGTGACATTCTCTTCAATGCCTTGTGTCCCGAGGAGTTCAACAAAATCAGCCGTCTTGAGAATGCTAAAGAGATTTGGGATACTTTGGTTGAAATGCACGAAGGTACTGAATCTGTGAAGGAATCAAGCTAGATATTCTTCAAGGTCAACTTGACAAGTTCAAGATGAAGGATGGTGAAGGAGTCGCTGAAATGTACTCTAGGCTTGCTCTCATCACAAATGAGATTGCCGGCTTAGGAAGCGAAGAAATGACCGACCGATTCATCATTAAGAAGATTCTCAGAGCTTTGGATGGAAAATATGACACCGTGTGCACTTTGATCCAAATGATGCCGAACTACAAGACTCTCAAGCCAACTGAAGTCATTGGAAGAATTGTTGCTCATGAGATGAAACTTAAGGATAAGGAAGAGCTTCACAACAAGTCAAGTGGTGCTTACAAAGCTACAAGTGATGCTCCCACAACCTCAAGTGACAAGTTAATTTCCAATGAAGAGATAAGCCTAATGGTTAAGAACTTCAACAAGTTCTACAAGAATAGAGGCAAAGAAAGAAGCTCAAAGTCTAGATCATATGATGAAAAGAGATCTTCTAGTCGTGATCGAAACTGCTACAATTGTGGAAGACCCGGACACTTCTCAAATGAGTGTACGGCTCCCCACAAGAGAAGAGAAGAATCTCCAAGAAGAAGATCAAGAGATGAGTCACCTCGGAAAGAGAGAAGGAGTAGAGAAGATCGTTATGAACGAAGACCCTCTCGGAGAAGCAAGGATTCGGAAAGGAAAGACAAGTCATCAAGGAGCTACACAAGAAGAAGACATCAAGCTCACGTAGGTGAATGGGTCTCCGGTTCCGACTCCGACAATCAATCCGATGGAAGCTATCACTCCGACTCCGACTACAGTCAAGATGAAGGTGTTGCCGGTCTTGCTCTCGTATCCTCCAACTCCAACTCCTACGACTTATTTGATTCACCCAATGAGGGAATTGGAAGATGCTTCATGGCTAAAGGCCCCAAGGTAACACACCCTGAATTCATTGACTTTGATAGTGATTAGGATGACTTGCTTGGTGAAGATGAGCTCTTGCATGATAAATCTAGTGAGCTTAGTAACGATGAAAATGCTAGTAGTCTTTATAGTCGAATGACAATGCTATGAAGGAGATTGAGCGTCTAACTAAAGAACTAAACACTCTTAAGTTAGCTCATGAAACAACTCAAGAAGATCATAGAGAGCTCCTAAGATCTCATGAGAAGCTACGCTTCGAGAAGCTCACTCTAGAGCAAGAACATGAGTTTCTAAAAGCGATCAATGACGATCTTCGAAAGAAGAGTTCTTCATATCTTGCCAAACGACTTCTCTTGTCTAATTTCTTGCCACCTATTAAGACTAAGCATGACAAGCATAAGAAAAATTCTTCCTCTAGTAGTAACAATAACCATGTTAAATCTAATGTTGTTACTTCTAGTAGTTCTCTTGATTCCACTAACAATGTTTCAAGCCAAGTTACACTTGAGCAAGAAAATAGCTTATTGAAGGAAATCATAGAGAAAGGTGTCTACAATAGTCTTGCCGGAAGCAAGAACTTTGAGGAAATTGTTCGCAAACAAGGAAGGCACCGGAAGAATCAAGGGATTGGTTTTGAGCGAAAGTTCAACGCCGAAGGTGTTGAGTGGGAAGAAGGTCAATATCCTACTCCACAGTTTGTTTCTCAAAAGGAGAAGTATAATCCTACTTCTTCCAATGTGGAACAAACTCAAGATGACCTTCCACCACAAGACCACAAGCTAAAGGCCAAGGACAAGCTTCAAGAGGAGATTGATGCATTCATTGAAGCACCTCAAGCCATGGTCAAGTGGGTTCCCAAGGACACATCAAGTTCTACTTCGTCAAGCTCAACTACAACCCCAAGGATTCCCATCAAGATGATGTGGATCCCAAAGAAGAAGAACTAGAAGGTTCTTGAGGGTGACTCCGCCAACATACTTCACTCACATTCATTTTGGCAAGAACTTGTGCAATCAACTTCCACATCATGCACTAGTTCATGGAGTCACAAACCCTCTTGTTGGTAAGTCAAGGGACAAGGTAATCATTGCTTTCATAGGACATCATCTTTTGTGAACTTCAATCTATGTCTATGGATATCCTTGTTTGTTCCTTGTGGGACTAACCCATGTAGGTATTGAAAGTGCCCTAATCCAAAGGATAGCTCCCAACTCTTGATGATCTACATCAACATTGAGCATCCACATCTTCAACATCTACATGAAGTCTTCTACGACAACCCAAGGTTAGTTTGACCCTTTAAAAGGGGTTCTCACATCTAGGGGGAGCTTTGCTCTAAAAAAATTGAGCTAACGCATCTCCAAATGATGTGATCACATCAATGCTTTACGTAAAAGTGGTAACCCCACTTGTGCTTAAACGATGAGTATGACCTATGATCAAATGTTCTCATTTGGCTCCTAAGTCAAAATACTCATATAAAGATGACCTAGTCATCGACAAATTGTGTGCTAGTAGCTAGAGTTTTGGTTGTGCATGTTTGACACATATTCCATTTGCTATCTTATTGTGTGAGCATGTTGAATGCATGATTTTATCCATTCGAGGACATCCATTTGTTGTTTTGGTTGTTTTGATTTTTCTGGCCAAATGGATGGACAAGAATGCCTAAGCACCTTCCCTAGCTATCTATGCTTTCTTGTCTCAAATTCTATTCATGCTCAAATCACAAACTATGAACAAGTCATTTTCGGACCCTCCGAGTGAGGAGCACTCGGAGCCACCGATCCGTCTAAGGCTGACTTCCAAAACCTTCTAAGTCAATTTCGGTCAGACCAACTTCTCCCACTCGGTCCAACCGAAACGCTTAGACTGATCTAGGTTTCATCTCGGTGAAACCGAGTTCTAAATCTCGGCGTGACCGATATGCGTAACTGCACAGCAGTTATCCATTTCGGTGTCACCGAGTTTTTCAACTCGGTCCCATCGACAGCAAGGGGATATAAATACTGAGGGCAGCGCGCGATTTTTCCTTCAAACCGTTTCGCCCCCAAGTCCCCTGCTGCCGTCGCCCTGATCTCCGGATCGTCGCCGTCGTCGCCTGTGCGCCCTCGCCGCAGGTCTCCGCCGCCGTCAACGGTTTTCTTCTCCGCGCCGTTGCCGCCGTAGAGGGACTCTACCAAGTTAGGGTGAGTCTCGACCCCTCTCGTGCTCCCCATCTGATTCATTGCACGATTGGTTTGCCCTGTATCTAGCCACGTTTGAAATCTTCCTTAACATCAGATCGGATCTAGTTTCGAGTAAAATTCTTAGGGTTAGGTTTCCACGGAATACATCTCGGTGAAACCGATTTTGAAAACTCGGAATGACCGATTTGGCCTCTGGCTATTGCACTGCACCTTTCGGTCTAACCGAGTTGTGCAAATCGGTGTGACCGATGTAGAGTCTTAGTGAAACCCTAGTGCTTCGGCAGGACCGAAACCCACTTCGGTCTGACCGAAAGTGGTGTGGTAAGCCTCTGTATACACTTCGGATTCACCGAAACTGAATATCGGTTTGACCGAAATGCATTCTGTGAAAACTCAAAACTAAGATTTGAACTCATTTTTTGCAAAAACCTCTGCAGTTTGTGATAACTCTTCTACTCTGCCTATACCTTATCTATTCACAGGTTGTCAGCCATGTCAGATGCCAGTGACAGCCAGAACAGGTTTGAGTCACCTTTTGCAGAGATTGCTGAGGCAGATACTAGTCCTGAGGCTAGTAGTCCTAGTGATGATGGTGAGAGGAGTACCCCTAGTGGTTTGCCTCCTGCAGCCACCAGAACCAGAAAGAAGAGAAATTCTGATGATGAGGACTCTGACTTCATTGCTGAGGAAGTAACCTCCAAGCCCAAGAGAAATGTTGTTGCCAAAGAGCACCAAGGGCAGCAGTTCAAGAAAGGCACCAGCAAGGTCAAGCAGTCAGCTGTTGTCAAGAAACTAAACTTGGGAGAGCCAGCCCCAAGTAAAGTGAAGAAAACTTCCAAGAGGAAGAGAGATGTGTATGCTGATTCTCATGCTGATGTAGCAGCCGAAGAAGAAGAAGAAGAAGCACCCCAGCCTGCTCCTCAGAAGCAGAAACTCATGGGTGATGCAATTAGGTCTCAAGCAACTTCTAAGCCCAAGAAGCCTGCTCAAGCAAAGGCAGCTCCAGCAAAGCCTTCCGCCAAGCCCAAGAGGACAACCAAGAACATTCTAGCCTCTGAGAAGAACAAAGGTGATGTGCCACCGTCTGAGTCTGAAGAAGAACATGTGTTGCTGAAGCTCCGTCCAAAATTGCCACTCCACAACGATGCTCATCCTCAAGCCCAGGATATGAAGGCAAGGAAGGATAGAGGTCTCAGGCTATGGAGACAGTCTGATCCATATGCCATGAGGAGAAGGACTGCTGTGGACCCCAGATTCCACACCAGAGAGCAGCAGGACTTCTATGAGACCGTGCTGATGGATAAGAAGCCTATTGTTGCAGATACCAGATACGTTGACTGGGAGTACATTGACTGTGAAGAGCACCGAGACTTCTTTCCCCATGTGCATGAGAGCTTCACTGCATGTGGAGTTGATGAGTTTGTGGGTCAGAAACTGACTGATTGGAATGATGAGATGATTATGCATTTCTACGCCACAGCCCACTTTTATCCTGATGGGAAGATCACCTGGATGACTGAAGGTCAAAGGTTTTCTTCGTCTGTTGAAGAATGGGCAGAACTTCTGAATGCTCCAGTGCAGAGAGAGGACGACATTGATGTCTATGGGATTCCTAAGAAGAACCATGATTCCATGAAGAACATGTACAAGGAGATCCCCGCAGCAGATTTGGAAGGGTGGAAGCTTGGCTCAGTGTACTATCTCCAGGCAGGTCTAACTACCACAAACACTATTCTGAGGCATACCTTGATGCCCAAGTCTGGAGACCATCGCATGATCCGAGGCTATTCTATCAACATGCTGCACATACTTGATGAGAAGGCACCTTTCAAGGTGATGGACTTAATGGTAGAGACCATTAAGAGGACTGCAGCTGACCAGAAGAGGTCATGTGGATTTGCCCCGCAGATTCAGATGCTTATCAATGCCAAGTTTGGCACGGGCAAATTCATGTTGGATAGGAAGCACTTGCCACTGCAGCCAGAGCATGAAGACAACATTGTTGTGATGGACGAGGAGGATCCAACTTCAGTTGAAGGTCAAGCCAAGATTGAAGCTGCTAAGAAAGCCAAAGCTGATAAAGAGGCAGCAGCAGCAGCAGCCAAACCAAAGAGCTTCGGAGAGCAGATTCTTGAAGCTACCCAGAGGATTGAACAACGCCTGGCCAGCATTGAACAATCTCAGGAGAGCCTAGAGAGGATTGTTGACGACAAGATCCACGCTCTGGACGTGAAGCTGATTGAGATTCAGGTGACCGTCAACAAGCTTGAGGCAGACATGGAGGAAGCAAGGCAGGACAGAGCAGAGCTCATGCAGGATGACCTAGTCCAGGACACTCATCGCCAGACTGCTCAGGTTCCCAGGGGATCCCGATCAGCTGCTATCCCAGTGACTGACTCCAGGGCTACCACTTCAGCACCTCCTACAGCTCCAGCATCCACTCCTCCAGCGCAGACATCAGCTGAAGTCTTCGCCGATGCCGTCATTTCTACTCCGACATCTACCCAGACGGGAGCCGCCAGCAGAGCCCACAGTGACGTTTAGCTCTATGCCTTTTCGAACTTTTTGGTAACTTGTTGCCAAAGGGGGAGAAATTGTATAGATCATAGGGCTTCGAGAGAGAGAGTGCTCTTTCCTTCTTTTGCCGGTTTTCTTTGAGATACATTTGGTTCTTTTGGTCTTTTGAAACTTTCAGTGTGCTTGATACTATGTTTGATGCTACCTTAATGAGTGCTTAGTCATACTATGCTTTAATGTGTGCTTAATGCTTATCATATGCTATTCCTTTTTGTATGACTATTTACTCTTGTCTTGGTGATTGGGTGCATGTTATTCATTCTTATCATTTTGTGCGCTCCACCAAGATGTATGTGACATGGAAGAGTGACCCATAATCCTAATCGATTGTGCATTTGCATTCAAACGCAAATTTTAAATAATGCACAAATTTAGGGGGAGCTCTTGTTTATCACATACTTCTCAAAGCGACGATATTATTCATTGATTATATCTTTTGTCGAAGCTTTGATCTATATGTTGTCATCAATTACCAAAAAGGGGGAGATTGAAAGTGCAACTAATCCCCGGGTGGTTTTGGTAATTAATAACAACATATATATCATTGAACTAATAGCTACTTGAGAATCATTTCAGAGAAGTTCAGTGATATGGGTATGGAAATGACTGAAGAAGTGGACCCCTCAAAATGCTAAGGCAAGCATTGGCAAAAGCTCAAGACTCCATTTTTGGTTTAGTGATCCAAGATCACATTGAGTCCATAGGAAAAGCCAATACTATTAAAAGGGGATGAGGTTGTGTTGATGATCTGGTTGCTCAAGTGCTTAGTGATATATCTCCTTTAGCTATCAGCAACTTTCACTACTAAACACACTCATAAGTAATCTCGGACAAACCGATTCTTCCAACTCAGTCCCACCGAGATGAACCACCTCAGCCATAAGCCAAACCCTAGAAAAATCGGTCAATCCGAGTTTGAGTTCGGTCTCACCGAAACACGGGCTGCCAACCTTCTGTAACCGTTTGTCATCATTTCGGAATATCCGAGTTGTTGATTTCGGTCCCACCGAAACTGGCAAGTTCCTATCTTTGACTCATATCGGACAAACCGAGATGGTATTTTCGGTCCCACCGAAAACCCCAACGTTCACTATATTTGAACTTTCGATCTGACCGAGTTTCCACTTCGGTCTCACCGAGATTGCTCAATTATGTGTGTAACGGTTGGATTTTGTGTGGAGGCTATATATACCCCTCCACCCCCTCTTCATTCGTGGAGAGAGCCATCAGAAAGTACTACCACTCCTACCTTACACTTTGTGAGAAGAGAACCACCTACCCTTGTGTTGAGATCAAGTTATTCCATTCCTACCATATGAAACTTGATTTCTAGCCTTCCCAAGTTGCTTTCCACTCAATCATTTCTTCCACCACAGCCATATCAGTGAGGAGAGTTGAGTGTTGGGGAGATTATCATTTGAAGCACAAGAGCAAGGAGTTCATCATCATCTACAACATCTATTACCTTTTGGAGGGTGGTGCCTCCTAGATTGGTTAGGTGTCGCTTGGGAGCCTCCGTCATCGAGATGTGGAGTTGAACCAAGAAGTTTGTAAGGGCAAGGAGATCGCCTACTTCGTGAAGATCTACCCCGAGTAAGGCTAGCCCTCCGTGGGCGTAGGCCATGATGGAATAGACAAGGTTGCTTCTTCGTGGACCCTTCGTGGGTGGAGCCCTCCGTGGACTCGCGCAGCCGTTACCCTCCGTGGGTTGAAGTCTCCATCAGCGTGGATGTACGATAGCACCACCTATCGGAACCACGGGAAAAATCATTGCGTCTCCAAATTGCGTTTGATCCTCTCCACCTCTCTTTACTACATGTGCAATTTACTTTCCGCTACTTATACTCTAGAATTGCATGTGTAGGGTGATACTTGTCTTGATCATAATTGTGAAACTGCCAAAAACTGTTCATGATCAAAAGGCAGAATTTTTATATTTACAAGTAGTCTAATCACCCCCCCTCTAGACATACTTTCGATCCTACAGTCCGCCTTCTTGTTCGTGCCCCTTCGCACGTGCTGCACCTCCAGCCCTCGAAATCGCTTTTCCATCTTGCGCACCTCCTCCAGGTATGCCTCCATGTGCTCGTCCTTGGACTTGGATTTCTTGTTGGAGAAGTTGACGAGGAGCTGCGAATCGCCTCTAATGGTGAGGCGCTTGATCCCCAGTGCAGCTGCGGCCTTGAGCCCAGCAATCAGGCCCTCATATTGTGCTATGTTGTTGGAGACCTTCTCGCCTTGCTGGAAGCAGAGCTGCACGGCGTAGTACAACTTGTCCTAAGTGGGAGATACCAACACAGCGCCAGCCCCAGCGCCAAGGCGCGAGAAGGCGCCATCGAAGTATACCACCCATCCGTCCGGGGCTTCATCGCCGGGGGCCAGCGAGCGATCCTCGCCAGGCCCCTGTTCCAGCGCGTTGGTCCATTCTGCCACAAAGTCTGCCAGAGCCGCTCCCCTGATCGCTCGCGTGGTGCTGAACTCCAATTGGAATGCATGTAGCTCGATGTTCCACTTGGCAACCCTCCCAATGACGTTCGGGCCCCGGAGCAGCTTCTCGAGAGGGTACGACAAGACAACCTTGATAGGGTGGCCGTGGAAGTAATGGCGCAGCTTCCTGGAGGCGACAAGGAGCACCGGGAGCAGCTTTTGAGGCATCGAGTAACGTGAGCGCGCGTCGCTCAATACGGTGCTGACGAAGTACACAGGGTGCTCCATGAGGGTCGGCACCGCGGGAACTTCAGGTGCTTCGGGAGTCTTGGGCGCTTCTTGCTAGACAGAGGGGCCACCGGTAACCGTGGTCGAATCTACCTCCGGAGGTGCGTCAGGGGGCGACGGAGGTCCTGAGGACGCCGACTTGCCCCGCGGCCTCGCCCTTCGGGGCCTCTCCTCGCGCTCCACCACTAACGCTGTGCTGGCGGAGTGAGGCGTAGCGGCGAGATAGAGGGTCATGGGTTCCAGGGGTCTTGGTGCCACCATAACCGGCAGGCTGGTGAGTTATTCCTTGAGACCTCTGAAGGCGGCGTCGGCCTCCGGAGTCCACTCAAAGGGCCCCTTCATCTTCATGAGCTTGAAGAATGGGAGGGTGCGTTCACCAAGCTTAAAGATGAAGCGCCCCAAGGACGTTACGCATCCCGCAAGCTTCTGTATCTCCTTCAGGGTTGTAGGCGGCTTCATTCTTTCGATGGTTTTGATCTTCTCCGGATTAGCTTCAATGCCCCGGTGTGAAATCAGGAACCCTAGCAACTTGCCGGAGGGTACGCCAGATACACACTTCTCCGGGTTGAGACACAACTTCACCTTGCGCGGGTTGGCGAACGTTTCTTCTAGGTCCTGGATGAGAGTCTTGGCCTCTCTGGTCTTGACCACGATGTTGTCGACGTAGGCCTCCGCGTCCCTCCCGAGCTGAGGGCCGAGGGTGATGTGCATCAGGCGCTGGAAGGTGGCGCCTGCGTTTCTCAGCCCGAAAGGCATACATGTGTAGCAGTAGACCCCGCAAGGGGTCAGGAATGCCGTCTGCTCCACATCCTCCACCGCCATCTTGATTTGGTGGTAGACTGAGAAGGCATCGAGGAAGCAGAGCAGGTCGCACTCAGCCGTTGAATCCATGATCTGGTCGATGTGCGGGAGAGGGAACGGGTCCTGAGGGCAGAATTTGTGGAGGCTCGTGAAGTCGACACACATGCGCTCCTTGCCTCCTTTCTTCGGGACTATGATGGGGTTGGCCAGCCACTCCGGGTGCCGTACCTCCCATACGACGCCTGCTTCCTCTAGCTTCAGAACCTCCTAAACGATGAAGGCCTGCTTCTCCGGGGCCTGTCTGCATGCTTTTTACTTGATAGGGCGCGCGTTGGGGCACACCGTAAGGTGATGCTCGATGATGTGCCTAGGCACCCCGACCAAGTCATCGGCTTTCCAAGCGAACACATCCTTGTTAGCCCTGAGGAAGCTAACCAACGCTGCCTCTTGCTCTGGGTCCTTGCCCGTGTCGATGGTGAAGGTGACTCCTGAGCCCTCCTCGTCAGCGGGCACCTGCTTTATCTCGGCCGGGTCTTGAGAGAAGAGCTGCTTCTTCTTGGCAGGCGCGGCTTCTGATGCCTCCGGAGCCCCCTCCGTACCTGAATGGGCTGCGGCTACAACCCTGTAAGCGTGCCCGAGGACCTGAAGGGCGGCCTTGGGGTCCCCTTCGATAGTGATGACGCCGCTGCTCCCGGGCATCTTGACGGTGTTATAGCCTGGGTGAATCGCCGCCATGAATTTTGCCAAGGCTGGGAAGCCAAGGATGGCGTTGTAGGGTAGGTGGATAGGCGCAACGTCAAAGTCGAGGAGCTTAGTCCGGTAGTTAGCGGGTGTGCCGAAGGTGACCGGGAGGCGGATCTGGCCGAGCGGGACGGCCAAGCCCGCGACCCCTGAGAAGGGCTTGGTGGGGAGGAGCTACCTGTAGGACACGGGCAGATGACCAAGAGCCTCCGGGGAGAGGATGTTGAGCCTGGCGCCGCCGTCGACGAGGGTCCTCGTGACAGCCACCCCGCAGATGGTGGGGGTGCATACCGTAGGGAGGACGTTCGTGCCGGCTGTAGCTATGGCGCGGTCGCCAGGGCCGAAAGTGATGACGTGCCCCTGCGCGCCCCGCGCCCACGGGGCCTCCTTTGGCTGAGCGGCGGCCCCGATCCGCTGAAAGTGTGACTTGAAGTGTCGGGCCGATGCCGGTGCTTGGGATCCTCTGATGATGCAGGCGACCTTACGGTAGGGAAACCGCCCGCCGGTAGCGCCCTGCAGCTCGCCGGCGCGGGCCGCCCAAGCGTCGAGCTCCTCCGTGGGTGACCGGTGCCGGAGCAGCCTCCGCGCCACTAAGAGCGCCCCAGGCGGGGCCACAGGGAGCGGAAGTGGCGGAGCAGGCCGCTCTCCGGTGACCCGGCTGACGAAACGTCATCGGGGAAGGGGGTGGAGCGCCCACGGGTGGCGCGGTCCGACGATGCCGCTCGGACGACGGGGACATCACCAACCTCCACGCGGATGCGGCAGGCCGCGGTCATCATGGCGGTGCAGAGCAGGAGAGGGGAGGCGAGGTCGTCGGAGAGGCGAGATTTCGACACGCCGCCTACCTAGCGCGCCAAATGTCGGATTACGGGCTCCGCAAACCCAAGAAGTTCGAACACAGGGGCATGAACGAAGATCTCTCCCACTCACGTGTGCCTAGCGTCTCGCCCTCGTCCAATGAAGAGATTCAAGCAAACAATAAGTAAAGCACACACAAATTTACCTAGGTTCAGGCCACCTTGCGGTGGAAAACCCTACATCCTGCTTTGGTGGATTAGCCTCGGGAGGGCTTGAGTATGAACGAGTACAGTGGTTCCTGAGCTCAGGAGGAGAGCTTAGGAGGGTCAGGAGGCAAGGGTTCTTTCTCCTTTGTGCGAGGGCGGAGTCTCTGGATCTGATCAGCCTGCTCCATAGAGGAGACCCTAGCTACTTATATAGGCGGCCAGGGTCCTCTTCCCCCGAAATGTTTAGGCGGGAAGGGATCCCACAACGGCCATTTTGAGCAGGAACACAAGGACGTTCCTATCCTCACAAAAGCGGTCTTCGCCTGCAAAGGGATCAGGCAGTGATGCGGTGGTGGGCTTGGTGGTGACATCCTCCTTGTCGTCCTTGCGGTCTTCGGTCTTGTTGCACCAAAGGGGAAACCTTTGTCCCGCTCCTCGAGAACCTGCGCCTGCGCTGTCTTCTTTGCACCCAAACGACAACTACGCCGCTGGCATGCGCTCGCACCCGCTGGCGCGGTGCGTCACTGCTCGCGTCACTGCCTCCTCCTGAGGCAGGCTTGGCCTTGGATTCTCCACCCCTCCGGAGCAACCTAGCCGAGGCCGCTCTTGAGGGGGTCTTGATGTCATTCTCCTCGCGAGGTCTAGCCCCCTCGCGAGGGTCTTGAGCAGCTGGTCGATCACCTGGGACGTACCAGGCCGTAGCAGGAGCGCGTCGTGGCCCGCAGACAGGCAAGTCTGGGTACCCTGGTTCCTAGGATGCCGACAAACAGTTATTCATATCCGCTATAAATAACCCCTCCCCTTCCTCATTTCACTTTTACTCCGCTCGTTCTCTCTCTCGCTTGAGCGTCTCAAACTCTAGTGCCGCCGCTACTTCATCGTTGCCGGTGAGGAACAACTTCACTGCCTCGACCTCGTCGCCGTCGTACTCGCGCCGGCCGCGGATTTCTTCACTCCGCCGCCGCCGTAGCTGTCTTCCTCAGCCAAGTTACTTCACGTCTCCACCTCACAGTTCGTCATGTTCTTCGTCTAGGGTAATTAAAAGTTACTTTTACTGCCCTCTTTGATTCGAATGTTTTCTACAAAATCCTCAAAGGTGTTTTTCTTCAAATCTTTACACACGTAACACCTCACATGTCATCTGTTCTTGATTCTTTTCTCTAAGCTATGTTTTTCTTCAAGATTCCTTATTTGTGTGGATTTTCAATCTATACAACTCTGGAACCTAAGACAAAGAACGCTTAGTGAAATTCTTGAAGACTCATCTGGTCAAATTCCTCAAACTTGTTCTTTTTACAAAACCTTCTGAGAACGCATATGACCTCTCCAAATTCATCGCAACTATACTCTGTTCACAGGTACTCATGTCCGCTGCTGAATCACTAGGTTCTCATCAACATAACTCATTTGCAGCATTCCTCAAAGAAAAGTTGCATACTTCTTCAGAGAATTCAATTGTTCAAATTCCTCGTCTGAAGAAAATGGCTGATGGAAAGAAGCCACAAAAGGGAGGAAAGAGGCCTGAGGTCAACACTGCTTTTGAGATCCCTAAAGACATATATGCTGACTACTGCACTCCTGATGAGGTAAAGTATGGAAAAGAGGACAAAAATCAGCGCAAGGTGCGCATACAGAGAATAGAGAGGAGATGGGCAAGAGAGTGGAGGGAGTACAGGTATGTAACTCCCAAGTACATGAAGAAATCCGCACTCAATCCTCCATGCCCAAGACCTTCATTGGCACATGGCCAAGTTGCTGATCCCACTAGCCTCAAGTGCGGTGAGGATTATCCTGATGAATGGGCCAAGCGCCAGGCCAAGATGGCCAAACAAGCAAAAGAAGCAGTGAGGAAATTCAACGAAGACTCTGCTGCTGCTGCTGCCACTGCTGAGGTCTCTGCTAGCAAGCCGAAGAAGGCCATGGCAAAGAAGCCTGCTCATAAGCCAAGTGCTTCATCTTCAATGCCCTCACGGCCAAGTTCCTCAGCAATGCCCTCACGGCCAGATTCTTCAAAGCCCTCACGGCCAACTCCTCAAACTGCTCCTGCTCCTCCAAAGTCCTCAGCTCCTCCGCCAAAGTCTTCAGATGCTCCGACAAAATCCTCTGCACCAGTGCATCTCGCCACATGTCAAAGGACAGCGGGCATATCTATTGCCTCAGGAGCCTCAGCAAGTTCCTCAGCTGCTCCAAGTTCCTCAGATGGCCCCTCTCTGCTGAAGAAAAAGGCCACTGCTGGATGAGGCTCTCGCCCAAGTCCTCATAAGAAACAAGTCGATTTCCAAGTGCCGTCTAATGATGACGAAGCTAATGATGAAGAACTGGTTGAATTCATCAGAGACAGACAACAAAGGGCCGCTAGAGCCAAAGGAAGCATCGTGCCACTGCTTTTGGATCCGAAAGTGATCCTCGACTTCATTGATCTCTGGTACCAGGATCCCAACACTCCTATGCCTGACTTTAATCTGACTCCTGGCCAAAGTCACATGCTGACCGCCTTCATCGGCGAAGAAAAGTGGAAATTTGAAAAGGCCAGGCAGACGAAGAAAGCGCAGTACAAGAAGGGGCGCTACCTGCAGAAAAATGTTATCAACATGACAACTGATGAACTTGTGAAGCTTCAAGGTGAAATCAAAACCCTCAGTGATGAATTTAACGCATACCATGCAGACTGGATGGGCGCCAAAGTCAGATTTGTGAATTTGACAAAAGGATTTTCTTCAAATGTTGCACGTCCAACGCACATTGAAATTCCTCAGGCTGAAGCATCTGTTCAGTCCACTAAAGAACATGCCAGCACCGCTGAAGAACATTAGGCTGCTGAAGAAAATGAGAATACCAGGGCTGATGACTGCATTGCAGTCGCTAAAGAAATTGCCAGGGCAACCTCTAGTGTTGCGCCTGAAGAAAATGTTAGGACAGCTGAAGCTTCAGAGGTTGTGCCTGAAGAGAATGAAGAAGTCAGGGCAACTGCAACAGTTGTGCCTGAAGAAATTCAACCAAATTCCTCTACTCCTCCTGCGCCTACTCCAACTCCAATCCTTCCATCTACATCAGATGTGAAGAAGACCAAGGCTGCAGAGCGTGCATCTGTGAAGAAAAGGAAGGCATCAACTACATTAGATTCTTCAGCTCCGAAGAAGATGAAGCCATTGACAAGCTCAGTTGACAACCCAATTGATGTCATTCCTATTTCAACCATGCCATCAAAGGACCTTGTTCCGTTTGATGAAGAATATGGGATTCCAAGTGAATCAGAAGAATACATTCCCTCTGCTGCTTCCTCAGAGCAGACAGATGAAGAAATTGAAGTGGATGCAATCCCTTCAACACCAGTTATCTCCTCGCCTATGCTCAGTTCACTGCTGAAGAGGCCGGCGTTGAGGAATTGGATGAACAAGACTCTGACGTGGACATTGGGAGTGCCACTCCATTGATGAATGATGACTTTTGGGATAGTCAACATCCCAACTCTCCTCTGTTCACACCTCTGCAACAAATTCCTCAGTTCCCAGCACGCACTGTTCCATTGGGCTCTGAAGAAACTCATCCCACACCATCTGTCCATGAAGACATTCCAGCCCCTAGTGCTGAAGAAACTGCTGCAGCTGAATCCATGAAGACTTAGACTGCCACTGAAAAGGAACCAGAAATTCCTCAGCCTGAAGAACCTGTGATTGTGAATCCTGAGGTTGTGATGCAACTGACTGACACTCCTCAACCCAAGCCAAAGGATCCATTCTCACGGAAGCAAACATTCAAAAAGGCCAATTTCTTCAACGAGCATGTATTCTTCACTGACTACAACCCCTATGACTCTACTCGCATAAGGAAGAGGCGTTTCTAGACTGCCAGCCATGCAAATTTCTATTCCTCGGTGTTGTTCAACAAAGACAAAGTCTTCGATCATGAGCACATTCCTCACGTGGATATGGAATCTCTGCCGTGCTTCGTGCCAGTCCTCAGTGTTCTTCACGATGCTGGACTGTTAGGTTTCTGCACTGACATCTGTGATTGGAATGAAGAACTCATTCTTCAATTCCATGCAACACCGCACATCACCGGAAACTCTGAAGATGTGAATTCATGGGTGCTGGACTGGATGACCGAAAATACTCACTACAAGGCAACACCTACTGAATTGCTTCAAGCTTTGCCTGTCAGTCCTCCCTCTGAAGCTGCTCATTGCATGTACGAAGAAATTGAGCTTACAGATCACTATATGCAACTGCTGATGAAGCCAATGAAGCCAGTTCAAGCCCCAAGGACCAAATTCCTCGTGAAGGAATTGTTATTTCTGCCTCGGACTGTCTATCGCATTCTGACGAAGACATTGAGTCCTATCAAGGGCCATGACTCAAATGATGAAGAAGTCGTTGGCATCATGAAAAATCTGCTATTCAATATCTTTCATGGCGTCCTCGTCAACTTCCATGATTTCTTCATGAGGACTATGGCAAATGTTGCACTATCCACTTTCAACCTGAAGCCTCATGCTCCGTGGATTATGAGATTCATTAGGACAAGGTCTTCAGTAAACTACAAAGCTGATACACTGAATCATTGTAGGTACTTACCCCCGATTGAAGTCGTCAAACGGACATATTCCTCAGGTGATGGCAAGGGCAAGGCTTCTGCTGTTATTGATGTAGGCATTCGTCCATTGTATGGTCAATTTCGCAAAGCTGCATCCTACTCCACCAATGATGACTCTGCCACCCATGACTCTGTCGCCAATGCTCCCAAGCAAAATCCTCAAGGCACAGTTCCCAGGGTGATGACTGATCGTGAGCTTCTCCTCAGTCTTCACCAGAAGGTTGATCACAATCACAAATGGGTCAAGCGCCAGTTTGGTTCAATTCTTCACAACATGACTTCTACCCACAATGCAGTGAAGAAAAACCATTACTACCTCCATGAAACCCTCAACCGTACCTGGGCTGTTCTGTCTCACCTTT
>LR738713.1:61306973-61317928 GCA_902687465.1 Secale cereale | reverse complement strand
GGGGGGGGGGTGGTTGTTGAGTATTATGATTATTAGGACAAATAGGATAGCATAGGATCTTATCCTACCTTGTTTTGTGTTGGGACCGTAGCATGCAATTTCAAAAATTTCCTACGACCACGCAAGATCTATCTAGGAGATGCATAGCAACGAGACGTGAAGAGTGTGTCTACGTACCATCGTAGACCAAAAGCGGAAGCGTTAGATTAACACGGTTGATTTAGTCGAACGCCTTCGTGATTCAACCGATCAAGCACCGAACGTACGGCACCTCCGAGTTCAGCACACGTTCAGCTTGATGACGTGCCTCGAGCTCTTGATCCAGTAGAGGGTCGAGGGGGAGTTCCGGCAGCACGATGGCATGTTGACGGTGATGGTGGAGTAGATCGCAAAGGGCTTTGCCTAAGCACTACGACAATATTACCTGAGGTGTAAACTGTGGAGGGGGCACTACACACGGCTAAGAGAATAACTTGTGTGTTCTAGGGTGCCCCCTGCCCCTGTATATAAAGGAGGAGAGGGGAGGCCGGTCATCTCTAGGGGGTACGCCAAGTGGGGGGAGTACCACTAGGACTCCTAGTCCTAGTCATCTCCCCCTTCTTTCCAACGGAGAGGGGGAAAGGGGAAAGAGGTGGAGAGGGAGAAGGAAAGGGGGGCCGCACCTGCTACTTCTCGAGCTTGTGTTGTATTCCCTCGAAGAGGAAAGGGAGATGCAGCACAATAGCGTAAGTATTTCCCTCAGTTTTTGAGAACCAAGGTATCAATCCAGTAGGAGACCACGCGCCAGTCCCTCGCACCTGCACAAACAAATAAGAACTTCGTAGCCAACGCGATAAGGGGTTGTCAATCCCTTTACGGTCACTTACGAAAGTGAGATCTGATAGAGATGATAGTTTATATTTTTGGTTTATAAGAACAGCAAATAAAAGTGATAAAAGTAAAGTAGATGTAGATTGATATGTTGGGAATAGTCCCAGGGGCCATAGTGTTCTCTAGTGGCTTCTCTCATGATAGCGATATTCTACGGTGGGTAAACAATTTACTTTCGAGCAATTGATAGAAAAGCGAATAATTATGAGACTATCTAGGCATGATCATTGTATATAGGTATCACGTCCGAGACAAGTAGACCGACTCCTGCCTGCATCTACTACTATTACTCCACACATCGACCGCTATCCAACATGCATCTAGTGTATTGAGTTCATAAGAACAGAGTGACGCATTAAGCAATATGGCATGATGTAGAGGGATAAACTCAAGCAATATGATATAAACCCCATCTTTTTATCCTCGATGGCAACAATACGATACGTGCCTTGCTGCCCCTACTCTCACTGGGAAAGGACACCGCAAGATTGAACCCAAAGCCAAGCACTTCTCCCATTACAAGAAATATAGATCTAGTAGGCCAAACCAAACCAATAATTCGAAGAGAGTTGCAAGGATATTATGAGCACACATAAAAAGTTCAGAGAAGAACCAAATATCTTTCATAGATAACCTTGATCATAAACTCACAATTCATCAGATCTCGACAAACACACTGCAAAAAGAGTTTCATCGAATAGATCTTCTCGAAGACCGAGGAGAACTTTGTATTGAGATCCAGAGAGAGAGAAGAAGCCATCTAGATACTAGCTATGGACCCGAAGGTCTGTGGTAAACTATTCACAACTCATGGTGGGGGCGATGATGATGATGATGATGAAGACCTTCGTGATGGATCCCCCTCCGGTGGAGCTTCGGAACAGGCTCCAAGATGGGATCTTCATGGGAACAGAAGGTACGGCCGTGGAATTAGGGTTTTCTCTCTGTTCACGGAGTTTCCGGGGTACGTAGACTTATATAGGAAGAAGGGGCGCGCCCTGGGAAGGGGGCGCGCCCCCCACCCTCATGGGCCACCTCTTGATCCCCTGACGTGGTTCTCAAGCTCCGTGTGCGTGATTTTCTCCAAAAATATCTCTCGTGAAGATTTCATTCCATTTGGACTCCGTTTGATATTCTTTTTCTGCAAAACCCTGAAACAGGCAAAAAACAGCAATCTAGACTGGGCCTTTGGGTTAGTAGGTTAGTCCCAAAAATGATATAAAACTGTATGAATAAGCCCATTAAACATCCAAGACTGCATAAATAATAGCATGCAACAATAAAAAATTATAGATACGTTGGAAACGTATCAAGCATCCCCAAGCTTAATTCCTGCTCGTCCTCGAGTAGGTAAATGATAAAGAAAGAATTTTTGATGTGGAATGCTAACCAATATAATTTTTCAATGTAATTCTCTTAATTGTGGCATGAATGTTCATATCGAAAAGATTCAAGATAAAAGTCTATACTGACATAAGAAATAACAATACTTCACGCATACTAACAAAGCAATCATGTCTTCTCCAAATACTATGGCTCAAGAAAGTTATCCCTACAAAATCATATAGTGTTGGCTATGCTCCCTCGTTATCACACAAAAATATTCATATCATGCACAACCTCGATTTCAGCCAAGCACTTGTTTTCATACTCTATCTTTTCAAACCTTTCAACTTTCACGCAATACATGAGCGTGAGCCATGGACATAGCACTATGGGTGGAATAGAGGTGGTTGTGGAGAAGACAAAAAGGAGGGAGATAGTCTCACATCGACTAGGCGTATCAACGGGCTATGGAGATGCCCATCAATAGATATCAATGTAAGTGAGTAGGGATTGCCGTGCAACGGATTCACTAGAGCTAAATATGAATGAAAGCTCAACAAAAGAAACTAGTGGGTGTGCATCCAACTTGCTTGCTCACGAAGACCTAGGGCATTTTGAGGAAGCCCGTCATTGGAATATACAAGCCAAGTTCTATAATGAAAATTCCCACTAGTATATGAAAGTGACTAAACACGAGACTCTCTACAATGAAGAACATGGTGCTACTTTGAAGCACAAGTGTGGAAAAAAGATAGTAGCAATTGTCCCTTTTTTTGGGCCTTTTTTTTCTTTGGCCTTTCTTTTTTTTTCTTTTTTTTTGCGGAGGGGCTTTATAGATTTAGCCCTTCCTCCCATGGGACAATGCTCTAATAATGATGATCATCTCACTTTCATTACAAGTCGATATTACAACTCGATACTACAACAACAAAGTATGACTCTATATGAATGCCTCCGGCGGTGTATCGGTATGTGCAATGAAACAAGAGTGACATGTATAAAATAGATGCATGGTGGCCTTGCCACAAATATGATGTCAACTACATGATCATGCAATGGCAATATGACAATATAAAGCATGTCATATGAACGGAACGGTGGAAAGTTACATGGCAATATATCTCGGAATGGCTATGGAAATGCCATGATAGGTAGGTATGGTGGCTGTTTTGAGGAAGAATATATAGTGGGTTTATGGCACCGGCGAAAGTTGCGCGGTACAAGAGAGGCTAGCAATGGTGGAAGGGTGAGAGTGCGCATAATCCATGGACTCAATATTAGTCATAAGAACTCATATACTTATTGCAAAAATCTACGAGTCATCAAAACAAAGCAATCAACGCATGCTCCTAGGGGGGAGGTTGGTAGGAGTTAACCATCGCGCGCCCCGACCTCCACACAAAGGCTGGCACTCTACAAATACCTCATGCTCTAACTTCGTCACATAGCGGTTCACCATACGTGCATGCTACGAGAATCATTAACCTTAACAAGTATTTCTCAATTTCCGTAATAACTCCACTATCATGACTGTAATATCACTATCCTCATATCTCAAAACAATTATCGAGCATCCAACATCTCATTCTATTCAGTGCACTTAGTGTGATTTTTTTACTACATTGACATTGTATGTTTATCATGTGAAGACTAGTTTCTTTAGCCTAAACACATTACCATGCTGTTTTAATAGACTCTCAAATAGATATAAGTAAAGCATGAGAGCTCAACAATTTCTACAAAATATTACCACCACCGTGCTCTAAAAGATGTAAGTGAAGCACTAGAGCAAAAACTATTCAACTCAAATGATATAAGTGAAGCACATAGAGTGTTCTAAAAATTCCTAGGCCATATTTAACTCTCTCAAATAGGTGTGTCCAACAAGGATTATTGTGGCAAACTAACAAGCAAAGACTCAAATTATACAAGACGCTCCAAGCAAAACACATATCATGTTGCGAATAAAAATATAGCTCCAAGTATAGTTACCGATGGATGAAGACGAAAGAGGGGATGCCTTCCCGGGGCATCCCCAAGCTTAGGCTTTTGATTATCTTGAATTACTTGGGGTTCCATGGGCATCCCCAAGCTTAGGCCTTTGCTACTCCTTGTTCCATAGTCCATCAAAGCAATACTCAAAACTTGAAAACTTCACAACACAAAACTTAGACAAAAATTCTCGTGAGCTCCGTTAGTATAAGAAAGCAAACCACTACTCAAAGGTGCAGCAATGAATTCATTCTTTGTTTATATTGGCGTTAAACCTACTGAATTCCAACTTCTCTATGGTTTATATCCTCCAATACTACTCATAGAAGCATCAAAATAAGCAAACAACACACGAAAAACAGAATCTGTCAAAAACAGAACAGTCTGTAGTAATCTGCAGGTTTCGCTTACTTCTGGAACTCCAACAAATTCAAACTAAATTGATAAATTTGCGGAATTTGTCTACCAATCATCTGCAAAAAGAATCAACTAAAAAGCACGCTCCAGTAAAATCTGAAGACCACTTTAGCGAGCGCTAAGGATTCTGTTTTTCATAGCAAGATCATATAAACTTCACACAAGTCTTCCCAAAGGTTCTACTTGGCACAAACACTAAAAAAAACATGAAAACACATCTAATCAGAGGCTAGATGCAATATTTATTTCTTAACAGCAACAAAAACAAAAAATATAAAATTGAGTTGCCTCCCAACAAGCGCTATCGTTTTACGCCCCTAGCTAGGCACGATACAAGATAAATCTAGGTATTGCCATCTTTGGAAGGCAATCCATAAGTGGCTCTCATGATAGATTCATATGGTAATTTGATTTTATTTCTAGGAAAGTGTTCCATGCCTTTCCTTAATGGAAATAGTAATCTAATATTTCCTTCCTTCATATCAATAATTGCACCAATCATTCTAAGGAAAGGTCTACCAAGAATAATAGGACATGAAGGATTGCAATCTATATCAAGAACAATGAAATCTACGGGCACATAATTCCTATTGGCAACAATAAGAACATCATCAATTCTTCCCATAGGTTTCTTAATAGTGGAATCCGCAAGATGCGAATTTAAAGAACAATCATCAAGCTCATGGAACCCTAGCAAATCACACAAAGTTTTTGGGATAGTGGAAACACTTGCACCCAAATCCCACAAAGCATAGTCTTCATGATCTTTTATTTTTATTTTGATAGTAGGTTCCCACTCATCATAAAGCTTTCTAGGGATAGAAACTTCCAACTCAAGTTTTTCTTCATAAGATTGCATCAAAGCATCAACTATGTGTTTGGTGAAAGCTTTATTTTGACGATAAGCATGCGGAGAATTTAGTAAGGATTGGAACAAGGAAATACAATCAATCAAGGAGCAATTATCATAATTGAATCCCTTGAAATCCAAAGTAGTGGGTTCATCACTATGCAAAGTTTTAATCTTTCCACTCCCACTTTTAGCAATTTTAGCATCAAGATCTAAAAACTCCGAATCATTGGGACACCTTAAAGCAGAATCATCTCCAATCCTATTTTCATCAAGATTTATACTAGAAAACAAGGATCTAATAGGAGACACATCAATAACTTTCAGATCTTCATCTTTATTTTCATGATAACTAGAAGAACACGCTTTAATATAATCCTTTTTTAGCACGCATCCTAGCGGTTCTTTCTTTGCATTCATCAATGGAAATTCTCATGGCTTTGAGAGACTCATTGATATCATGCTTAGGTGGGATAGATCTAAGTTTCAAAGAATCAACATCAAGAGTAATTCTATCCACACTTCTAGCCAATTCATCAACCTTAAGCAATTTCTCTTCAAGCAAAGCATTGAAATTCTTTTGCGAGATCATAAACTCCTTAACACTAGTTTCAAATTCAGAAGGCATCTTTCCATAAGAGTTGTTGTAGGAATTACCATAATTATTATATGAATTACTAGGAAAAGTCCTAGGATTAAAATTACCTCTATAAGCATTGTTATCAAAATTATTCCTACCAACAAAATGACATCCAAAGATTCATTGTTATTCTCAATCAAAGTGGACAAAGGCATATCATTAAGATCAAAAGAAGCACTCTTAGCAGCAAATAATTTCATAAGTTCATCCATCTTTCCACTCAAACCACTAATTTCTTTGATAGCATGCACTTTTTTACTAGTAGATCTTTCGGTGTGCCATTGAGAATAATTAACCATAATATTATCTAGGAGTTTGGTAGCTTCTCCTAAGGTAGTTTCCATGAAAGTGCCTCCGGCGGCCGAATCTAAAAGATTTCTAGAAGCAAAATTCAAGCCAGCATAAAAGTTCTGGGTAATCATCCATAGATTCAAAACATGTGTGGGGCAATTACGTATCATAAATTTCATACTCTCCCAAGCTTGTGCAACATGCTCATGATCAAGTTGCTTAAAATTCATAATATCATTTCTAAGAGAGATGATCTTAGCAGGAGGGAAATACTTAGAGATAAAAGCATCTTTGCACTTATTCCACGAATCAATACTATTTCTAGGCAAAGAGGAAAACCAAGTTTTAGCACGATCTCTAAGTGAAAACGGAAATAACTTTAATTTAACAATATTGTTATCCGTATCCCTTTTCTTTTGTATATCACACAAATCAACAAAGTTGTTTAGATGGGTAGCGGCATCTTCACTAGGAAGGCCGGAGAATTGATCTTTCATGACAAGATTCAACAAAGCATCATTGATCTCACAAGATTCAGCATCGGTAATAGGAGCAATCGGAGTGCTAATAAAATCATTGTTGTTGGTATTGGAAAAGTCACAAAATTTGGTATTGTTCTGAACTATAGTGACAAGCAAGAAATCCAACACACACAAGCAAACAAGAAGCAAGCGAACGATAAACACACGGCGGAAGAAGGGAAAATAAAACGGCAAGGGTGAAGTGGGGGAGAGGAAAACGAGAGGCAAATAAATGTAATGCGAAGGATAAGGGTTTGTGATAGGTACTTGGTATATGACTTTTGCGTAAGCCTCCCCGGCAACGGCGCCAGAAATTCTTCTTGCTACTTCTCGAGCTTGCGTTGTATTCCCTCGAAGAGGAAAGGGAGATGCAGCACAGTAGCGTAAGTATTTACCTCAGTTTTTGAGAACCAAGGTATCAATCCAGTAGGACAGTAGGAGACCACGCGCCAGTCCCTCGCACCTGCACAAACAAATAAGAACTTCGCAGCCAACACGATAAGGGGTTGTCAATCCCTTTATGGTCACTTACGAAAGTGAGATCTGATAGAGATGATAGTTTATATTTTTGGTATTTTTGGTTTATAAGAACAACAAATAAAAGCGATAAAAATAAAGTAGATGTAGATTGATATGTTGAGAATAGTCCCGGGGGCCATAGTGTTCTCTAGTGGCTTCTCTCATGATAGCGATATTCTACGGCGGGTAAACAAAACTACTGTCGAGCAATTGATAGAAACGCGAATAATTATGAGACTATCTAGGCATGATCATTGTATATAGGCATCACTTCCGAGACAAGTAGACCGACTCCTGCCTGCATTTACTACTATTACTCCACACATCGACCGCTATCCAGCATGCATCTAGTGTATTGAGTTCATAAGAACAGAGTAACGCCTTAAGCAAGATGACATGATGTAGAGGGATAAACTCAAGAAATATGATATGAACCCCATCTTTTTATCCTCGATGGCAACAATACAATACGTGCCTTGCTGCCCCTACTGTCACTGGGAAAGGACACTGCAAGATTGAACCCAAAGCCAAGCACTTCTCCCATTGCAAGAACTATAGATCTAGTAGGCCAACCAAACCAATAATTCGAAGAGACTTGCAAGGATATTATGAGCACACATAAAAAGTTCAGAGAAGAACCAAATATCTTTCATAGATAACCTTGATCATAAACTCACTATTCATCAAATCTCGACAAACACACCGCAAAAAGAGATTACATCGAATAGATCTCCTCGAAGACTGAGGAGAACTTTGTATTGAGATCCATAGAGAGAGAAGAAGCCATCTAGATACTAGCTATGGACCCGAAGGTCTGTGGTAAACTACTCACAACTCATGGTGAGGGCGATGATGATGATGTTGAAGATCTCCGTGATGGATCCCCCTACGGTGGAGCTCCGGAACAGGCTCCAAGATGGGATCTATACGGGAACAGAAGATACGGCGGTGGAATTAGGCTTTTCTCTCTGTTCACAGAGTTTCTGGGGTACGTAGACTTATATAGGAAGAAGGAGGGCACCAGGGGACGCTCAAGGGGGCCACGAGGCAGGGGGCGCGCCCTGGGAAGGGGGGCGCGACCCCCAACCTCGTGGGCCACCTCTTATCCACTGACATGGTTCTCAAGCTCCGCATGCGTGATTTTCTCCAAAAATATCCCTCGCGAAGGTTTCATTCCGTTTGGACTCCGTTTGATATTCTTTTTCTGCAAAACCTTGAAACAGGCAAAAAAACAGCAATCTGGACTGGGCCTTTGGGTTAGTAGGTTAGTCCCAAAAATGATATAAAAGTGTATGAATAAGCCCATTAAACATCCAAGACTTCATAAATAATACCATGGAACAATCAAACATTATAGATACGTTGGAGACGTATCAGCGCCCCCTACTCCTTGTCCAATTCGGACTGCTATGGGGGGGGGGGGGAGTGCGCCACCTCTTGTGGCCTGCCTCCTCCTCTCCGAGGGAGTCTTGTATTTAGGGGTCCTCAGTCATCCGGGTCGTTGAAGCTGGGCCGCATTGATGGTCCACATAAAGAAGAAGAAGAAGACCCTCCCCCGTATTCGGCCAGGACTCTTATGTACGTAGAAAAGCAAGTGTAGAGTCTGGATGTATCAATTACTTCCTCCCCAAGTCTTCCTTGTAACCCTAGGTCCCCTCTAGTGTGTATATAAGCCGAGGGGTTTAGTCTGTAGAGGGGATGATCATCGTCACAATATCCTCATAGGCTAGACTTAGGGTTTAGCCATTACGATCTCGAGGTAGATCAACTCTTGTATTCATATTCATCCATACTAATACAACAGGAAGTAGGGTATTACCTCGATCGAGAGGGCTTGAACCTGGGTAAATGTCGTGGAATTGTCACGGTAGATGTCCTAGTGTGAGGACTTAGTCGTGAGGCCAACATATCTATGTGGTATCTTGAGAGGGGTTGAGCGGAATCGAGAGACGCAACACAAGACAAGGATTTAGACAGCTTCGGGCCCCGGGAAACATCATCCGGTAACAACCCTACATGATGTTTGTGGCTAGGTCTCATTATCATCACGAGAGAGTCGCCGGTAAACCGGCTCTTTGTGTCTAGCCCTTAAGATTGTTTCTTCTTGCTTCTCCCTCTTTGGGGAGCCCTGCCCCTCCTTATATATGTTGAAGGGGCGGGTTACATGACTAGTCCTAGTAGGATTAGGATTACTCTATTACAAGTGGAGTCCTAGTCTTGCTTCCTTTGTAAGGGAATATTCCTTATGCCTTTCCTCGTAAACCGGCCCACCATTAACATAAACATGCCTTCTCGGCCTTGGGCCTTGTCATCCGTCCGCCGTCCGCTGGGTTACCATTAAGTCATAATGACCAGGCAGGTTGCTTGTAAACCGTCTAGTCAGGGCGGGTCACCAGTGAATCACCAAGTGTAAACCAGGTCTCAAGTAAACCGACAAGTCCGGCCGGGTCATATTTCCGGCCGAGTCATACCGCGGGGTATATCCCCGACATTAGCCCCCAGTTTAGGTTGGATTTATCCATGGTAATGTTGCAAAATAGACACAAGAACAAATTTGACAGGTTGTGCTCCGGGTTAAGAATTCTTGTAAACCGGCACATGACCATCCTTTAATCACTGTCCTTTCCTTCTTCTAGAAAATCCGAGTCAACAAATCAGCTTCATAATCAACTTGCTTGCATAAGAAATATTGTAAATCAAGAATCCATTTGAGTCGGCCTTCAATGCTCTGACTTGACAAAAATATTGGTCTTTGAAATATTCAACTGATATCCAGCCAGCTTGAAGATGCCGGTTTATGATTACCACCATTGCCAGGTTATAAAAACTGATAATTCCAGGTCATGACTGTTATAGTCACCGGGTCATGATTATTACCAACGCCGGGTCACACAATTGATCTTCCTAGCTTGTTCAAAACTGAGAATTTTAAAATGTTCCTCCTTTATATGCATATCACCTGTAGCCCCCATGTCTTAAGAAGGGAGCGTAGTAACCACTTAAGACTTGCTTCATACACATGTCACAACCCTGAAAACATCCGATTTGTTCATATCCGTCAGGAGCCATTAATTGAGTATTCCACATATGTAGCCCCCAAGTGTCGGTTTTTCATTCTTGCATCCTGCGACTTGAATTTGCCTTATGCTCATAAAAACTTCAACAAGTGTAGCCCCCAAGGGCAGGGTCATTATGCAATAATGAGCAGGGACTTTATAAATATGATCATGTAGACTTGAACAACAACGTGTAGCCCCCAAGGGCCAGCTCAGTAAAATAATATTGAGCTGCGACTTTATATATACTTCTTCTAAAAGAACATCATATGATGTAACCCCCATCATGGGGCTGGAACCCACGTCCACAAGGTTAAGAGTTTTGTGCTTTACCAACTGAGCAGTGGACCCTTCAATATAATGGATTAAGACTTGTGTACCTTGAATTGTTGACAGGAGAAATTGGTAGCCCCCAAGGGTCGGCTCATTACAATGTGATGAGTCGGGTCTTCAATAAGGTGAGCAAAAAATGA
>LR738713.1:61279691-61301142 GCA_902687465.1 Secale cereale | reverse complement strand
GCATTGTAAACGGTGCAGAAAGATGAATTGGCCGCGACATTGTAAGCCGGCGCAGACGAAAGAGTCGGCCGCAACGTTGGAAACAGCTCGGACGCGGGCGAGTCGGCCGCGGGCGCGGACGATGAGTCAGTCGCGTGTGTTGATGTAGAAGGGGGCAGCGACTTGCACACGTGTTCGTCCAACCGTACGACACGGACCATTGCTAGTGCAAAAGATAATGCTGACGCACGATCCGTATCTGCGATAACCACCCCTTTTGTAATTGTCCTAGTATTGCCCGGATGAACGCATACACTGGTACATATTTTTCTTCCTTCCTGGATGGACTCGTCCATATTGTAGAAACTTTTGGTTTGATCAAACGATGCATCCATTGCTTCGTATGGTTCTGCTAAGTTGAACCGGGGCATGTATACACAGTGCCGTGACGATGGAGACTTGAAGCGGAACCGCGACAACAGAGGCAGCGGCTCAAGGCCGAAACAAGATGTGACAATGGCGGCTCACATGTGACTCAAGGCAGAGGCAGCTTACCAATGCCTTTGAGGAAAGACCGCACCGGTGGCTCAAGCGCTGCTCGCGGCGACGAAGATGAGCAGCTCAAGGCGGGGGTGTCGCGGTGGCTTAACGCACAGCCGACTCGAAGCGGGGCCCGAAGAACAATCCTTCTCTGGGTCGTGTTTGTCCATGGGCGGACATAAAACGTGACGGCGGCTCAGAGGAACGAGATGCGACGGTGGTTGTCGACTTAAGGCAGCCAGAGGCGTGGCGATGTGACGAAACCGGTGGACTCTGAGGCCGACGGGTTAAGACGGGGTGCGGCAGTGGCTTGGTGTGCCAGCAGGCCTGCAGCAGCAAGGCATAACGAGCCAGCAGCGGTGCGGTTTGGGGAGGCCTGCAGCGAGGCGAATGAAACTACAGAGATAGGTGGCTCCAGGCTGGGAGGCGTGGCCGGCTTGGCGCAGAGGCAGAGGTGAGTGACGGTAGCAGCTCGTCGCGAGGACTGTGCGAGGCGGCTCTTCGGTGACCTGGGGCCAGCGACGCGGCAAGCCATGGCGGCGGCGGGACGATCCGAGGGTGGCTCAGAGGCACTTGAAACCATGGACGAGTCCTCTTCCAAGTCGTGGGGTTTGACCAATCCATCTCCGGGTCGTAGTTGGTTTCGATGAGATGTAGCAGCTAGGGTTCAATCCTGATGTAGCTAGTCCTTGCCTCGATTGACAACATGAAAAAAGTATAACACCTGACGAAACACTTCGGGGCTCGATCCACCGTGAGCAATAAACATATGATGTTTAGCTACAGCGGAAACACTTCTCTTGATCTCGGCGGCTTACGGTAGCGCACAGGTGTAACCCCAATTTTTCTTGATTCTTAAATCTCACAGATCTAAAATCTGGATTGATGAATTCGAAGTTGATGCAAAGCCTTTCCAACCATCTCATCCGAAAAATTACAAACTTCTCGATCCTTGGGAAAGATCCCTCCCAGAACTCAACACCACCGTGCGCCAGCCCCACGGTGGGTGCCAACTGTCGTGGAATTGTCACTGCAGATGTCCTAGTGTGAGGACTTAGTCGTGAGACCAACACATCTATGTGGTAGCTTGAGAGGGGTTGAGATGAATCGAGAGATGCAACACAAGACAAGGATTTAGACAGCTTCGGGCCCCGGGAAACATCATCCGGTAACAACCCTACATGCTGTTTGTGGCTAGACCTCATTATCATCACGAGAGAGTCGCCGGTAAACCGGCTCTTTGTGTCTAGCCCTTGAGATTGTTTTTTCTTGCTTCTCCCTCTTTTGGGAGCCCTGCCCCTCCTTATATATGTTGAAGGGGCGGGTTACATGACTAGTCCTAGTAGGATTAGGATTACTCTATTACAAGTGGAGTCCTAGTCTTGCTTCCTTTGTAAGGGAATATTCCTTATGCCTTTCCTCGTAAACCGGCCCACCATTAACATAAACCGGCCTTCTGGGCCTTGGGCCTTGTCATCCGCCTGCCGCCCGCCGGGTTACTAGTGAGTCATAATGACCATGCAGGTTGCTTGTAAACCGTCTGGTCAGGGCGGGTCGCGAGTGAATCGCCAAGTGTAAACCGGGTCTCAAGTAAACCGCCAAGTCCGGCCGGGTCAAATTTCTGGCCGGGTCATACCGCGGGGTATATCCCCGAAAGTAAACACCGTCTCTCCAGCCTCCTGTTGCCATCGATCCTCTAAACGCACAGCTTGGTCCCCCCTACCAGAGATCTGCCGGTTTTGACACCGTCAATGGTTTTTTCATTGAGAGCTCTGATGTACGCTCGCAATGAGTGATTGATGGCGTGTATCGTCATCAACGATGGGATCACCTTCAGAAACAACCTGGCTATCCGACAGGTTCTCCAACTCGGCGGGTTCGTTGTATGCGCCTGCATGGCCTCTGGGCCGGCCGCACTCCCTGCGGTCGTCGAGCATCACCTTTATGCCGATTCCGGCCACTCCGATGACGCGACCCCGGCAGAACTCTCGCCCATAAACGAGCTGCTGGATCGCATCGCCGCCCTAGGGCTTTCATCGCCAGGAGATCAGATCGGACTTAAATCTGGCCACGATGAGATCGATCCTACCCCGATCACTCACCTAGTGGCAACAGTTGAGGACGGAGCCATAGAGACTTCTCCTCTTGAGACGGATACCGTCACAATTCGGATCTCTGAACCCATCGAGCCGAACACTCTCCTATCGGGAGGCACTGTGTGTTCTTGAGCTTTGGGACTAACGCCGGGGCCACAGAACGATTGGATCCTGTTGAACCCGGATTCTCACCATCGGAGGTTGTCAAAACCCCGAATACCACTTTGGGTCGGGATTCAAAATTACCAACACCCACCCACCCTGGGTAAAACTCTCCAAGTAAATCCGGACTCCCAGACATAGATGACCTCGCGAACATACAACAGTAGCCCGAGGAAACAGTCAACCACTTCTGCGCCAGATTCCTACTTGTCAAAAACAAGATCAGGGACTGTTGCGACAACAAAGCGGTCTCCATATTTTACCGCAACTGAACGGACGAGGGAGGCTTGAACGCCCTCAACCGACGTCGTATTCTGAGTTTCACAGAATTATCGCAGTTAGTACAGAAGTACTGCGCAATGGAAAATACTTGGAAAGCCCAGAATACACCTCTTGAACAATCCATATACGGACAATACATTATCAAGGCTAAACGGGCATACCCTAGTAGGTCATAAGATAACACGCCTATTGGGAAGAAGAACAAGTCCTCTTTAAGGAGCAGGTCCGTACTGGACAAACTACTCGATACACCTTGACAAATACATGCAACCCCTGACAACGTCCCTAACCATTGCCTTAGAGCATGTTGGGTACTCCGGCAGGTAGCAAAGAGCGGTACGGAAATTCTTACCACTATACTAAGGGAGAACGACATCGATGTCTTCACTGTCTTCAAGACGTTCTCCTCAAATAACCGTCGCAAGAGAGCAAATCGCGAATTTACCGAGGTTTACCATATTAGCTCTGCAAGCCCATGGACTGACACGACAATTAGTTTTTCTGCCGAAGACGCACCTCGAGTCCGGCCAATCCGAGCATCAGCAGCTCTTGTACTAGACCCAATAGTAGATGTCCTCCGCCTCACTAAAGTACTTATGGACGGAGGAAGCGGACTAAACCTCATATATGAGGAAACGCTTGCAAAAATGCAGGTAGAAAAATCCCGCATTGAGCACACCAGCACAACCTTTAGAGGAATTATACCAAGCTGCGAGGCCCGGTGTTCGGGAAGCATTAAACTCAATGTAGTGTTCGGCACACCCGACAACTACAGATCAGAGGAACTACTCTTCCACATTGTGCCCGTTCACAGCGGATACCACACCCTTCTAGGACGGGACGCTTTCTCACGCTTTCAAGCTATACCCCATTATGGGTACATGAAGCTTAAAATGCCAGGGCCCAATGGGGTGATCACATTAATAAGTGATCCGGATAGAGCACTCCGCGCTGAAAACAAAATGACATCCTTAGCCTTAGAGGCACTATCCGAAGCCCTCGCAGCCGAAAAACTAACTACCCTACAATCAAAAGTAGATAAGGATGATGTAATCCTTGCCAAAACATCGAAGTCTACCTCCTTCAAACCAGCAGATGAGATCATCAAATTCCAAGTGCACCCAACGGGCCCAAATAAAACGGCATCCATTGGAGCACAGCTGGATCCGGCGGTAGACAACGCGTTACGTGCCTTCCTTCGGGAAAATTGGGATATATTCGCCTGCCACCCCTCAGATATGTCGGGAATCCCACGCAGGCTGGCCGAACACAGCCTCAACAGTATCAAAGGATTCAAACGGTGAAGCAGTCACTGCGACGATTTTCCGAACCCAAAAGACAAGCAATGGGAGAAGAGCTAGCCAAGCTATTAGAAGCTGGATTCATCAAAGAAATTAAACACCCAGATTGGGTAGCTAACTTAGTCATGTTACCAAAGAAGGATTAATCATGGCGCCTCTGCGTCGATTTTACAGACCTGAATAAGGGCTGCCCAAAGGATCCCTTTCCTTTACCCCGCATTGACCAAATTATCGATGCAACGACCGGACACGACTCGCTATGCTTCCTTGATGCTTATTTCGGATACCATCAGATAAAGATGAAGGAATCCGATCAGGCCACAACGGCATTTATCACCCCGTACGACCCTTTTTGTTTCAACACTATGCCCACTGGACTCAAAAAACGCTGGCGCCACATATCAACGCATGATTCAAACATGCTTAGAAAAGCAAATTGGCAAAACAGTGGGGGCATATGTTGACGACATAGTCGTAAAGACCAAACACGTCGAGACCTTGGTGGATGATCTCCGCCTTATGTTTGCCAACCTCCGAGAATGTGATATAAGGCTCAATCCGGAAAAAAGTGTCTTCGGCGTTCCAGCTGGAAAGCTAGTAGGATTCATCGTATCCCATAAAGGAATCAAAGCTAACCCAGCCAAAATCTGGGCCTTATCAGAACTCAAAATACCAACCGACCTCAAGCAAGTGCAAAAACTAGCAGGCTGCATAGCGGCTTTAAGCCGCTTCATCTCCAGATTAGAAGAAAAAGCATTGCCACTTTACAGATTGCTACGACACACTGATAATTTTGAATGGACAAATGCGGCCAGAGCTGGGTTGGAAGAAATAAAAGCTCTACTAGAAAGCAACCCAATCCTAGCCGCCCCCGGTGTTGGCGAACCAATGATGTTGTACATATCAGCCACTCACCAGGTAGTGAGTGTCGTGCTCGTCGTCGAACGAGCTGAAGAGGGACATAAATTCCCCGTTCAAAAACCCGTATACTATGTATCCGAGGTTCTAACACCATGAAAATCACGGTACTCCCACTATCACAAAATTGCCTATGCGGTCTTCATGTCATCTCGGGAACTCTGACACTACTTTCAAGAGTGTTCGATCACAGTGGCATTCGAGGTACCACTTAACGATATTATCAACAATAAAGATGCCACGGGACGCATAGCGAAATGGGCCATTGAGCTCTTACCGTTCGAAATATCCTACAAGCCGCGCCATACTATTAAATCCCAGGTGTTGGCCGACTTTGTCGCAGAATGGACCAAAGCCGAACTCCCTAAAGCGTATGGCTCATATTCCCATTGGACAATGTACTTCGACGGTTCCAAAATGCTAGCCGGGCTGGGGGCCGGCGTAATATTGATATCTCCAAGTGGGGATACAGTTCGGTACGTTCTACAGATTATGTATACGGACTCGAACAATGAGGCCGAATATGAGGCCCTATTGCATGGTCTCCGACTAGCTATATCCATGGGCATACAATGCCTCGAGGTAGGCGGAGACTCAAACCTCGCCATCTCCCAAATTAATGGAGATTTTGATGCAAAGGACTCAAAAATGGCAGCTTATCGTAATGCTATATTGAAAATATTGGCTCTATTTGAGGGGTTGGAAGTCCATCACGTAGCCCGGGATAATAACCAGGTCGCTGACGTACTCGCACGCATGGGAGCTAAATGTGACCCCGTCCCACCAAACACATTTGTGGAAAGGTTGTTTAATCCATCAGTAATATGGCAGGACACGAGCAACGATACAAATTCGGATCCGAACACTCCCCCGGCCGAACTCAATCAAAATGTCATCGGAAAATCAAATATGGAGATAACTCCCTTGGCTCACGAAATCATGGCTGTCATAGCCCACTGGAAAGAGCCCTTCCTCGCTTACCTTAAAAGACAGGAACTCCCCGATGACCAAAATGAGGCCCGCTGAATAGTTCGGCGCTCTAAAGCATACAAAGTTCACGAAGGTGAACTGTATAAGAAAAGCACAATTGGTATTCTCCAAAGGTGCATCTTCGAAGAGGAGGGAAGGAAAATTCTCACTGAAATACACACTGGAATGGGCGGCCACCATGCCGCAGCACATGCGCTCGTAGGAAAAGCTTTTCGCGCTGGCTTTTACAGGCCTACTGCCTGAGCAGATGCCCAAACCTTAGTCCAACACTGCGGTTACTGCCAGCTCTTTGCAAATCAAAGTCACATGCCTCCCACCGCTCTGAGAACAATGCCATTACTTGGCCTTTTGTGGTCTGGGGGCTTGATATGGTCGGACCCCTCAAAGGGGGAAATCATAAAAGGAAATACTTACTAGTGATGGTAGATAAATTCACTAAGTGGATAGAAGCCAAGCCAGTAAAAACAGCTGAAGCAGGGCCTGTGATAGATTTTATATCCGACGTAGTACACCGCTATGGTGTACCGCATAGTATTATCACAGATAATGGCTCCAATTTCACAGCTGATGAGGTAAAAAATTGGTGCGCAAAGCTAGGTATTAAACTTGACTATGCTTCCGTATACCATCCTCAAACAAACGGTCAAGTCGAAAGAGCCAATGGTTTGATAATGAGCGGCATTAAACCCCGACTAGTGTGCTCCCTACGGGAGTCTGATAAACACCGGGTCGAAGAGCTTGACTCCGTACTCTGGGGGCTGCGGACCACACCCAATCGTACGACCGGATATACACAATTTTTATGGTGTACGGTGCAGAGGCTATTCTGCCCTGCGACATTATTTATGACTCACCTCGAGTGCGCATATACGAGGAAGGGGAGGCCGAGTTAGATCGGTAGGACAACCTAGATGGGCTTGAAGAGGAGTGCGATACAATGCTAGCACGTTCCGCATTTTACCAACAACAGGCTAGGCGATACTAGAGCAGAGAAGTGCGGGCCAAGACATACAACGTCTGCGCACTTGTTTTATGCCTCCCACAGAAGAAAAATGACAAGCTCAAACCAAAATGGGAGGGCCCCTTCATTACTGACGAAGTACTCACTGGTGGAGCCTATTGCCTTCTCAATTCTCAAGACAACCGCCTTGAGCCGAACCCGTGAAACGCTGCCAGGCTCCGACGATTTTATGGATAGTTCAGTAGCAATTTATTCCTCTTTATAAGTTAGGTATTGTCCTTTTATTTTCTCTCCTTCTTTCTCTTTAAATTTTCTTCAATTGGTAAGTATTCGGCTCGCCCGAACTGTCACATGACGAGTACACTCTCAAATATACCCCGGGGCTTCCTTAACGAAGCCCATTACCAATAAAGCTTCATGCTTAAAATTGTTGCCTGTTTTTACAGTTCATCCTTTCCATTATATGCACTAATTTGACTTAAGTTTTGGCCAAGCTGGGTTGCGTGGCTCCTATGTTTACCCCTGCATTTCCGATTGTTCGGCTAGGGCGTAAAGGGAGCACCTCTGCGATTGTTACAACCGGGTAATCCGGATATTTACCTCGGACTAGGTGAAGCCGAAAGCTAGCGCTCTTAAGGGAATAATTGATTGGTGGATACACGACATATCGCATTCTAAAGCGTATCTTAAACTATAACAAGAGATGGCATCCTACTGTGCTTCTCACAGGATCGAAAGCCTAGGCCCGCATCCTTATGCACGCCGACCCAGGGAAAGGAACCCCTAACGGAACTATTCTCTCTGGAAGATGTTTCTTACGTTAAATAGTAATATAACATAACTCCCCGAACTCAGTTCGTCTGTTCAAGCAATCATGACCGGATAGTCTGGTTTCCGAACATATCACGTGTTTATCACAGATATTTAGGACAGTATAACCAATCCTAATCCGAGTCCTCTCACGCATCCTTGATCTTGAGCCGTTAGATTTCATGTCTGAGCCGTCTACGAACGTCTGATCTGGATACAACTCGCGCACTGGGCCCGTTGTCCTAATGGGCTGCTATTCCGGTAGCCATTTTGAAGGCTTGTCGTTAATCCGGGTCCGTCCTTGGTGTAGCGGTGACCCGTTAACCTGCGAGACACCACCTGGACCCCTCGTTGGACGAGACGCTCCACCCCTGCTTGCGCCGCCACGGATCCTCCTCAGCTTATCCCTTCCCTCAGGCCTTCCACCATCCTCATCCGGCGGCTCCAGGAGGGGCACCACAACAGCAAGCACCATCAGCGGCACGCCATCCACACGCGCCCGAACTCAACTAGCTTCCCTCGGCCGCAGCGGCCAGGCCGGGCATCTCCTTCCACCGGTTATGAGATCCGTCGATAGCAACTCCGTCCTCCAGCGCTAGGTGCCTAGGATCAACATGCGTCCTCCTGATGCGAGTTTGGCTTGATATCTTTCTCTGCTGTACTTGGTAGGGATGAAAGTGAAATGTATTTGCCGGAATTGACATGGCAATTTTCTGTGAAATGGTTGCAGCAGAAGTCACAAAAAAAGATCACGGTGATGGTGGCAATGGGTGCCTACTTCCTCCGATGATGTCCCCATCACCTGGGTGGATAATCATACATTCAATATCAGTTCCATCCTCTACAAGTTGGTCTGTGTCTCTTCCCCTTTCGTGCATCCCCAGATTTTTTATGGATTCTCCTACTTGATCCGTTCTCGTGTTGGTGGAAGGGGAGATGAGAGGATGAGCACCAGAGGATCACATGATTGGAAGACAGAGTCAAACTGGGAGAAAGCAGAGACTTATTCTTCCTCGAGGAACTGCACCCCTTGCAGGACCTTGAGGGGCTCCGCTCGCGGCAAATTGTTAGTTTGTCGGCTGCAGTCTGGTTGAACCAGCGTCCAGGGCATGCTACCGTCAAGATAGCCTCTGCCCTGCTTTCGTACACCCACTCTAGCCATGTCTTCCCCTAGATCTGTGAGGAGGAGCAAGCAGGAGGACAAGGAGCAGCACACATCTATCATCTCCTTTTCACGTTACAAGATCGAAAGTAGAATACCGTGCAAAGTCAGATCTACCTTTTGATGTTTCTGGTTTCCAGCATTTTAGTGTTGCTTTTATAATGTGAAGTTACCAATCCTTCTCCATATATGTACTTGTGGTGTTCTACAACCGGAAATATACAAGTTATTTTGTATTTAATTCATGCATAAATATTGAAGTGATAGTTCAGTACTTCATTCAGGAGTTAGATGTATGATAATTACAATTTATTTTGGTGCCTGTCATGCCACCTTTGGCATTTAGGTGAAGCTGAACCAAAAGTACTTGATTAGCATGTTCCTTTCTAACTTTATTCTTGTTTTTTTGCCCTTTTTCTATGCATAACAATTATTTGTAAGTCTTAAAAAAATGCAGGAAGAATCCTACAGGTTCGGTCCAAGGAAAAACATGCGTATTAATGTTCTTATCATTAGTCCCCAACTTGCATATTCTACTGACATTTAAAATTCTTGCATAACTGTGGAGTTTACGGATGTTAATATGTAGATTCTCTCATTTTCGCCTTTCCCTTTTTTCGAGGTTAGTTTGGAGGCTAAAGTGATTACATGTCAGGACCCCGATCCTAAGTCACACCGATCTAGCTGTAACACGTCATATCACTTTGCGGCCTCACGCACGGTAACCCCACGGGTGCCACCTTACCTGGCCCGGGACCGTTTGCGCATTTTGGCACACGTATATGACAGTGTCGCTAGCATCCATATGACAGAGAACCCGGGCCGACATGGCTAGTTATAAACCAAAAGTGGCACTAAATTACAGAGACAGGCATCCATGACCCAGCAACGAACGTGTCGGTCATCAACGTATGAACCCAAGTCGTAGCAAGCTACATGGACTTAAAGGAACAACGCGTGACATTTCCCCTAAGGGACATACACAGGAACGAAGAAGGACACATGCCGGCCAGCCTACGTGTTCCGAGCAGTAGCAAGCTACCAAGGCTCATTGGAATCACTAGGAGGCATTTCCCTGTAAGATAGGCTACCAAAGGAAAACAACTAGGTGTCGGATCCCACACATACCAAGCATTTCAATCATACACGCAATATGCTCAATATGTGCAAATACAACATTGCATCACAACAGAACTCTATGACTCAAAGTACTTTATTTAAAAGGCTCCAAGAGCCATACATAACATATCCATACAGGTAGGGGTCACATGACCCAACACTCAAGTCATACAGTCATACAAGCACAAGCGCAAGCTACATGTCTGAGTACAGACAACTTAGAAAATAAAACAGGCTTGGTGTAGCCTGACTATCTACAAGGCCCTTCACAAGCTCCAGATCACCGTCTGGGTGTCAAGCTACTCGTCGACGTCAACGTCTATGTAGAACCCATCAGCAGGGGCAGGGTTCTCCTCTGCAACAGTTATTAAGCAAACATGAGTACAAAGGTACTCAGCAAGTCTTACCACAGAACCTATCATACATGCAACATTATCAAAGGGGGATAGTGGAGTTTATAGCAGAATGCCAGCTTTGACCTTGGCTAACCTATACTACAACTCTCAACGGATTGCAAGATGTTATTACGAACACGAGTCCACTAATCACCACATCAATACACTACCGAGGATCCTCTTCCGTCGTCCTACGGAAGGGCCATCCACGACACTCACGCTTATCTTGAGGCTTTTAGTAGTATCCATCAACTTGTCTATGAACTGCAAGAGTAACCAAGTAGTTCGTACCGCGAACAACGGCTATTCGAATAGTTTGATAACCCTGCAGGGGTGTACTTCTTCACACATGTTTTCACCACTTAGCGTCTGCACACGACATGTGCTCGGCAGACTTCAAGCGAAAGCCGACGTGGGTGTAGACCACGACCTAACCAACCACTCAAGTCTCTCGTCCAGGTTTATCGCCTATTTGGGTTCCATCCGTGGGGAGATCCGGCCATGGTGTCGCTCACGGCCCCAAACGATGTGTACAGGGTTCCCGAGTCACCAAATGGGCAACCGGTACACCGTGCCACGTACCTGTCGCATCACAGCCCACCCCGAGGGTCAGCGCTGCGCACGACCTCCAGTAAACTATAAACACCAGAAACTAGTTGCAACTCCTGGACAGAGTACAAGGGCAGTCAATAAGTCGAGCGGGGTCATATTTCAGGGCCCAATGTGTGGTAGTAACTGTAACTTGAATCACACACACAGATCTCGGGTCCTATGGACGATTCCAATGAAACAACCCACCATGTACTCCTACATGGCCTTTCATCGATACCTTTACCAAGCGTATTCCACACTTCCCTCTCTTTATCGGTAAGATCATTTCACTCTGATCCATCACCCAGATGAACCAGACCAGACACAACTCTAAGCATAGCAGGCAACATAAGTAAATAGCATGGTGGATCACACATCGCATGGCTCAATAAACTCCTACACATGCTAGTGGGTTTTAACTATTTACTGTGGCAATGACAGGTCATGCGAGGGAATAGGGTTCAACTACCGCAGCAAGTAGCAGTTCAAGCGTTGTTGCCTTAATGCAGTAAAAGAGAGCAGGAGCGAGAAGATTGGGTTTGTATCGGAATGATCAATGATTGCTTGCCTGACAAGGTAGTTGTCGGGTACTGCTCTTCAACTGGATACGCAGCAGTATCCTCGGGAGCAGGACCTAACACAGGGAATACCGACGATACAATCATTAACAAACAAATGCAATGCAACAATATGATGCATGTTTATGACATGGCAAGATGCATGTGTGTTGGCTAATGCAACTAAAACCAGAAGGGTTTGAACCTATTTAAATCAAGGATTCAAATTGAAGTTCAAACTATTATTTAAATAAGTGCATTATTATGTTTTTGATATAAACAGCAAGTTAACTTGTTCAAACATGCATGAAACCAGTGCCATTAGAAATATTGGATTTTTCTGATCATTTTTCATATATAAATCTTTTCCATCTGAGCTATGGTTGATTTTATATGATTTTTAGAAGTTTTGGGTATTTTCTGGAATTTCCTGAATTATTATTAAAACTAAAAATCCCAGAAAAACCTTTACTGCGTCAGCATGACATCATGCTGACGTCAGCCAGTCAACAGGGCTAGTCCAGGTCAAACCTGACCAGTGGGTCCCTCATGTCAGTGTCACAGCTAATTAACTGAGTTAATTAGAGTTAAACTAAAACTAATTAGCTGTCAGTGGGGCCAGGGGCCACGTGTCAGTGACTAAACTAATTAACTAAATAAATTAAATTAAAACCTAAACTAGGTTTGACTTGCGGGCAGGGCCCACATGTCATTGACCCAGGGTCAAACCCGTGGTCAAACAGGTCCAACTCGCCGGGGTTTAGCCGCCGGCGAGGCCAAACACGGCGGCGTGCTTCGGAAAACGCCTACAGTGCACGACTCGAGCTGCGGTTGGGTGCGTTGGATAGCCCTTGCTGTTGCGCGTCGGATGGAGGTGGTCGCCGGACATGGGGTGGCCGGAGATGACGGCAACGAGCTCGACGGCGGCGACCGGCGTCGGGCGCGTGTGGAGAAACGGCTGCAGGGACCTAGGCGATGCGTGCGTAGCACCGTTCGCATCTACGTGCTGTGGTGAGTAGGTTGGACGGGTGCCAGTGACCAAATGGTCACCGGAGCATCACCGGCGCCGAGCACGGCGGCGGTGCGTGCGGTTGAGCTTCGTGCAGTGTGTTACAGGGCAAAAGGGAGCCAACGGAGAGGGGGAGGGGGTAGCTAGGTTCACAGGGGTTGCGGCAAGCACCGGAGCAAGCTCGGGGGTGGTCGGAGCTGAGCAGAACGGCGAGGGGGATCTCCGCGGCCGGAGTTGGGGAAGAAGAGGTCGGGGGCGTCTCCAGGGCGGGCGAGTGCTCGGGGCTCGGCCTGTTCGAAGCAGTCGAGGACGGCGGAGATGAAGGATACCAAGGCGGAGCTCAGGGACGACGGTGGACGCGGCTTCTACGATGGTGCGATCACGGCGGCGTCGGCCATGGCGCGGGCAGAGCGGAGGAGAGGAACTGGGGGGAGGTGTCTGCGGGGTCGAGGAGGACGTGGAGGGTGGAACCAACCCTCCAGGACGGCGAGGGGACGAAGCAGGGCGGCGGGCAGCTGCGTGGCGCGCCGTGCGGTCGCCGTCGAGCACCTGCCTGCCTGCCTGGCCGAGCCAAGCAGCTCGCTGGAGCGGCAGCTGGGCTGGCCGGCAGGTGGGCCGGGTGGGCGCCAGGTAAGTTCTCTCTCTCCCTTTTTTTCTATTTTCTTTTCTGTTTCATTTCTTTTGCAGCTTTGTTCATTTAATAAAAATGCCTAAACATTTTTATAACTCATAACACTTGTCATACCTGCTGTATATAATATGAACAGTAGGAAACATTATAGTTTATGATTATTTGAGCATTTAAAATATTTTGTAGCATTTAAATGCCCAAATTCAAATACCATATGATTTAATCCAAAGCCCTAGATTGTCCTAGAAAATTGTGCACCATTTTTGGCAGAGGTTTAAGACCAAGGCAGAAATGATGAACATTTTGAAGGGCATTTTGGGTACATTGGAAAATATTTTATCAAACCCTAGTTGTTAGGGGAGGGGTGCTGGGGTTTCTGTTAATCCCATTTCAAGTTTCTTTGAAAGTAAACATGATGCACACTCTAGTTAGGTCCTAATGCAAGTGCTAGCTAGGGATGTGACAACTCACCCCCACTCAAAAGAATCGCGTCCCGAGATTCGGGTTCCTCCGGAAAGAGGGTGGGGTACTCAAGTCGAAGACGATCCTCCCTTTCCCAAGTAGCTTCACTCTCGGAATGATGTGACCATTGAACCTTGAGAAACTTGATATTGTGGCGTCGAGTGGTACGCTCAGTTTGATCAAGAATACGAACAGGGTATTCTCGATATGTGAGATTGTCTTGGAGATCAAGCGTTTCGTGGTCCACTCCGCGGATAGGATCCGAGAAGCAACGCCTGAGTTGAGAAACGTGGAAAACATCATGAACTCTGGAGAGGTGCGGAGGTAGTTCCAATTGGTAGGCAACTTCTCCTCGTTTGGCAAGAATGCGAAAAGGACCGATGTAACGAGGGGCCAATTTGCCTTTGATACCGAATCGTTGGGTTCCCTTAAGAGGAGTAAGCCGAAGGTAAGCCTTATCGCCGACTTCAAAAGTCACAGCCTTATGATGACTATCATATTGGCTCTTTTGGCGAGACTGGGCTGTTTTCAATCTCTCACGAACGATGCGAACTTGTTCTTCTGCTTCCTGGATCATATCCGGGCCAAAGAATTGTCTTTCCCCGGTCTCTGACCAGTTAAGAGGTGTTCGACACCTTCATCCATATAGAACTTCGAAGGGAGCTTTGCCCAAGCTGGCTTGATAACTATTGTTATAAGCGAATTCGGCAAATGGAAGACATTTTTCCCATTCCATACCGAAAGAAATGACAGAGGCTCGAAGCATGTCTTCCAGAATTTGATTGACTCGTTCCACTTGACCACTTGACTGCGGATGGAAGGCAGTACTGAAAGAGAGATAAGTTCCCATAGCATTCTGGAAACTTTCCCAGAATCGTGAAGTGAAAAGACTTCCACGGTCTGAGTTAATCTCCAACGGTACACCATGAAGTGATACTATTCGAGAGATATATAAGTCTGCTAGCTGGCTAGCGGTAATACTCTCCCGAACGGGCAGGAAATGAGCTACTTTAGAGAGGCGGTCGATAACGACGAAGATAGCATTATTCCCTTTCCTGGACCTGGGAAACCCGGTAATGAAGTCCATACCGACTTTGTCCCATTTCCATTCAGGAATAGCTAAAGGTTGAAGGGTGCCAGCAGGCCGTTGATGCTCTGCTTTGACTCGACGACAAACGTCGCAGTTAGCAATGAACTGAGCGATTTCTCTCTTCATCCTAGTCCACCAGAATCTTTGACGTAGGTCTTGATACATTTTGGTACTACCGGGATGAATCGTGAGAGGAGATTCATGAGCCTCCTTAAGAATCAATTGCCGTAGATGGTGGTTCTTGGGAACCACTACACGGTTCTCAAAGAAAACAACACCTCGATCATCCATGGAGAAACTTTTAGCGAGTCCGCTAGCAATGTTCTCTTGTAGTCGTGATACACCTTTATCACGCTTCTGGGCAGCTATGATTTGATCCATAAGGGTAGGTTTCTCCACCAAGGTGGAAAGGAATCCTCGAGGAACAATGTGAAGGTTAAGCTTACGAAATTCCTCGTGGAGAAGTGGTTGACTTTGTTGTCACATTAAATTGTTACAATATGACTTACGACTTAGTGCATCAGCCATGACATTGGCCTTTCCAGGAGTGTAAATGATTCCTAAGTCGTAGTCGGTGAGCAACTCAACCCAACGTCTTTGCCTGAGATTTACATCCGGTTGGGTGAAGATATACTTCAAACTTTGGTGATCAGTGAAGATTTCACAGCGATTACCAAGGAGGTAATGTCGCCATGTTTTGAGTGCATGAACTACAGCTGCAAGCTCTAGATCATGAGTAGGATAGTTATCCTCATGTGGACGCAACTGTTGGGATGCGTATGCAATCACTTGACGATCTTGCATGAGAATGCAACCTAGTCCTTGTCGCGAGGCATCGCAATAGATTATGAAATCCTTGGAAAAGTCTGGTGGTACCAGTACAGGTGCAGATGTCAGGCGTCTTTTCAGTTCCTGAAAACTAGACTCGCACTGTGGGGTCTACTCAAACTTTTTATCTTTCTTGAGGAGTTCGGTTAGAGGTTTAGCAACCTTGGAGAAGTTCTCGACGAAACGTCGGCAATAGATCGCTAAGCCAAGAAAACTCCTAACTTGCTTGACCGATTCAGGGGAAGTCCAATCAAGGACGGCTTGAACTCGCTCGGGATTGACAGCAATACCCTTGCCAGAGATCACATGACCTAGATAGGTTACTTCTGGCAACCAAAATTCACATTTAGAGAATTTGGCATAAAGGCGGTGCTCTCGAAGTTTCGTCAATACCAGCCTTAAATGCTCGGCATGATCTTCCTTGTTCTTGGAGAAAATGAGTATATCATCGAGGTATACCACGACGAATTTATCCAAATACTCCATGAATATAGAATTCATTAACCGAGAAAAGGTAGCTGGGGCATTGGTTAATCCGAAGGACATGACGGTGTAATCATATTGGCCATAACGAGTAACGAAAGCCGTTTTAGGAATGTCCCCATTCTTGATTTTGATTTGATGGTAGCCCAACCTCAAATCCATCTTAGAGAAGACTGAGGATCCAGCGAGCTGATCATACAGGTCGTTGATCCTGGGGAGCGGATACTTATTCTTTATGGTGACCAGATTGACAGGTCGGTAATCTACAACCATCCACTCCGTTCCATCCTTCTTCTTGACGAAGAGGACGGGGCAAGCCCAAGGGGAAGAACTAGGACGGATGAAACCCTTTTGCAAGGACTCATCGAGTTGTTTCTTTAGCTCAGCTAATTCTAGTGGTGCCATCTTATAGGGTCTCCTAGAGATTGGGACAGTTCCAGGGATAAGATCTATCACGAACTCGACATCTCTGTCAGGTGGAACTCCTGGCAGTTCTTCAGGAAAAACATCCGGGAAGTCACAGACTACCGGGATATCTTCGAGTTCTGGTAGAGGGCTGGCATTAAGAGAATAGAGCTGACGTTCAGACATTCGAGTCAAGACATTGACTATCTTGCCGGATGGATGTGTAAGATGAACGGTCCTAGTGAAGCAATCAATTTTGGCGTAATGAGTTGTCATCCAATCCATACCCAAAATGATGTTTATGTCCGAGGACTTGAGAGCGATTAAAGATGCAAGGAAAACAAGTCTATCGACAAGGATTTCATTTCCATGGCTTACCCTAGAGGTTTGCCACTTTGAACCAGGAGTTTGAATAACCATGGGAGTAGGCATGTCACAAAAAGTCATGTTGTGCAATCGAGCATAGCTCTCAGATATGAACGAATGAGATGCTCCAGTATCGAAAAGAACAGATGCCGGATGGCAGTTTACGAGAAGCGTACCAAGGACGACGTTAGGATCCTCATAAGCTTCTTCGGCAGAAACATAGTTGACATGACCACGTGCAGTGGGGATTGGCTTGACATAGTTCACCTTGCCGGTTGGCTTACCACGGCCAACGGGTTTTCCTGGCTGATTCTGGGGACAATCACGCATGTAGTGTCCCGGTTCTCCACACTTGAAACAAGTCACAGTAGTTGTGCGTGGAGCAAAGTTTTAGGGTGGACCTCCATAGGTCTTAGCAGGTGCAAACTGTTGAGTTGGGCGAGGCGCCTCATAAGATGGCCTCGGTGTATACTTGGGTGGCAGAGCAGTGTTAGGAACCCACACACGGCGCTTGTGAGAGCCAGAGCCGGATGAGGAACCAAGGTCTCGAGTATGCTTGCGGGTGGCCTCGAAGTCGGTCTGGCCTGTCTCAGCACTGATAGCCTTGTTAACCAACTTCTGGAAGGAGGTGCACTCGTGCAGACGTAGATCTCGACGAAGTTCAGGGCTGAGTCCCTTGCGGAACCTCGCCTGTTTCTTGGCATCGGTGGATACTTCCTCAGGTGCATAGCGTGCCAGATTACCAAATTCACGACTATAGCCATCCACAGTTAAACGGCCCTGGGTGAAATTGCAGAATTCCTCCCGCTTACGATCCATGAGACCTTCCGGAATGTGATGTTCACGGAATGCCTCACTGAACTCAACCCAGGTAGTGACTTGGCCAGCCGGACGCATAGCTTCAAAGTTTTCCCACCAAAGACTGGCAGGGCCCTCAAGATGGTAGGCGGCGTAGATAACCTTGTCAGCTTCGGCCACACGGGCAGAGTGTAGCTTGTGGGTGATACTATGTAGCCAGTCATCAGCATCCAGAGGTTCAGTGGAGTGATGGAACTTTGGTGGACACATCTTGATAAAATCGTGGATTGACACCACGTCATTCCTCTGACGGAACCCAGTGTTTTGCTCTATGCGTTCCAGCAGACGGTTGGTCTCTCTCTTGTTCCGTTCTGCTTCAAGCATAACTTCCGCCAAAGAGGGTGGCTGGGGCACATTCCCATCTCTAGCCCCACTAGCCTCACCCTGCTCCTGAGCAGCAGGAGTGTTGCGAGTGTTGACCATCCTAAGAAAACAAAACAACGGTTTAGACAAGGATGGCAAAAATTTGACATAGAAGTGCAGAATGTAATGGATGACACAGAATGCAGAGATGTTCATCCGTACGACATGGTAATAGAGGAACTGCTATATATACACCAGTGGTCATACACACCATACAAAGTTTAGTACAAGCCAAGGCTAAAGTACAAGTGCGGTGAAAGACGATACATCCCATCAGAGGCATTCCAAGCTCCTATACATTATTTAACTACACCTCCGGAACTCAGTACACACTAAGTCATATTCCACAAGACACGCAGGACTGTGGAAATACAACTACTACAATACTACTACTACCACGGACTAGCTCAGACATTCGCGTAGTAATCCTCGTAGAGATTACCACCGTAGCCTGGAAGTGGTACAGACGGATCTTGGAACTCGCGAGCACTCGAAGGCTGTGGACCATAGGGGCATGGATGTGGTCTCGGTCCCGATGCTGGTGGTAACCGACGCCCACGTGGAGGTGTAATACCCCCAACGTCACGCCAATCCATGCGATCAGGCAGACGAGTCCGCACGGGGTACAAATCCCGCATGTCCAGATATCCGGCGTGCACAGCAGGTGCAAGCCGTGTCAAAGTAGTCCAGTGAGCGGCTCGGGTGTTATACAGCTCCATTCGGAGGGCACGGACCTCATGGTCCCTATCCTCCAACATCTGAACAGTAGTCTGAAGCAGTGGCTCTTCATGAGCAGCATCAGTATACAGACCAGTGTAATAGCCTTCCTCTCCGGGGAGTGAAGCTGGCATGTAACAGAACTCAGTGTTCAGCAACAGGGCATGCCTAGCACGGAGAATGGTCATCATCGAATAAGCGGCATCCTGCACTGCCATCTCGATGGTAATCTCGGGATATGAGGGGTATATCCGGACTGTGCAGAAATACTGACTTTGATTGAAATCCCGATACTGTTCCTCCACAGTATATTCAGGATACCAGCGATAACCGGTCTCAGTCATCACACGGACTAGCATGGCCGTGTGACCGGGCACATTAATGCACCGAGTCAAACGAACCACTTGGTGAGGGATGCGGCCAGACATCTGAAACACGAAATAATGCAAAGGCATTAGTGTTTCTGGAAGAAATCGGGCAGCATAACAACTGTAAATGCTCAAACAAGATTTGAGACATCATACAAATGATAGCATAGCCACTCAACAATTCCATATCAAGGTTCCGGTTCAACAATCATCATACTCAAAAGGATAGAAACTGAACTGAGGCTTGAAACCAACAATCCTAAGAGTCTACGGATTAGTAACACGTGAACCTAGTAAGGATAAGAGGCCTAATCCTAAATCCCCGTAGAAAGAATAGACAGACTCAGATCAGAAGGGCATAAGGTAAAGGAGTAAAAAGAGCCTTACGTTCCCTTCCACAATCAATTCCCCTACATATAACTAAGAATTTTTCTAGACTCAACATCGACCAGTTTGGCTTGAGAAACCTACAGGCAGTCCAGCTCTGATGCCAATGCTGTCAGGACCCCGATCCTAAGTCACACCGATCTAGCTGTAACACGTCATATCACTTTGCGGCCTCACGCACGGTAACCCCACGGGTGCCACCTTACCTGGCCCGGGACCGTTTGCGCATTTTGGCACACGTATATGACAGTGTCGCTAGCATCCATATGACAGAGAACCCGGGCCGACATGGCTAGTTATAAACCAAAAGTGGCACTAAATTACAGAGAAAGGCATCCATGACCCAGCAACGAACGTGTCGGTCATCAACGTATGAACCCAAGTCGTAGCAAGCTACATGGACTTAAAGGAACAACGCGTGACATTTCCCCTAAGGGACAGACACAGGAACGAAGAAGGACACATGCCGGCCAGCCTACGTGTTCCGAGCAGTAGCAAGCTACCAAGGCTCATTGGAATCACTAGGAGGCATTTCCCTGTAAGATAGGCTACCAAAGGAAAACAACTAGGTGTCGGATCCCACACATACCAAGCATTTCAATCATACACGCAATATTCTCAATATGTGCAAATACAACATTGCATCACAACAGAACTCTATGACTCAAAGTACTTTATTTAAAAGGCTCCAAGAGCCATACATAACATATTCATACAGGTAGGGGTCACATGACCCAACACTCAAGTCATACAGTCATACAAGCACAAGCGGAAGCTACATGTCTGAGTACAGACAACTTAGAAAATAAAACAGGCTTGGTGTAGCCTGACTATCTACAAGGCCCTTCACAAGCTCCAGATCACCGTCTGGGTGTCAAGCTACTCGTCGACGTCAACGTCTATGTACAACCCATCAGCAGGGGCAGGGTTCTCCTCTGCAACAGTTATTAAGCAAACATGAGTACAAAGGTACTCAGTATGTCTTACCACAGAACCTATCATACATGCAACATTATCAAAGGGGGATAGTGGAGTTTATAGCAGAATGCCAGCTTTGACCTTGGCTAACCTATACTACAACTCTCAACGGATTGCAAGATGTTATTACGAACACGAGTCCACTAATCACCACATCAATAAACTACCGAGGATCCTCTTCCGTCGTCCTACGGAAGGGCCATCCACGACACTCACGCTTATCTTGAGGCTTTTAGTAGTATCCATCAACTTGTCTATGAACTGTAAGAGTAACCAAGTAGTTCGTACCGCGAACAACGGCTATTCGAATAGTTTGATAACCCTGCAGGGGTGTACTTCTTCACACATGTTTTCACCACTTAGCGTCTGCACACGACATGTGCTCGGCAGACTTCAAGCGAAAGCCGACGTGGGTGTAGACCACGACCTAACCAACCACTCAAGTCTCTCGTCCAGGTTTATCGCCTATTTGGGTTCCATCCGTGGGGAGATCCGGCCGGGGTGTCGCTCACGGCCCCAAACGATGTGTACAGGGTTCCCGAGTCACCAAACGGGCAACCGGTACACCGTGCCACGTACCTGTCGCATCACAGCCCACCCCGAGGGTCAGCGCTGCGCACGACCTCCAGTAAACTATAAACAC
>LR738713.1:61268263-61278958 GCA_902687465.1 Secale cereale | reverse complement strand
GCAACATAAGTAAATAGCATGGTGGATCACACATCACATGGCTCAATCAACTCCTACACATGCTAGTGGGTTTTAACTATTTACTGTGGCAATGACAGGTCATGCAAGGGAATAGGGTTCAACTACCGCAGCAAGTAGCAGTTCAAGCGCTGTTGCCTTAATGCAGTAAAAGAGAGCAGGAGCGAGAAGATTGGGTTTGTATCGGAATGATCAATGATTGCTTGCCTGACAAGGTAGTTGTCGGGTACTGCTCTTCAACTGGATACGCAGCAGTATCCTCGGGAGCAGGACCTAACACAGGGAATACCGACGATACAATCATTAACAAACAAATGCAATGCAAAAATATGATGCATGTTTATGACATGGCAAGATGCATGTGTGTTGGCTAATGCAACTAAAACCAGAAGGGTTTGAACCTATTTGAATCAAGGATTCAAATTGAAGTTCAAACTATTATTTAAATAAGTGCATTATCATGTTTTTGTTATAAACAGCAAGTTAACTTGTTCAAACATGCATGAAACCAGTGTCATTAGAAAGATTGGATTTTTCTGATCATTTTTCATATATAAATCTTTTCCATCTGAGCTATGGTTGATTTTATATGATTTTTAGAAGTTTTGGGTATTTTCTGGAATTTCCTGAATTATTATTAAAACTAAAAATCCCAGAAAAACCTTTACTGCGTCAGCATGACATCATGCTGACGTCAGCCAGTCAACAGGGCCAGTCCAGGTCAAACCTGACCAGTGGGTCCCTCATGTCAGTGTCACAGCTAATTAACTGAGTTAATTAGAGTTAAACTAAAACTAATTAGCTGTCAGTGGGGCCAGGGCCCACGTGTCAGTGACTAAACTAATTAACTAAATAAATTAAATTAAAACCTATACTAGGTTTGACTTGCGGGCAGGGCCCACATGTCATTGACCCAGGGTCAAACCCGTGGTCAAACAGGTCCAACTCGACGGCGTTTAGCCGCCGGCGAGGCCAAACACGGCGGCGTGCTTCGGAAAACGCCTACGGTGCACGGCTCGAGCTGCAGTTGGGTGCGTTGGATAGCCCTTGCTGTTGCACGTCGGATGGAGGTGGTCGTCGGACCTGGGGTGGCCGGAGATGACGGCAACGAGCTCGACGGCGGCGACCGGCGTCGGGCGCGTGTGGAGAAACGGCTGCAGGGGCCTAGGCGATGCGTGCGTAGCACCGTTCGCATCTACGTGCTGTGGTGAGTACGTTGGACGGGTGCCAGTGACCAAATGGTCACCGGAGCATCACCGGCGGCGAGCACCGCGGCGGTGCGTGCGGTTGAGCTTCGTGCAGTGTGTTACAGGGCAAAAGGGAGCCAACGGAGAGGGGGAGGGGGTAGCTAGGCTCACAGGGGTTGCGGCAAGCACCGGAGCGAGCTCGGGGGTGGTCGGAGTGAAGGAAATATGCCCTAGAGGCAATAATAAAGTTATTATTTATTTCCTTATATCATGATAAATGTTTATTATTCATGCTAGAATTGTATTAACCGGAAACTTAATACATGTGTGAATACATAGACAAAACAGAGTGTCCCTAGTATGCCTCTACTAGACTAGCTCAGTGATCAAAGATGGTTATGTTTCCTAGCCATAAACATGAGTTGTCATTTGATCAACGGGATCACATCATTAGGAGAATGATCTGATGGACAAGACCCATCCGTTAGCTTAGCACTATGATCGTTTAAGTTTTACTACTATTGCTTTCTTCATGACTTATACATGTTCCTATGACTATGAGATTATGCAACTCCCGAATACCGGAGGAACACTTTGTGTGCTACCAAACGTCACAACGTAACTGGGTGATTATAAAGGTACTCTACAGGTGTCTTCGAAGGTACTTGTTGGGTTGGCGTATTTCGAGATTAGGATTTGTCACTCCGATTGTCGGAGAGGTATCTCTGGGCCCACTCGGTAATGCACATCACTATAAGCCTTGCAAGCATTGCAGCTAATGAGTTAGTTGCGGGATGATGTATTACGGAACGAGTAAAGAGACTTGTTGGTAACGAGATTGAACTAGGTATTGAGATACCAACGATCGAATCTCGGGCATGTAACATACCGATGACAAAGGGAACAATGTATGTTGTTATGTGGTTTGACCGATAAAGATCTTCGTAGAATATGTGGGAGCCAATATGAGCATCCAGGTTCCGCTATTGGTTATTGACCGGAGACGTGTCTCGGGCATGTCTACATAGTTCTCGAACCCGTAGGGTCCGCACGCTTAAGGTTTCGATGATAGTTTTATTATGAGTTTATGAGTTTTGATGTACCGAAGGAGTTCGGAGTCCCGGATGAGATCGGGGACATGACGAGGAGTCTCAAAATGGTCGAGACGTAAAAATCGATATATTGGACGGCTATATTCGGACATCGGAAAGGTTCCGTGTGATTCGGGTATTTTTGGAGTACCGGGGAGTTACGGGAATAGAGGAGAGAGGCCAAAAGGAAGGAGGCATGCACCCCCCTTCTGGTCCGAATTGGACAAGGGGTGCAGCCCCCTTTTCCTTCTCCCTCTCCCCCTCTTTCCTTCTCTCCTACTCCGGAAAGGAAAGGGGAATCCTACTAGGACTTGGGAGTCCTAGTAGGACTCCCCACACTTGGTGAGCTCCCTCTAGGGCCGGCCTCTCCCTCCCTCCTTTATATACGGGGGCAGGGGGGCACCTCTAGACACAACAATTGATCTCTTGATCTCTTAGCCGTGCGCGGTGCCCCCCTCCACCATAGTTCTCCTCGATAAATATTGTAGCGGTGCTTAGGCGAAGCCGTGCGATGGTAGAACATCAAGATCGTCACCACGCCGTCGTGCTGACGGAACTCTCCCTCGACACTCGGCTGGATCGGAGTTCGAGGGACGTCATCGAGCTGAACGTGTGCTAGAACTCGGAGGTGCCGTAGTTTCGGTGCTTGATCGGTCGGGCCGTGAACACGTACGACTACATCAACCGCGTTGTTCTAACGCTTCCTCTTTCGGTCTACGAGGGTACGTAGACTCACTCTCCCCTCTCGTTGCTATGCATCTGGTAGATAGATCTTGCGTGATCGTAGGAAAATTTTAAAATACTACGTTCCCCAACAGTGGCATCATGAGCCAGGTCTAAGCGTAGATGATATGCACGAGTAGAACACAAGTGAGTTGTGGACGATACTAGTCATACTGCTTACCAGCATGTCATACTTTGATTCGGCGGTATTGTTGGATGAAGCGGCCCGGACCGACATTACGCGTACGCTTACGCGAGACTGGTTCTACCGACGTGCTTCGCACACAGGTGGCTGGTGGGTGTCAGTTTCTCCAACTTTAGTTGAATCAAGTGTGGCTACGCCCGGTCCTTGTGAAGGTTAAAACAGCACATACTTGACGTAATATCGTTGTGGTTTTGTATGCGTAGGTAAGAACGGTTCTTGCTAAGCCCGTAGCAGCCACGTAAAACTTGCAACAACAAAGTAGAGGACGTCTAACTTGTTTTTGCAGGGCATGTTGTGATGTGATATGGTCAAGACATGATGAGTTATACGGTTTTGTATGAAATGATCATGTTTTGTAAAGTTATCGGCAACTGGCAGGAGCCATATGGTTGTCGCTTTATTGTATGAAATGCAATCGCCATGTAATTGCTTTACTTTATCACTAAGCGGTGGCGATAGTCGTAGAAGCAATAGTTGGCGAGACGACAACGATGCTACGATGGAGATCAAGGTGTCGCGCCGGTGATGAAGGTGATCATGACGGTGCTTTGGAGATGGAGATCAAAAGCACAAGATGATGATGGCCATATCATGTCACATATTTTGATTGCATGTGATGTTTATCTTATTATGCTTCTTATTTTGCTTAGTTCGACGGTAGCATTATAAGATGATCCCTTACTAAATTTCAAGGTATAAGTGTTCTCCCTGAGTATGCACCGTTGCGAAAGTTCGTCGTGCCGAGACACCAGGTGATGATCGGGTGTGATAAGCTCTACGTTCAAATACAACGGGTGTAAGCCAGTTTTGCACACGCAGAATACTCGGGTTAAACTTGACGAGCCTAGCATATGCAGATATGGCCTCGGAACACTGGAGACCGAAAGGTCGAGCGTGAATCATATAGTAGATATGATCAACATAAGATGTTCACCATTGAAACTACTCCATCACACGTGATGATCGGACATGGTTTAGTTGATTTGGATCACGTGATCATTTAGATGACTAGAGGGATGTCTATCTAAGTGGGAGTTCTTAAGTAATATGATTAAATTGACTTTATTTTATCATGAACTTAGTCCTCGTAGTATTAGCATATCTATGTTGTAGATCAATAGCTTGTGATGTTGCTCCATGTTTATTTTTTATATGTTCCTAGAGAAAACTAAGTTGAAAGATGTTAGTAGCAACGATGCGGAATTGTTCCGTGATCTGAGGATTATCCTCATTGCTGCACAGAGAATTATGTCCTTGATGCACCGCTAGGTGACATACCTATTGCAGGAGCAGATGTAGACGTTATGAACGTTTTGACAAAAGCTCGGTATGATGACTACTTGATTGTTTAAGTGCACCATGCTTTATGGCTTAGAACCGGGACTTCAAAAACGTTTTGAACGCCACGGAGCATATAAGATGTTCCAAGAGTTGAAATTAGTATTTCATACTCATGCCCGTGTCGAGAGGTATAATACTTCTGACAGTACTTTGCCTACAAGATGGAGGAGAACAGCTCAACCAGTGAGCATGTGCTCAGATTGTCTGGGTACTACAATTTCTTGAATCAAGTGGGAGTTAATCTTCCAGATAAGATAGTAATTGACAAAGTTCTCTAGTCACTATCACCAAGTTAGTAGAACTTCGTGATGAACTATAATATGCAAGGGATGACGAAAGGAATTCCCGAGCTCTTCGCAATGCTGAAGTCGGCAAAGGTAGAAATCATGAAAAAGCATCAAGTGTTGATGTTTAACAAGACCACTTGTTTCAAGTAAAGGGCAAAGGGATAGAAGGGGAACTTCAAGAAGAATGACAAGCAAGTTGTCACTCCCGTGAAGAAACCCAAATCTAAAACTCAAGCCTGAAACTAAGTGCTTCTACTTCAAAGGAAATGGTCACTGGAAGTGGAACTGCCCTAGATACTTGGCGGATAAGAAGGATGGCAAAGTGAACAATGGTATATTTTGATATACAGATTATTGATGTGTACTTTACTAGTGTTCATAGCAACCCCTGGGTATTTGATACCGGTTCAGTTGCTAAAATTAGTAACTCGAAACGAGAATTAAAGAATGAACAAAGACTAGTTAAAGGTGAAGTGACGATGTGTGTTGGAAGTGGTTCCAAGATTGATATGATCATCATCGTACACTCCCTATACTTTCGGGATTAGTGTAAAACCTAAATAAATGTTATTTGGCATTTGCGTTGAGCATGAATATGATTTGATCATATTTGTTGCAATACGGTTATTCATGTAAAGTCATAGAATAATTGTTATTCTGTTTACATGAATAAAACCTTCGATGGTCATACACCCAATGAAAATAGTTTGTTGGATCTCGATCGTGGTGATACACATATTCATAATATTGAAGCCAAAAGATGCAAGGTTAATAATGATAGTGCAACTTATTTGTGGCACTGCTGTTTAGGTCATAATGGTGTAAAGCGCATGAAGAAACTCCATAGTGATGGACTTTTGGAATCACTTGATTATGAATCACTTTGTGCTTGCGAACCATGCCTCATGGGCAAGATGACTAAAACTCCGTTCTCCGAAACAATGGAGCGAGCAACAGATTTGTTGGAGATCATACATACAGATGTATGTGGACCAATGAGTGTTGAAGCTCGCGGCGGGTATCGTTATTTTCTGACCTTCACTGATGATTTGAGCAGATATGGGTATATCTACTTAATGAAGCACAAGTCTAAAACATTTGAAAAGTTCAAAGAATTTCAGAGTGAAGTGGAGAATCATCGTAACAAGAAAATAAGAATTTCTACGATATGATCGTAGAGGTAAAATATTTGAGTTAGCGAGTTTGGCCTTCAGTAAAAACAATGTGAAATAGTTTCACTACTCACGCCACCTGGAACACCATAGTGTAATGGTGTGTCCGAACGTCATAACCGTACTTTATTAGATATGGTGCGATCGATGATGTCTCTTACCGATCTACCACTATCGCTTTTGGGGTTATGCATTAGAGACAGATACATTCACGTTAAATAGGGCACCATCTAAATCCGTGGAGATGACACCGTATGAACTGTGGTTTGACAAGAAACCTAAGCTGTCATTTCTTTAAGTTTGGGACTGCGATGCTTATGTGAAAAAGTTCCAGCATGATAAGCTCGAACCCAAATCGGAGAAGTAAATCTTCATAGGATACCCAAAAGAAACTGTTGGGTACACCTTCTATCACAGATCCGAAGGCAAGGTCTTTGTTGCTAAGAGTGGATCCTTTCTAGAGAAGGAGTTTCTCTCGAAAGAAGTGAGTGGGAGGAAAGTGGAACTTGATGAGGTAATTGTACCTTCTCCCGAATTGGATAGTAGTACATCACAGAAACTGGTTCCAGTGATTCCTACACCAATTAGTGAGGAAGCTAATGATGATGATCATGAAACTTCGGATCAAGTTACTGCTGAACTTCGTAGATCAACCAGAGTACGTTCCGCACCAGAGTGGTACGGCAACCCGGTTCTGGAAGTCATGTTACTGGACCATGATGAACCTAAGAACTATGAGGAAGCGATGATGAGCCCAGATTCCGCAAAATGGCTTGAGACCGTGAAATCTGAGATGGGATCCATGTATGAGAACAAAGTGTGGACTTTGGTTGACTTGCCCGATGGTCGGCAAGCCATCGAAAATAAATGGATCTTCAAGAGGAAGACTGACGCTGACAGTAATGTTACTGTTTACAAAGCTCGACTTGTTGCGAAAGTTTTTCAACAAGTTCAAGGAGTTGACTACGATGAGACTTTCTCACCCGTAGCGATGCTTAAGTCTGTCCGAATCATGTTAGCAATTGCCGCATTTTATGAAATCTGGCAAATGGATAACAAAACTGCATTCTTTAATGGATTTATCAAAGAAGACTTGTATATGATGCAACCAGAAGGTTTTGTCAATCCTAAAGGTGCTAACAAAATGTGCAAGCTCCAGCGATCCATCTATGGACTGGTGCAAGCATCTCGGAGTTGGAATATACGCTTTGATAAGTTGATCAAAGCATATAGATTTATACAGATTTGTAGTGAAGCCTGTATTTACAAGAAGTGAGTGGGAGCACTACAACCTTTCTGATAAGTATATGTGAATGACATATTGTCGATCGGAAATGATGTAGAATTTTCTGGAAAGCATAAAGGAGTGTTTGAAAGGAGTTTTTCAAAGAAAGACCTTGGTGAAGCTGCTTACATATTGGGCATCAAGATCTATAGAGATAGATCAAGATGCTTGATAAGACTTTCAATGAGTACATACCTTGATATGATTTTGAAGTAGTTCAAAATGGATCAGTCAAAGAAGGAGTTCTTACCTGACTTGTAAGGTGTGAAGTTGAGTAAGACTCAAAGCCAGACCACGGCAGAAAAATATAGAGAGAATGAAAGTCATTCCCTATGCCTCAGCCATAGGTTCTATAAAGTATGCCATGCTGTGTACCAAACATGTTGTTTACCTTGCCATGAGTTTGTCAAGAGGGTACAATAGTGATCCAGGAGGTGATCTCTGTACAGCGGTCAAAATTATCCTTAGTAACTGGATGACTAAGGAAATGTTTCTCGATTATGGAGGTGATAAAGAGTTCATCGTAAAGGGTTACGCCGATGCAAGCTTTGACACTAAATCCAGCTGACTCTAAGTATCAATCTGGATGCGTATTGAAAGTGGGAGAAATTAGCTAGAGTAGCTCCATGCAGAGCATTGTAGACACATAGACATTTGCAAAATACATACGGATGTGAATGTGACAGATCCGTTGACTAAACTTCTCTCACGAAGCAAAACATGATCACACCTTAGTACTCTTTGGGTGTTAATCACAGAGCGATGTGAACTAGATTATCGACTCTAGTAAACCCTTTGGGTGTTAATCACATGACGATGTGAACTATCGGTGTTAAATCGCATGGCGATGTGAACTAGATTATTGACTCTAGTGCAAGTGGGAGACTGAAGGAAATATGCCCTAGAGGCAATAATAAAGTTATTATTTATTTCCTTATATCATGATAAATGTTTATTATTCATGCTAGAATTGTATTAACCGGAAACTTAATACATGTGTGAATACATAGACAAAACAGAGTGTCCCTAGTATGCCTCTACTAGACTAGCTCATTGATCAAAGATGGTTATGTTTCCTAGCCATAGACATGAGTTGTCATTTGATCAACGGGATCACATCATTAGGAGAATGATCTGATGGACAAGACCCATCCGTTAGCTTAGCACTATGATCGTTTAAGTTTTACTGCTATTGCTTTCTTCATGACTTATACATGTTCCTATGACTATGAGATTATGCAACTCCCGAATACCGGAGGAACACTTTGTGTGCTACCAAACGTCACAACGTAACTGGGTGATTATAAAGGTACTCTACAGGTGTCTTCGAAGGTACTTGTTGGGTTGGCGTATTTCGAGATTAGGATTTGTCACTCCGATTGTCGGAGAGGTATCTCTGGGCCCACTCGGTAATGCACATCATTATAAGCCTTGCAAGCATTGCAGCTAATGAGTTAGTTGCGGGATGATGTATTACGGAACGAGTAAAGAGACTTGTTGGTAACGAGATTGAACTAGGTATTGAGATACCGACGATCGAATCTCGGGCATGTAACATACCGATGACAAAGGGAACAATGTATGTTGTTATGCGGTTTGACCGATAAAGATCTTCGTAGAATATGTGGGAGCCAATATGAGCATCCAGGTTCCGCTATTGGTTATTGACCGGAGACGTGTCTCGGGCATGTCTACATAGTTCTCGAACCCGTAGGGTCCGCACGCTTAAGGTTTCGATGATAGTTTTATTATGAGTTTATGAGTTTTGATGTACCGAAGGAGTTCGGAGTCCCGGATGAGATCGGGGACATGACGAGGAGTCTCACGAGATGTAAAAATCGATATATTGGACGGCTATATTCGGACATCGGAAAGGTTCCGAGTGATTCGGGTATTTTTGGAGTGCCGGGGAGTTACGGGAATAGAGGAGAGAGGCCAAAAGGAAGGAGGCATGCACCCCCCCTTCTGGTCCGAATTGGACAAGGGGTGCAGCCCCCTTTTCCTTCTCCCTCTCCCCCTCTTTCCTTCTCTCCTACTCCGGAAAGGAAAGGGGAATCCTACTAGGACTTGGGAGTCCTAGTAGGACTCCCCACACTTGGTGCGCCCCCTCTAGGGCCGGACTCTCCCTCCCTCCTTTATATACGGGGGCAGGGGGGCACCTCTAGACACAACAATTGATCTCTTGATCTCTTAGCCGTGTGCGGTGCCCCCCTCCACCATATTTCTCCTCGATAAATATTGTAGCGGTGCTTAGGCGAAGCCCTGCGACGGTAGAACATCAAGATCGTCACCACGCCGTCGTACTGACGGAACTCTCCCTCGACACTCGGCTGGATCGGAGTTCGAGGGAAGTCATCGAGCTGAACGTGTGCTAGAACTCGGAGGTGCCGTAGTTTCGGTGCTTGATCGGTCAGGCCGTGAACACGTACGACTACATCAACCGCGTTGTTCTAACGCTTCCGCTTTCGGTCTACGAGGGTACGTAGACTCACTCTCCCCTCTCGTTGCTATGCATCTGGTAGATAGATCTTGCGTGATCGTAGGAAAATTTTAAAATACTACGTTCCCCAACACGGAGCTGAGCAGAACGGCGAGGGGGATCTCCGCGGCCAGAGTTGGGGAAGAAGAGGTCGGGGGCGTCTCCAGGGCGGGCGAGCGCTCGGGGCTCGGCCTGTTTGAAGCAGTCGAGGACGACGGAGACGAAGGACACCAAGGCGGAGCTCAGGGACGACGATGGACGCGGCTTCTACGATGGTGCGATCACGGCGGCGTCGGCCATGGCGCGGGGAGAGCGGAGGAGAGGAACTGGGGGGAGGCGGAGGTGTCTGCGGGGTCGAGGAGGACGTGGAGGATCGAACCAACCCTCCAGGACGGCGAGGGGACGAAGCAGGGCGGCGGGCAGCTGCGTGGCGCGCCGTGCGGTCGCCGTCGAGCACCTGCCTGCCTGCCTGGCCGAGCCAAGCAGCTCGCTGGAGCGGCAGCTGGGCTGGGCCGGCAGGTGGGCCGGGTGGGCGCCAGGTAAGTTCTCTCTCTCCCTTTTTTTCTATTTTCTTTTCTGTTTCATTTCTTTTGCAGCTTTGTTCATTTAATAAAAATGCCTAAACATTTTTATAACTCATAACACTTGTCATACCTGCTGTATATAATATGAACAGTAGGAAACATTATAGTTTATGATTATTTGAGCATTTAAAATATTTTGTAGCATTTAAATGCCCAAATTCAAATACCATATGATTTAATCCAAAGCCCTAGATTGTCCTAGAAAATTGTGCACCATTTTTGGCAGAGGTTTAAGACCAAGGCAGAAATGATGAACATTTTGAAGGGCATTTTGGGTACATTGGAAAATATTTTATCAAACCCTAGTTGTTAGGGGAGGGGTG
>LR738713.1:61219500-61268253 GCA_902687465.1 Secale cereale | reverse complement strand
TGGGGTTTCTGTTAATCCCATTTCAAGTTTCTTTGAAAGTAAACATGATGCACACTCTAGTTAGGTCCTAATGCAAGTGCTAGCTAGGGATGTGACATTACATCTCAAGGATTGCTAGTACACTCACCCAGGAACCTATCTTATTTTCATCCTTTAATGTGGAGTTGTACTCACATTAAAACTTCTTGCAAGATATGTGTTGTGTACTGTCTCCGGAAATGCATTAACTGATGCAACTTCCTAATTGTTGGAAGATCAAGAAATACATATCTTAGATGATCTTAGCAAGCTCTTGAAAAGTAAAAGAAAAACTTCCTTATTGATATTCGAATGTTTAACAGAAAATTAAAGTTTGCATTGTGGCTGATTTGGTATGTAGTTTATCTATGCATCTCAATGTGAACTGTTTATGCCCTAAACGTCAACCATACCATGTGTAATTGATGATTGTGTTAGCATGCATATCAATATTCTTGATGATTGTAATTTATGATTAATATGTATGCATAGAAAAATTGAGTATAATGACGCTGACCATCTGTCAGGCTAAAGGCTCGCTGAATTTTTAATTATGAGAAATTGAGTTAGTAATCTAAAGGAATTTGCGCTATTGTACTACTCCTTAACGAGTATTAAAAATATATGAAAATAATGTTACGAGTATAAGGAGTATAATGTAGGAAATGATACGAGCGGGATAGTACTTGTCTTCTTTGGTGATGGACAATTAAAAAGGGCACATGTATAAATAAAATGCCTTAACCAAGATTCTGTGTTGTGCCTTTTTATAATGTATACTGTAATGTGATTCTCTATATTGTCAATTGAGCTACTGGAGATGTGCAAATATGAGTATAATTTGATGTAACATGTTTCTAATTGTACGCCACATTCATCGTGTTCTAAGAACCAAACATGCAATGCTTGATGCTTAAAGTAGAAAAGAAAAAGTCCTCTATCAAGCCAAAATGATTTGTGCAATATAATGTTTACTATTGAGTTAAGGTACACTTTTCTACTGCTAGGTAGATTTAATTTGGAGTTTGTCATTTTATAAATTAGAATAGTGAATTTGATTGTCAAAGATTTCTTTTCAGGTTGTCATGACCACTTCATGCTTTTATATATTTACATAATTCCTACCATTTTCATTGCCAAAATGATGGGCGCAGCAACGCGCGCCATCATGATCTAGTAGTATTCGGAAGCACTCCAGCCTTCGGGTTTATGGAGGTTGAAGCACATGGTCGGCCATGATAAACTTTATATAAATTCGACCGGAGATAAGTTTGATGGTAAAGGTACATTTGATACATATAATCAAACGACTACTCATTTTCTATTCCCTCTATAAGGTTGTCTAGCTTACAGTCCTGTTGGGAAAGTTTTGCAGTTATCCCTACTTGGTCATATACCAGACGCGGAGGAATTTCTTCTCCATCGGACCCTCGAGGTCCCACGTGGGCCATGTGATTTGGATCAAGACGAGTGTAGCACATCTTCACCATGGCCCATGCTTCTCGAGCACCCATGCGACATGCTGATGCTTTCCACAGTTCAAAGCGGCGTCGAGCCCCTTTGAACAGGTCCGCCAAATCCACCATAGTTTCTGGAGGAGAGTCGCCAGGCCATAGAGCTCTGGCCATACTCTTCATGGCCTTTCGAGCCCGTTCATGGACCCTGGAAAGCTCTTGCAGCACATCACCCTCAAAACCAGACACTTCGCCCTCAGGCTGCCCAGTCAACAAACCTACAGGAAAAGTTTTTATAAGAAACTTTCACAATAAGAGACTACAAGGAGACCTAGGTATAAGAGACATACTAAGCATGCCACTTTTTAGCCTCCGGTTCTCTTCCAAGGCGCTTGTGAGTTGGGCCTTTATGCCCTTTAGCTCCTGTTTGAGCCCAGCATCTCTATCATGCGCTTGGTTCCTTTTTTTCCATAGCTTGCATCAGCGCACGCTCGCCAGCGGCTTTTTCCCCTTCGGCAAATTTCTTGTCCGCTAGGGCAGCTCTTAGCTCCCTCTCCAGTTGGTCGGTCGATCCTATCGCTGTATTACACATTAGTATATACACCATCGTAATCAACAAAACTATCATAGCTTTCGGACACAATTATTCTTACCACCAGCATCCTTTCCGGATTCCTTCGAATTTTTCAATTCGGCGAGCTGAGTCTGGCACTCTTCAAGTTCCCTGGATAAAGAGTTAGTCTTTTCTCGAATGACCTATAAAAATACAAAAAATCCTCAAATCAGTTGTACCAACTGATTTAAGTCTCAGGGGCTACTGGCATGGGAATACTCAATAAAAACTTACCCTCATATCTTTTGAAAGAGTGGCTCTCGCGAGTCCGTCTTGAGCGGCTCGGATATAGGCATCTGCAGAATTGAGGGTGTTAAACGCCTCCTCGGAAAAAGAGGGATCACGCATGGCTGCCTTCCGTCGTCAGTGAATCATTGCAACCTCCACTTCGTAATTGGTGGCTAACACTTCATCCGAATCCTCCTCGGGAGGACAATCCGGCACCGAATCAGTATTAACCCCTGATGGGCCTGAGGCTGGATTGGCTGGAGCTTCGCCTGCATTGTCTCCGGAGACATTCTGGTGTGTACTCCTCCTAAAAGGACAAAACAAAGCGAAAAGTTGTAATACCGTTTTCACCACCCAACACTTGCCAAAACAAACATACCTCTTTAAAGGTCCGCTGGTGTTCGCGGTCCTCTTTCGCTTTGAGGCCTCACCCAATGCGGGCGTCACCCTCTGGGTTGATGGTTTCCACACAGTTCAGCGTGAGGAGCGCCGTCCCTGTTCAAGTATGATAGAATACAGTGGGTAAGGCGCGTCGGGAATCCTATCTTTTGATGAGATATGTCCTGAAATACTTACACAGGAGGAAGGAATGAGGCCTGGGTATTCGGCTACTATAGCCACCAGGGGACCCTCACGATAGGCTTGGTAGAAGACTCCATCTACTAACTCTATACCTACGTCTGAATCTTCGTTATATCCGGGGCCTGCATTTTGAAACTGGTGCTCCGGCTATGGGGTAGGGCTGTTAATCCCCTCGATCACCTTCCTCCACTCCTGTGGGGAGAAACCGAATATAGTTCGGTCAACACGTCATAACAAAGAAAAATTGAGCGGCCAAAGAGAGAGACTTACCCAGTTGGGAGGATTGTACATAGAAAGACCCTCCTTGCATGTTAAACGGATGAAGCCTTGCTTCTCTCCTTTATAAAGGCCTTCCAGGACAGTGCCTAGAACGGCAGGGTCATCTAAATTCAGGCGTAGGCAGCTCGAGGCATCATTCTGACCATTGTAGTGCCACATCGGAAATCCTCTGGCTTGAAGCGGCTGTACACATCACTTCATTGAAATGGCCATCACTTCGATTATAGTTAATCCCGAACTGGCGAGCAATTTGATCTTGTCAGCCAGTCTGCTAACCTTCGCTCTCTCTTCTTCCGAGGGACCACGGGGACGCCAGTTGAAAAGCTTCCTTGGCGGAGGAATACTTGGGGAGTCCTCGCCGAACTGGATCCGGCAAAGCGACGTCCTCGATGTAAAACCACTCTGAAGGCCACTCTTCAGATGCCTTCTTCGGAGTACCGGGCAGATAGCCTGTCTTGGCTATGCGCCATACTTCGGCGCCCCCAACTTCAAAAATGGATCCTTCTTCCGATTGAGGGACAAGGCAGAAATACCTTTTCCACAGCTCGAAGTGAGGCTCGCAGCCCAAGACCAGTTCGCATAAAGCGACAAAACCCGGGATGTGCAGGATTGACCCTGGAGTAAGATCGTGCAGTTGGAGGCCGTAGAACTCCAGGAGTCCCCTAAGAAAGGGGTGGACAGGGAACCCCACGCCTCTTAAAAGGTAGGGGACGAAACATACCCGCGCTCCATCAGATGGGTTGGGAAAGCTCTCTGCCAGGGCTTGGTTGTCGATAGACGTTAGTCCGGCTCGGATGGGGACTAGATCATCTGGGGGAGATACCCCTGCGCTTGCAGTGTGCGCAGATGCATGTGGGACACATAGCAGCTTTTCCAATATCCTGCACGAGGGCCATAAGGGCGCGAGGAAGAGCTCGGGGTACTAGCCATGTTTGAAGATTTTTTGCAGGCACTAGGGTTTCTTCCGCGTGGAATGGGATGAGGAGGCAGTCGGGGTCTAACCTCTTATAGGCGCCTTCTCTAAAGGGTTAAGGGGGTATTTGCAAAAGGCTCACAGACAATTCACATTCGTTGGACACGTGGAAGCCAAGGCGACGGCAGCGAGGAATCGGCGAACTACAATATTTAAAGAAGCTGAACTATCATCCAGGAGGACTCACCTTGCAAGACCGAAGACATGAAGCCGGATACAATCTCGTCCTTGAAGGCAAGTCCGGGGGCTACTTAGGGAGCCATGCATTTAGGGGTCCTCAGTCATCCGGGTCGTTGAAGCTGGGCCGCACTGATGGGCTGCATAAAGAAGAAGAAGCAGAAGACCCTCCCCCGTATTCGGTCAGCACTCTTATGTATGTAGAAAAGCAAGTGTAGAGTCCGGATGTATCAATTACTTCCTCCCCAAGTCTTCCTTGTAACCCTAGGTCCCCTCTGGCGTGTATATAGGCCGAGGGGTTTAGTCTGTAGAGGGGATTATCATCGTCACAATATCCTCATAGGCTAGACTTAGGGTTTAGCAATTACGATCTCGAGGTAGATCAACTCTTGTATTCATATTCATCCATACTAATACAACAGGAAGTATGGTATTACCACGATCGAGAGGGCCTGAACCTGGGTAAACATCGTGTCCCTAGCCTCCTGTTACCATCGATCCTCTAAACGCACATCTTGGGCCGCGCTACCCAAGATCTGCCGGTTATGACACCGACACTCTCCACTATGGCCCATGAGGCCCGTTAAATTTCCCGGGGGGTTTCGGTGACCTCTCGGTACTGCGATAAATCCCCGAACCTCTTCGGAACCATTTTGGTGTCCGTATATAACCTTCCAATATATCAATCTTTACCTCTTGACCATTTCGAGACTCCTCGTCATGTCCGTGATCTCATTTGGGACTCCAAACAATCTTGAGCCACCAAAAACACATAACTCTAAATACAAATCATCATCGAACATTAAGCGTGCAGACCCTACAGGTTCGAGAACTATGTAGACATGACCGAGACACTTCTCTGGTCAATAACCATAGTGGAACCTGGATGTTCATATTGGCTCCCGCATATTCTACGATGATCTTTATCGGTCAAACTGTAATGACAACATACGTTATTCCCTTTGTCATCGGTATGTTACTTGCCCGAGGTTCGATCGTCGATATCTTCATACCTAGTTCAATCTCGTTACCGGCAAGTCTCTTTACTCGTTCCATAATACATCATCCTGAGACTAACTCATTAGTCATTTTCTTGCAAGGCTTATTGTGATGCGTATTACCGAGAGGGCCTAGAGATACCTTTCCGATACTCGGAGTGACAAATCCTATTCTCGATCTATGCCAACTCAACAAACACCTTTGGAGATACCTGCAGAGCATCTTTATAATCACCCAGTTATGTTGTGAAATTTGATAGCACACAAGGCATTCCTCCGGTATCCGGGAGTTGCATAATCTCATAGTCTGAGGAATATGTATTTGACATGAAGAAAGCAGTAACGACAAAAACTGAACGATCAATACACTAAGCTAACGGATGGGTGATGTCCATCACATCATTCTCCTAATGATGTGATCCCGTTAATCTAATTACAACACATGTCTATGGTTAGGAAACTCAACCATCTTTGATTATTGAGCTAGTCTAGTATAGGCTTAGTAGGGACACTAAGTTTTGTCTATGTATCCACACATGTATCAAGTTTCCGGTTAATACAATTCTAGCACGAATGAAAGACATTTATCATGATATAAGGAAATATAAATAACAACTTTATTATTGCCTCTAGGGCATATTTCCTTCAGTATCCCACTTGCACTAGTGTCAATAATCTAGATTACATAGTAATGATTCTAACACCCATGTAGTCTTGGTGCTGATCATGTTTTGCTCCTGAAAGAGGCTTAGTCAACGGGTCTGCTACATTCAGATCCGTATGTATTTTGCAAATCTCTATGTCTCCCTCCTTGACTTGATCGCTGATAGAGTTGAAGTGTCTCTTGATGTGCTTTGTTCTCTTGTGAAACCTGGATTCCTTCGCCAAGGCAATTGCTCCAGTGTTGTCACAAAAGATTTTCATTGGACCCGATGCAATAGGTATTACACTTAGATCGGATATGAACTCCTTCATCCAGACTCCTTCATTTGCTGCTTCCGAAGCAGCTATGTACTCTGCTTCACACGTAGATCCCACCACGACGCTCTGCTTGGAACTGCACCAACTGACAACTCCACCGTTCAATAAAAACACGTATCCGATTTGTGACTTAGTGTCATCCGGATCAGTGTCAAAGCTAGCATCGACGTAACTTTATGACGAGTTCTTTGTCACCTCCATAAACGAGAAACATATCCTTAGTCCTTTTTAGGTACTTTAGGATGTTCTTGACCGCTGTCCAGTGATCCACTCCTCGATTACTTTGGTACCTCCCTGCTAGACTTATAGCAAGGCACACATCAGGTCTGGTACGCAACATTGCATACATGATAGAACCTATGGCTGAAGCATAGGGAATGACTTTCATTTTCTTTTTATCTTCTACAGTGGTCAGGCATTGAGTCTGACTCAACTTCACACCTAGTAACACAGGCAAGAACCCTTTATTTGACTGATCCATTTTGAACTTCTTCAAAACTTTATCAAAGTATGTGCTTTGTGAAAGTCCAATTTAGCGTCTTGATCTATCTCTATAGATCTTGATGCCCAATATATAAGCAGCTTCACTGAGGTCTTTCATTGAAATATTCTTATTCAAGTATCCTTTTATGCTACCCAAAAATTCTACATCATTTCCAATCAACAATATGTCATCCACATATAATATCAGAAATGCTATAGAGCTCCCACTCACTTTCTTGTAAATACAGGCTTCTCCGTAAGTCTGTATAAAACCATATGCTTTGATCACCTCATCAAAGTGTATATTCCAACTCCGAGATGCTTGCACCAGTCCATAGATGGATCGCCGGAGCTTGCAGTCTTTGTTAGCACCTTTAGGATCGACAAAACCTTCTGGTTGCATCATATACAACTCTTCTTTGAGAAATCCATTAAGGAATGTAGTTTTTACATCCATTTGCCAGATTTCATATTCATAAAATGCGGCAATTGCTAACATGATTTGGACAGACCTAAGCATCGCTATGGGTGAGAAGGTCTCATCGTAGTCAACTCCTTGAACTTGTCGAAGACCTTTCGCAACAAGTCCAGCTTTGTAGACTATAAAATTACCAACGGCGTCAATCTTCTTCTTGAAGATCCATTTATTTTCAATGGCTTGCGGATCATCGGGAAGTCAACCAATGTCCACACTTTGTTCTCATACATGGATCCCATCTCGGATTTCATGTCCTCAAGCCATTCTGCGGAATCTGGGCTCATCATCGCTTCCTCACAGTTCGTAGGTTCGTCAGGGTCTAGTAACATGACTTCCAGAACAAGAATACCGTACCACTCTACTGCGGCACGTACGCTGGTTGACCTACGAGGTTCGGTAGTAACTTGATCTAAAGTTTCATGATCATCATCATTAGCTTCCTCACTAATTGGTGTAGGCATCACGGGAACGATTTTTTGTGATGATCCATTCTCCAATTCGAGAGAAGGTACAATTACCTCATCAAGTTCTACTTTCCTCCCACTTACTTCTTTCGAGAGAAACTCCTTCTCTAGAAAGGATCGATTCTTACCAAAAAAGTCTTGCCTTTGGAACTGTGATAGAAGGTGTACCCAACGGTTTCTTTTAGGTATCCTATGAAGACGCACTTCTCCGATTTGGGTTCGAGCTTATCAGGCTGAAGCTTTTTCACATAAGCATCGCAACCCCAAAATTTAAGAAACGACAGCTTAGGTTTCTTGCCAAACCACAGTTCATACGGTGTTGTCCCAATGGATTTAGATGGTGCCCTATGAAGGAGTCTTGGATTAAGGGGTCCTCGGGTGGCCGGATTACTTGTTATGGGCTGGACTGGTGGGCTGTGAAGATTATCGCTGAAGACTATCCCCCGTATCCGGATAGGACTCACATATGTGTAAAATAGCAAGTTTAGAGTCCGGGTGTAATATTTCCTTCCTCTGCAAGATGATCATGTACAATCCTAGGTCCCTTCGGTACATATATAAACCGGAGGGTTTAGTCTGTAGCGACATAATCATATCATCCTAGGCTAGACTTCTAGGGTTTATCCATTACGATCTCGAGGTAGATCAACTCTTGTAACCCTATATTCATCAAGATCAATCAAGCAGGAAGGATGGTATTACCTCGATCGATAGGGCCCGAACCTGGGTAAACATCGTGTCCCCAGCCTCCTGTTACCATCGATCCTGAGACGCACAGTTCGAGACCCCCTACCTGAGATCCAGCGGTTTTGACACCCACATTGGTGCTTTCATTGAGAGTTCCACTGTGTCGTCGACATAAGCATTAATGGCTCATTTCGTCATCAACGATGGTGCCACCCCCGGGAGGATTTTCCTCCCTAGCCAGCTTTTTGTGTTCAGCGGCTTTGTGCTTCGTGCCAACACGGATGGCCACCTCGAGCAGGTTGACAACAATGCCCCTGGTCATCAGATCAAGTTTGGAAGCTTGAACTATGTTGCTGACGTCCGTGGAGACTTGATCTTCGACGGATTCTATCGGAGATATTGACCACGGGTGTCCTCATCGACCACCCATGGTATTTCAAGACAACTGAGGGCTGCCTATCACCCCCCGGCCACCTGCTCATCAGGCCGCCTCCTGGGGCCGCAACGACCAGGAGCCAGCTGCCAGCAGGCGGCGGGGCCTGGACATGCGGTAGCCTCATGACCAGCATCCAGAAGACGGCCACACGCCTCCCCCTCAGGACATGTGCTAGGGAACCACGACAAGACTAAGGCATGGCTACAGTTGAGCATGTCCCTAGAGAATCTATAAGGGTGTGGCTACAGTGAGGGCGTATCTTACGGACACTCCTTAATAGGCGTATCACTGTAGCCATGTTGCCAATGACCTAGCCTCGGTCTGAGGACGCCGTGATCCCACTACCCACGAGCGGCTGGCCCCACCAGCCAGTGGGTGAACAAGAAGCAAGCGACCCTTGGCAGGCGGCCTGGGGGACGGGCCGCCTGGGGGACCGTACCCTAGGAGTCTGAACCCCATCAAGATGACAAGACATGACATGGTGGCAGTGTACGGCAGGAGGCAGCGACACTGTAGCCATTCCCCACCTAACGATGCTGCCGTCAGCAGAAGAGCGCCCACGGTGAAAAGCAATCACGAGGGTCTGCAGACGGCGGGCCCCAGCAAATGGGCGGGAAGGCCGGCACCCGAAGACGCTAAGAGCCGGGGGCCATTCCGCCCAGATTACCATTGTACCCCTGTGTAATGCCCAGTATGAGATTATACCTCCTACGTGTTGAGGCACGACTTAAAGGTATAAGCTCATACTAGAATGATCTCAAGTATGGTATCTTTGCACGACTCATGTAAAAGAGGGATGAAATTGCAAAAAGAGTAGTTGGCTTACACTCGCCACGTCACACAATACATTACATAAGCAATCATCATCCAAATAACATCATAGTCCGACTACGGACGAAAATCCAAATGAAAGATACCAAATAAATAAAGCCACAAGGTCCCATCGCCCCTAGTAGAAGCCACTACTGATCCTCTGGGTAAGACACGTAGTATCGCCCACGTTCTTCATCGAACTCCCAGTACAGCTCGGTGCCGTCACCTGTGTAGTTCACCATGGTACCTGCATCTGGTGTTGTGTAGAATCTGTGAGCCACGGAGGACTCAGCAATCCTGTTCCCGGGTAGCAAAACTATCTAAGCCTTGGGGGTGGAACAAGGCTGAAGAACAAAGGTTGCAGCTGCACTAGCACTTGCTTACGTGTTTAGAGCGAGAAGAGAAGTGCCACGAGCGTCAAAGCGATCACGAAGTGATCCTATCTAAGCACGTCAAACATAACCCCACTGTGTTCACTTACCGAACCCCTTTCGGAAAATGACCGTCACGGTTACTCACGCTGGTAGTGTATTCTGAACATGGTGTCAAGTTTTCTACAACCGAATATTAAAAAATTCCCATCTACCACATAACCACGGGCACGACTTTCGAAAGATCAAACCCTACAGGGGTGTCCCAACTTAGCCCATCACAAGATCACGATCTGCGGAGTCGCAACTCCAAGGTGGGAAGACCCGAGTATTCTCGGAATCCCGTGCTCAAGATATTCCGACTAAGGTAAAACTAATCCAGCAAATCCTCCCGCGTGCCGACACCCTGATAGTAGCCGCGCATATCTCATCTCAGGCCACGTCCGGATGGGCAATGCTAAGGTTTTTACCAGCCCTCGGGTTTCCCCAAGGTGGCCCCGCAGGCTCCCCGGTTTGGACCAACACTCATGTGGAGCACTGGCCCAGGTTGTTGATTAAGAAAAAGGGTTTATAACTCCCTATGCAAGTTTTAGTTGTTTAGGCAAATGTAGAACTAATGTTGGGACTTGCTGGAAAAGCTTTAGCGCTAAGCGGGTTATCAAGGGGGGCCCATAAACCCCAACCATGTTAGGGACGCATAATCAAGGAACATAACACCGGTTTATACGGTTCCTAGGGAGGCATGAGTGGAACAAACCACCAAGCAAGAGGCTTAGCCTTCCACCCATTGCCAAGTATATAGATGATTTAGTTGACATATTATATAGTGTGATATCCCAACAATAACTTCAACATGAAGCAAGAATCTTCAGATCTTCTCCTGCAACTAGCAATGCTATAAGAGGGGCTGAGCGAAGCTTACGTAGCCAAGCAAAGGTTTGCTAGGTTGGATGGTTAGAGAGATTCATGGCTACAATAGGAGGCTGACAAACAAACATGGGCATCGAGGCAATAAGCTAAAGAGCGAGACATCTAGCAATAGGCAAAGATAGTAATGATATCTGGGCCAGGTCATCTTGCCCGTCGATTCGTCGATGGGATCGTAAGACGGCTCCTCGTACTCAACCTCGGTAGGAACCTCGTTCTCGGACTCGGCTCCCGGCTCTACTCAACACAAGAACACAACATGGCACAAAATCAAACAAGGTGCGATGCACAATCAACATGATGCAAGTAAGATGATGCGTAAGCATGGCAAGGGGTGAAGCACCCAAGAACAACTCAAAACAACAAGTTTAAATGAGCCCAGAATCAACATATAGCAAATCCGGTAAGTCCTCATATGCATATTTTGAAATCGGTCCATATCTGAACAAACCTTAAGTTAAAGTTGTTAAACAGCAAGTTAACATTCACCATGATGATCTACACGAAATTCTAGTCAAGTTTCATATAATGTTTGTTTAATTCGGAGCTACGGTCTAGAAGATATGAGCAAAACAAGACAAACAAGGCAACGGTGCAAGATGCATCCAAACATCAAGCAAACACACTCCAAACAAGCAAACAACATGATATTATGATTCTACATGCAAAATCACACAAGTTTCATATAGGGCACGCTCAAAACGGAGCACCGGTTCAACACATACACACGAAACAAGATACAAAGCAACGCTGAAGTTAACAGCCACATAGCAACTTTGGAGCAATAGATATATATGCTACAGCACCCAAACATGATGACAAGAAGCATGGACATGAAGTAGACATATCCTACAGCAAACAACTCCATTGGAGCAACTCCATAGGAGGCATGGATCAATAGCAATAAGCTACACCAAATTGATCATGCTGTTAAAAACCTGACAGATATAATTTATAGCAACTTGAGAGCAATAAATAAATAAGCTACAGCAAGCCATATGTTCAAGTAAGGGCATGAATGGATATACAAGAACATGGAATACAAGGAATGATCATTGGCCAATCCAAAACATGCATGGAATTGAGTGGGGCATCAAGCAAACATAGCATCAGGTTAAAACAGATCCCAGACTTTGCAGTTTTTTCACTAAGTATAAAACAGTAACATTGGCATGGCATGTTTACAAGCTTGTTTAATTCACCTCAAGGCATATCATGGAAAGATGATTGCACCATAGCAAAGACCATATGATGGTGCTTCTAAACCATATTGACATGTGACATGGGGACAAACACATCAATAGCAAAGAGCATGTCAAAACAACATCTCACAACAAGTTTCAGCACTTAACAGCCACATGCACTTTTGCAACAGAGATTAACATGGCAATATGATACCTAACATGAATGCTACAGCAACCATCATGTAGAGCATTTCACAATGAACATTTTGACATATCATATGCTCCATTTGGATAAACATGCACCAAGTTATCACATCTCAGACATGGCAACAAAATAACAAGTAACAGCAGTTTATAACAAGTAGCACTCTTGTCACAATGATTAGGTCATCAAGATGATCTCAAACAAGCATGACACAATGGAACAAGATGTAGATCACATCACCATGATCATTTTGATATATCACACGCCCAAAACGGATCTACAAGCACGAAGTTACGGCCATGCAAAGGAGGCAACAAATTATTGCAGATCTGAGACTTAGTGGTTTTATACCTCACAAAAGTCAAACGTGGATGGATATGTGAGGGATGGAGTGGATCGGGACGGAGGCGTGTGTTTGGTTCGCCTCCCGGTGGATCTGGTCCCGATCCACCGGAACTCGCCGGAGTTGGAGGAGCTCGTCGGAGAGCTCGCCGGAATAGCGGTCAGCGATGCGGGGACGTCGATACGGCGATGAGGAGGCGGTGGCCGAGCCGGAGTCCGGCGGAGGAGGCAGGGGCGCCCCGCGGCGGCGGCGGCCGGCGACGCGCCGGCGAGGGGAGGCGCCGCGAAGTGCGCCGGCGGCGGGCGGCCGCGGGCTGGCGGGTGCTAGGTGGCGGAGGTCCGCGGCGGAGAGGCGAGGCGCCGGCGCGGGAGGCGGCGGACACGGGCTGGCGGCGGCGAAGCGGTCGGGCCGAGCGGGCCCCTCCTGGGCCCGGCGGGCCGCGGGAGGAGGTGGGAGGAGATGGCGGTGGCCGGACCAATGGGTGGCGGACACATGGCGGCGGTGCTGAGGTGTCGACGCGGGATTGGCCGGGCGACGTGGCTGGGCGGAGTGGACACGTCCGGCGCGATGTGGACGTGTCCGACGGCGGTGGAGGAGCTCGGGACTAGGGTTTTTCCCGAAAAAATGGACGTGGGGACTAATTTATAGGCATAGGGAGCTAGGAGACTCCAAATGAGGAGCGGTTTTCGGCCACGCGATCACGATCCGACGACCGAGAGGATGGGAGTGGTTGTGCTGGGTTTGTGGGATGTTGTGGAGGGGGTCTTGGGCCTTAAAAAAGAGGTACTTTTAGCCCACTAGGTTAACCGTTGGAGTACCAAACGAACTCCAAACGCGACGAAAGTTGACAGGCGGCCTACACGTACCAAAACAACGACGCACGACAAGTCTCACGTCATTCCGGGAACGTTACACGGCCATACACCAAATAAGGACTCGGGGGTGCCACGGACAACAGAAAGAGATGAGTGGGACCGGGTGCAAGTGACAACACAAATGCAATGCAATGCACATGACAACATGACATGGATGAAATGCACACACGCACACGACAAAACGAAGAAACCCGAAATGAAAGAAGAGCCCAGAATGGAATTGATGAAGTCCAAGTTTCATATATTGCCATAAGTGGAAAGTGTTACATCTGGGGCATTACAAACTCTCCTCTACTACGAAAAGATCTCGTCCCAAGATCTAGGACTGGAAGAAGGAAGGGTACTCGGAACGAAGGTGATCTTCTCGTTCCCACGTAGCTTCTCGGTCGGTATAGTGTGACCACTTAAATTTCAAGAACTTGATTGACTTGTTGAGGGTCTTGCGCTCGGTTTCTTCAAGAATAGCAACAGGGTGCTCACGGTAAGACAAGTCTTGTTGAAGATCAATCTCCTTGAACGGAATGGTGCGTTCAGGTGTCTTGAAGCACTTGCAGAGTTGAGACACGTGAAACACATCATGAACATTTGCAAAGTTGGATGGAAGCTCGAGTTGATAGGCTAGATCGCCTCGTTTGCCAAGAATCTTCAAAGGGCCCACGTATCTAGGAGCAAGCTTTCCGTTGATATCGAATCTTTGGGTTCCTTTCATAGGAGAAACACGGAGATAGACATAATCCCCAATGTCGAAGGCCAAATCAGGATGCTTGCCGTCATAGTAGCTCTTTTGACGTGACTGAGCGTCCTTGAGATTCTCACGTATGACTTTGCACATTTCTTCGGCTTCTGAGATCAAGTCATTGCCAAGAAGTTGACGTTCACCAGTCTCGGACCAGTTGAGAGGAGTACGGCACTTTCTGCCATAGACGATTTCAGAAGGAGCTTTGCCGGCACTTGCTTGGAAACTGTTGTTGTAAGAGAACTCGGCAAATGGGAGACAATCTTCCCACTTCATACCGAAAGAGATGACACAAGCTCTGAGCATGTCTTCAAGGATCTGGTTCACTCTTTCGACTTGACCACTAGTCTGAGGGTGAAACGCATTGCTGAAATGGATCTTAGTGCCCATGGCTGACTGGAAGGAGTCCCATAACTTGGATGTGAACAAATTTCCACGGTCTGAGGAGATAACTTGAGGAATGCCATGTAACGACACAATTCTGGAAGTGTACAACTCTGCCAGCTGAGCTGCATTGATGGATTCTTTGACTGGAAGGAAGTGAGCTACTTTGGTTAGCTTGTCAATCACAACAAAGATAGCATCATTCCCCTTCTTGGACTTAGGAAACCCAGTGACGAAATCCATTTCAATGTGGTTGAATTTCCACTCGGGAATAGGTAGAGGTTGGAGGAGACCGGCTGGACGTTGATGCTCTGTCTTCACTCTTCTGCAGACATCACATTCATTCAGGAATTGGGCAATCTCCATTTTCATGCGAGTCCACCAGTAAGATTGCTTGAGGTCTTGGTACATCTTGGAACTTCCGGGATGAATCAGGAGGAGGGAGTCATGTGCTTCGTTCATTATGAGCTTCCTTAGTTCACCCTTGGGAACCACAAGTCTGTCCTCAGAGAACAAGGTGTCTTTCTCATCAACGCGATAGCACTTGTATTTGGGAGTACCCTTTGCAATACCATGTTTCACTTTCTGCACCATAGCATCACTGAGCTGGGCCTCACGGATCTGATCTTCCAAGGTAGGAGCAACTTGAAGATTTGCAAGAAAGCCTTGCGGAACAACTTGGAGGTTGAGCTTCCTTAATGATTCACAAAGCTCAGGCTGAAACGGCTTGAGAAGGAGACTGTTGCAATATGCCTTTCTGCTCAAGGCATCTGCAATGACATTGGGCTTGCCATGTGTGTATTCGATGCTTGGATCATACTCTTGGATCATCTCAACCCAACGAGTCTGGCGAAGGTTCAGGTTCGGCTGTGTGAAGATGTACCTCAAGCTCTTGTGATAGGTGAAGATATCCACTTTTCTGCCCAACAGAAGGTGTCTCCACGTGATCAAGGCGTGTACCACTGCTGCTAGCTCGAGATCATGTGTGGGGTAGTTCTTCTCATTTGGCTTCAATTGACGAGAAGTGTATGCCACAATCTTCTTGTCTTGCATTAGAACACCACCAAGTCCTTGTAGAGAAGCATCACATAATACTTCACAGGGCTTGGACTCATCCGGAGGAGTAAGAACCGGAGCAGAGATGAGCTTTTCTTTGAGTGTTTTGAATGCCACATCACAATCCGGAGTCCAGTTGTACTTGATATTCTTCTGCAGCAAGTTGGAGAGAGGCTTGGCAATCTTGGAGAAGTTCTCAACGAACCTTCTGCAATAGCTAGCGAGACCAAGGAAGCTTCGGAGTTGCTTGACGTTCTGAGGGGGTTCCCAGTTGACAATCGCTTCAACTTTCTCGGGGTTGACAGAAATACCCTCAGCAAAGATGATATGGCCAAGATATAAGACCTTATCCAGCCAGAATTCGCATTTAGAGAACTTCGCATAGAACTTGTGTTCACGGAGCCTGTCTAGAACCAAACGGAGGTGCTTGGCATGGTCTTCTTCATTCTTGGAGAATACCAAGATGTCATACAAATAGACAAGAACAAATTCATTGGTGTGGGGGTTGAATATGTAGTGCATCATCCTCGAAAAGGTGGGTGGAGCATTTGCGAGGCCAAAAGACATGACTGTGTATTCATAGGAGCCGTAGCTTGTTCTGAATGCGGTCTTATGGATATCTTCTTCACGGATACGGATCTGGTGATAACCCATTCGAAGATCGAGCTTTGAGAACACTTTTGCTCCTTTGAGCTGCTCGAACAATTCATTGATATTGGGGAGCGGATACTTGTTCTTTATTGTCTTCTTGTTCAATGGCCGGTAATCAACGCAAAGGCGCTCCGTGCCATCCTTCTTCTTGACAAATAGAACACCACAGCCCCAAGGAGAAGTGCTAGGCCTGATTAGACCCATACGCTCTTGCTCATCGAGTTGTCTCTTCAGCTCCTTCAACTCTTCAGGGGAAAGCTTGTACGGACGCTGACATGCTGGCTCGGTACCGGGCTCGAGTTCAATGATGAATTCAACTTGACGATGTGGAGGCATGCCTGGAAGCTCTTCAGGGAAAACATCTTCATACTCATTGACCACCGGAATTTGAGAAATGGCATTAATCTCGCCCTTGTCATTGAGAGAGAATAGCCTGATTGTGTTATCTCGAGAGGCGAAGATAATCACGTCTTCGTCAGGATGAGTAAGCTTGACTTCCTTATTTGAGAAATCAATGTGAGCATCATGCTTGGAAAGCCAATCCATCCCAAGAATAAGATCAATGTCAGCGTTGCCGAGAATAAACGGAGAAACCAGAAAGCGGTAATCACCCATATAAATAGATATATCCGGAGCATTCACACTAGAAGTCATTCGTTTCCTCGGAGAAGTAACTTGCAACTTTTGAGGTAATGCCATTGTGCTCACATTGTGCTTGGATGCAAAAGGATATGACATGAAAGAACATGATGCACCCGAATCAAACAAAACTTTAGCAGGTTTAAGATTGACTGGAAGGTTACCAAGTATCACATCTGAAGAATTCTCTGCTTGAGCTGCATTCATCAGATTCACTCTTGCTTGCTTTGGATTGTGCTTGACAAAAGTAGTGGTGACAGGTGGAGGAGGCGGAAGGCGCCTTGAGTTGGGGCACTTGTTAGCATAATGACCCTTCTGAGTGCACTTGTTGCAAACCACTTCTGAGAGAGGACGGTGATAAAGAGCACTTGACTTCGAAGCTTGAAAGTGATTCTTGGACTGATTGCCTGGGTTGGGTGGGTGGGAGAAACCACGGCCACCAGAATGCTTGTTGTTGTTGTTGGGAGGGCGGAGCACTGGAGGAGGTGGAAGCCAAAACTTCTGCTGCTTTGCGACCACTTGGGAAGAGGAGGAGGAGTTGACATCATCTCTGATTCGCTTTTTGGAAGCTTCAACCTTGAGCTGGGCTGCCTATTGCGTAAGTGCCATGTTATAGAATTGATCAAATTCATCCGGCTCGAACAAGGTGAGAGCTAGTTGGAGTTCATCCTTCAGACCACCACGGAACTGATAAATCTTGCTCTAGGAATCTGGGATGTCTTGCTTGGCATAACGGGCAAGGTTCTGGAACTTGACATTGTATTGATAAACAGACATGGTGCCTTGCTTCAGGTTGCGGAATTGCTCACGCATACCTTCGATGACACTAGTTGGAATGTGGTGAGAGCGAAAATCCTTGCAGAAGTCAGTCCACGAGATTTCACGTCCTTCTCTGGAGTCTTTCTACTGCTGCCACCAGTCAGCGGCTTGATCCTTGAGTTGGAAGGCGGCAAACTTGACATAATCCTCAGGTCTCACGTTACTGCACTCGAAATGCTTCTTGGTATCTGTTATCCAGTCTTCACCATCTAGCGAATCCACACAGTAACTGAACACCTTCGATTGGTTTGCCAGGAACTGGTTGAGAGTAGCAAAGTGAGGTTGGTTGAACAAATTGCCTTGGCCTTGGTTCCCATGACCACCTTGATTTGGTTGTTTTGCTTGAATGTTATGCATCATTTGCATAAGCATCTGGGTATTCTGGTTCGTCGCTTGCATAATTGCTCTCCAGGCCTCAGACGGAGGAGGAGGGGAAGGAGGAGGATCAGGAACTTCTTCACCCTCTGGGTTAGCGTTGGGAGCCCTTTTAGGAGCCATCCTGAATGAGATGACAACTATTAGCCATTGATTGAAAATATATAAGCTGAATCAACGGCTAGAAATTGCAACATAAGTCTTCACAAGAACATTCGAACAAAAATGAACGAATGTAATCCACAGTTTAATGATACAACAATCTTCACGAGAAGCCACTTGGGAGAACAAAAGGTGAATAAAAACAACAAGGAGTAGATAGAACAAATACAAGATAGAAGCTTCGTTTGACATATTCGTGCTGAAAGCTTATGGAACGTGTTACAAAAGGGTTTTGCAATCCCCAGATCAGCATAGCCAAGGACCCTTTAAGATGCAACTCCCGATCGGAACAACGCCCATGAAACCACTTCACTCAATGTAGAACCCCAAACTCCATATCATGCATTCGTTGGAAGAATGCCTACGAGCTACTAGATGAACCCACCTATTAATTTCCGAAAGTTTCTAGTTATGCAATCAGGTGTTGGGGATACAGGGGAAGCATCACGCACTCAACTCTAATCGTACATCCAACTTTATCCATCCTTCAACACATAACCAGTTATTTCTGGAAACCGTTTACCTTGGACCTTCGAAATGCATCTGCTATACAAGCTATGGCCATACTCCCGAACTACCTCCCGAGTACTGGGTGATGTCGGAGTTATCTTGCCACTAACCGCATAGGAGAGTTTTCGATGTCGGACGTCTTAAGTATTCCAGAACTGCTGCGATATATTTGTGACGACAACACCTCGGAGCTCAACTCCCCGAGACACTGCCACAACCCCTAAATGACATGAGGCATCGAGAACCATGTTCTCGTCACAAAGACATCGGAACAATCCAAACAATACTCGCGTGATCCTAAAAAAAATTTGTGAAATTTTGAGAGTAGAAGAGATAAGTAATCGTCAGGAGTCCTCACCAGAGTGAAAAGGGATGAGGAGCAAAAAGAAATCTTACTCTCCGATATATATATATATATATAGGACTCAAAACATTTTCAAGTGTGTGCCTAGACCCAACCGTCAACGATTCCATCAATCAGTGGTGGCTTCTAGGTCGGAGAAGGCTCTGATTACCAACTTGTAATGCCCACTATGAGATTATACCTCCTACGTGTCGAGGCACGACTTAAAGGTATAAGCTCATACTAGAATGATCTCGAATATGGTATCTTTGCACGACTCATGTAAAAGAGGGATGAAATTGCAAACGAGTAGTTGGCTTACACTCGCCACGTCACACAATACATTACATAAGCAATCATCATCCAAATAACATCACAGTCTGACTATGGACGAAGATCCAAATGAAAGATACCAAATAAATAAAGCCACAAGGTCCGATCGCCCCTAGTAGAAGCCACTACTGATCCTCTGGGTAAGACACGTAGTATCGCCCACGTTCTTCATCGAACTCCCAGTACAGCTCGATGTCGTCACCTGTGTAGTTCACCATGGTACCTGCATCTGGTGTTGTGTAGAATCTGTGAGCCACGGAGGACTCAGCAATCCCGTTCCCGGGTAGCAAAACTATCTAAGCCTTGGGGGTGGAACAAGGCTGAAGAACAAAGGTTGCAGCTGCACTAGCACTAGATTACGTGTTTAGAGCAAGAAGAGAAGTGCCACGAGCGTCAAAGTGATCACGAAGTTATCCTATCTAAGCACGTCAAACATAACCCCACCGTGTTCACTTCCCGAACCCCTTTCGAAAAATGACCATCACGGTTACTCACGCTGGTAGTGTATTCTGAACATGGTGTCATGTTTTCTGCAACCGGATATTAACAAATTCCCATCCGCCACATAACCGCGGGCACGACTTTCAAAAGATCAAACCCTGCAGGGGTGTCCCAACTTATCCCATCACAAGCTCACGATCTACGGAGTCGCAACTCCAAGGTGGGAAGACCCGAGTATTCTCAGAATCCCCTGCTCAAGATATTTCGACTAAGGTAAAACTAATCCAACAAATCCTCCCGGCATGCCGACGCCCTGATAGTAGCCGCGCGTATCTTGTCTCAGGACACGTCCGGATGGGCGATGCTACAGGTTTTTACCAGCCCTCGGGTTTCCCCAAGGTGGCCCCGCAGGCTCCCCGGTTTGGACCAACACTCATGTGGAGCACTGGCCCGGGTTGTTGATTAAGAAAAAGGGTTTATAACTCCCTATGCGAGTTTTAGTTGTTTAGGCAAATGTAGAACCAATGTTGGGACTTGCTGGAAAAGCTTTAGCACTAAGCGGGTTATCAAGGGGGCCCCATAAACCCCAACCGTGTTAGGGACGCGTAATCAAGGAACATAACACCGGTTTAACGGTTCCTAGGGAGGAATGAGTGGAACAAAACACCAAGCAAGAGGCTTAGCCTTCCACCCATTGCCAAGTATATGGATGATTTAGTAGACATATTATATAGTGTGATATCCCAACAATAACTTCAACATGAAGCAAGAATCTTCAGATCTTCTCCTGCAACTAGCAATGCTATAAGAGGGGCTGAGTGAAGCTTACGTAGCCAAGCAAAGGTTTGCTAGGTTGGATGGTTAGACAGATTCATGGCTACAATAGGAGGCTGACAAACAAACATGGGCATCGAGGCAATAAGCTAAAGAGCGAGACATCTAGCAATAGGCAAAGATAGTAATGATATCTGGGCCAGGTCATCTTGCCCGTCGATTCGTCGATGGGATCGTAAGACGGCTCCTCGTACTCAACCTCGGTAGGAACCTTGTTCTCGGACTCGGCTCCCGGCTCTACTCAACACAAGAACACAACATGGCACAAAATCAAACAAGGTGCGATGCACAATCAACATGATGCAAGTAAGATGATGCGTAAGCATGGCAAGGGGTGAAGCACCCAAGAACAACTCAAAACAACAAGTTTAAATGAGCCCGGAATCAACATATAGCAAATCCGGTAAGTCCTCATATGCATATTTTGAAATCGGTCCAGATCTGAACAAACCTTAAGTTAAAGTTGTTAAACAGCAAGTTAACATGCACCATGATGATCTACACGAATTTCTAGTCAAGTTTCATATAATGTTTGTTTAATTCAGAGCTACGGTCTAGAAGATATGAGCAAAACAAGACAAACAAGGCAACGGTGCAAGATGCATCCAAACATCAAGCAAACACACTCCAAACATGCAAAAAACATGATATTATGATTCTACATGCAAAATCACACAAGTTTCATATAGGGCACGCTCAAAACGGAGCACCGGTTCAACACATACACACGAAACAAGATACAAAGCAAAGCTGAAGTTAACAGCCACATAGCAACTTTGGAGCAATAGATATATATGCTACAACACCCAAACATGATGACAAGAAGCATGGACATGAAGTAGACATATCCTACAGCAAACAACTCCATTGGATCAACTCCATTGGAGCAACACCATAGGAGGCATGGATCAATAGCAACAAGCTACACCAAATTGATCATGCTATTAAAAACCTGACAGATATAATTTATAGCAACTTGAGAGTAAGAAATAAATAAGCTACATCAAGCCATATGTGCAAGTAAGGGCTTGAATGGATAGACAAGAACATGGACTACAAGGAATGATCATTGGCCACTCCAAAACATGCATGGAATTGGGTGGGGCATCAAGCAAACATAGCATCACGTTAAAACAGATCCCAGACTTTGCAGTTTTTTCACTAAGTATAAAACAGTAACATTGGCATGGCATGTTTACAAGCTTGTTTAAGTCACCTCAAGGCATATCATGGAAAGATGATTGCACCACAGCAAAGACCATATGATGGTGCTTCTAAAACATATTGACATGTGACATGGGGACAAACATATCAATAGCAAAGAGCATGTCAAAACAGCATCTCACAACAAGTTTCAGCACTTAACAGCCACATGCACTTTTGCAACAGAGATTAACATATCAATATGACACCTAACATGAATGCTACAGCAACCATCATGTAGAGCATTTCACAATGAACATTTTGACATATCATATCCTCCATTTGGATAAACATGCACCAAGTTATCACATCTCAAACATGGCAACAAAATAACAAGTAACAATAGTTTATAACAAGTAGCACTCTTGTCACGATGATTAGGTCATCAAGATGATCTCAAACAAGCATGACACAATGGAACAAGATGTAGAGCACATCACCACGATCATTTTGATATATCACACACCCAAAACGGATCTACGAGCAGGAAGTTACGGCCATGCAAAGGAGGCAACAAATTATTGCAGATCTAAGACTTAGTGGTTTTATACCTCACAAAAGTGAAACGTGGATGGATCCGTGCGGGATGGAGTGGATCGGGACAGAGGCGTGCGTTTGGTTCGTCTCCCGGTGGATCTGGTCCCGATCCACCGGAACACGCCGGAGTTGGAGGAGTTCGCCGGAGAGCTCGCCGGAGTAGCGGCCGGCGAGGCGGGGACGTCGAACCGGCGACGAGGAGGCGGTGGCCGAGCCGGCGTCCGGCGGAGGAGGCAGGGGCGCCCCCCGGCGGCGGCGGCCGGCAACGCGCCGGCGAGGGGCGGCGCCGCGAAGTGCGCCGGCGGCGGAAGGCGGCGGCCAGCCGCGGGCTGGCGGGTGCTAGGCGGCGGAGGTCCACAGCGGAGAGGCGAGGCGCCGGCCGGCGCGCCGGCGTTGGAGGGGGTGGACACGGGCTGGCGGCGGCGAAGCGGTCGGGCCGGGCGGGCCCCGCCTGGGCTCGGCGGGCCACGGGAGGAGGTGGGAGGAGATGGCGGTGGCCGGACCAATGGGAGGCGGACACGTGGTGGCGGTGCTGAGGTGGCGACGCGTGATTGGCCTGGCGACGTGGCTGGGCGGAGTGGACATGTCCGGCGCGATCTGGACGTGTCCGGCGGCGGTGGAGGAGCTTGGGACTAGGGTTTTTGCCCGAAAAAATGGACGTGGTGCACTAATTTATAGGCATAGGGTGCTAGGAGACTCCAAATGAGGAGCGGTTTTCGGCCACGCGATCACGATCCAATGACCGAGAGGATGGGAGTGGTTGTGCTGGGTTTGTGGGCTGTTGTGGAGGGGGCCTTAGGCCTTAAAGAAGAGGTATTTTAGCCCACTATGTTAACCGTTGGAGTACCAAACGAACTCCAAACGCGACAAAACTTGACAGGCGGCCTACACGTACCAAAACAACAACGCACGACAAGTCTCACGTCATTCCAGGAACGTTACACGGCCACACACGAAATAAGGACTCGGCGGTGCCACGGGCACGTGTGTTAGTGTCGGAACTCGAAACGGACAGCGGGAAGAGACGAGTGGGACCGGGTGCAAGTGACAACACAAATGCAATGCAATGCACATGACAACATAACATGGATGAAATGCACACACGCACACGACAAAACGAAGAAACCCGAAATGAAAGAAGAGTCCAGAATGAAATTGATGAAGTCCAAGTTTCATATATTGCCATAATTGGAAAGTATTACATCTGGGGCATTACACCCTGGGGTGTAGGCCTATATAAACCCCCCAAGGTCCTCCATGTGGAGGGGTTGCACCCTAAGAAGAAGAGAGACATAAGAGAGATAGGGAGAAACCCTAGCGACAACCCGCATTCCCTAGAGAGAAGATAGAGAGCTAGCCTTGCCCTTCTTCTTCCTCTAACGACAGAGCTCAAGGAGCAACCTTGTAGCTACCATATTGACATTAGTCGTGACGTGGAGACCCCGTAGAGCAGGACTAGGGGTGTTATCTCCAAGGAGAGCCCCAAACCTGGGTAAAATTCGTCGGTGTCCTAAGTATCGCCTTATCCCGCTTCCAGGGCTCGGCGACGTTCTATGTCCCCATGCATGATAAGCCACCTTTGGCATATGTCACACCAAAAACCAAACATTTGGCGCCCACCGTGGGGCAAGGTGCACCGTCTTCCGGTGACATGTTTTGGACGGGAACTTTGTTCCTCCCTGGCGAGCACAGCCAGCCCGGCACGCCCGCAGGCATGGATGCCAGGATGCTTCGCGGCGCTGAGGCCGCATGCGCCGCGAGCGGACTCGCCGACCTCCTCATCGGTATCCACCTTCACGACGAGCCCTCTCCGGTCACAGAGCCAGTTGGCTCGAAGAGTTGCCTCGTCGAGCTCCTCGACAAGCTCCACATCGTTGACGAGCGTGCCTCTGACGTGGAGTCCGTGGGTTCCTCTGATCCACCAATCGACATGATCGTCGAACTTGACGCTGCGTCCGCTGATTCCTTCCCCGAGCACGTAGTGATCATCAATGATCCCCTCCCCTCTGCAGCCTGCGGCAGTGGCGTCAGCACCGTCATGGAGGTGTTGACCGCGAGCCACGACGAGCCTTCAGGTGGGTCTGGCCAGGACCCGCTGCAGGCGGCCATGCAGAGCCTTTTCGCCCCGATCGCCGCGGGAACGGACGGCGCGACGCTTGAGGCACTCCGCGTCTTGCTCCTCGACAACGCCAACAAGCTAGCAGCCTCCCGGCACCTCACCGAAGCCTACCACCGTGAGATGAACCATGCCATAGGTGGCACACCGGCTGCTGGTGAGCCCAGCTGAGCCGGTGCCATTCGTGGTTGCGGCAGGGTGCTGGCCGACATGCTGGGGGCCCCACGACCAATATACTCCACAGCGTCGGAGAACCTAAGGGCTGCCCAGGTGGCAGTTGACGAACTAGGCCACTTAGAGGGAGATGAACTTTGCTGCATGACTCAGTGCATCCAGCAGCTCCTCGACGCGGCTACCGTGCAGCAGGAAGCTCCTCGCAAGCAGATAACCGCCCTCTTCGTCGGGAGCAAGGGGCTACGTCCCGTTCACCAACAGTCGGCACTCACAGCCGGCGTGACTCAGAGCCGGCTGCTAGCCGCAGCAGACAGACTCGCATCACCATCGAGTGCGATCAAGACGGCCGCCCAAGGGCTGTAGAGCGGCAAGATGAGCGCACGCCTCCTCCTCGCCGGGAGAGGCGTGTGTCTCCGCCGCCTATCGACCATCCTTCTCTCGGAGGCCGCTTGGGCTGTCGCGAGGGGGTTGGGGAGAATGACGCCCACCACCGCCTCGACCGACTGGCCCGGTCCCAGGCGGTTGAAGAAGAAGATGCCCTCGGCCCAGCATGCTTCGGCCCCCACATCCGTGACGAGCCTTTTTCCAAGGGTTTCTCACTCCCAGAGATAACCCCAAGTACAACGGATTGGTGAAGCCAGAGGACTGGCTGGTGGACTACTCCACGGCCGTCAGCATAGCAACCGGCAACAAGCATGTTGCGGTGAAATATGTGCCACTCATGCTCCAACGCACGGCCCGGACGTGGTTGAACAGCCTCAAGCCCAACAGCATCAACAGCTGGCTAGACTTCACCGACGTCTTCGCTCCCAACTTCACCAGCACCTACGAGCGGCCTCCCAAGCTGCGCCAGCTCTCCCTATGCATCCAAGGTCCGAACGAGTCTGCTCGTGATTACCTGACGCGTTGGGCAGAGCTGCACAACTCTTGCAAAGGAGTGCACGAGGTACAAGCCATCGAGTACTTCACAGCCGGGTGCAGAGAAGGCACCTTTCTCAAGCACAAGCTCCTCTGCGACGAGCCCACCACATTGGACGAGCTGCTAAGCATAGCAGACAAGAATGCCACCGCTGATTCCTCCATGAAGTCCGAGCTGCATCTGGACGCCTCCGGAAAGATGGATCCACCGGCTCCTAGAACGCCAGCTGGAGAGTCCAGTCGGCGCCAGCAGCAGACTGATCACAAGAGCAAGGCCTACTCGCCGGCCTCCAGCAGCCAGCTGGTGGCAGTAGTTGATGGCTAGCAGCCAGAAGCTCAGGCAGGTCCCAAACGCCAGAGAGGCAGCAAACCGGCCTGGCAACCCGCCTTCTCCTTCGATCAAGCCCTGGATGCTCCCTGCAAGTTTCACAGCGGCGCGAAGCCCTCCAATCACACCACATGAAAGTGTCACTAGCTCACACGGATTTCCAGAGGGGAAGCTCTGCCACCGCCGCCTGCTGGGCAGGTGTGTCTGCCTCCAAAACCGTCGGCTGCTCGCCCAGCCGACCAGGTCCAGGACAAATTCCCAGAAGAGAACGCAGCTTACATTGTCTTCACGAGCCAGGCGGACGATAGGCACACCCGGCGCCAGCAGCGCAGAGAAGTCAACACCATTGCCGCCGAAGCCCCAGAATTCATGCACTGGTCCGAAAGGCCCATCAGCTGGAGCCGTGAAGATCACCCGGATGTCATGCCTTCACCAGGAGTTTAGGCCATGGTTCTGGACGCAACTCTCTCCACCGACAGGTGGGCCTTTCGTTTTCCCGAGTGTTGGTAGATGGCGGCAGCAGCATCAACATCATGTATCGTAACACCATGGAGAAGTTGGGCATCAAAGAGAAGCAGCTTCAGCCTACCAGGACCGTGTTCCACGGCATCGTCCCCGGCCTCTTTTGCTCACCAGTCGGCAAGGCCAAGATTGATGTGCTGTTTGGTGACAAGAAGCATTTCCGACGGGAGCTGGTCTGGTTTGAAGTGGTGAACCTAGAACGCCCCTATCACGCGATATTGGGCCGGCCAGCTCTTGCGAAGTTCATGGCAGTACCCCATTACGCCTACCTCAAGATGAAGATGCCGGGTCCCAAAGGAATAATCACCATAGTAGGGGACTATGAGAATTCCGTCGCTTGCGCAACTACCAGCAGCCGGCTGGCCGAGTCCCTTGTCGTAGCTGAAGAGAAGCGCCGCCTAGGGCGGTTGGTGGCAATGGCTGGCGAGCAGCCAGCCGTACCGTCTGATCCCAGGGGGGCGGAGCCGCAAGGCTCATTCCAGCCGGCCAAGGAGACGAAGAAGATTGCTTTGGACCCGTCTCACCCGGAGCGATTTGCTGTCATAGGGTCAAACCTAGACAGCAAATAGGAAAGCGAGCTCGTCGATTTCCTCCATGAGAATCAGGACATCCTTGCATGGTCCCCCAAAGACATGCCGGGTGTCCCGACGGACTTCGCCGAGCACAAGCTACATGTGAGAGAATACACAAAGCCCGTCAGGCAGCCACTCCACTGCCTATCAGAAGAAAAAAGAAGAGTTGTTGGAGAAGAGGTCGCCCGCCTGCTAGCAACCGGCTTCATTATGGAAGTGTTCTACCCTGAGTGGCTCTCCAACCCAGTCCTAGTGCTGAAGAAGAACAACAAATGGCGCATGTGCATTGATTACACCAGCCTCAACAAAGCTTGCCCTAAAGATCCGTTTTCTTTGTCGCGAATAGACCAAGTGATTGACTCCACAGCCGGATGCGAGCTCCTGTCATTCCTTGATTCCTATTCTGGGTACCACCAGATCAAACTTGATCCGGCCGACCGCCTGAAGACCGCCTTCCTCACGCAATTTGGGGCCTTCTGCTACCTGACTATGACGTTCGGCTTGAGGAATGCCGGCGCCACTTTTCATCGTTGCATGCAGAAGTGTCTCCTCAAGCAACTTGGCAGAAACGCCCACGTTTAGGTGGACGATATCGTGGTGAAGACGGAGAAGAGGGGAACTCTCTTGGAAGACCTCCAGGAGACATTCGAAAACCTGCGCCACTTTCAGATCAAGCTAAACCCAGAGAAATGCGTCTTCGGGGTACCAGCAGGCCAGCTCCTTGGCTTTCTGGTATCTAAACGCGGCATCGAGTGTAACCCCGTGAAGATCAAGGCCATTGAGAGAATGGAGATGCCAACTCGCATACGGGACATCCAGAAGTTCACTGGGTGCCTGGCATCGCTCAGCCGATTCATCAGCCTACTGGGCGAAAAGGCAGTCCCCCTGTACCAACTGATGAAGAAGACTACTTGCTTTGAGTGGAACGACAAGGCGGATGAAGCCTTCCAGCAGCTCAAGAAAGTGATGTCCACGCCGCCTGTCCTGGTGGCACCAATAGACAAGGAACCCATGTTCCTTTACATAGCCGCCACCAGTCGGGTGGTCAGCAATGTCATTGTGGTCGAGCGCCCAGAAGATGGCAGGGCGTTGCTTGTCCAGAGGCCGGTCTACTACTTGAGCGAGGTGCTATCAGTCTCCAAGCAGAACTACCCCCATTACCAGAAGATGTGTTATGCGTGTACTTCGCCGCCAAGAAACTCAAGCAGTATCTCCAAGAGCATCCGATCACGGTCATATGCACGGCCCCGCTTGCTGAGATCATGGGCAACCGAGATGCTTCAGGCCGAGTGGCAAAATGGGCCATTAAGTTGGCCCCCTTTTCCATCTTCTACCAGCCCCGCACCACCATCAAATCACAAGCGCTGTTGACTTCCTTGTCGATTGGGCCGAGACCCAGTACCTGTCGGCTGCTCCAGATTCAACCCATTGGCGGATGCACTTTGATGGATCAAAGATGCGCACTGGCTTGGGAGTCGGCGTCGTCCTCACCTCTCCCAAAGGCGACAAGCTCAAGCAAGGTTATCAGAATCGCGATTTTGAATCGGATCGGAGCTTTGATGGTAGGATCGCAAATCGTAGAATCTTCACTATCAGGATCATCGAAACGTAGATTCTAAGAACTAAAATCGTACAATCATAGGGGTTAGTTTGGATCGTAAAGTCGTAGAATCGTATAACAGAATCGCGATTCTGATAACCTTGAGGTCAAGTACACCCTGCAAATCCACTTTGTTGCCTCCAACAATGTGGCCGAGTACGAGGCACTCATTCACGGGCTCCGGATGGCCAAAGAGATTGGCATCCACCGGGTGTTGTGCTATGATGACTCAGATTTGGTTGTCCAACAGTCATTTGGTCACTGGGATGCCAAGGATGCAAACATGGCAAGTTACCGTTTCCTTGTCCAGCAGATCAGCGGGCACTTCGACGGCTGCGAGTTCGTCCACGTACCACGAGCCGACAACGAGCAAGCCGACGCCTTGGCACGAATTGGCTCCACCCGCCAAGCAATACCAGCCGACGTATCACTCCAATGCTTGCGCAAGCCGTCTATCAAACCGTCATGAGAATCAGAGTCAATCTTCATGCCGGCCAATCCTGGGGCAGACGGCCCAACAACCTCAGCAGCCGGCCCAGGGACTACCGCGCCAGCACCCGGCCCAGGGACTGCTGCAGCTGGCCCGGGGACTGCTCCAGTATGCGGCCAAGAAGCTTCAGCTCCAACAGACGGCCTAGGGACTGCTGCACCAGCACCTAGCCCGGGGACTTCGGAACCCGGCCCAGGGACTGCTGCAGCCGGTCTGGGGACTTCAAAAGCACAGCAGGCGGCTCACCCCAGCCCTCCACCTCCCACCCCAACCACCATGGTTTCAGTGGAAGAAGTAACATGAGTCTCAGCACCGTCTTAGGCACACCCAATCCCCAGTTTTCTGCTCAGAAGAGAGCTACCAGCAGACGAAACCTTGGCACGACAGGTTGAACGCCGAGCTTCAGCATATACAATAATTAACAGAGAGCTTGTCAGACGAAGTGCAACTTGTGTCTTCCAGCGCTGCGTGGAAGCTGAAAAGGGTCTAGCCATTTTGAGAGATATTTATCAGGGCGAGTGCGGCCACCATGTGGCCTCAAGATCCTTCATCGCCAAAGCCTTCCACCATGGTTTCTTCTGGCCGACTGCTTTGGATGACGCCAGAGATTTAGTCAAGAAGTGCAACGGCTGCCAGCGCTTCAGCTCCAAGCAACACTTGCCGGCTTCTGCACTCAAGACCATTCCGATCACTTGGACACTTGCAATTTGGGGACTGGACATGGTGGGTCCTTTCAAGACAGCCCGCGGCGGCTTGACCCATTTGCTTGTGACCGTGGACAGGTTCACCAAGTGGATCGAGGCGAAGCCAATTAAGAAACTCAACGGCCCAACTGGTGCGACCTTCATCGTTGATATCATAGTCCGATATGGCATACCACACAGCATCATCACCGACAACCGGCACCAACTTTGCCAAAGGCGCATTGGCCCGTTTCTATGCAACACAGGGCATCCGACTGGACTTAGCGTCTGTTGCCCACCCGCAATCAAATGGCCAAGTGGAGCGTGCAAACGGCCTTATCTTGTCCGGCATCAAGCCCCGGCTGGTCAAGCCTTTGGAACGATCAGCCGGCTACTGGATAGAGGAGTTGTCGTCTGTCCTCTGGAGCCTCAGGACAACTCCGAACAAGTCAACCGGCTTCACTCCCTTCTTCCTCGTCTATGGGGCCGAGGCCGTCATCCCAACAGATGTTGAGTTTGACTCGCCTTGTACCATCATGTACACATAAGCCGAAGCACGAGAAGACGGTGTGGACCTGTTGGAGGAGGCCCGGCTGGTAGCACTCCGCCGATCCACCATCTACCAGCAGGGTCTCCGTCGCTACCACAGCCAGCAAGTCAGGCCACGTTCCATCCGCGAGGGGGATCTTGTGCTCCGGCTAATCCAGCGAACAGCCGGCCAGCACAAGCTCTGAGCCCCTTGGGAAGGACCATTCATCATCAGCAAGGTACTAGGCAACGATGCCTACTACCTCATCGATGCGCAGAAGCCAAGAGCATGCAAAAGAGATGACTCAGGCAAGGAATCGGAGCGCACATGGAATGCAAACCTCCTTCGCCACTTTTATAGCTAAAGACAGTATGTGTCGTGCTATCTACTTTATTTTGAGAAACAATAGGACCCCCGAGTAGTTCTCGGGGACTGTCCACCCCCTTTATCTGTATGATAAGATTTATGCCTATGAATGAGTATTTCCATTCCTTCGCCCGGCACCGGGACCAAGCAGACGGCCCGGGGGCTTGCTGCCTGGCCCTATGTTGAAAGTTTTTTCTTCAACAGTCGGACAAGTAATGTGCCGGCATCCAAGCCCTCTCCCACCTACAGTCACAGACTTGCAGAACGCGGCTGTCTGACTGGCGGGAGTCAAAGGCAGGAACTGGTGCCCACATGAAAAATGGCTAAAGAAAAATAAACATAGGGCAAGATGGCCCTTCACACAAGTTGGTCGGCTGCCGAGCAGCCGGCCAGCCGACTTCTAGCTTAGACAAATCGCGTTCTAGAGGGCGGGATACTTGCCTATCCGGAAAACAGCTAAGTACCTGACCCTGTCACAGACCACGGAGTGGCTGTCGGGCTGGCAGGACGGCAGTTAAAGGAGACAGCAAAAGAAAAAACGCCCGAAGGAACAAAGGACGGTGCTAACTCTAGAAGCCGGCAAACAGCATAGACATATGCAGAATTAAGAGAATATTTATAACAAAAGGCCTCGAAGGCCGCCTTCCTGCAATATCTTACGAATACACCCAGTGGGTGGAATCATTCGGGGCTAATTCTTCCAAGTCTTAAGAAAAACAGGAAATGAAAGACACACGAGGCCGCCTAAACTAGAGGTGCGACAAGCGGAGCAGGTGGCACGATGGGATCCGCAGGGCCGGCTGCTGCGGGGGCCACCTGATGGGCTTCGGCCTGGTCACTTCCTGCGGCAGACGGCATCATCCCGCTAGGCCCGCTCGTGGAGGTCTGATCGGGCTGGTAACGAGCACACGGCTCCGCCTCCTTGGAGCTGGCATCCTCATCGTCGTCCTCCTCGTCTTCGCCGTCGTTGCTTGAGGCGATCTCCTCATCTAGCTCCTCCGGCGCCGCCAGGTCCAGCCCAAAGTTATCGGGTGGCACCACATGGCCGTTTTCATCCAACTCCGGGATGAAAACGGCAGTGTCGGTATAGTCGGCGAGGGAGGCGGCGCGCTTGGTGAGATCTCCTCGCACCGCTGCCAGTTCGGGCTCGGCTTCCAAGCAGAAGGTCGCCAGCTCAGTGAGGTCCAGGTCCGGATACCAACCCTTGGCGAATTCCAGGGCGGTCTGTGCATCGGCCCTCGCTGCAGCGCCCTTCCAGGCCTCGAAGCGGCGGCCTGCCGCATCCAGCTAGTCCGTGGTCCGTCTTGGAGTGCGGAGTACTAGGACGTCTGGCCAGAGGGTGGCCAGTACCTGGGCCCTGGCACGTTGTAGGCGGCGGAGCAGGCGATGGGCCGGCTAGAGGCGCGCTTTGACGGCAAGAAGCTGTTCATTGGGAGTCCGTGGCGCGTTGGGTGCAATCACCCGGCCTGCCTGGCACCTCTCGTCGCGCTGGGCCTCAATAGCCTGGCTGGTGGCAACAGAATGGCCCGGGAAGAATTCTGCGCCAAGGACAAGACAAAGAATCAGAAAAAAAAAGAAAAGCCGACCGTAGCAGACGGCAGGCACGTGAAAGCAGGGGAGGCGGCTTACCATCGACCATGTCCGCAATGGCTCCGTAGCTGTCCTGCAGGGCCGTCTCCTTCTCGGCCCAGTTCGAGTGTTTAGTTTCGAACTCGGCCCGAAGGAGCTCCTCAACATCTGCCAGCTTCCCGAGCTCCGCCTTGTGTGTCGCCGCCTGGTCTTCCATTTCCTTGGCCAGGAGATCGCGTTCCTGGGTGGCGAGGCTGCGCTCCTGCTCCTTGGCGGCGAGTTCGGCCTGGACCCCGCCCAGCTGATTGCGGAGGTCGGTTGCGGTTGCTGGCAAGAAAGGAGAAGGATCATCAGCACCGGCAAGAAGACAAGACAACCTTGGAGTTCCAGACCGCCTGCTCAGCAGCCGGCCCGGAACTCGGGGACTACACCCCGCGGGTGCGCTAACGCGCCCCCGCAAGTAGGAAAAGAAGACACTTACTCTGGCTTTCGGCCAGGGCAGCCCTCAGTTGAGCCAGCTTCTGATGCTGGGAGTTGAAGGCCGCCACCCGAAGATTGTGGTAATCCTGCAGCAAGAAACAAGTTAGCCCACAAAGTAATGCCTTGGAGTTCCAAGCCGCTTGCTCAGCAGCCGGCTCGGAACTCGATGACTACACCCAGTGGGTGCGCTGACGCGTCCCCACAGAAGAAATTGAAGGAATAAAAATAGAAGCAAGGACTCAACATATCCGGACAGAGGTTCGCGTAGCCAGGAACTCCCGCAAGACCGTTTGCATGACCTCGCCCAGAGAGTGGAAGCGGTCGAGGACCTCTCGTGACGCGACGTTCAGCACGCCGCCACCACCAGGCGTCCAGCCCGACGGCACTGCGCTGGTGGCCTCGTTATCTAGTGATGACGAGCTGGCGGCGCCGGCCTCCACTTGTCGTGGCGGTGAGACCGCCCTCGCAGGACGCGGACGGGTGGGGACTCGGGGGGTTGGCAGCGGGCCTGCCACCACCACGCCTTCTGCTGGTGGCACCTCCGCTCCCACGGGCCGGTTGTCCTGCATCCCAGCGGGCGGCGTGGGAGGGATTGCTTCCGCCTCCATGGCGGCGCAGCCGTCCCCCTCTTTGTCAAGAGCCGGCTGCTCGTCAGTAGCCGACACTTGGACGGACGGCTCCAGAGGGCCCATGTCCTGGGGATTGGTGTGGTCCGCCGGCTGCTTGAGGCTCGCCTCCTATTCCTAGGCTTGGGCGGCGGCATCAGACTAGTCCTTGGTGGCTGCCTCGGCCTCCGCCTTGGCTGCGGCGTCAGCCTTTGCCTGCTCGAGGGTCGCGGCCTCCCGCTCTTCACGCACCTCTTGGGCGTTCCTTTCCGTCCCCTCCCGGAGCGCGGCAGTAGGGTCCATGCGGCGCGGCGTAGGAGGGGCATTCGTGCCTCCAAATACAGAGCCCACATGCGCCCGTGAGAGAGAAAGCGGGGCACTGTTCGGGCATTCCCAAGAAGAGAGTAAAATCAGCCACGATGGGGGCGAAAAATTAGAACAAAAACAGAAAGAAAAGAGGATGCGGCACTTACGCGGACACGGCCGGCCTGGGCTTGGGAACCCTAGGAAGGGCTGCTTTGGCGGCTGCCTCTTGGCGTTTGGTAGCGGCGGCTGAAAGCTTGAGCTTCTTGAGCTTGCCGCCAGTCGGCCCGACAAAGGACCGGCGTTTCACGTCGCCGACTGCGGTTGGCGACACCACCAGGTAGCTGCCACTCTCAAGAGGGTTTGCCTCTCGGACACGAAGCGGCGCTTCCTCCTCCTCGTCATCATCTGGCTAGTTCTCGACGCCTCCTCCTGACAAGTCGTCTGCTGGCTGGCCCCCGCCGCCTGTCACCTCCTCTTCCTCCATGGCGGCAGCCCCCAGGTCGGGGTCGCTCGTATCGCTCTGAGAGCGGTTTGGTAGCAGAGGGCGGCCCGGATGGTCGGAGCCAGGCTCTGGCTGGCCGGGGAAGATCCGCAGGTGGCACAAGGGTCAGGCGGCTGGGACAGGCGGAGGAAGGAAAGAAGGAGCTCACTGCAGGCGGCGAATTGCTGTGGCTGTACGGCGGCTTGCCAAACGCCCAGCCCGAGTTGGAGAGCTTGCAGTTGGAGACGGAGTTCACCAGAAGGGCCACCTCCTTGTATGGCATCTGCTTGGTGCAGGTCCGACTCGGGTCCTGGCGCCCGCTCATATCACAGATCAGACGCGGGGGGACTGCAGCGGCAGCACCCGGCGCTCCGCAAAGGTGAGCAGTAGGTCCGAGAACACCAGGCCCTCGTTGTCCCTCATCTCCCGGAGGCCCCGGGTGTGAGGGAGACGGGCCGGGACTTCCAAGAGGCGCGGGGTTCGGCAGGCGGGCTGGGTGCGAAGTCCGGCAGGCCGATGAAGTCGTGCGCTGGGTCGACGTTGGAGATGTAGAAATACGTCTTTTGCCACTGCTTCATCGAGTGCACGAGAGCAGGCGGCGGGAGGTACTTCTTGACCCCGCTGCGCTTCACCGTGATGCACCCACCGCACTGGGCCACCACGCCCTGGATCACGGTACCGAGCTTCAGATAGAAGAGCTCGGTCCACAGCTCGATTGTGGGGAGTATCCCGAGGTACCCCTCACAAAGGACGACAAAGGCGGACAACATCACCACTGTGTTCGGTGTGAGGTGGTCAGGCTGCACGTTGAAGAATTCGAGGAAGGAGCGGAAGAAGCCGCCGGCGGGGAGCCCGAAGCCGCACGGGAAGTGCGAGCGGAAGACGACCCGCTCGCCGAACCGCGGCACCGGCCTGATTTCCTTCGCCAGCGCCAGACGCACAACGACCTTGTTGGTGGAGGGCAATCGCCGCGCGGTGGAGGTAGAAGTTGTGGTCGTCGAGGATCTCGCTGCCGTCCCACTTGCCGGAGAGGTGGGCCTGCGCCTCCGCAGCCATGGCTTGAGGGAAGAGCTCGCTCTGGCGGAGCGCTGCGAGTGGCGGTGGTGAGGTGCGCGAGAGAGAGCAAGGAGGAAGAAGAGAACGGGGCGGGGGTGTGTGCGCGAGCAGCACTAACCCCCTCCCGGGCCTACTTATAGGCTCGGGGTGACAAAGCCGAGGGGGCAAGGGCATGGGATTAACTGCTCCACGCCCCGCACGATCCCCACCTTTTTTGCGCCTAATCCGCGCGCATTAAATGCGCGTGGGGAGGGCAATCGATTGCCTCTGCCGCAATAGATCCGCGCGCGCACCAAGGCCCCATAGTGGCAGGCCCCGACCCGCTGTTACGTCCCATCGCATGCGTGGGCTGGCAGGCTGACTTGACGGGGTGATGACACGTGGAATACCGCCAACGGGCGGCAAGCCCACACCACAGCCCGCCATCCAAGCGGTATCTTCTACCCGAAGATTAGAAGACAGAGGCCCGGCTTCCAGAAGCCGGCCCTTTCCAGAGGACAGACAAGAAACACCACCAAACCTTCCTTGGAGTGGGAAGCTCCTGGAACCCCGCAGCCCCGATCGCAAAAATAGAGTTCCACCAGCTTCGGGGACTACTGTCGGAGATATTGACCACGGGTGTCCTCATCGACCACCCATGGTATTTCAAGACAATTGGGGGCCACCTGTCACCCCCCGGCGGCCTGCTCATCGGGCCGCCTCCTGGGGCCACAAAGCCCAGGAGCCGGCTGCCAGCAGGCGGCGGGGCCTGGACAGGCGGTAGCCTCATGACCAGCATCCAGAAGACGGCCCCACGCCTCCCCCTCGGGACATGTGTTGGGGAACCACGATAAGACTAAGGCATGGCTACAGTTGAGAATGTCCCTAGAGAATCTATAAGGGTGTGGCTACAGTGAGGGTGTATCTTACGGACACTCCTTAAGCGGCGTATCACTATAGCCATGTTGCCAATGACCTAGCCCCGGTCAGAGGAAGCCATGATCCCACTACCCACAGGCGGCAGGGCCAGCAGGCGGCTGGCCCCACCAGCCAGTGGGTGAACAAGAAGCAAGCGACCCTTGGCACGCGGTCTGGGGGATGGGCCGCCTGGTAGCAGGCGGCTAAACCATACCCTAGGAGTCTGAACCCCATCAAGATGACAAGACAGGACGTGGTGGCACTGTACGGCAGGAGGCAACAACACTGTAGCCATTCCCCTCCTGACGATGCTGCCGTCAGCAGAAGAGCGCCCACAGTGAAAAGCAATCACGAGGGCCCGCAGACGGCGGCCCCCGGCAAATGGGCGGGAAGGCCGGCACCCGAAGACGCTGACAGCCGGGGGCCATTCCGCCCAGATTACCATTGTACCCCTGGGGGTAGGCCTATATAAACCCCCCAGGGTCCTCCATGTGGAGGGGTTGGACCCTAAGAAGAAGAGAGACACAAGAGAGATAGGGAGAAACCCTAGCGACAACCCGCATTCCCTAGAGAGAAGATATAGAGCTAGCCTCGCCCTTCTTCTTCCTCTAGACGACACAGCTCAAGGAGGAACCTTGTAGCTACCATATTGACATTAGTCATGATGCGGAGTTCCCGTAGAGCAGGACTAGGGGTGTTATCTCCACGGAGAGCCCCAAACATGGGTAAGATTCGTAGGCGTCCTAAGTATTGCCTTATCCCGCTTCCAGGGCCCGGGAGATTCGTAGGCGTCCTAAGTAAGCCATCCTTTGGCATACGTCGCACCAAAACCCCGACAGATTCACACCCATGGCTACAGCTCCCTGCCTACATGATGAAGACATCTTAGATCTGTCATCGGATCCCATCCTCGGGTCAACACGTTCGATGGCTCTGGCTATAGATCCAGAGCAGATCGCTTTGTGCGAGGACGGGAAGATCAACCCCGCCATGGAAACCGTAGACTCAAGGGCATTTGAGGCGCTCATAGATCCAGAATTGAGCGGGATCCTCCCCACCGCTGGAACACCGAACTTGTCTCAAATCACAAGCTCCGGACTCATGGGATCCGCACTCTCCGGGCTCATTGGAATGGTTTTCACCGAGCTTGGCCCTGTAGACACCCAAACGCCTATCCGGCTCTCGCTCTTAAATGAGGCGCTGGACTTGCTGCAATCTCTCACCTTAACGGAGGATCCCCACCCACTTAGTAGCCATGGTCGAGGACTTAGCCGACCTACTAGACTATGCTTCCGAAGACATGAATGGGATGGAGCACGACGTCGAAGCCGACCTAGGTACAAACCCGCCCGTGACCGGGCGATGGACGGCCACTTCTACCTATGATGTGTACATGGTGGATACACCCAATGAGAAGGAAGACGACGGCGATAAAGATCCAGAGCAAGATAAGCCCGTCAATGAACCTCCTAAACGCTGGCATCAGAAATGCCGCTCACAATTGCGTCAAGGAAAGGAAAGTAACACTGGCACCGGAGGCAATGAAGATTCGGAGGAAGCCGATGACCCCGTAGAGCCAGTGGTGCAGCAGGACGAGCGGGAAGATGGCGAACACAGTCCTGAACAATTCGTCGATCACAACGATTCCGAAGACAGCAACTATCTATCTGTCTCCGAAGAGGACGTCAGCCTGGGAGACGAAGAATTCATAGTCCCAGAGGAACCCCCCGAACAAAACGCTTTCAGCAATAGCTCATTGCTACAACAAGGACCTTGAAAAAACAGTAGCAGTGGCTTAAGGCCGACCAGGATACGCTCAATGACAAATGGAACGAAGTGCTAGACGCTGAAGAAAGATATGGCCGTGAGCGCCAAACAAAGAGCTATCCCATATGCAAACCGCTACCCCAGTTCGACGACGAGGCCCTTGTGCCAACTCCGTCGAAGTACGATCAGGACGATCAACCGGACTGACCACCTCGTGGACAAGACAAAGCGGCCAGCAATACCGTACACCAGCCCGCACCTCCCCGCCGTAAAGGAAAGGATACAATGGCTCAGGGCCATAAGTACGATTTACGTCAGGACCTGAATAAAAAAGCTGGTCAGGCCAGTTCAATCTACGGATCAAGAGAATGTGCTCTCACACGGGACGGTGTCTATCAAGCCAAACACGCCGGGCACAATCAAGTTCGAAACCAGCACCGAACACAGATACCGTCCGAATTACGCCATGATGTCTCGCGATACACGGGCACTGCACACCCTCTGTGCTTCACTCATGAGGTGATGGATCATCAATTTCCAGAAGGGTTTAAACCGGTGAACATCGAGGCATATGATGGAACGACGGACCCTGCTATATGGATAGAAGACTTTATTCTTCACATCCACATGGCTCGTGGAGATGACCTCCACGCCATCAAATACTTACCTGTCAAGCTGAAAGGGCCAGCTCGGCACTGGTGAACAGCCTCCAAGAGAACTCCATTGGAAGCTGGGAAGATCTAGAGGATGCTTTTCGAGCTAACTTTTAGGGGACTTATGTCTGGCCCCCGGATGCTGATGATCTAAGTCACATAATATAGCAACCCGGGGAGTCAGCCCGCAAGCTTTGGAACCAGTTCTTAACTAAAAAGAACCAAATTGTTGATTGTCCGGACGCCGAGGCCTTATTGGTATTCAAACATAGTGTCCGGGACGAGTGGCTGGCAAGACACCTCGGCCAAGAGAAGCCAAGGACAATGGCAGCCCTTACTACACTCATGACCCACTTTTGCGTGGGTGAAGACAGCTGGCTAGCTCGTAGCAGCAATAGCACCTGCGACCCCGGTACTTCTGAAGTCAGGGACATCAATGGCAAGCCACTACGCAATAAGAACAAGCGTCGAAACAATACCAAAGATACAGACGACAAGGCAGTAAACGCCGGATTCATTGGCTCCAGGTCCGGTCAATGGAAGAAGCCATTCAAAGGCAACAGAGACAGTCCATCTAGCATGGACAAAATACTAGAAAGGCCTTGCCAGATTCATGGTACCGCTGACAAACCTGCAAACCACACCAACATAAATTGTTGGGTCTTCAAGTAGGCCGGCAAGTTAAATGCCGAACACAAGGGGAAAGGACCTCAAAGCGAGGACGAGGATGAACCGCCCTAGCCGAACACTGGGGGATAGAAGAAATTTCCACCGGAGGTAAAAACCATGAATATGATCTACGCCACCCATATTCCCAAGAGGGAGCGCAAGCACGCACTCAGGGATGTTGATGCCGTAGAGCATGTCGCCCCCAAGTTCAACCCATGGTCGGCCAGCCCGATCAGCTTTGATCGCAGGGATCACCCACCAGTATCCGTCACGGAGGTTCAGCGGCCCTAGTGCTCGATCCTATAGTCGATGGATATCATCTTACTCGAGTCCTTATGGACGGTGGCAGCAGTCTAAATATGATATATCAAGACAATGTCCGCAAGATGGGGATAGAGCCTTCAAGGATTAATCCCAACAACACTACCTTTGAAGGAGTGATACCTGGCGTTGAGGCCTGCTGCACGGGCTCATTAACCCTGGAGGTCGTATTCGGCTCTCCTGGTAACTTTTGAAGCGAAGCATTAATCTTCGACATCGCACCTTTCCGAAGTGGCTATCATGCACTACTTGGAAGAACGGCCTTCGCCCGCTTTAATGTGGTCCCGTATTATGCTTACTTGAAGCTCAAAATGCCTGGACCATGCGGCATCATCACGGTCAACGGAAATATGGAGCGCTCCCTCCGTACAGAGGAAGACACCGCGGCCCTAGCAGCCGAGGTCCAAAGCAACTTATTCAAGCCGAACAGTTCATCGGTCGTCAAGAGCACAGACACTGCTAAACGTGTCTGGCCAGTACTACAATGCGGCAGCTCACAAGAAACCGAGCTCAATTTGCAGTTACGCCCCCACCGACTGCCTTACAAGGCGGCGGCATACGTACCTCACGTACACAATTACGCCCTTAAAATACCATGGGCAGCGCCGGGGGCACACTGCATAAAAATAGTCCATAGTTCGGCTTGACCCTATTCTGACTCTAAAATATATTTTCTTTCAAAGGTTCAATAAAATAACCACCTAATCTATGGCTGTGCAGGCCATTCTTTTTCTAGAAGTCTCTTTCCTTTTTTGCAGGCAGCCATCATAACTCCCCTCTTCAAGGACACATTACAAAGGAGAAAACTGCGCAGGCCTGCAGCAGGGCCCCCCGTTGAAATATCTTTCTTTTCGTTAGATTCAAACTCTGTGTAAACATTTTCCCTTTTTAGTTTATTTTCCTCTGTTGGCATGTAAAATTCCCAAGATGTTATCGGCATTATTTGTAACCACACGGTTCGCCGTATTAAACGGGATATAAAAGAAGCTGTTTGGTTCCAATTCACTTGGAGTTCATTTTATTACCACCTGTGTTCTCTCCCCACGTCAGATTGCCACATGTGCCGTAAATCTGGACTTAATACCAGGGGATGTACTCGTCCTGGCACACTCCCAAGTCCGAACACCTATAGGGAACTGTTCGGCGTCCCGGATATTATATTATACGCATCGGCTCTGAATCATGTCTTGGGTCTATAATTGGGTTGGCCTGCTCCTGTGCTTACCACCTTACGTTCCGCATTGTTCGGCTAAGGTAGTAAAGGGAGAACTACTGCAATTATACTTCGGGCTCATCCGGTCAAGTACCTCAGTAGACAAAGCCGAAAACTGACTGTCATGATAAGCGAGAGTTGGTCAGCGATTCGGTGACCTAGTGTTATACTACGACCGATAGTGATCCACTCTGTGTTATACGAGGGGCTGGTTTTTCACCCAAACGCCGCGTAAAGTGGGCACCATAGTTCGGAAAGCCACACACGCACTAGGGGCTAGTACTTAGCCCCACAAGTCAAGCTCCTATGGCTAAGTGAAAGCATTAAAGCCACATAGTCTGATTGCCTGGTTCGATCGCGGACACCTCCTTTATGGACCAAGGCGTTGGATAAAGAGTGTTCACACACACTACCGAACACCCCTGTAGTATCTACATGGGGGCCGAAGCCGCTGACTGGAAACTTTAAGACCTAAACAAACGACCGCACATGAGGAAAAGTCTCTTACAATATAAAAGCACTAAATTATATAGACATCGGTTCATAAGGTTAGTCTTTACAATCCTAATACAATTACTTAAAGATTACATCCTTTGAGCACTGGCCCTCTACAATGCGGGCCCTTCTAGGACATCACCGAAGTACCGTTCCAGCCTCCGATGACCCTTGCCCTCCGGCGGGCTAGCAGTTGCTATTTCAGCGGCCTTCATCTTCGCCCAGTGCATCTTGACGCGGGTGAAGGCCATTCGTGCACCTTCTATGCAGGCCGAACGCTTAACAGCGTTGACCCATGGACTCGCGTCAACGAGTCGCCTCACCAACCCAAAGTGGCTACTTGGTATTGGATTAGTGGGCCATAGCTGGACTATCAAGTCCTTCATGGCCGTACCCGCCATGTTGTGCTGCTCGGCCAGCTGCTTCATCTGGTCGTTCAGAGGTACTAGAAGTTCTGGTGCAACGAATTGCGACCAGAACAACTTCTCCGTGTTGTTTCCCTCATGGGCTTGGAAGAATTGGGCGGCGTCGGTGATGCTCTTCGGGAGATCCGCAAACGTGCCTGGAGAACTCCACAACCGCGTCAGCGCAAGATACCTCTGACCTCCGAAGATACTCTGCAAAAGAAAGGCCTTACCAACCGCTATTTGCCGTGCTTGTTTGATCTCCTCACGAGCATTGCGCGATGCGCTCCGCGCCTCCTTGGCATCATTGACTGTTGTATTGAGTGTGGATGCTTGCTCCAAAGTCTTCTGCTCAAATGGACCGCACTTGCGAATGGCATCTCGCAGTTCTTCTTTGACTTCGGCCACCCACGACTCATGTTGTTGACGCACGTCCTGTTCGGCCTTCAGTTCGGCAGCCGCTTTGTCAGTGGCTGATTTGCTCACCTTAGCCTCTTCCTTGGCCCTTGCGAGCTCTCCCTTAAGGGCCTCGACCTCAGCCGTGTCAACTGTTGCATAAATCATATCGCACAATGAGTTCACACTCACACAGATCAGACATATAGTATTTTGACATTTCATTTTTTTTAAATCCGCATACCTTGCGTTTCATCAAAACGCTTGTTGACGCGGTCGAGCTCCTCGTCGGCTAGTTGAAGCTTCCGATTGAGCTCAGAAACCTCTACGGCTTGGGCAGATGCCGCTACTAGCGAAGCCTGTTCAAACACGAGACACATTTTTGCTCTGTTAGATGCTATAACATGGATCCTTTGTCCGATTCTCTTCAGAATCAAACAAAGCATTAGGGGCTACTGTCTGTATACTAGGTTTTATAACTTATACATACATAAATGAAAAGGTTCTTTTTAGAACATTACGTCACATACCTCGAAGCCTGTTAATAGGCTATTAAAGGCTTCATTCAGTCCGCTTTTGGCAGACTGAATCTTTTCCATGACCACACCCATCAGGGTGCGGTGTTCCACTACGATGGAAGCACCTCGCAGTGCTTCTTCCAGAGTGTTCGGTGCCTCTGGATTGACGGAGGGTGTTGTTGGAGCAATTGCTCCTCCCCCCATCATGGGGGGGGGGGCTGACTTTCCGATTCTAGAGCTATACTGGATTCCGGAACAGTGTTCGGTGGGGGCCCAGATTGTTTGGGCTCCCCGCCGTCGATCACCATAGGGATTGCTCTCCCTTGGCTGGCGGTGGCCGAGGCATTAGCCTCGGGAGCCTTCTCGTCCGCCCCACTCCCACCTGCTCGTGCACGGGAAGTCCTTAGGGATGATACCTCAATGTCCCCTAAGATGGGCGACGAGCCCTGCGGTGGCATGTCGCTCTCCACCATCTTCGCCAGTAGAGAATTTCCCAATGATAGAGATGCATCAGGGAGTGTGTGGGGAGGGTTGTATAAAGACATGATGAAATTACTTAAACGCTGAATACTATTTGAACCGAACATGAACAACGCAAAATCCGGATACTTATGATTCGGCCAGGGGCTTGATCCTAGGTTGTACTCGGAAACTGTGTTCGGATGAATCCGAACTGTCTGGGATGTTTAGTTTCTTCCTGGGCGCCGGCTTGCCCGCATCTGCGGGGGCCGCCCTCTTCCTCCCCTTTGCCTTGATGGGGGAGCTGCTCTCTTCCTTTTCCTCCTCCTCCTCTTCTTCTTCGTCATGGGAGGAGTGAGCGTCGGTTTCCCCGGACATTGTGTATGTATTTGGCAGAATTCTGATTACCTCTGAGGCCGAAAACATGTTGCTAAAGCCCTTGTCCTCGGTCTCCTCCGGCCACCCCTTTTGGGCCATGAAGAGTTGTTTCTAGATATCTTCGTGCCTAGTGTCGAAGAGGCGCTTCAGGGTCTGGGGCTCTTCCGAATTGAACTCCCATAGATGGGAGGCCTGGCGTTGGCAGGGGAGTATGCGGCGGAAGAGCATTACCTGCATCACGTTAGTGAGGAGGGTGCCCTCCACCATCATGCTGGAGATGCGATTTTGGAGTGACTACACCTCCGCCAGAGACCCCCAATTGAGGCCCTTGGTGTTCCATGAGGTTAGCCTCTCTAGGGGTCCATATCTGAATCTGGGCGCCGCCGCCCACTTGGCATCGCGGGGTTCGGTGATGTAGAACCACTCCTGCTGCCATATCTTGTTCGTCTCCACAAAGGCACCGTTTGGCCAAGTGGTGTTCGGGAGCTTGCTTATCATGGCTCCCCCGCAATCTGCATGTTGCCCGTCGACCACCTTTGGCTTCAGATTGAAGTTCTTGAGCCATAAGCCGAAGTGTGGGCAGACGCAGAGGAATGCCTCACATACAACTATGAAAACTGATATGTGGAGGATAGAGTTCGGGGCCAGATCGCGGAAATCCGGCCCGTAGAAAAATAGGAGACCCCGGACAAAGGGTGAAGTGGAAACTCCAGCCCCCGAATAAAGTGAGGGATGAAAACGACCCTCTCACCTGGCTTAGGGACGGGGATCACCTGGTTCTTGTCGGGAACCCAGTTCACTATGTTGTCGGCGAGGTAGCCCGCACTCCGAAGATTCTTCACGGTCTTCTCCGTAATTGTGGATGCCTCCCACTTGCCCTTGGAACTGGTTCCAGCCATTGCTGGGGAGGGAGGCGGTGGTGGAGGAGTTGAGAGTTGCGGGCGCTGGAGCTGTGGGCGCTAGGGCTTAGGAGATTGGGAAGCTAGGGCTTGAGGAGTGCGTGAAAGGGGAAGGATTTGTATCCTTTTATAGACGGTGAATGCTAAACATCCCCCCACTCTAGCCGTAAACCTTGTCGGTTCCCAACGCAATCGTGCATAAGGCACAGTTGGGTTACCCACGTCATGTTAATGGGAATCCCACGATAAGCGGGCACGATCTTTGCTTTGACAAGACGTGCCAATGGGGCTATGCCTCGAAACACGAAACTAGAGCCAAGAAAACGGTTCGAAATATTAAAGGGTCAAACGTGACGCTTCACTGAAAAGTTGTCAGTAGAGACATAGTGTCCGTTTTCGATACTTTGCCTTTGAGGCTAAGGGTTGTACTAATCATGCAGAGCCGTACATAGTTCCTTTGTGTGGGGAATAATGCTTCAATATGTTCGGAAGGAGGATCCCGCCTTGTGATGCCGAGGACAATACACGAGCCGAACTCATCGGCATCGAAGACTGGTTCAGGGGCTACTGAGGGAGTCCTGGATTAAGGGGTCCTCGGGTGGCCGGATTACTTGTTATGGGCCGGACTGGTCGAACGTGAAAATTATTGCTGAAGACTATCCCCCATATCCGGGTAGGACTCCATATGTGTAAAATAACAAGTTTAGAGTCCGGGTGTAATATTTCCTTCCTCTGCAAAATGATCATGTACAACCCTAGGTCCCTCCGGTGCATATATAAACCGGAGGGTTTGGTCCGTAGCGATAGAATCATATCATCCTAGGCTAGACTTCTAGGGTTTAGCCATTACGATCTCGAGGTAGATCAACTCTTGTAACCCTATATTCATCAAGATCAATCACACACGAAGTAGGGTATTACCTCGATCGAGAGGGCCCGAACCTGGGTAAACATCGTGTCCCCAGCCTCATGTTACCATCGATCCTCAGACGCATAGTTCAGGACCCCCTACCCGAGATTCGCCAGTTTTGACACCGACACCCTATTTAACGTGAATGCAGCTATCTCTAATGCATAACCCCAAACGATAGTAGTAAGTCGGTAAAAGACATCATAGATAGCACCATATCTAATAAAGTACGGTTACGGCGTTCGGACACACCATTACGTTGTGGTGTTCCAGGTGACGTGAGCTGTGAAACTATTCCACATTGTTTCAAATGAAGACCAAACTCGTAACTCAAATATTCGCCTCCGCGATCAGATCGTAGAAACTTTATTTTCTTGTTATGATGATTCTCTACTTCAGTGTGTAATTCTTTGAACTTTTCAAATGTTTCAGACTTATGTTTCATTAAGTAGATATACCCATATCTGCACAAATCATCTATGAAAGTCAGAAAATAATGATACCCTCCGCGAGCCTCAACACTCATCGGACCGCATACATCGGTATGTATTATTTCCAATAAGTTATTTGCTCGCTCCATTGTTCCGGAGAACAGAGTTTTAGTCATTTTGCCCATGAGGCATGGTTCGCAAGTATCAAATGATTCATAATCAAGTGATTCCAAAAGTCCATGTGCATGGAGTTTCTTCATGCGCTTTACACCAATATGACCTAAACGGCAGTGCCACAAATATGTTGCACTATTGCTACTTCTCGAGCTTACGTTGTATTCCCTCGAAGAGGAAACGGTGATGCAGCACAGTAGCGTAAGTATTTCCCTCAGTTTTTGAGAACCAAGGTATCAATCTAGTAGGAGACCACGCGTGAGTCCCTCGCACCTGCACAAACAAATAAGAACTTCACAGCCAACGCGATAAGGGGTTGTCAATCCCTTTACGGTCACTTACGAAAGTGAGATTTGGTAGATAGGATAGTATAATATTTTTGGTATTTTTTATATAAGAACAGAAAATAAATAAAGCAAATAAGCAACAGTAGCAGAAATTGAAGGAAAGTAATATGATAAAGATAGACCCGGGGGCCATAGGTTTCACTAGTGGCTTCTCTCATGATAGCAGAATTCTATGGTGGGTGAACAAATTACTATCGAGCAATTGATAGAAAAGCTCATAGTTATGAGAATATCTAGGCATGATCATTATATATAGGCATCACATCCATGACAAGTAGACAAAAACGATTCTTCATCTACTACTATTACTCCACACATCGACCGCTATCCAGCATGCATCTAGAGTATTAAGTTCATAAGAACAGAGTAATGCTTTAAGCAAGATGACATGATGTAGAGGGATAAACTCAAGCAATATGATATAAACCCCATCTTTTTATCCTCAATGGCAACAATACAATGCGTGCCTTGCTGCCCCTGATGTCACTGGAAAAGGACACCGCAAGATTGAACCCAAAGCCAAGCACTTCTCCCATTGCAAAAACTATAGATCTAGTAGGCCAAACCAAACCAATAATTTGAAGAGACTTGCAAGGATATTATAATCATACATAAAAGATTTCAGAAAAGAATCAAATATTGTTCATAGATAATCTTGATTATAAACCCACAATTCATCGGATCTCGACAAACACACTGCAAAAAGATTACATCGAATAGATCTGCTCGTAGATCAAGGAGAACTTTGTATTGAGATCCAAAAAGAGAGAAGAAGCCATCTAGCTAATAACTATGGACCCGAAGGTCTGTGGTAAACTACTCACAGCTCATTGGTGAGGCTATGGTGTTGATGTAGAAGCACTCCGTGGTAGATCCCCCCTCTGGCAGAGCTCCGGAACAGGCCCTAAGATGGGATCCCACGGGAACAAAAGGTTGCAGCGGTGGAATTAGGGTTTTATTTGTTGCCTCGATGTTTTCAGGGTATATGGATATATATATATAGGAGGAAGGAGGGCATCAGGGGAGCCAGAGGGGGCCCACGAGGGTGGGGGCGCGCCCAGGGGGAGGGGGCACGCCCTGGACCCTCGTGGCCGCCTCCTTCGTTCCCTCGCGTGTACTCCAAGTATTCTGGGTAGATACGGTTCCAAAATTAACTCTCCCGAAGGTTTCATTCCGTTTGGACTCCGTTTGATATCCCTTTTCTGCGGAACTCTGAAATAGGCAAAAAACATCAATTTGCACTGGGCCTTGGGTTAGTAGGTTAGTCCCAAAAATAATATAAAAGTATATAATAAAGCCCATTAAACATCCAAAACAGAATATATAATAGCATGGAACAATTAAAAATTATAGATACGTTGGAGACGTATCAAGCATCCCCAAGCTTAATTCCTGCTCATCCTCGAGTAGGTAAATGATAAAAACGGAATTTTTGATGTGGAATGCTAACCAACATAATTCTCAATGTAATTTCTTTATTGTGGCATGAATGTTCAGATCCGAAAGATTCAAGACAAAAGTCTATATTGACATAAGAATAATAATACTTCAAGCATACTAACAAAGCAATCATGTCTTCTCAAGATAACATGGCCAAAGAAAGTTATCCCTACAAAATCATATAGTCTGGCTATGCTCCCTCTTCATCACACAAAATATTCATATCATGCACAACCCCGGTTTTAGCCAAGCAATTGTTTTCATACTCAAATTTTTTCAAACCTTTCAACTTTCACGCAATACATGAGCGCGAGCCATGGATATAGCACTATAGGTGGAATAGAGTGGTGGTTGTGGAGAAGACAAAAAAGGAGGAAGACAGTCTCACATCAACTGGGCGTATCAATGGGCTATGGAGATGCCCATCAATAGATATCAATGTGAGTGTGTAGGGATTGCCATGCAACTGATGCACTAGAGCTATTAGTGTATGAAAGCTCATCAAAAGAAACTAAGTGGGTGTGCATCCAACTTGCTTGCTCATGAAGACCTAGGGCATTTGAGGAAGCCCATCGTTGGAATATACAAGCCAAGTTCTGTAATGAAAATTCCCACTAGTATATGAAGGTGATAAAACAAGAGACTCTCTATCATGAAGATCATAGTGCTACTTTGAAGCACAAGTGTGGAAAAGGATAGTAGCATTGTCCCTTCTCTCTTTCCTCTCATTTTTTTGGAGGGGCTTTCTCCTTTTTTTAGCCCCTCTCTATATTTTTTTTTGGGGCCATCTATTTTTTTTTGGCGTTTCCTCACATGGGACAATGCTCTAATAATGAAGATCATCACACTTTCATTAACTTAGAACCCAAATATTACAACTCGAAGCTAGAACAAAATATGACTCTATGTGAATGATGATGAAGCATGTCATATGAACGGAACGGTGGAAAGTTGCATGGCAATATATCTCGGAATGGCTATGGAAATGCCATGAT
>LR738713.1:61172632-61196988 GCA_902687465.1 Secale cereale | reverse complement strand
GGGTTGTTATTACACATTGTGTCACAATACTTGTGCATTTTCTCTCTTATTTTACAAGGTTTACATGAAGAGGGAGAATGCCGGCAGCTGGAATTCTGGACTGGAAAAGGAGCAAATATTGGAGACCTATTCTGCACAACTCAAAAAGTCCTGAAACTCCACGAAAGTCAGTTTTGGAATATATATATATATATAATACCGGGCAAAGAAAGCACCAGAGGGGGGCCACCCACCGTCCACGAGGATGGTGGCGCGCCCTACCCCCTGGGTGTGCCCCCTGCCTCGTGGGCCACCTGGCACCCCCCCCCCATGCCCATCTTCTGGTATAAGGTGTCTTCTGCCCTGGAAAAAATAAGGAGGAAGCTTACGGGACGAAGCACCGTCGTCTCAAGGCGAAACCTTGGCGGAACCAATCTAGGGCTCCGGTGGAGTTGTTCTACCGGGGAAACATCCCTCCGGGAGGGGGAAATCCTCACCATCGTCATCACCATCGATCCTCTCATCGGGAGGGGTTCAATCTCCATCAACATCTTCACCAGCACCATCTCCTCTCAAAACCTAATTCATCTCTTGTATCCAATCTTTGTCCCAAAACCTCAGATTGGTACCTGTGGGTTGCTAGTAGTGTTGATTATTCCTTGTACTTGATGCTAGTTGGTTTATTCGATGGAAGATCATATGTTCAGATCCTTTATGCATATTAATACCCCTCTGGTTATGAACATGAATATGATTTGTGAGTAGTTACGTTTGTTCATGATATGGTTAGGTTTACCTTAATACTTCTTTTCTAGTTGCGGGTGCTTGCAATAGAGGTTAATCATAAGTGGGATGCTTGTCCAAGGAAGGGCAGTACCCAAGCACCGGTCCACCCACATACAAAACTATCAAAGTAACGAACGCGAATCATATGAGCGTGATGAAAACTAGCTTGATGATAATTCCCATGTGTCCTCGAGAGCGCTTTCCTTTATATAAGAGTTTTTCCAGGCTTGTCCTTTGCTACAAAAAGAATTGGGCCATATTGCTGCACCCTCTTTACTTTTATTACGTGTTACTCGTTACAAATTACCTTAGCACAAAACTATCTGTTACCGATAATTTTAGTGCTTGCAGAGAAAACCTTACTGAAAAACGCCTATCATTTCCTTCTGCTCCTCGTTGGGTACGACACTCTTACTTATCGAAAGGACTACGATAGATCCCCTATACTTGTGGGTCATCAATACGGCACCTTCGATTTCAGCACATGTTCAGCTTGATGACGTCCCTCGAGCTCTTGATCCAGTAGAGGGCCGAGGGAGAATTTCGGCAGCACAACGATGTGTTGACGGTGATGGTGAAGTAGATCGCACAGGGCTTCGCCTAAGCACTACGACAATATGACCTGAGGTGTAAACTGTGGAGGGGGGCACCGCACACGGCTAAGAGAATAACGTGTGTCTCCTAAGGAGCCCCCCTACTCGTGTATATAAAGGAGAAGAGGGGAGGCCTGTGGCACCCCGGCTCAGAGAAACCGGAACACCCCGTATTCCAGCCCACAGATCGAGATGAAGTCTTGTGGAATACGGCACTGCTTAGCATAGAACAAACCAGCTCTCTACTATAACACGAAAATGAATACAAGGTCTCCGATATTACAATGAATAACATCGCCACTGTGACACTACGCCAACTACAGTTGCTCTATGCAAACAGCATAACAACTCGAGGCAGCAGAACCTCAACTGGCAGTGGAACAACGAACGATGATGATGGACTCCAATCTGCAGGGACTCTGGCTAGAACGTTTATCCTAGCTCGCAAACACAGGAACCACACCAAAACAAACAAGCAATCCAGGTACGACCTGCAAACTGGCATGACACGTTAGGTCAGTACATTGAATCTACTTGCAAGCTCACAATAACCAAAAGCAATCAAGACAAACAACAGCATGGCATTAGCAGTTTAATTCAATCATGAACATGATACTAACAGAACAACCTGGCATGCACAACTGAACATGATACAACTAGAACAATACAAACATGACATGAGCATATGAACATGATGATGCTAGCATGCAACATGATGATAATATCATGCACCAACTTACTCTGCTCAGGTTACCTCGTAACCATCACATGTACAAGCTTACCGTTGCGAACATCACACGATCATCTCAGGATCCAATCAAGCTTGGTATTACAATACCCTAGTAATCATTACATGACCACAAGGAGCTTGATCGTTACCCATGATTCTCGCACAACATCACAAATATCCATCAACTCGGTATCGACGATATCACGGTGATCCTCTCACGAGCACAACCAACTTATTTCTCATCATCGAACGGGGGTTGTTATTAAGCACATTATTATTATTACTGTTGACCCATAGTGTGGCCGACTACAAACTGGACCCATATATCGATAGATTAAAACACACACTCTGCAGAGGTTAGCACACCGTACCCACACCACGGAACCCATGGCCTCGCACTCCCATTTGGGTGGACCAATGGCGTTCCGACAAAACTGATCTACTGCCATGACACTCTCTCGGCCACTCCGACCACCTCCCTTTTGGGCTAAGTCCTGGGTGGCCCCGTGCCTACCAAAGGCACCAACGGCCACCGTCGTGGCAAAACGGTCCCAAACGGGGGCAAGGATCCATACTCAGCAACGGGCACACAAGGCTTATGTCGTCCTACCTGATTAGGGTAGCGCCCGCGCATGACCTTCCCTCGTTGGAGGCACCGGCGAGAGGCATGACAATAGAACCAGCTAGGACCTTCCCACAAAGGTAAGCATGGTTGCACTAGTCAGCTCGATATGGTGGCACCATGACTCGGCCAACAATTGTTCAAGTTCATTATTATCCGGCTAAACTTGAACGCAATAAGCTGAGTTGTAATAAACAAACATCATGCAACTACAATGCATGAACATGATATCAACATAAGCATGGATGTCGTGGAATTAGCACGGCAGATGTTTGGTTTACTGGACTTAGTCGTGAGGCCGTCGCTTGGGTTAACTTAAAGGGGTTAAAGCGGACGAAGGACACATGGAGTTTATACTAGTTCGGCCCCTTCGATGAAGGTAAAAGCCTACATCTAGTTTGGTGTGGTATTGCTTGGGCTTTCGATGACCGGGGAGCGAATCCGCTTGCCTGTGTCTCGAGCTGTTGTTTCTTGTCCCTGAACCATCGCCGGGTCGTCCCTTTATATAGGAGGCGACGCCCGGTCCGGTTTACAGATTCCCGAGGCCGGCTCATAAACATGTCCACCTCGGTCTCTACTCTTTCTATCTTACATCCCAAGTTACATGGTACGACGGTTTACAGACCATGGGCCTTATACATGGGCCCTAAACCTCTATGGGCTATGACCTCTTGTTATATATTATACTGGGCTTCTGATAATATAACCTTGTCAGCATAATCCGGACCCTCCTGGCCGGTTTATACCTGCTAGTAATATCCCTGACATTAGGCCCCAGATTGATTTGAACTTGTTCATGTCAGTCTTCAAAGCTTTGTATGGATTTCCTTTCTACAACTCTTGTATGCTTCATAAACAGGCCATGACGTCATCTCCTGAAATTGCTTCAATCTGTCATGACATCATCTACGCATTTAACGCCTACATCTGTTTGTTACCTTTCTTTATTGCCGCACCGAAGTTCTAGGCAACAGCTCAATCTTTATCCGATTTCTGACCTCCTCGATTCTCGTGCTTGCCGTTTTATCCCCTCGGCCAATAAATACAGCCGAGGCCCATCTCTTTTCCCCTTATGCTTCTTCTTCCTCCGTCTCCAGCGCTCGAACCTCCGCCGCAGTCCTTCGAACTCGCCGTCGTCCACAAGCTCGACCGCTCCATCGACCTGAATGCATCCAGAGAACTTCGCCGTCGTCCTCTGTTTCCTCGAGTACGCCATCTTCTTCCCCGTAGATCTTAGTTCTAGGGTTTCTTCTGTAGCTCACCGCGAACCCTCGTTTCTTCGTAGTTCATCGCCATAGATTAGCTTTAGCTGTAGATATAAAACTTGTCAGGTTCGACCCTCATTCGTGTGCTTCCGCTCTACCGTTATACTTTAGCTTCTCTAGCACTGCTAGTTTAGATTGAAACTGTAGAGAACTTTTGTTGCCTTCACTGAATATGACTTGTATTGTTCTGTCTTTTTCCTGCGCTGTAGATCCATATTTTGCCTCTGCTTCATGTAAAAATTGTTTTCCATACTTTAGATCTGCAACTTGTCCGCTCATATCGCCGGTTTAATCATAACTTGCGCTTCATATGCTTGCCCCAACGGTTTAGATTTTTAAGCCTACCTCCATAATTGATGGTTTAACTTTTCCTCCAATTACCTTAAACCGGCAGCTGTCTCATTCATACCTGCTTCCGGGTTAATAGATACCATTAGTCCCTTGTTTAAACCGACAATTGAGTCGATGTCTTCATAAAATGCGTCGGTTTAAATCTAGCAATTGGTAAACCGGATCTTGTATTATATTTCCAGTGTTCCTTTCTTGGAGAAATGGCTTCCACAGCGAAACAATTCGTTGCCTGCAACTGGGTTCCATCCCGGATTATGAAAGACGATTTAGTAGAAGCGGCCTCAATTGGTGTTCTGGGCCCTAAGGAGACTCTGCACTGGCGGGCCCCTGGAAATGAGTGCTCTCCTGAGCCTAAGGAGGGAGAAATCATAGTCTTCTATGGTCATCTGGCCCGGGGTTTTAGTCCTCCCGGTTCAAAGTTCTTCTGTGATGTGTTAACTGCTTTTCAACTCCACCCACAAGATATAGGCCCGAATTCTGTATCGAACATCTGTAACTTCCAAGTCTTCTCGGAGGCATACCTTCAAGAAGAGCCATCAGTGGATCTGTTCCGGGATTTCTTCCATCTGAACCGCCGGACTGAGTTTTCTGATGGGCCTCATCAGGAGCTGGGTGGTGTCAGCATCCAGAAAAGGAAGGATGTCAGTTTCCTCACGCCACTCTTCACAGCCACCCTAAGGATTGGAACCAGACATGGTTCTAATGCAAAGACACTTCGCCAGAAGGAGAAAACCCCCTGCCGGGTTACCGTGCTTATCGTCTGGCATCAACTCATCCTTTGCCGCAGCGTCTAAGCGCCCAAGGCCGGGCTCGATATGCCCCTCAACTGTCCAAGCTACGGGCTTTCGTGGCAAACGGTTTAACTGGAGTTGATTTCGTCCGCTGCTGGCTCTCTTGGAGCATTCTTCCACTAAGCCGGCGCTCCAACTTGTTGTGCAAATATACCGGCAAGCCGGAAGATCCTCAACGCCACACAAAAATAGTTCTTCCTGATAATGAAGTGACTGAGTCTACTAAGAAGATGTTGAATATCAGGATTGCAGCCGGATCGGTTTAGCTCTGTTCTATTTAACCAACAAAACGCCATCGGTAAGCTCTTCCGACCCTTTCCTTTCAGTTTAATCTATTCATATCACTTGTCTTCAACATGTTCTTGTTCCTTTTCACAGGCCAATGATCCCTTCTGGAAGAGGAAAGCGCAGGATAAACCGGCGAAGCCAACACGCAAGAAAACCTTTGCTGTGAAGAAGAAGAAAGTTGTCGCTGCTTCCGGTTCAAACCCTGAAGAAGACGATCCGGCTTCTGAGGTACTATTTGACTCTTATGTCTTTTGATCTCCCTTTGTCTGAATTTAAGTTAATAATGTCTTTCCTCAAGATCTGGCGGAGGGAAGTAAAGCGGAGGGAGTTGAGGTAATTTCTCTCTCATCTGATTCAGAACCGTTGCCACCCAAGATCCGCCAGGTATCCCGAAAATATCCATTTTCTCACCCTTATGCTCAATTGGATCCCAACTTTCTTTTGAAGAAACAGCAGCATGAAGCTCGCCGGACCACGCACCATAGCGTCCATGTGGTTGAACCGTCCGGGATATCCCTTACGCCAGCTCGCAGACGCCGCTCAGAGGTTTTGCTCACTCCAACCCTTCTTCATCCAAAAGCAGGCCTTATACGTAAACCACTTAAACCGTCTGATCCCAACTATCAGGAGGCTCCTCCGTATTCTTCCGGCGAGTCGACCGCTACGCAAGTCCTAGTGCTCAAGACCGTTCCTGGGTAACTCCTTCTTTCAAACGTCCGGTTTATCTTCCTGTTTTTAACTTTGTGATTCTCACGACTCATTTACCCTTTTATCAGAATGCCCAAGCCTAGCAAAAAGGCAAAAGCAAATAAACTGGCTGCTGAGAACACCACTGCTGAACCGGCCGAGGACCCTGAAGCGGCTAATCTTCCAGAGGAAACTGTTGAAGCTCAGCACGATGACCCCACCCCAATGGATCGTGAAGATTTTGCTGCTCCGGGGGATGATGTTATGGAGAACACGGCTGAACCGGCAAGCCCGGTCCAGGTTAGTCCTACTCGGGCTAGCTCAGCTCCTGTTAGTCCGGTGCGCACTACTGATCCCCTTCAGCCAACGGCTACTTCAACGGCGGACGTTGAAATAACTGGGACAGGATTCTCTGCTCCTACCGAGCATGTTGCCTTGGCTAAGCATACTGCCAAGGAAGAAAATTTTCAACAAGATAAAGGCAAGTGGAGCACAGACTTGTCAAGCTATGCTCAGCTGAGTGCCCAGGAAATCCATTCCGGGTATCTGAACCAGCTCTTCACCAGCCATGACTATGAATCCGGCTTAATCAACATGATGAAAGATAAATATGAGGTGACTTTCATTCCTCTTGCCTTTCGTTTCTGCTCTGTACTTTGCAATCCTACCTTTAGGCCATAGTAGCCCCCAAGTGCCGGTTTAGCTTCCCTGTAGGTGAACCGGGACTTAACTTATGTCTGAGAATAAATGTACATTAGCCCCCAAGTGCCAAGGGCATAACTTGTTTATGTGCTTGGGACTTGTCTGAAAACTTTGCTTTCTTTACTTCAATTGTACATTAGCCCCCAAGTGTCGAGTGCATAACTTGTTATGTGCTTGAGACTTTGATTGATCTGTCCTTCTAACATGTTTTCTGTTCTTGCAGGCTGACTTGAACCGAAGAGCTTCGGAGGCAACTGAGCTCCGGAATAGCTTGGCCTTCCATGAGACTGCTTCAACCAAAGCTAAGGAAGAACTTGTCCTTGCTTTGACTAACATGGAAAAACTGAAGAAAGATTTTGAAGCGGAGCGGTCCACATGGGAGGTGCAAAGGGACGCTCTAGAAAAAAGAGCAAAGGATGCCGAAGCTGCTCTCAATCCGGTTACGCGGGAGCTATCCGGGTTGAAACAGCAAATAGAGAACATGACTTCTGCTATCTTCGGTGGGTACCTGTCTTTGTATGTTTACATCCTTGCAATCTTTATTCTGCTCCGGTTTAACTCGCCACTTGTATATAGGGAGGCGCATAACTCATCTTGGAGATGATGTTCGGAAGAAGCTCAAGGCTGCTTATACTCTGGTGGAGCAACTCTACTCCGGTGCTCAAAGGGCTATTAGTGCCATGTTGCATAACAAACCGGTGCCGACCACCATCCAAGCCACCTTGGAAAAGCTTTCTGTCTTGCCTACGCGACTTGTTGAGGTGAAGAAGTCTGCTGCACGAGCTGGTTCTCTCCTGGCGTTAACCCGGGCCAAAGCATGGGTCCCCGATTTTGATCCAGTGGAGGCCATGAACGGCTATCCCAGTATGAAGGAGGACGGATCGGCCTTTTCTGCTGAAGATCTCCGTGCTTTGACCAAGGACATGCACCCTCTTGCCAGTAAGCTTGCCGATGAAGCAGATTTGTCAAGATATCATCCGGCTTACGATCTAGAAAACTCGCGGGTGGAGAGGCCGGTTTACGATACTGAAAATCAGATCCCACCAGTTCGTAAGCACACTTTCGCTCCAGACATTGATCCGTCAGATCTTATAAATGATGAAGTGTATTTACGTGCCCTCTCCAAGATTGACTGGAGCGCTCCTGATTTCCAGCAGCTGCCAGAAGTCGACGAAGACCCGGAACAAGCTGACCCTTAGCCGTCGTAGCGTGAAGAAGAGTCGTAAACCATCCGGTTTAACTTTTAGTCGTTGAGTACTTTGAAAAAAACTTTGATCCATTCGGGCCTTCGAGTGCCTTGTAATAGAATAGTTGAGATACTGCCTTTGTCCCACTGTCATGGTATTTTTGTGATTGGCGCTCCCAATTTATCATCTGTTTGCAATGCTTTAACAGCTTATATCACCTGTGTCTGCATGAACAATGCTAAAAGATGTCCTGGCGGTATACCACCGGATGGATTACACTGTCCTGACACATATTGTGCATAGATAGCTTTGAACTGCATATAAACGCAAACATATACCATACCTCGATTAAGTGTGCTTGTAGACCTTAACCCGGTAGGAGTAACTTAAAGCGCAGGCGCTGATGAGGCCCTTGGCTCTCTTGTTGGTTTAGCATAATAGCTGGTCCGGATTACAATGAACGCCGGTTTAATTCTCGCTGGTGTTCATGACCCAGACTTTAACTTTATAGATACATGGCCAACCTTGGAGTTGTCCAGTCCCGCATCAATGGACTTGGTTAAAAAACCAATGATCTTGATGACAAAGATTTGTGAAATCATAAAAAATAAAAATAAGGTTTTTTCGGCAAATAAGACCATGTAGTCGAGGCTTTTAACGAGCTGCCAGGCTCCAAATTCGAGGCTTTTTATGAGCTGCTAGGCTACTGTCATTAACCATTTTAGCAAAGCCTGTCAAGATGCTCCGCAATCCTTAACCAAATCATCGATGACAAGCTACCCAATGTTTCAAAATCTCGTAAAGATTTTCTCTTTAGGTAATCAACTCGATGATCGTCAATTTAATGTGGCCAAGTTCAGGGTCCCGAAGGATTGACTTGTGGCAGGTTCGACGGGTCATACCAGGTTTACCTGGACGGCGTGATTTACTTGAGGCAGGCAGGTTAATCCGGGGTTTTAGGTGCATGCACCAGGCTTCCAAGCCATGTTCACTACAAGGGTATTCAACTCTCAGCGAGCCCCCCGGTAGTGTGTGAGCCGTTTGCTCGTCGAGGCATATGTTTGAGTTGGGTTAGGCACCAACACTCTCTTTTACCCCTCATCATCATGTGGAAATTGCCAAAGCAACCAGAGTAGAGCTCTTATGATGGGCTTCATACCGCCGCCGGCTCAAGAGGCCATGGGAAACTCCCTTGCCCACGGAAGCCCCCATGTGATTCTTGTTTGTATATAGAATATGGTTGATTCCTTGATTTATCAAGGGCGCCGGTTTAGGAGGCCATGGTAAGCTTCTGTAAAAAGCTCCCATGTGATACTCCTTTGAAGAACACGGCTGATTCCTTGATTCTGTCAAAGGCGCCGGTTTAGGAGGCCACGGTAAGCTTCTGTAAAAATCTCCCATGTGATACTCCTTTGAAGAACACGGTTGATTCCTTGATTCTGTCAAGGGCGCCGGTTTAAGAGGCCATGGAAGGTTTCTTTCGAAGCCCCCATGTGATACTCTTGTGCATAAAAGACATGGCTGATTCCCTGATTCTATTAGGGGCACCGGTTTAAGAGGCCATGGAAGGTTTCTTTCGAAGCCCCCATGTGATACTCTTTTCCGAAGAAGATGGCTGATTCCCTAGTGTTCCGGAGGCGCCAGTTTATTTTATTATAATATATACATTGTACATAAAGCGGAGCCAATGGCTCAAGTATAGTAAGGTCGAAGAAGAGCGATGTTCCACGGCCGCTTGATCTCCTCCTCTGCCGTACGTGAGTCCTTATGTTCTCGAACGTCGACAAGGTAGTATGATCCATTGTGCAGGTTTTTGCTGACCACAAAGGGTCCTTCCCAAGGTGGGGATAGCTTGTGCATGTCTGTCTGGTCTTGGATGAGCTGGAGCACCAGATCTCCTTCCTGAAACGTCCTGGTCTTGACCCGACGGCTGTGGTACAGGCGCAGGTCTTGCTGATAGATCGCCGATCGCGCTGCTGCCGTGTCGCGTTCCTCATCCAGCCGGTCCAAGCCGTATTGTCTTGCTTGTTCATTATCCGCTTCAACGTAAGCTGCCACCCGTGGTGAGTCGTGCCGGATATCACTAGGGAGGACCGCTTCAGCACCGTACACCATGAAGAAAGGTGTATATCCTGTAGATCTGTTAGGCGTAGTGTTGATGCTCCATAACACGGAAGGCAACTCCTCTACCCAGCAACCCGGTGTTCTTTTCAAAGGAACCATAAGCCGAGGCTTGATGACTCTCAAGATCTCTTGGTTGGCTCTCTCAGCTTGGCCATTGGACTGAGGGTGAGCTACTGATGACACATCAAGGCGAATATGTTCTCTTTGACAGAACTCTTCCATCTCTCCTTTAGACAGGTTGGTGCCATTATCAGTTATAATGCTGTGTGGAAAGCCAAACCGGAAAATCACCTTTTTGATGAACTTGACCGTTGTTGCCGCATCACACTTACTGACGGGCTCTGCTTCGACCCACTTTGTAAATTTGTCCACCGCTACTAACAGGTGGGTTTTCTGATCTTGGGATCTTTTAAAGGGTCCAACCATATCTAGCCCCCAAGTCGCAAACGGCCAAGTAATTGGAATCATCCGTAGCTTCTGTGCCGGTACATGAGCACGCCGTGAAAACTTCTGGCAAGCGTCACATTTTTTGACCAAGTCCTCCGCATCGGCGTGAGCCGTCAGCCAGTAGAACCCATGACGAAAGGCTTTGCTACCAATGATTTTGAACTGGCGTGATGACCACAATCCCCTTCATGAATCTCTCGAAGAATGTCATAGCCTTCCTCTGATGATACACACCCTTGAAATGCCCCAGAAACACTGCGGTGATGAAGCTCTCCATTGACGATAGTCATAGACTTAGATCGCCGGATTATCTGCCTGGACTCAACTTCGTCTTCTGGCAGCTCACCTCGGCTCATATATGCCAAATAAGGGAGTGTCCAATCCGGAATAACATGAAGAGCTGCAACTAACTATGCTTCCGGATCAGGAATAGCCAAGTCCTCCTCTGAAAGTATTTGTACTGACGGATTATGCAATTCATCCAAGAAAGTATTAGGTGGAACCGGTTTATGCTGAGAGCCCAGCCGGCTTAATGCATCGGCCGCTTCATTTTTTCGCCGGTTTATGTGGTCCACCTGATACCCCTTGAAGTATCCTGCGATTGCATCCACTTCTCGTCGGTAGGCCGCCATGAGCGGATCCTTAGAGTCCCACTTACCGGACACTTGTTGCGCCACTAGATCTGAGTCACCAAAGCACTTAACCCGGCTCAAGTTCATCTCCTTGGCCATTCGTAAACCGTGGAGGAGAGCTTCATACTCAGCAGCATTGTTAGTACAAGGAAACATTAAATGAAGGACGTAACAGAACTTATCACCTCGTGGGGAGGTTAACACGACTCCAGTCCCCAAGCCCTCCAATTTCCTTGAACCGTCAAAGTGAATAGTCCAATATGTATGATTCGGCTTCTCCTCAGGTGTTTGCAATTCTGTCCAATCATTAATGAAATCCACCAGTGCTTGGGACTTTATAGCAGTACGGGGCACATATTTTAACCCGTGCGGGCTATGCTCAATGGCCCACGTTGCCACTCTACCAGTGGCTTCTCTGTTCTGGATTATATCCCCTAACGGAGCTGAGCTGACGACAGTGATTGGGTGGCCCTGGAAGTAGTGCTTCAACTTCCGGTTTGCCATGAACACGCCATATACCAACTTCTGCCAGTGTGGATATCTTTGCTTCGACTCAATGAGGACCTCATTGATGTAGTAAACCGGACGTTGAACCGGATATTCTTTACCTGCCTCTTTGTGCTCCACCACAATGGCTACGCTGACTGCGCGGGCATTGGCGGCCACGTACAACAATAGCGGCTCCTTGTCAACCGGGGCAGCAAGGGCTGGTGGTTCTGCCAATTGCCGCTTCAGATCCTCAAACGCGACGTTTGCAGCATCGCTCCAGACGAACCGGTCCGTCTTCTTCATCATCTGGTAAAGCGGGATCGCCTTTTCTCCTAAACGGCTGATAAACCGACTCAACGCTGCAATACGGCCCACCACGCGCTGGACATCATTGATACACGCCGGTTTAGGCAAGGATGTGATCGCTTTGATCTTCTCCGGATTAGCTTCAATCCCTCTGTTTGATACCAAGAATCCAAGGAGCTTGCCTGCTGGAACACCGAAAACACACTTCTCCGGATTGAGCATCATCTTGTAAGCCCGGAGGTTGTCAAAGGTTTCTTTTAAGTCCTCTATCAGCGTCTCCTCCTTCCTGGATTTTACCACAATGTCGTCAACATATGCATGGACATTTCTTCCAATCTGCCCTTGTAGGCAGTTCTGCACACAATGCTGATAAGTTGCTTGAGCACTCTTGAGCCCAAAAGGCATGGATACATAGCAGAAGGCTCCAGAGGGAGTTATGAAAGTTGTCTTCTCCCGGTCCTTCACTGCCATCTTGATTTGATGATAACCTGAATATGCATCCAAAAAACTTAGCCGCTCACATCCCGCCGTAGCATCGTTAATCCGATCAATACGGGGGAGAGCAAAATGATCAGTTGGGCAAGCCTTGTTCAAGTCTGTATAATCAACACACATCCTCCAAGTTCCATTTTTCTTTAGCACCAGCACCGGATTAGCCAACTCTGGATGAAATACTTCAACTATGAAGCCTGTCGCCAAAAGCCTAGCCACTTCTTCACCTATAGCCTTGCGCCTCTCCTCATTGAAGCGGCGCAAATACTGCTTGACCGGTTTAATCTTTGGATCAATATTAAGACTGTGCTCAGTGAGTTCCCTCGGTATACTTGGCATGTCAGAAGGTTTCCATGCAAAGATATCCCGGTTCTCACGGAAGAACTCGATGAGCGCGCTTTCCTATTTGGGGTCTAGGTTAGCGCTGATTGTGAACTGCTTGCATGAATCGCCTGGAACAAAGTCAACCTGCTTGGTTTCCTCTGTCGATTTAAACTTCAACGCCGGATCATGCTCTGTAGTTGGCTTCTTCAACGGGGACATATCTGCCGGATCAACATTGTCCTTATAAAACTTCAGCTCTTCTGTAGCACAAACTGTCTCAGCATATGCCGCGTCTCCTTCCTCGCATTCCAGCGCGATCTTACGGCTCCCGAGAACCGTGATGGTTCCCTTGTGACCCGGCATCTTGAGCTGCAGATAAACATAACACGGTCTAGCCATGAACTTGGCGTAAACCGATCTCCCAAACAGAGCATGATATGGGCTCCTGATCTTTACAACCTCAAAGGTCACTGTCTCCGATCTAGAGTCCTGCTCATCCCCAAAGGTAACTTCCAGATCGATTTTTCCAACTGGGTAAGCCGATTTACCGGGCACCACTCCATGGAACACTGTGTTGGATTGCCGGAGCTTCTTATCTGTCAACCCCATACGTCGAAAAGTCTCATAGTATACGATATTGATGCTGCTCCCTCCATCCATAAGCACCTTTGTGAACTTATAACCACCCACCTGTGGTGCCACCACCAAAGCCAACTGACCCGGATTATCAACCCGTGGTGGGTGATCTTCTCTGCTCCATACAATGGGTTGCTCGGACCAACGCAAAAAACACGGTATCGCCGGTTCAACAGAGTGTACTGCTCTCTTCAGAACCTTTTGATCCCGTTTGCACAGACTTGTGGTGAAAACATGATATTGCCCACTGCTTAGCTCCTTCGGATTATTCTGGTATCCGGATTGTTGTTGCTGCTGACGATGTTGATTGCCTTGGTTATTGTATCCGCCCTGACCATGCTGCTGGTTATGTTAATGCTGATTGTTGCCATTGTGGTTATTGTTATCGCCGTGATATCCTGATCCGGATCCACCACCTTGGTAACCTGGACCCTGAAAACCGGGACCTGACCCGCCGGGGGGCCCGTGGTTATACTTGGCATGTTTCATAAACTCTTGCATAATAAAACAGTCTTTCTAGAGATACGTAGCTGGGTTTTCCTCTGTATCGTGCTTTGGACAAGGCACGCTCAACTGGCGGTCTAGATTAATGGGTGGCCTCCCGTTGCGTGGGGGTGGTCTACCCTTGCGACGTTGCCCATTGTCTTGAACGTTGGTATTGGCCACAAAATCTGAGCTGCCATCCGCTTTACGCTTGCCATTGTACCCTGTACCCGCCGGATTGGTCTCTGTCGGTTTACCATTTTTGCTCGCCTTCCCGGATTTGTCCCCGTCTGCATCTGGATACTTGGTGTTATCAGAGTCTCCATACTTTACCAACGTGCTCATGAGCGTTCCCATGTCGTTGCAATCGCGCTTGAGCCGTCCCAGCTTCAGCCTCAAGGACTCGAACCAGCAATTGTTTTCTAAGGTCACTTGCCGTACTTGGATTGATGCTATTGGAGGAGTGCAGGATTTCAGATACTCGCCGCACCCAACTACTTGTGGTCTCTTGCTCTCCTTGAACACATGCTGCTAAGTCAACCACGGACATCGGCTACTTGCATGTGTCTTTGAAATTATTGATAAACTGGCGACATAACTCCCCCCATGATCCGATGGAGTTAGGTGGTAAACCCTTTAGCCATGTCCGGGTCGTGCCCTCAAGCATCATTGTGAAGTATTTGGCACACGCAGCTTCGTCCACATCAAGCATCTCCATAGCCATCTCATAACTTTCAACCCACGCCTCCGGAGCCAGATCCGTCGTGTAGTTGGGTACCTTGCGCGGGCCTTTGGAGTCTTTGGGTAATTTCACGTTCCGTAAAGCGGGGATGAGACACTGCACCCCAAAGGAACTAGACATGATTCCTATTTCTGTGGTGGTGGGGTGAACTGGCGTCGCTTGACGGGTGTCGTCGCGGGTAGTATGCCTAGCCTGGTCCACCACCTCTTGGGCATGCGCTTCTGCTCCAGCCGGATTATCCTGCCTCTGCCGGTGCCGTCTCCGCGCGCTGCTAGATACAGCCGGTTCATCCAAGTGCCTCGTGTAACTCCGGCTCGGGAGGGGGGTTGAATGAATCCTCTCCCGGCTATAGGAATAAGCTTGTTGCTGTGTTAACGCCGTGTCCAGCAACTCCTTAGCCCGTCGTGCCTCCATTGCGATGGGGGACGTCCCCTCAATGGGCAGAGCAGCCAGCCGTGAAGTGGCGGCGACAATGTTGTCCAACGGGTTAGAATAATGACCGGGAGGGGTGGGCAGGCGTTGTGTCGGCACAACTTGGCGATTTGGCTCCGCGGCTGGCGGCTGAACCAACGCTCCTGTCCCCGGGGCCCCTCCCCGGTTTACCTCTGGACGGTTACTGGTTCCTGCTCCTGGTGTGCTGAAGAGATTCCTTGCCTCATAAACCGGCGGCAGACGAGATCGTTGTCTTCTGTACATTACCTCCTGTGAAGCGTCCTGATCTAACCTGAGCCGAAAAGCTTGGGATTCTAGCTCTGCCTGTCTTGTAGCCATCCTGGCTTTCTTCGCATCCAGATCCAACTTAGCTTGCTCAATCCGGCTCTTCAGCTGAGCGACCTCTGCATCATGCTGCGCCCTATCGGCCTGGGCTACTTCTGCTGTTACGAGTGTCGTCAATGCGTCGACTAAGGTGGATAGGACATCAGAGGGCGACGGGGGAAGGTCTCCAATTCTGGCTCCCGCTGCCTCTGAGGTTATCGCCCCAATCGTCGAGGGCTGCTGCATAGGTTGTGATCCGGCCATGAAAACAGCAATCCTGTTTGGCGGATCAAAGGGGTCCGGAATACTATCGCCATCGGACACAACCTCGGACCGGCCGTCCTGCAACAGATACAAAGATTCGGTCTCTCCGGATGAAGATTCATCGTCGGAATAGACAACTGTCTCACCACCAGAATCCGATCCGTCCTCGGCTTGTACTCCATGCACTGCTCCAATGAAAACATGCTTCATGGCGGGCTGAATCCGGGCCGATCTCGCACGCTGAGCCGGCTCGACGATGTTGGGGAAGATGTCCGAGTCAGGTCCTGGTTCGCCGATCTTGCCGATGAAGACGTGGATGCCGCCGAAGGGGACCCGGTACCCGTATTCGACTGAATCAGCCTCGGGGCCCCAGCCTGCATCGTCGATGTAGATCCGGCCGCGACAAATCTTGGTCATCCGGCCCACTGTGTAACCCTTGAGCCCTTCAAAGCTGCCCTTCAAGAACTCGAAACCATCGTGCGATAGCCCCACGGTGGGCGCCAACTGTCGTGGAATTAGCACGGCAGATGTCCGGTTTACTGGACTTAGTCGTGAGGCCATCGCTCGGGTTAGCTTAAAGGGCTTAAAGCGGACGAAGGACATAGGGAGTTTATACTAGTTCGGCCCCTTCGATGAAGGTAAAAGCCTACGCCTTGTTTGGTGTGGTATTGCTTGGGCTTTCGATGACCAGGGAGCGAATCCGCTTGCCTGTGCCTCGAGCTGTTGTTTCTTATCCCTGAACCATTGCCGGGTCGTCCCTTTATATAGGAGGCGACACCCGGTCCGGTTTACAGAGTCCCGAGGCTGGCTCATAAACGTGTCCACCTCGGTCTCTACTCTTTCTATCTTACATCCCAAGTTACATGGTACGACGGTTTACAGACCATGGGCCTTATACATGGGCCCTAAACCACTATGGGCTATGACTTCTTGTTATATATTCTACTAGGCTTCTGATAATATAACCTTGTCAGCGTAATCCGGACCCTCCTGGCCGGTTTATACCTGCTAGTAATATCCCTGACAATGGAGGTGCAACATAATCATCGAGCATAACCATGATGACCCACAAGTGTAGGGCGTCTATCGTAGTCCTTTCGATAAGTAAGAGTGTCGAACCCAACGAGGAGCAGAAGGAAATGATAGGCAGTTTTCAGTAAGGTAACTTCTGCAAGCACTGAAATTGTAGGTAACAGATAGTTTTGTGATAACATACTTGGTAGCAAGTGACAAACAGTAAAAGTAAATAGGTGCAGCAAGGTGGCCCAATCCTTTTTGTAGCAAAGGACAAGCCTGGACAAACTCTTATGCAAAGTAAAGCGCTCCCGAGGTCATATGGGAATTATCGTCGAGCTAGTTTTCATCACGATCATCTGATTCGCGTTCGGTACATTGATAATTTGGTATGTGGGTGGACCGATGCTTGGGTGCTGCCCTTACTTGGACAAGCCTCCGACTTATGATTAACCTCTAATGCAAGCATCCGCAACTACAAAAGAAGTATTAAGGTAAACCTAACCATAGCCTAAAACATATGGATCCAAATCAGCCCCTTACGAAGCAACGGATAAACTAGGGTTTAAGCTTCTGTCACTCTAGCAACCCATCATCTACTTATTACTTCCCAATGCCTTCCTCTAGGCCCAAATATTGGTGAAGTGTCATGTAGTCGACATTCACATGACACCACTAGAGGAGAGACAACATACATCTCATCAAAATATCGAATGAAGACCAAATTCACATGACTACTAATAGCAAGACTTCTCCCATGTCCTCAGGAACAAAAGTAACTACTCACAAGACATAATGTTGTTCATGATCATAGGGGTATTAATATGCATGATGGATATGAACATATGATCATCCACCAAATAAACCAACTAGCATTAACTACAAGGAGTAATCAACACTACTAGCAACCCACAGGTACCAATCTGAGGTTTGGATACAAAGATTTGATACAAGAAATGAACTAGGGTTTGAGAGGAGATGGTGTTGGTGAAGATGTTGATGAAGATAGCTCTCCGCGAGATGGGAGATTTGTTGGTGATGGCGGCGGTGACGATTTCCCCCTCCCGGAGGGAAGTATCCCCGGCAGAACAGCTCTGCCGGAGCCCTAGAATTGTTTCTGCCTCGGTTTCGCCTCGAGATGACGGCGTCTGGTTCCGAAAGCCTCCTCCTGATTTTTTTCCAGGCCAAAATGCTTCATATAGGAGAAGATGGGCACCTGGGGCCCACCGGCTGGCCCTCGAGGCAGGGGGGCGCGCTCTGGGAAGGGGGGCGCGCCCCCCACCCTCGAGGCCAGCCAGTGGCCCCTCTCGTGGGTTTCTTCCGCCAGATATTTTTTATATTTTCCGAAACAATGTTCCTTGGAGTTTCGGGGCTTTTAGAGTTGTGCAGAATAGGTTTTCAGAGTTTGCTCCTTTTCTAGCCCGGAATTCCAGCTGCCGGCATTTTCTCTCTTCATGTAAACCTTGTAAAATAAGAGAGAAAAGGCATAAGTATTGTGACAAAACATGTATGAACAGCCCATAATGCAATAAATATCAACTTATAAGCATGATGCAAAATGGACGTATCAACTCCCCCAAGCTTAGACCTCGCTTGTCCTCAAGCGAAAGCCGATATCGAAAAATATGTCCACATGTTTTAGAGATAGAGGTGTCGATAAAAACAAAATACGGACATGAGGGCATCATGATCATTCTCATAACAGCAACTTATATTTATATATTCATATGATCATTATGCTAAAGTAACAATTCATCCACAATATCAAGTATGGATCATAAACTTCATTGGAAACTAACAAACTTTGATCTCGGTCATTGAAGCAATTGCAATTTATCGTAATATCGGAAAAAGTCAATATAAGAGCTTTTCAGCAAGCCTACATACTCAACTATCATATAGCATTTCACAATTTCTCACACTCACGCAATACTTATGTTTATGGAATTTTAATCGGACACAGAGAAAGATAGGGGCTTTTGATATTGCCTCCCAACCTTTTACCTCAAGGGTAATGTCAACAGTAATAGATCATAAAAACTTACATCCAAGTGGGTATATATGTCAGGATCTTTCCAACACAATGTGCTTACCAAAGGATAAAATGTGAAAAGGAAAGGTGGATTTCACCTTGACACTTATAAGACAAGAATAAAAGATAGGCCCTTCGCAGAGGGAAGCAGATGTTGTCATGTGTTTTTATGGTTGTATGCACAAAGTCTTGGCATAGAGGAACTTCGCTTTATATTGCCACTTGTGATAAGGACCTTTATTATGCAGTTTGTCGCTTTTATTACTTCCATATCACAAGCTCGTATAAAGCTAATTTCTCCCACACTAATAAATCATACATATTTTAGCGGATTTGCAACATGACAACTTACTTGGAAGGATCTTTCTCAATTCATAGGTAGGTATGGTGGACTATCATGGCAAAACTGGGTTTAAGGATATATGGAAGCACAAGTAGTATCTCTACTTAGTGCGAGGAGTTTTGGCTAGCATGAGGGAGAAAGGCAAGCTCAACATGTTGGAAGATCCATGATAATATACTTTATTTCGGATATAAGAAGACATAACCCATTATGTTGTCTTCCTTGTCCAACATCAACTCTTTAGCATGTCATGCTTTAATGAGTGCTCACAATCATAAAAGATGTCCAAGATAGTATATTTGTATGTGAAGCCTCTCTTCTTTTATTACTTCCTATTAATTGCAACGATGACCAAAACTATGTTTCTCACCTCCCAACAACTTTATCTATCATACTCTTGTATGTGAAGTCATTACTTCCCATAAGATCGATATGATCTCTTTGATACTCTTTTTATTTTCTTTCTTTTTATCATGACCCAAGTGAGGAAATCAAGCCCTTGACTCAACACTAATCTTTATTATATAGCTTACAGACTCGATTACAAAGGATAAAGCTCACAAAGCAAAAGCTCACAACTGGATCATGCTAACTTTATTCTAATAGATCAAGATACTACCTAAAAGATCGAACTAAGTAAAACGGTAAAGATAGGAGTGATACGTCCAAAACGTATCTATAATTTCTGCTTGCTCCATGCCACTTTTAGGTGATATTGCTATGATATTCATACTCTTCCATACACTTTTGATCATATTTGGACTAACCTACTAATCCAATGCACCCCAGTGCCAGTTTCTGTTTTCGGCTGTTTTTGTATTTCAGGTTTTCACATTACGAGAACTGTCAGGAAAAATCCAGAAAAATTATATAAAAAATCAGTGTTCCAGAACCTACCTTGCGCCCGAAGTACAGCCGGGGGGGCACCAGGGCCCCAGGCGCCCTGGCGGCGCCCCCCCCCCCTGGGCCGCGCCGGGGGGGCGCCTGGGCCCCCCGAGCCCTGTCTGGTGCCCCCCTTTGGCATATATTTAGAGCGTCCTTCGAAACCCTCGGGACGGGAACTCTTTTTCGCGATCTCATCTCTGTTCCGCCGCCGTCGCCGCTTCCAAGATCGGGAGCACCAGGAGGACTCTTCCCGGCACCCTGCCGGAGGGGAGGATCACCACCGGGAGCCTCTCCACCACCATGGACGCCTCCCGGATGAGTTGTGAGTAGTCGCCCTTGGACCATGAGTCCATGAACAGTAGCTATGTGATGTTCTCCTCCCGTTCTTGTGCTTCACTAATTAGTCCTCGTGAGCTGCCCTACATGATCGAGGCACATATGTAATCCTTATGTTGTTGCTATGATGAGTTTGCTGGGATCCGATGGATTATGAGATTATGTTCAGATTGTTCTTGAGTAATATATTTGATCTACCTCTTTTATATTTATGTTCATAAGTAATTCTTGCATGTTCTTCGTTGTTATTTATTGCTTTGGCCAAGTAATGGGTAGTGACTCCAAGAGGGAACGTTATGCTCGATTGTGGGTTCATGCCCCTCGATGACTAGTTTGAGTGACAGAAACATGAGTCTAGGGGATGTGTTGTTGCCACAAGGGGGAAAACAACGGTGCTTGTGCCCGCGGGTGCAAGGATTGTTTACTTTACGCAAAGTTCTTTTAATGCACTTGTCTGTTGCTTTGAGTTTACACTATGGGTGGGGCTCGCAACTTAATACCAGCGAGATGTTCTGGATAGATATCTCAAGGTGGATGATTAGTAGTAGATATTGATGGATTTCGGTCTACTTACTTTGGCGTACCGCCCATGCTTTGTACCTCAACCTTTCTTGCAATCTAGTCAGCATTGGTTTGCGTTCGTGGTCCTGTCAATTGCCCAGCTGTAATTCGTTTACCTCACATAGCTGTTTTATCGTCTTTTGGGAGAGAGACATCACTAGTGAACATCATGAGACTCCGGTCTATATTACCATCATTGATCACATCCGCTATTTACTTTTCGCTACTATTTACTATTGCAAACATTATCTATCACCACTACCATTTGCGTTTAATCCTTTGTGAACTACAAGGCCGGAGGGATTGACAACCTCTCTGTACTCGTTGGGAGCAAAGTTATTTGTATCTGTGTGCAGGCCCATGTTGATTGCTAATATCTGGCGCCGTTAGCAGTTGACACCTACTTGTTGAACCTAGGAGTCTCTGGGGATTCGATCCTTGGCATCTTTGCTAAGGGAAAAACTTCCACAACACTGCATCTCACACCTTCCACTTGGGGTAACCAACGAGGGGTTAGAGGCCCATCAAGGAGTGATGGTGATACGATACCGGGGTCACTCCCCCAAGCTTGGTAGCTGCCAAGGGGAGTGCATATACCCATATGATTATGTCTCCTTCTTCGGGGGTGGTGATGTAATATTCTTGGCGATGATACCCCTCAGGATACGATTCTCCTCCTCGAGCTTGCGAACTTGCTGCATAAGGACCATAATTTCCTTGCGAAGCTTGCCTGTGACGACTAAAGCTCCTTTCACCCAAGGATGCTGCATAGCTGCGGGAGAACAAGTAACACTCTTTTTCATATTTTCATAAGAAAGAAACCTGGCATTGGTAGGAAGGACTGAGTTTGGAATAGCTGAGCTCTGTAATTCCCCTATTGTGAATCCAGCTTGAAATCGAGAAGTAACTTCTTGATCTTCCTCCATGGCATCTATCATCTTCAAGTCAACCTCCATCTCTTCCTCCATTGATGGGCCAAAGTGGTTAACATCGCAGTTTGCTCTTGGGTCAAGTGTCGGATGAGACACCCGACTCTCTTCATCAGACTCATGAGAAGCCATCTTGATCTTATCTGCGACAGAAACAGCTCAAAACGAAAACAGAGGATTTCTACGTGAAACAGAGGTCAAAACCCTTGGGGGTATATATAATGATTTTTCCTGAACAAAAGGAGTAACCCACAAGAAAACGGAGTCCAGGGGACACACGGGGTGCCCTCGAGGCAGGGGGTGCGCCCTGGGAAGGGGGGCGCGCCCCTACCCTCGAGGAGGCCCCGTGTCTCCTCCGGACTGCGGTTTATTTTTCTATTTTTCTAAATATTCCAAAACGGAGAAAATTGCCTTTAGAATTGTTTTGGAGTTGGTTTACTTACCGTGTCACATACCTCTTCCTTTTCGGAGGCTGGATCGTTTTGGAAAGTGTCCCTTATGTATTCCTCCGGGGTTATGGTTTCAATAATATTAATTTCAACATTTATAGGATTACCTGAGATATAATGTTTGATCCTTTGACCATTCACCACCTTCGGATTAGTGCCTTCGAAGTTGTTGATTTTTATGGCACCGGAACGATAGACCTCCTCGATCACGTAAGGTCCCTCCCACTTGGAGAGAAGTTTTCCTGCGAAAAATCTTAAACGAGAGTTGAATAGCAAAACATAATCACCTACGTTCAACTCACGCTTTTGTATCCTTTTATCACGCCACCTTTTAACTTCTTTTTTTAATAACTTGGCATTCTCGTAGGACTGGGTTCTCCATTCATCGATACAGCTAATATAGCCTCTTTTCATCGGCAAGTTTGAAATCATAATTGAGCTCTTTGATATCCCAATATGCCTTATGTTCTAGATCAAGAGGTAAGTGACAAGCTTTTCCATATAACATCTTATATGGAGCATACCCATGGGATTTTTGTATGCAGTTCTATAGGCCCATAATGCATCATCTAGTTTCTTGGACCGATTCTTTCTAGACCTATTAACCGTCTTTTGCAAGATTAATTTCAACTCCCTATTACTTAATTCAACTTGACCACTAGTCTGTGGGTGATAAGGTGATGCAATTCTATGGTTGACATCATACTTAGCAAGCATCTTACGGAAAGCACCATGAATAAAGTGTGAACCACCATCAGTCATTAGATATCTAGGGACTCCAAACCTCGGAAATATAACTTCTTTAAGCATCTTAATAGAGGTGTTATGATCAGCACTACTAGTTGGAATAGCTTCTACCCACTTAGTAACGTAATCAACAGCAACTAAAATATGTGTGTATCCATTAGAGGAAGGAAAAGGTCCCATATAATCAAAGCCCCAAACATCAAATGGTTCAATAACAAGTGAATAATTCATAGGCATTTCTTGACGTCTACTAATATTACCAATTCTTTGACATTCATCACATGATAAGACAAACTTACGAGCATCCTTGAAGAGAGTAGGCCTATAAAAACCGGATTGCAATACCTTGTGTGCAGTTCTATCTCCCGCATGGTGTCCTCCATAAGCTTCGGAGTGGCACTTTCGTAAGATATGTTCCTATTCATGCTCAGATACACAACGTATAATAATACCATCTACTCCTTCTTTATAAATATGTGGGTCATCCCAGAAGTAATGCCTCAAATCATAGAAGAACTTTTTCTTTTGCTGGTATGTGAAGCTAGGAGGTATAAACTTAGCAACAATATAATTAGCATAATCAGCATACCATGGAGCAGTACGAGAAGTACTTATGACCTCTAGTTGTTCATCAGGGAAGCTATCATCAATAGGTTGTGGGTCATCAAGTATATTCTCTAACCTAGACAAGTTATCTGCTACGGGGTTCTCAGCTCCCTTTCTATCAATAATATGCAAGTCAAATTCTTGCAGCAAGAGAACCCATCTAATAAGTCTAGGTTTAGCATCTTTCTTTTCCATAAGGTATTTGAAAGCAGCATGATCAGTGTGAATAGTTACTTTAGAATCAACGATATAGGGTCTAAACTTATCACAAGCAAATACAACTGCTAAAAATTCTTTCTCAGTGGTAGCATAATTTCTTTGGGCACTATCTAGAGTTTTACTAGCATACTGGATAACATTCAATTTCTTATCAACTCTTTGCCCTAGAACAGCTCCTACAGCATAATCACTAGCATCGCACATAATCTCAAAGGGTAAATTCCAGTCAGGAGGCTGGACAATAGGTGCAGAGATCAATGCTTTCTCAAGTATTTCAAATGCTTCTAGACAATCATCATCAAAGACAAAAGGAATATCTTTCTATAAAAGATTAGTCAGAGGCCTGGAGATTTTGGAGAAGTCCTTAGTGAACCTCCTATAAAACCCGACATGACCAAGGAAACTTCGTATACCTTTGATATCCTTAGGGCATGGCATCTTTTCAATAGCATCAACTTTAGCTTTGTCAACTTCAATACCTCTTTCAGAAACTTTATGTCCCAAGACAATGCCTTCATTAACCATAAAGTGGCACTTCTCCCAATTCAAGACAAGGTTA
>LR738713.1:61150580-61172622 GCA_902687465.1 Secale cereale | reverse complement strand
GATAGGGGAGTTGCATGCTATCTTTTACCTTTGCTTTTTAGTCTTGTTAGTTTACCTTTCAGTTTTTGCTTTAGTACCTTTTTATCGAAAATCACAAAAATAGTTATCTCGTTCTTTAGTTGTCATTATGTCGGGTCCTTTTGTCTTTGACGAGGCAGAAGTTCTCACCTTTAAACAAAGAGGTGGGGAAAGTTTGAAAGATGCTTGGTATAGAATTAATGATTCACAAAAAAGAGCCACCAAGAAGCAACCTACTACTATCTTGCTTAGAAATTTTTATGTTGGAATTACTTCTTGGAATAGGTTTATTCTAGATACTGCTATCAATGGGAATTTCCTGGAGGCCCCAGTTTGGGAGTCTCTTAGTATTATTGAAAATCTTGTTGGGAATCCCCCTGTTGTTAGCATTCGAGAGGACATCACCCTAGCTCACATTATGAAAAAACTTGAAAAGATAGAGCTAGAGATGCCAAGCATTAATAAGATGAATGAGTTGGATCGTAAGATCCAAGGGAATTTGAATAGACTTGATAGCTCCATGCATAAAATTTTCAAAATTTTGGAGACCGTCAAATTCCATGACTTGGACTCTTCTAGGATAGACAAGATTGAGGAAATATTTGATACCCTAGGAACTACCTTCCCCTCGATCAAAACCAAAAAGGTAGAAACTCCGACAAAGAGGGAGCCTAAGTTCGTTCACGTTCCAAAGGCTCCCCGTTCCAAAAGTAATCCACCTATTGCCAAAGGGGTTGAAACTGTAAAGACTTTGGAAGAAACACCTGTCTTTGATGAATTTATAAATGAATCCCTTGACTTTTATCCTTTTGGTCTTCTACCTAGAAGTATCTCTATGAGGCCTTTATTTGAAAGTCCTCTTAAGACTAGTTGTATTATTGAAGAGCTTTTTGATGATCTTGATGATGGTTCAATTTACACAACTTGATCTATATGCATTATGCCTAGCTTAAAGGCATAAAAGAAAGCGCTTTTGGGAGGCAGCCCACATGAATAAATTTCTATATTTTGCTTTTGTTGTGTCTTGATGTTGTTTACTACAGTAGCATCATCATTGTATCTTTGCTTTTCATATTTGTGCCAAGTATAGCCTCTGATTGCTAGAAAGTTCAAAAGTTGCGAGGTGCTGTCCAGGAACCAGATTCTGTCCTTGGATAGAAAAATTCGTATAAAATCACCAGGTCATCTTTTTGGTCTGAATTTTTTCGACAGCGTTCTCTATATAATTTCTTTCGTGCGTCTGTTCTGAGTTTTTTGATTTGAGTTGCAGAAGTACCCCGAACAAATCAATTACTACCTGCTATTCTGTTTTTCACAGATTCTGTCCTGTTTTGCCTTTCCTTCATTTTGCAAACCAAGAGCTTGCTTTTTCTTTGCAAAAACCTTTTGGCAATCTTGAGAAACAGTAGAACTTCAAGAATATCTTTATTTCCAGCAAGGAACAATTATTTTATTAAGGGTACTAACCTCGCTAATCAGATTATGATGAGTTATGTATGAAGGGAGTTTTCAAGTGTGCGAGGGAAGATGATAAAAAGATTCAGGATTCTCAAGCGCTCAAGCTTGGGGATGCCCCCGTGCACCCCCAAGAAATATCCAAGGAGACTCAAGCGTCTAAGCTTGGAGATGCCCCCGTGCATCCCCTTCTCCATCAACATTATCAGTTCGTCTTTCGTTCCGCTATATTTTTATCACTTCATGTGTTATGTGCTATGCTTGGAGCGTCTTGCTTTTAGTTTCCTTTTTAGTTTCTCATAACGAGTCGGAACTCAGCGTTCTTTATGTGGGAGAGAAACACACTCCACATCTACCTAGAACATAACATAGAATTTTCATGTCTATCTTTGCTGTGTGTGTTCTTTGTCTTTTAAATAGCTACTATCATGCTCTGCTCTTAGTATTCATGCTTATCTTTTCAAAGAGCTTTTGTTTAGTTGGTTGCTTGAACTCTCTTTAATTACCATGCTCATCTTATTAAGAGAGTTTGCTTCCGTTGCATTGGTTAATATGTCTATGATAAATATGCTACGTGCATAATGGCGCTTAGTAGTTCAGGTTTTCTTATGGTTAATCTCAAATAGCTGGGGGATTCCCAATGTGTTATTGGAGTACCAACATGATTTGTTTGCCTATGATGTGGTATGGTTTAGTAATATCTTCCTTCAAGAATTTATTTTGATTGACTTGGCGTATGCTCACGCATATTTAAGACTGTAAAGAAAGTCTGTCACGCCTTGATGATCTTTTATTTCTGAGTAGCGATATAACTACCATGCCTGATTCAATGTTGCTTTGTCGCTCTGCATGATTATGACCGTCATTGCTCTCTTAGTTGGTCGCTCCCAGTCTTTTGCTAACCTCCACCTGTACTAAGCAGACTAACTTTGCAATACATAGCTCATGGGAAAGTAGCTTAAAAACTATTGTGGTAAAGAATATGTTGCTTATGTATCTTATTTGTTATAAGTTGCTTGCTGAGCGGTAACCACATTTCTGGGGACGCCATCAACTGTCACACTTTTGTTGAATATCATGTGAGTTGCTATGCATGTTCGTCTTGTCTGAAGTAAGGGTGATTTGCCATGGGTTGAATGAGTATGCATATTGTTAGAGAAGAACATTGGGCCGCCAACCAAAGCCATGTATCATGGTGGAAGTTTTAGCTTGGACATTAATCCTCAATCTCTTATGAGAATATGCTTATGCATTAAAGAGGAGTCCATCATCTATTTTCTATGTTGTCCCGGTATGGATGTCCTCAAGTTGAGATCTATCAAAAACGAGAAATCAAATGCGATTTATCTCCTTGGACCTTTGTACATGTGGCATAGAGGTACCCCTTTGTGACACTTGGTTGAAACATATGTAATGCAATGATAACCCATGGAAATCTGAGCTAATTAGGACAAGGTGCGAGCACTATTGGTATTCGATGCATGAGGCTTGCAACTTATAGGATGTCTTATGCATGACACATATGAAGTACTACTACCGTTGACAAAATTGCTTCTATGTTTTAAAAATAAAAAGCTCTAGCACATAACCATTCTTTTACTTTTTGAGTCTCCACCCTCTTTCTTCAAGCACCAACTACTGAGAGCATGATTGTCATTCTAAGTGTAATGTGCATTGTCCCAAAGTAGCATTGTCTTTTGCATGATTGTGATATCGTTTATTTTGAAATCATTGTATCTAGTCATCACTTAAACCTTGAAGGTGCCCCTGCATTTATGTTTTGCTTCACTAAAGGGGGCAAGCTAGATATCACTTTATCATATTTGCACATCATGTTCATTGCAAATCTTTTTGATGTTTCAGTTTCATATTGTAAAACTTTCAGTCCTTTGTGATTTTCTCATGAGGTAACTTAATTACTATAGAATCATTGTCTCAGTAAGCTTTTGTCATATGACTATGAATAAGTCCTATATGGTTAATAGCATGTCACCACAGAAATTATTCTTGTTATCATTTACCTACTCGAGGACGAGCAGGAATTAAGCTTGGGGATGTTGATACGTCCAAAATGTATCTATAATTTCTGCTTGCTCCATGCCACTTTTGGGTGATATTGCTATGATATTCATACACTTCCATACACTTTTGATCATATTTGGACTAACCTACTAATCCAATGCACCCCAGTGCCAGTTTCTGTTTTCGGCAGTTTTTGTATTTCAGGTTTTCACATTACGAGAACTGTCAGGCAAAATCCAGAAAAATTATATAAAAAATCAGCGTCCCAGAACCTACCTTGCGCCCGAAGTACAGTCGGGGGGCACCAGGGCCCCAGGCGCCCTGGCGGCGCCCCCCCCCCCTGGGCCGCGTCGGGGGGGCGCCTGGGCCCCCCGAGCCCCGTCTGGTGCCCCCCTTTGGCATATATTTAGAGCGTCCTTCGAAACCCTCGGGACTGGAACTCTTTTTCGCGATCTCATCTCTGTTCCGCCGCCGCCGCCGCTTCCAAGATCGGGAGCACCAGGAGGACTCTTCCCGGCACCCTGCCGGAGGGGAGGATCACCACCGGGAGCCTCTCCACCACCATGGACGCCTCCCGGATGAGTTGTGAGTAGTCTCCCTTGGACCATGAGTCCATGACCAGTAGCTATGTGATGTTCTCCTCCCGTTCTTGTGCTTCACTAATTAGTCCTCGTGAGCTGCCCTACATGATCGAGGCACATATGTAATCCTTATGTTGTTGCTATGATGAGTTTGCTGGGATCCGATGGATTATGAGATTATGTTCAGATTGTTCTTGAGTAATATATTTGATCTACCTCTTTTATATTTATGTTCATAAGTAATTCTTGCATGTTCTCCGTTGTTATTTATTGCTTTGGCCAAGTAATGGGTAGTGACTCCAAGAGGGAACATTATGCTCGATTGTGGGTTCATGCCCCTCGATGACTAGTTTGAGTGACAGAAACATGAGTCTAGGGGATGTGCTGTTGCCACAAGGGGGAAAACAACGGTGCTTGTGCCCGCGGGTGCAAGGATTGTTTACTTTACGCAAAGTTCTTTTAATGCAGTTGTCTGTTGCTTTGAGTTTACACTATGGGTGGGGCTCGCAACTTAATACCAGCGAGATGTTCTGGATAGATATCTCAAGGTGGATGATTAGTAGTAGATATTGATGGATTTCGGTCTACTTACTTTGGCGTACCGCCCATGCTTTGAACCTCAACCTTTCTTGCAATGTAGTCAGCATTGGTTTGCGTTCGTGGTCCTGTCAATTGCCCAGCTGTAATTCGTTTACCTCACATAGCTGTTTTATCGTCTTTTGGGAAAGAGACATCACTAGTGAACATCATGAGACTCCGGTCTATATTACCATCATTGATCACATCCGCTATTTACTTTTCGCTATTATTTACTATTGCAAACATTATCTATCACTACTACCATTTGTGTTTAATCCTTTGTGAACTACAAGGCCGGAGGGATTGACAACCTCTCTATACTCGTTGGGAGCAAAGTTATTTGTATCTGTGTGCAGGTCCACGTTGATTGCTAATATCTGGCGCCGTTAGCAGTTGACACCTACTTGTTGAACCTAGGAGTCTCTGGGGATTCGATCCTTGGCATCTTTGCTAAGGGAAAAACTTCCACAACACTGCATCTCACACCTTCCACTTGGGGTAACCAACGAGGGGTTAGAGGCCCATCAATGAGTGATGGTGATACGATACCGGGGTCACTCCCCCAAGCTTGGTAGCTGCCAAGGGGAGTGCATATACCCATATGATTATGTCTCCTTCTTCGGGGGTGGTGATGTAATATTCTTGGCGATGATACCCCTCGGGATACGATTCTCCTCCTCGAGCTTGTGAACTTGCTGCATAAGGACCATAATTTCCTTGCGAAGCTTGCCCGTGACGGCTAAAGCTCCTTTCACCCAAGGATGCTGCATAGCTGCGGGAGAACAAGTAACACTCTTTTTCATATTTTCATAAGAAAGAAACCTGGCATTGGTAGGAAGGACTGAGTTTGGAATATCTGAGCTCTGTAATTCCCCTATTGTGAATCCAGCTTGAAATCGAGAAGTAACTTCTTGATCTTCCTCCATGGCATCTATCATCTTCAAGTCAACCTCCATCTCTTCCTCCATTGATGGGCCAAAGTGGTTAACATCGCAGTTTGCTCTTGGGTCAAGTGTCGGATGAGACACCCGACTCTCTTCATCAGACTCATGAGAAGCCATCTTGATCTTATCTGCGACAGAAACAGCTCAAAAACGAAAACAGAGGATTTCTACGTGAAACAGAGGTCAAAACCCTTGGGGGTATATATAATGATTTTTCCTGAACAAAAGGAGTAACCCACAAGAAAACGAAGTCCAGGGGACACACGGGGTGCCCTCGAGGCAGGGGGTGCGCCCTGGGAAGGGGGGCGCGCCCCTACCCTCGAGGAGGCCCCGTGTCTCCTCCGGACTGCGGTTTATTTTTCTATTTTTCTAAATATTCCAAAACGGAGAAAATTGCCTTTAGAACTGTTTTGGAGTTGGTTTACTTACCGTGTCACATACCTCTTCCTTTTCGGAGGCTGGATCGTTTTGGAAAGTGTCCCTTATGTATTCCTCCGGGGTTATGGTTTCCATAATATTAGTTTCAACATTTATAGGATTACCTGAGATATAATGTTTGATCCTTTGACCATTCACCACCTTCGGATTAGTGCCTTCGAAGTTGTTGATTTTTATGGCACCGGAACGATAGACCTCCTCGATCACGTAAGGTCCCTCCCACTTGGAGAGAAGTTTTCCTGCGAAAAATCTTAAACGAGAGTTGAATAGCAAAACATAATCACATATGTTCAACTCACGCTTTTGTATCCTTTTATCATGCCACCTTTTAACTTCTTTTTTTAATAACTTGGCATTCTCGTAGGACTGGGTTCTCCATTCATCGATACAGCTAATATAGCCTCTTTTCATCGGCAAGTTTGAAATCATAGTTGAGCTCTTTGATATCCCAATATGCCTTATGTTCTAGATCAAGAGGTAAGTGACAAGCTTTTCCATATAACATCTTATATGGAGCATACCCATGGGATTTTTGTATGCAGTTCTATAGGCCCATAATGCATCATCTAGTTTCTTGGACCGATTCTTTCTAGACCTATTAACCGTCTTTTGCAAGATTAATTTCAACTCCCCATTACTTAATTCAACTTGACCACTAGTCTGTGGGTGATAAGGTGATGCAATTCTATGGTTGACATCATACTTAGCAAGCATCTTACGGAAAGCACCATGAATAAAGTGTGAACCACCATCAGTCATTAGATATCTAGGGACTCCAAACCTCGGAAATATAACTTCTTTAAGCATCTTAATAGAGTTGTTATGATCAGCACTACTAGTTGGAATAGCTTCTACCCACTTAGTAACGTAATCAACAGCAACTAAAATATGTGTGTACCCATTAGAGGAAGGAAAAGGTCCCATATAATCAAAGCCCCAAACATCAAATGGTTCAATAACAAGTGAATAATTCATAGGCATTTCTTGACGTCTACTAATATTACCAATTCTTTGACATTCATCACATGATAAGACAAACTTACGAGCATCCTTGAAGAGAGTAGGCCTATAAAAACCGGATTGCAATACCTTGTGTGCAGTTCTATCTCCCGCATGGTGTCCTCCATAAGCTTCGGAGTGGCACTTTCGTAAGATATGTTCCTGTTCATGCTCAGATACACAACGTATAATAATACCATCTACTCCTTCTTTATAAATATGTGGGTCATCCCAGAAGCAATGCCTCAAATCATAGAAGAACTTTTTCTTTTGCTGGTATGTGAAGCTAGGAGGTATAAACTTAGCAACAATATAATTAGCATAATCAGCATACCATGGAGCAGTACGAGAAGTACTTATGACCTCTAGTTGTTCATCAGGGAAGCTATCATCAATAGGTTGTGGGTCATCAAGTATATTCTCTAACCTAGACAAGTTATCTGCTACGGGGTTCTCAGCTCCCTTTCTATCAATAATATGCAAGTTAAATTCTTGCAGCAAGAGAACCCATCTAATAAGTCTAGGTTTAGCATCTTTCTTTTCCATAAGGTATTTGAAAGCAGCATGATCAGTGTGAATAGTTACTTTAGAATCAACGATATAGGGTCTAAACTTATCACAAGCAAATACAACTGCTAAAAATTCTTTCTCAGTGGTAGCATAATTTCTTTGGGCACTATCTAGAGTTTTACTAGCATACTGGATAACATTCAATTTCTTATCAACTCTTTGCCCTAGAACAGCTCCTACAGCATAATCACTAGCATCGCACATAATCTCAAAGGGTAAATTCCAGTCAGGAGGCTGGACAATAGGTGCAGAGATCAATGCTTTCTCAAGTATTTCAAATGCTTCTAGACAATCATCATCAAAGACAAAAGGAATATCTTTCTATAAAAGATTAGTCAGAGGCCTGGAGATTTTGGAGAAGTCCTTAATGAACCTCCTATAAAACCCGACATGACCAAGGAAACTTCGTATACCTTTGATATCCTTAGGGCATGGCATCTTTTCAATAGCATCAACTTTAGCTTTGTCAACTTCAATACCTCTTTCAGAAACTTTATGTCCCAAGACAATGCCTTCATTAACCATAAAGTGGCACTTCTCCCAATTCAAGACAAGGTTAGTGTCTTCACATCTCTGCAAAACTCGATCAAAGTTTCTTAAGCAATCATCAAAAGAAGTTCCATAAACGGAGAAATCATCCATGAATACATCAACAATCTTTTCACAAATGTCAGAGAATATAGCCATCATACATCTTTGAAAGGTAGCAGGTGCATTACATAAACTAAAAGGCATACGTCTATAAGCAAAGGTACCGAAAGGACAAGTAAAGGTGGTCTTTTCTTGATCCCCCTTTGACACAGGTATTTGAGAGAAACCAGAATAACCATCTAGAAAGCAGAAATGAGTATGTTTGGATAACCTTTCTAGCATTTGATCAATAAATGGTAAGGGGTAATGATCTTTCTTAGTAGCTTTATTTAACTTACGGAAATCAATTACCATCCTATAACCTGTAACTATTCTTTGCGGGATCAATTCATCTTTATCATTAGGGACAACGGTCATACCTCCTTTCTTAGGAACACAATGGACATGACATACCCACTGGCTATCAGCAATGGGATAGATAATACCTGCCTCTAGGAGCTTTAGAATTTCCTTCCTTACCACTTCTTTCATCTTAGGATTTAACCGTCGCTGATGATCAATAATTGGTTTAGCGTTTTCTTCCAATTTTATCTTGTGTTGACATATAGTGGGACTAATGCCCTTAAGATCATCCAGAGTATATCCAATAGCAGCTCGGTGCTTCTTCAGAGTTTTCAATAATCTTTCTTCTTTGTGCTATGAAAGGTTAGCACTAATAATAACAGGATATATTTTCTTTTCATCAAGATAAACATACTTAAGATTATCAGGTAAAGTTTTAAGTTCAAATACGGGATCACCCTTGGGTGGAGGAGGATCGCCTAGGATTTTAACAGGCAAGTTGTTCTTCAATACGGGTCCCTGTGTAAGGAATATTTCATCTATCTCCCTTCTCTCATTCATACGCATATCATTTTCATGGTCTAGCAAGTATTGTTCTAAAAAAAGGATCATTGGGTGGCACGGCAATAGAAGCAAGACCAATAAGTTCATCCTTACTGGGTGGTGCTTATTCAAGGGGTTGTCTACGGAATTTAGCAAAGTTAAAATCATGAGACATATCCCCTAATCCAACAGTGACAATGTCTTTCACACAGTCTATCTTGGCACTAACAGTATTCAAGAAGGGTCTACCAAATATAATGGGACATAAAGCATCTTGTGGGGAACTAAGAACAAGAAAATCAGCAGGGTATTTAACCTTCCCACACAAGACTTCAATATCTCTAACGATCCCAACTGGTGAAATAGTATCTCTATTAGCAAGCTTAATAGTGACATCAATCCCTTCTAACTCAACAGGTGCAATATCATGCATAATTTCGTTGCACAAATCAAGAGGGATAATGCTCGCACTAGCACCTACGTCACATAAACCATGATAGCAATGATCTCCTATCTTGACAGAGATAACTGGCAAGCCTACGACAGGTTTATGTTTATTCCTAGCATTGGGTTTGGCTATCCTAGCAGACTCTTCTTGGAGATAAATAACATGTCCATCTAAATCTTCTACCAAGAGATCTTTAACCATAGAAACACTAGGTTCGACTTTAATTTGCTCAGAGGGTGTAGGTGTTCTAGTATTACTTTTACGAACTATAGTTGAAGCTTGAGCATGATCCTTTATCCTAACAGGGAAAGGTGGTTTCTCAATATAAGTGGTAGGTATAACAGGATCAACATTATAAGTGATAGTCTTTTCTTCAACTTTAATAGGTTCAACTACTTTTACTTCAATAGGGGGATGGTATTTAAACCACTTCTCCTTAGGGAGATCAACATGAGTAGCAAAAGATTCACAGAAAGAAGCTACTATCTCAGAGTCAAGTCCATATTTAGTGCTAAACTCACGGAAAATATCGGTATCCATAAAAGCTTTAACACAATCAAACGTAGGGGTCATACTTGACTCCTTACCTTCGTCGAGGTCCCAATCCTCGGAGTTGCATTTAATTCTTTCCAATAAATCCCATTTGAAATCAATAGTCTTCATCATAAAAGAGCCAGAACAAGAATTATCGAGCATGGTGCGATTATTGAGAAAAAGCCGTGCATATTTTTTGTGGATAATCATCTTTCTTGAAAGCTCATGATTGGGGCATGAATATAACATTGACTTAAGCCTCCACCAAGCTTGAGCGATGCTTTCTCCTTCATGAGGCCAGAAATTATAAATATAATTACGATCACGATGAACCTGGTGCATAGGGTAGAACTTCTGATGAAATTCCAACTTCAGACGATTATAGTTCCATGATCCCATATCATCGCATAGCCTAAATCATGTCAATGCATCTCCCTTCAAAGATAAAGGGAAGACCTTCTTCTTGATAACATCCTCGAGCATACCTGCAAGCTTAAACAATCCACAAACTTCATCAACATAGATTAGATGTAAATCGGGGTGAAGTGTTCCGTCTCCTGTATAAGGATTTTCAAGGAGTTTCTCTATCATACCCGAAGGAATCTCAAAGCAAACATTTTCAATAGCTGCAGTAGGTTGAGGAGCAACTCTTTGCTCTTCTGCTCGGGGTGAAGATACCCCGAACAGGCCCCTCAAAGGATTCTGAGCCATAGTAACTGAAGGAAATATGCCCTAGAGGCAATAATAAAGATGTTATTTGTATTTCCTTATATCATGATAAATGTCTTTTATTCATGCTAGAATTGTATTAACCGGAAACTTAGTACATGTGTGGATACATAGACAAAACTGTATGTCCCTAGTATGCCTCTACTAGACTAGCTCATTGATCAAAGATGGTTATGTTTCCTAGCCATAGACATGAGTTGTCATTTGATCAACGGGATCACATCATTAGGAGAATGATGTGATGGACAAGACCCATCCGTTAGCATAGCACTATGATCGTTTAGTTTTACTGCTATTGCTTTCTTCATGACTTATACATGTTCCTATGACTATGAGATTATGCAACTCCCGAATACCGTAGGAACACCTTGTGTGCTATAAAACGTCACAACGTAACTGGGTGATCATAAAGATGCTCTACAGGTGTCTCCGAAAGTATTCGTGGTGTTGGCATAGATCAAGATTAGGATTTGTCACTCCGAGTGTCGGAGAGGTATCTCTGGGCCCTCTCGGTAACACACATCACAATAAGCCTTGCAAGCAAAAAGACTAATGAGTTAGTCACGAGATGATGTGTTACGGAACGAGTAAAGAGACTTGCCGGTAACGAGATTGAACTAGGTATAGAGATACCGACGATCGAATCTCGGGCAAGTAACATACCGATGACAAAAGGAACAACGTATGTTGTTATGCGGTTTTGACCGATAAAAGATCTTCGTAGAATATGTAGGAGCCAATATGAACATCCAGGTTCCGCTATTGGTTATTGACCGGAGATGAGTCTCGGTCATGTCTACATAGTTCTCGAACCCGTAGGGTCCGCACGCTTAAACGTTTGATGACGATCGGTATTATGAGTTTATGAGTTTTGATGTACCAAAGGTAGTTCGGAGTCCCGGATGAGATCACGGACATGACGAGGAGTCTCGGAATGTCCGAGACATAAAGATTGATATATTGGACGACTATATTCGGACACCGGAAGTGTTCCGGAAAATTTTCGGATTTAACGGGATTGCCGGAGGGGGTTACCGGAACCCCCTACGAGGGGGGATGGTCCATAGTGGGCCTTAAGGGAAAGAGAGAGGCAGCCCATAGGGCTGGCCGGCGCCCCACCTAGGGTTCCTAGTAGGACTAGGATTGGGGGGGGGGCGCCACCTCTCCTTTTTCCTTTCCCTCTCTTCCTTCTTTTGGTGATTCCTACTAGGAATAGGATTGCAATCCTATTCCTAGTAGGATTGCAACCCTAGCCGCACCAAACAAGGGCCGGCCGGCCTCCCCCCTTGCTCCTTTATATATGGGGGCAGGGGGGCACCCAAAGACACACAAGTTGAATTGTTTTAGCCGTGTGCGGTGCCCCCCTCCACAGAAACACACCTCGGTCATACCGTTGCAGTGCTTAGGCGAAGCCCTGCACCGGTGAATACATCATATCCGTCACCACGCCGTCGTGCTGACGAAACTCTCCCGTGAAGCTCAACTGGATCAAGAGCTCGTGGGACGTCATCAAGCTGAACGTGTGTTGAACGCGGAGGTGCCGTACGTTCGGTGCTTGATCGGTTGGATCGCGAAGAAGTTCGACAACATCAACCGCGTCACTTGACGCTTCCGCTCCCGGTCTACGAGGGTACGTAGACACACTCTCCCCTCTCATTGCTATGCATCTAGTATATAGATCTTGCGTGATCGTAGGAAAATTTTAAAATACTACGTTCCCCAACAGTGGTATCAGAGCCAGGTCTATGCGTAGATGATATGCACGAGTAGAACACAATGAGTTGTGGGCGATACTAGTCATACTGCTTACCAGCATGTCATACTTTGCTTCGGCGGTATTGTGAGATGAAGCGGCCCGGACCGACATTACTCGTACGCTTACGCGAGACTGGTTTCACCGTTACGAGCACTAGTTGCTTAAAGGTGACTGGCGGGTGTCTGTCTCTCTCACTTTAGCTGAATCAAGTGTGGCTACGCCCGGTCCTTGTGAAGGTTAAAACAGCACATACTTGACGAAACATCGTTGTGGTTTTGTATGTGTAGGTAAGAACGGTTCTTGCTAAGCCCGTAGCAGCCACGTAAAACTTGCAACAACAAAGTAGAGGACGTCTAACTTGTTTTTGCAGGGCATGTTGTGATGTGATATGGTCAAGACATGATGAGTTATACGGTTTTTTATGAGATGATCATGTTTTGTAAAGTTATCGGCAACTGGCAGGAGCCATATGGTTGTCGCTTTATTGTATGAAATGCAATCGCCATGTAATTGCTTTACTTTATCACTAAACGGTAGCGATAGTCGTAGAAGCAATAGTTGGCGAGACGACAACGATGCTACGATGGAGATCAAGGTGTCGCGCCGGTGACGAAGGTGATCATAACGGTGCTTTGAAGATGGAGATCAAAAGCACAAGATGATGATGGCCATATCATGTCACATATTTTGATTGCATGTGATGTTTATCTTATTATGCTTCTTATTTTGCTTAGAACGACGGTAGCATTATAAGATGATCCCTTACTAAATTTCAAGGTATAAGTGTTCTCCCTGAGTATGCACCGTTGCGAAAGTTCGTCGTGCCGAGACACCACGTGATGATCGGGTGTGATAAGCTCTACGTTCAAATACAACGGGTGTAAGCCAGTTTTGCACACGCAGAATACTCGGGTTAAACTTGACGAGCCTAGCATATGCAGATATGGCCTCGGAACACTAGAGACCGAAAGGTCGAGCGTGAATCATATAGTAGATATGATCAACATAAGATGTTCACCATTGAAACTACTCCATCTCACGTGATGATCGAACATGGTTTAGTTGATTTGGATCACGTGATCATTTAGATGACCGGAGGGATGTCTATCTAAGTGGGAGTTCTTTAATTAATATGATTAAATTGAACTTTAATTTATCATGAACTTAGTCCTGATAGTTATTGCATATCTATGTTATTGTAGATCAATGGCCCGTGCTACCGTTCCTTTGAATTTTAATGCATTCCTAGAGAAAGCTAAGTTGAAAGATGATGGTAGCAATTACACGGACTGGGTCCGTAACCTGAGGATTATCCTCATTGCTGCACAGAAAAATTATGTCCTTGAAGCACCGCTAGGTGACAAGCCCCCTCCCGCTAATGTGGACGCTTTGAACGTCTGGCAATCGCGGTCTGATAACTACACGATAGTTCAGTGTGCCATGCTTTACGGCTTAGAACTGGGACTTCAACGACGTTTTGAACGTCATGGACCATATGAGATGTTCCAGGAGTTGAAGTTAATATTTCAAGAAAATGCCCGGATTGAGAAATATGAGATTTCCAATAAATTCTACAGCTGCAAAATGGAGGAGAATAGTTCTATCAGTGAACACTTGCTCAGAATGTCTGGGTACTACAATCATATGACTCAACTTGGTTGCAAGGTTGACGAGGATAGTGTTATTGATAGAGTTCTTCAATCACTGCCACCAAGCTATAAAGGCTTTGTGATGAACTATAATATGCAAGGGATGCAAAAGACAATTCCCGAGCTCTTCGCCATGCTCAAAGCTGCGGAGGTAGAAATCAAGAAGGAGCATCAAGTGTTGATGGTTAACAAGACCACTAGTTTCAAGAAAAAGGGAAAGGGAAAGAAGGGGAACTTCAAAAAGAATAGCAAGACAGTTGCTACTTCCACGAAGAAACCCAAATCTGGAGCCAAGCCTGAAACTAAGTGCTTCTACTGCAAGGGGACTGGACACTGGAAGCGGAACTGCCCCAAGTATTTGGCGGATAAGAAGGATGGCAAGGTGAACAAAGGTATATGTGATATACATGTTATTGATGTGTACCTTACTAATGCTCGTAGTAGTACCAGGGTATTTGATACCGGTTCGGTTGCTAATATTTGTAACTCGAAACAGGGACTACGGATTAAACGAAGATTAGCTAAGGACGAGGTGACGATGCGCGTGGGAAACGGTTCCAAAGTCGATGTGATCGCCGTCGGCACGCAACCTCTACATCTACCTTCGGGATTAGTTTTAGACCTAAATAATTGTTATTTGGTGCCAGCGTTGAGCATGAACATTATATCTGGATCTTGTTTGTTGCGAGACGGTTATTCATTTAAATCAGAGAATAATGGTTGTTCTATTTTAATGAATAATATCTTTTATGGTCATGCACCCTTAAAGAGTGGTCTATTCTTATTGGATCTCGATTGTAGTGATACACATATTCATAATATTGAAACCAAAAGATGCAAGGTTAATAATGATAGTGCAACTTATTTGTGGCACTGCCGTTTAGGTCACATTGGTGTAAAACGCATGAAGAAACTCCATAATGATGGACTTTTGGAATCACTTGATTATGAATCACTTGGTGCTTGCGAACTATGCCTCATGGGCAAGACGACTAAAACTCCGTTCTCCGGAACTATGGAGCGAGCAACAGATTTGTTGGAAATCATACATACTGATGTATGTGGACCAATGAGTGTTGAAGCACGCGGCGGGTATCGTTATTTTCTGACCTTCACTGATGATTTAAGCAGATATGGGTATATCTACTTAATGAGACACAAGTCTGAAACATTTGAAAAGTTCAAAGAATTTCAGAGTAAAGTAGAGAATCATCGTAACAAGAAAATAAAGTTTCTACGATCTGATCGTGGAGGAGAATATTTGAGTTACGAGTTTGGTCTTCATTTGAAACAATGTGGAATAGTTTCACAACTCACGCCACCTGGAACACCACAGCGTAATGGTGTATCCGAACGTCGTAACCGTACTTTATTAGATATGGTACGATCTATGATGTCTCTTACCGATTTACCACTATCGTTTTGGGGTTATGCTTTAGAGACAGCTGCATTCACGTTAAATAGGGCACCATCTAAATCCGTTGATACGACACCTTATGAACTATGGTTTGGCAAGAAACCAAAGTTGTCATTTCTTAAAGTTTGGGGCTGCGATGCTTATGTGAAAAACCTTCAACCTGATAAGCTCAAACCCAAGTCGGAGAAATGTGTCTTCATAGGATACCCAAAAGAGACTGTTGGGTACACCTTCTATCACAGATCCGAAGGCAAGATATTCGTTGCTAAGAATGGATCCTTTCTAGAGAAAGAGTTTCTCTCGAAAGAAGTGAGTGGGAGGAAAGTAGAACTTGATGAGGTAATTGTACCTTCTCCCGGATTGGAAAGTAGTACATCACAGAAAATTGTTCCAGTGGTTCCTACACCAATCAGTGAGGAAGTTAATGATAATGATCATGAAACTTCGGATCAAGTTTCTGCTGAACGTCGTAGATCAACCAGAGTACGTTCCGCACCAGAGTGGTACGGCAACCCAGTTCTAGAAATCATGTTACTAGACCATGATGAACCTACGAACTATGAGGAAGCGATGATGAGCCCAGATTCCGCAAAATGGCTTGAAGCCATGAAATCTGAGATGGGATCCATGTATGAGAACAAAGTGTGGACTTGGGTTGACTTGCCGGATGATCGGCAGGCCATCGAAAATAAATGGATCTTCAAGAGGAAGACCGACGCAGACGGTAATGTTACTGTTTACAAAGCTCGACTTGTTGCGAAAGGTTTTCGACAAGTTCAAGGAGTTGACTACGATGAGACTTTCTCACCTGTAGCGATGCTTAAGTCTGTCCGAATCATGTTAGCAATTGCCGCATTTTATGATTATGAAATCTGGCAAATGGATGTCAAAACTGCATTCCTGAATGGATATCTCAAAGAAGAGTTGTATATGATGCAACCAGAAGGTTTTATCGATCCAAAAGGTGCTAACAAAGTATGCAAGCTCCAGCGATCCATCTATGGACTGGTGCAAGCATCTCGGAGATGGAATATACGCTTTGATGAGGTGATCAAAGCAAATGGTTTTATGCAGACTTTTGGAGAAGCCTGTATTTACAAGAAAGTGAGTGGGAGCTCTGTAGCATTTCTAATATTATATGTGGATGACATATTGTTGATTGGAAATGATATAGAATTTCTGGATAGCATAAAAGGATACTTGAATAAGAGTTTTTCAATGAAAGACCTCGGTGAAGCTGCTTATATATTAGGCATCAAGATCTATAGAGATAGATCAAGACGCTTAATTGGACTTTCACAAAGCACATACCTTGATAAGATTTTGAAGAAGTTCAAAATGGATCAGTCAAAGAAAGGGTTCTTGCCTGTATTACAAGGTGTGAAGTTGAGTAAGACTCAATGCCCGACCATTGCAGAAGATAGAGAGAAAATGAAAGTCATTCCCTATGCCTCAGCCATAGGATCTATCATGTATGCAATGCTGTGTACCAGACCTGATGTGTGCCTTGCTATAAGTCTAGCAGGGAGGTACCAAAGTAATCCAGGAGTGGATCACTGGACAGCGGTCAAAAACATCCTAAAGTATCTGAAAAGAACAAAGGATATGTTTCTCGTGTATGGAGGTGACAAAGAGCTCGTCGTAAACGGTTACGTCGATTCTAGCTTTGACACTGATCCAGATGACTCAAAGTCACAAACCGGATATGTATTTTTATTGAACGGTGGAGCTGTCAGTTGGTGCAGTTCCAAGCAGAGCGTCGTGGCGGGATCTACGTGTGAAGCGGAATACATAGTTGCTTCGGAAGCAGCAAATGAAGGAGTCTGGATGAAGGAGTTCATATCCGATCTAGGTGTAATACCTAGTGCATCGGGTCCAATGAAAATCTTTTGTGACAACACTAGAGCCATAGCCTTGGCGAAGGAATCCAGGTTTCACAAGAGAACAAAGCACATCAAAAGACGCTTCAATTCCATCCGCGATCTAGTCAAGGAAGGAGACATAGAGATTTGCAAAATACATACGGATCTGAATGTTGCAGACCCGTTGACTAAGCCTCTTCCACGGGAAAAACATGATCAGCACCAAGACTCCATGGGTGTGAGGATCATCACTTTGTAATCTAGATTATTGACTCTAGTTCAAGTGGGAGACTGAAGGAAATATGCCCTAGAGGCAATAATAAAGATGTTATTTGTATTTCCTTATATCATGATAAATGTCTTTTATTCATGCTAGAATTGTATTAACCGGAAACTTAGTACATGTGTGGATACATAGACAAAACTGTATGTCCCTAGTATGCCTCTACTAGACTAGCTCATTGATCAAAGATGGTTATGTTTCCTAGCCATAGACATGAGTTGTCATTTGATCAACGGGATCACATCATTAGGAGAATGATGTGATGGACAAGACCCATCCGTTAGCATAGCACTATGATCGTTTAGTTTTACTGCTATTGCTTTCTTCATGACTTATACATGTTCCTATGACTATGAGATTATGCAACTCCCGAATACCGTAGGAACACCTTGTGTGCTATCAAACGTCACAACGTAACTGGGTGATCATAAAGATGCTCTACAGGTGTCTCCGAAAGTATTCGTGGTGTTGGCATAGATCAAGATTAGGATTTGTCACTCCGAGTGTCGGAGAGGTATCTCTGGGCCCTCTCGGTAACACACATCACAATAAGCCTTGCAAGGAAAAAGACTAATGAGTTAGTCACGAGATGATGTGTTACGGAACGAGTAAAGAGACTTGCCGGTAATGAGATTGAACTAGGTATAGAGATACCGACGATCGAATCTCGGGCAAGTAACATACCGATGACAAAAGGAACAACGTATGTTGTTACGCGGTTTTGACCGATAAAAGATCTTCGTAGAATATGTAGGAGCCAATATGAACATCCAGGTTCCGCTATTGGTTATTGACCGGAGATGAGTCTCGGTCATGTCTACATAGTTCTCGAACCCGTAGGGTCCGCACGCTTAAATGCTTGATGACGATCGGTATTATGAGTTTATGAGTTTTGATGTACCGAAGGTAGTTCGGAGTCCCGGATGAGATCACGGACATGAAGAGGAGTCTCGGAATGTCCGAGACATAAAGATTGATATATTGGACGACTATATTCGGACACCGGAAGTGTTCCGGAAAAGTTTCGGATTTAACGGGATTGCCGGAGGGGGTTACCGGAACCCCCTACGAGGGGGGATGGTCCATAGTGGGCCTTAAGGGAAAGAGAGAGGCAGCCCATAGGGCTGGCCGGCGCCCCACCTAGGGTTCCTAGTTGGACTAGGATTGAGGGGGGCGCCACCTCTCCTTTTTCCTTTCCCTCTCTTCCTTCTTTTGGTGATTCCTACTAGGAATAGGATTGCAATCCTATTCCTAGTAGGATTGCAACCCTAGCCGCACCAAACAAGGGCCGGCCGGCCTCCCCCCTTGCTCCTTTATATATGGGGGCAGGGGGGCACCCAAAGACACACAAGTTGAATTGTTTTAGCCGTGTGCGGTGCCCCCCTCCACAGAAACACACCTCGGTCATACCGTTGCAGTGCTTAGGCGAAGCCCTGCACCGGTGAATACATCATATCCGTCACCACGCCGTCGTGCTGACGAAACTCTCCCGTGAAGCTCAACTGGATCAAGAGCTCGTGGGACGTCATCAAGCTGAACGTGTGCTGAACGCGGAGGTGCCGTACGTTCGGTGCTTGATCGGTTGGATCGCGAAGAAGTTCGACAACATCAACCGCGTCACTTGACGCTTCCGCTCCCGGTCTACGAGGGTACGTAGACACACTCTCCCCTCTCGTTGCTATGCATCTAGTAGATAGATCTTGCGTGATCGTAGGAAAATTTTAAAATACTACGTTCCCCAACAGTAACAAGTGACAATAAATTTCAGCACACTATAAAAGTTTTCCTTACCAAATTCCACTTACCAAAGGCGCTTCACTCCCCAGCAACGGCGCCAGAAAAGAGTCTTGATGACCCACAAGTGTAGGGAATCTATCATAGTCCTTTCGATAAGTAAGAGTGTCGAACCCAACGAGGAGCACAAGGAAATGATAGGCAGTTTTCAGTAAGGTATTTTCTGCAAGCACTGAAATTGTAGGTAACAGGTAGTTTTGTGATAAGATAATTGGTAGCAAGTGACAAACGGTAAAAGTAAATAGGTGCAGCAAGGTGGCCCAATCCTTTTTGTAGCAAAGGACAAGCCTGGACAAACTCTTATGCAAAGTAAAGCGCTCCCGAGGACATATGGGAATTATCGTCGAGCTAGCTTTCATCACGATCATCTGATTCGCGTTCGGTACTTTGATAATTTGGTATGTGGGTGGACCGCTGCTTGGGTGTTGCCCTTACTTGGACAAGCCTCCCACTTATGATTAACCTCTAATGCAAGCATCCGCAACTACAAAAGAATTATTAAGGTAAACCTAACCATAGCCTGAAACATATGGATCCAAATCAGCCCCTTACGAAGCAACGCATAAACTAGGGTTTAAGCTTCTGTCACTCTAGCAACCCATCATCTACTTATTACTTCCCAATGCCTTCCTCTAGGCCCAAATAATGGTAAAGTGTCATGTAGTCGACGTTCACATGACACCACTAGAGGAGAGACAACATACATCTCATCAAAATATCGAACGAAGACCAAATTCACATGACTACTAATAGCAAGACTTCTCCCATGTCCTCAGGAACAAAAGTAACTACTCACAAGACATAATAGTGTTCATGATCATAGGGGTATTAATATACATAATGGATATGAACATATGATCTTCCACCAAATAAACCAACTAGCATCAACTACAAGGAGTAATCAACACTACTAGCAACCCACAGGTACCAATCTGAGGTTTGGATACAAAGATTTGCTACAAGAAATGAACTAGGGTTTGAGAGGAGATGGTGCTGGTGAAGATGTTGATGAAGATAGCTCTCCCCGAGATGGGAGAGTTGTTGGTGCTGACGGCGGTGACGATTTCCCCCTCCCGGAGGGAAGTATCCCCGGCAGAACAGCTCTGCTGGAGCCCTAGATTGGTTTCCGCCTCGGTTCCACCTCAAGACGGTGGCGTCTGGTCCCGAAAGCCTCCTCCTTATTTTTTCCAGGCCAAAACGCTTCATATAGGAGAAGATGGGCACCTGGGGCTCACCGGCTGGCCCTCGAGGCAGGGGGGCGCGCCCTGGGAAGGGGGCGCGCCCCCCACCCTCGAGGCCAGCCAGTGGCCCCTCTCGTGGGTTTCTTCCGCCAGATATTTTTTATATTTTTCGAAACAATGTTCTGTGGAGTTTCGGGACTTTTGGAGTTGTGCAGAATAGGTTTCCAGAGTTTGCTCATTTTCCAGCCCAGAATTCCAGCTGCCGGCATTCTCCCTCTTCATGTAAACCTTGTAAAATAAGAGAGAAAAGGCATAAGTATTGTGACAAAACATGTATGAACAGCCCATAATGCAATAAATATCAACTTATAAGCATGATGCAAAATGGACGTATCAAACCACAATGAAACCTATATCCAACTGAGTATGGCGTACTAACGAGCATGAAGATAACACTACATAGGAGCATAGCATGACTACTAGCATCATAAGTAAATACCATGCAAGAACATAACAAGAACGCTACCAAGTAAGCATGTAACCAACTAGATGCAACGGAACATGCATATCAGCGGTACTAGATAACAGACGACAAACATGCATCAGTATGAACATCACTAATACCAGCATATACTTCTACTACCAAGAAAAACATATGAACATGATACTAGCAAGTAGTACAAGATAACAAGAAGCATCGGAACATAGCATGAAAGTGAACATGAATCCACGATCAAAACGAAACAACGACAACAACAGAAAACCAGCAGGCATATAACGAGAAAACTTTAATTAAATATTCAAGTAGAAACCATGGCTACTGCATGGCTATCATACAAGTGGTTGTTGTGGCTTGCCTGGGGGTCATGGAGACTCCGTGAAGAAGTGCGGTGAAGCCACGGAACAAAACGCCGGATGGTTCTCTCTCGGAGGGGGCTGATTAGAGGCAAGGGCATAATGGTCATTTTCACAGTGTGAACACCTAGTGAAAATGGTACCAACCGAAAGAGCTCGACGAGACAAAGACGTGAGCGTTGGTTACACCTCGATCGGAGTTACGGTTGCGGAGATACGAGGAGTTGAAGGAGAGGGACCAATCTATGAATATTTTTATCACCAACGGGTTCCTGAGTGGATAAGGCAGAAACAGTTTTGAGAAAATACGCTTTCTGACTTAGAAAACGTACTTCGGGCCAAAGTAGAAACAAAATACGCTTTTAGAAAGAGGAAAATGTACTCTGGGAAAGAGTGTTTCCACTTGCCACGTGGGATGGAGGGGGTGTGCCACTACGCGTGGGGCCCAGGCG
>LR738713.1:61138470-61150392 GCA_902687465.1 Secale cereale | reverse complement strand
CTCGTCCTCTACCTGTTGTTGGGGAACATAGTATTTCAAAAAAAATCCTACGATCACGCAAGATCTATCTACTAGATGCATAAGAACGAGAAGGGAGAGTGTGTCTACGTACCCTCATAGACCGAAAGGGGAAGCGTCTAGTGACGCGGTTGATGTAGTCGAACGTCTTCGGGATCCAACCGATCAAGCACCGAACGTACGGCACCTCCGCGTTCAGCACACGTTCAGCTTGATGACATCCCACGATCTCTTGATCCAGTTGAGCTTTACGGGAGAGTTTCATCAGCACGATGGTGTGGTGACGGAGATGATGAAGCTACCGACGCAGGGCTTCGCCTAAGAACTGCAACGGTATGACCGAGGTGTGTTTCTGTGGAGCGGGGTACCGCACACGGCTAGAACAATGTTTTTTCTGTGTCTTTGGGTGTCCTCTGTCACCGTATATAAAGGATCAAGGGGGGAGGTGCGGCTGGCCAAGGGGCGCACCAAGGGATTAGGATTCCTACTCCTAGTTGGAATAGGAACCCCCCCCCTTCCTATTCCTACTAGGAGTAGGAAAGGAAGGGCGCGAGGAGAAGGAAAGGAGAGGGGTGCCTCCCCCCTTTCCTAGTCCAACTAGGAATCCTAGGGGGTGCGGCCAGCCCTATGGGCTGCCCCTCTCTTTCCCTCATTGGCCCACTATGGCCCATACTCCCTCGGGGGGTTCCGGCAACCCCCTCCGGCACTCCGGTTTTACCCGATAACACCCGGAACACTTCCGGTGTCCGAATATTGTCATCCAATATATTAATATTTATGTCACAGACATTCCGAGACTCCTTGTCATGTCCGTGATCTCATCCGGGACTCTGAACAACCTTCGGTACATCAAAACTCATAAACTCATAATACTAATCGTCATCAAACTTTAAGCGTGCGGACCCTATGGGTTTGAAACTCCTTCTGAGAAGGTACAATATGATAGAAGGTGTACCCAACAGTCTCCTTTGGGTATCCTATGAAGACACATTTCTCCGATTTGGGTTCGAGCTTATCAGGTTGAAGCTTTTTCACATAAGCATCGCAGCCCCAAACTTTAAGAAACAACAACTTTGGTTTATTGCCAAACCACAGTTCATAAGGCGTCGTCTCAACGGATTTAGATGGTGCCCTTATTTAACGTGAATGCAGCTGTCTCTAATTCATAACCCAAAACGATAGTGGTAAATCAGTAAGAGACATCATAGATCGCACTATATCTGATAAAGTATGGTTACGACGTTCGGACACACCATTACGCTGTGGTGTTCCGGGTGGCGTGAGCTGTGAAACTATTCCACATTGTTTTAAATGAAGACCAAACTCGTAACTCAAATATTCGCCTCCATGATAAGATCATAGAAACTTTATTTTCTTGTTACGATTATTCTCTACTTCACTCTGAAATTATTTGAACTTTTTCAAATGTTTCAGACTTGTGTTTCATCAAGTAGATATACCCATATCTGCTCAAATCATCAGTGAACGTCAAAAAATAATGATACCCGCCGCGAGCCTTAACACTCATTGGTCCACATACATCAGTGTGTATGATTTCCAAAAAACCAGTTGCTTGCCCCATTGTTCTGGAGAACGGAGTTTTAGTCATCTTACCCATGAGGCACGGTTCGCAAGCACCAAGTGATTCATAATCAAGTGATTCCAAAAGTCCATCATATGGAGTTTCTTCATGCGCTTTACACCAATATGACCTAAACAGCAGTGCCACAAATAAGTTGCACTATCATTATCAACTTTGCATCTTTTGGCTTCAATATTATGAATATGTGTATTACTACGATCGAGATCCAACAAACTATTTTCATTGGGTGTATGACCATCGAAGGTTTTATTCATGTAAACAGAATAACAATTATTCTATGACTTTAAATGAATAACCGTATTGCAACAAACATGATCAAATCATATTAATGCTCAACGCAAATGCCAAATAACATTTATTTAGGTTCTACACTAATCCCGAAAGTATAGGGAGTGTGCGATGATGATCATATCAATCTTGGAACCACTTCCAGCACACATCGTCACTTCACCTTTAACTAGTCTCTGTTCATTCTGCAACCCTCATTTTGAGTTACTAATTTTAGCAACTGAACCGGTATCAAATACCCATGGGTTGCTATGAACACTAGTAAAGTACACATCAATAATCTGTATATCAAATATACCTTTGTTCACTTTGCCACCCTTCTTATCCGCCAAGTATCTAGAGCAGTTCCGCTAACAGTGACCATTTCCTTTGCAGTAGAAGCACTTAGTTTCAGGCTTGAGTTTAGCTTTGGGTTTCTTCACGGGAGTGACAACTTGCTTGTCATTCTTCTTGAAGTTCCCCTTCTATCCCTTTGCCCTTTTCTTGAAACAAGTGGTCTTGTTAACCATCAACACTTGATGCTCTTTCTTGATTTCTACCTTCGCCGATTTCAGCATCGCGAAGAGCTGGGGAATAACTTTCGTCATCCCTTGCATATTATAGTTCATCACGATGTTCTACTAACTTGGTGATAGTGTTTAGAGAACTTTGTCAATTACTATCTTATATGGAAGATTAACTCCCACTTGATTCAAGCAATTGTAGTACCCAGACAATCTGAGCACATGCTCACTTGTTGAGCTATTCTCATCCATCTTGTAGGCAAAGTACTGTCAGAGGTCTCCTACCTCTCGACACGGGCATGAGTATGAAATACTGATTTCAACTCTTGGAACATCTTATATGCTCTGTGGCGTACAAAACGTTTTTGAATTCCCGGTTCTAAGCCGTAAATCATGGTGCACTAAACTATTAAGTAGACATCATATTCAGCTTTGCCAAACGTTCATAATGTTTGCATCTACTCCTATAATAGATCTATCACCCATCAAGGACATAATACTTCTGTGCAGCAATGAGGATAATCCTCAGATCGCGGACCTAGTCCGCATCATTGCTACTAACGTCTTTCAACTTAGTTTTCTCTAGGAACATATCAAAAACATAGGGGAGCTATAACGCGAGCTATTGATCTACAACATAGATATGCTAATACTACCAGGACTAATTTCATGATAAATTAAAGTTCAATTAATCATATTACTAAAGAACTCCCACTTAGATAGACATCCCTCTAGTCATCTAAATGATCACTTGATCCAAATCAACTAAACCATGTCCGATCATCACGTGAGATGGAGTAGTTTTCAATGGTGAACATCTTATGTTCATCATATCTACTATATGATTCACGCTTAACCTTTCGGTCTCCAGTGTTCCGAGGCCATGTCTGTACATGCTAGGCTCGTCAAGTTTAACATGAGTATTCTGCATGTGCAAAACTATCTTACACCCGTTGTATTTGAATGTAGAGCTTATCACACCCGATCATCACGTGGTGTCTCGTCACGACGAACTTTCACAACGGTGCATACTCAGGGAGAACACTTGTACCTTGAAATTTTGTAAGGGGTCATCTTATAATGCTACCGTCGAACTAAGCAAAATAAGAAGCATGATAAGATAAACATCACATGCAATCAAAATATGTGACATGATATGGCCATCATCATCTTGTGCTTTTGATCTCCATCTCGAAAGCATCATCATGATCACCATCGTCACCGGCGTGACACCTTGATCTCCATCGTAGCATCGTTGTCGTCTCGCCAACTATTGCTTCTACGACTATCGCTACCGCTTATTGATAAAGTAAAGCAAATACATGGCGGTTGTATTTCATACAATGAAGCGAAAACCATATGGCTCCTGCCAGTTGCCGATAACTTTACAAAACATGATCATCTCATACAATAACGTATAACTCATCACGTCTTGACCATATCACGTCACAACATGCCCTGCAAAAACAAGTTAGACATCCTCTACTTTGTTGTTGCAAGTTTTACGTGGCTGCTACGGGCTTAGCAAGAACCGTTCTTACCTATGCATACAAAACCACAACGATTTTTCGTCAAGTATGTGTTGTTTTAACCTTCACAAGGACCGGGCGTAGCCATACTCGATTCAACTAAAGTGGGAGAGACAGACACCCGCTGGTCACCTTTAAGCAATGAGTGCTCGTAACGGTGAAACTAGTCTCGCGTAAGCATACGTGTAATGTCGGTCCAAGCCGATTCATTTCACAATACCGCCGAATCAAAGTATGACATGCTGGTAAGCAGTATGACGATTATCGCCCACAACTCATTGTGTTCTACTCGTGCATATCATCTACGCATAGACCTGGCTCATGATGCCACTGTTGGGGAACGTAGTATTTCATAAAAAATCCTACAATCACGCAAGATCTATCTACTAGATGCATAGCAACGAGAGGGGAGAGTGTGTCTACGTACCCTCGTAGACCGAAAGCGGAAGCATCTAGTGACGCGGTTGATGTAGTCGAACGTCTTCGTGATCCAACCGATCAAGCACCGAACGTACGGCACCTCCGCGTTCAGCACACATTCAGCTTGATGACGTCCCACGAGCACTTGATCTAGTTGAGCTTTACGGGAGAGTTTCGTCAGCACGACGGCATGGTGATGGAGATGGTGAAGGTACTGGCGCAGGGCTTCGCCTAAGCACTACAACGGTATGACCGAGGTGTGTTTCTGTAGAGGAGGGCACCGCACACAGCTAGAACAATGTTTTTTCTGTGTCTTTGGGTGCCCCCTGTCACCGTATATAAAGGAGCAAGGGGGGAGGTGCGGCTGGCCAAGGGGCGCACCAAGGGATTAGGATTCCTACTCCTAGTTGGAATAGGAACCCCCCCCCCCCTTCCTATTCCTACTAGGAGTAGGAAAGGAAGGGGGAGAGGAGAAGGAAAGGAGAGGGGTGCCTCCCCCCTTTCCTAGTCCAACTAGGAACCCTAGGGGGTGCGGCCAGCCCTATGGGCTGCCCCTCTCTTTCCCTCATTGGCCCACTATGGCCCATACTCCCTCGGGGGGTTCCGGCAACCCCCTCCGGCACTCCGGTTTTACCCGATAACACCCGGAACACTTCCGGTGTCCGAATATTGTCATCCAATATATTAATATTTATATCACAGACATTCCGAGACTCCTTGTCATGTCCGTGATCTCATCCGGGACTCTGAACAACCTTCGGTACATCAAAACTCATAAACTCATAATACTAATCGTCATCAAACTTTAAGCGTGCGGACCCTACGGGTTTGAGAACTATGTAGACATGACCGAGACTCATCTCCGGTCAGTAACCAATAGTGGAACCTGGATGATCATATTGGCTCCTACATATTCTACGAAGATCTTTATCGGTCAAACCGCATAACAACATACGTTGTTCCCTTTGTCATCGGTATGTTACTTGCCCGAGATTCGATCATCGGTATCTCAATACCTAGTTCAATCTTGTTACCGGCAGGTCTCTTTACTCGTTCCTTAATACATCATCTCGTGACTAACTCGTTAGTCATTTGCTTGCAATGCTTATTATGATGTGTATTACCGAGAGGGCCCAGAGATACCTCTCCGACACTTGGAGTGACAAATCCTATTCTTGATCTATGCCAACATCACAAACACCTTCGGAAACACCTGTAGAGCATCTTTATAATCACCCTGTTACGTTGTGACGTTTGATAGCACACAAGGTGTTCCTCCGGTATTCGGGAGTTTCATAAACTCATAGTCATAGGAACATGTATAAGTCATCAAGAAAGCAATAGCAGTAAAACTAAACGATCAAGTTGCTAAGCTAACGGATGGGTCTTGTCCATCACATCATTCTCCTAATGATGTGATCCCGTTGATCAAATGACAACTCATGTCTATGGCTAGGAAACATAACCATCTTTGATCAATGAGCTAGTCTAGTAGAGGCATACTAGGGACACTCTGTTTTGTCTATGTATTCACACTCGTACTAAGTTTACGGTTAATACAATTCTAGCATGAATAATAAAAATTTATCATGATATAAGGAAATATAAATAACAACTTTATTATTGCCTCTAGGGCATATTTCCTTCACCTGCTCCCTCTATCCCGATCGAGACAGAGGAGGAGCAGGGGAGAGCGGCGTCCGCGAGGGTCCTAGGCGGCTTCGGTCGTTTTCCGCCCGGTCGAGACCACCGGCGGGTGCGGGATGGTGCGGCGCGTCCGTCCAGGGGGTCGGCCGGCCCCGGGGAGAAGAGGAGGATGCGGGGCGGAGGAGGACTGAGGGGAGGCAAAGGCGGTCGGTCGCAGTGATGCTCGGCGCCACGGGCTGCTCTGGTGAGGGCTGAGGGGGTCGAGAAGCTCGTGGGGAAGAGAGGGTCTCTCTGGAGGTGGAGGGAAGGTGAGAGGAGGCATGTGGTGCTCAGGATAGCTCAGATTCTAGCGAACACCGAGAACAAACAGCGAACTCCGGCGAGTTTGGAGCACTCTGGTGAGCAAATGAGGCGGGGGAGAGGCTTGGGAGCTGCGGAACACCTCGGGTGTCCTTATATAGGCCGAGGGGAGGTTCGCTGTTTGGAGCACTCTGGTGAGCAAATGAGGCGGGGGAGAGGCTTGGGAGCTGCGGAACACCTCAGGTGTCCTTATATAGGCCGAGGGGAGGGCTCGGGAGCGCTCGAGAATCTCCGGCCGACATGACAAAAATGGAGCAAAGGAGGCTAGTGTCACGGAGAGCTCGATGGCGACGCGACCAGGGCGAGTCCGGACAGGGCAGCAATGCAGGTAGATGCAGACGAGAACGAGTGAGCTAGAGGACATGATGTGGACGCGAGAGGCAAAGGGAATTGGCGAGCACAGGGGCGGGAACACTCCTGAGTGCGCATTTGGCTGGTCGTGACCCATGGTTACCACGTGAGCTGGTCCAAATGGCGCGTTCTGGCCGAGCCGTACATGTCTAAAAGTATGACCTTAGTGCCCTGAGTTCAAAGGCGGTAAAAAATCAGTCCAGGGGCAAAGAAGAGAAATGCAGGAGGGGCCAAAACATTGTGACAACAAGGTGTTTGTGCTGCGGGGAGACAAACATAGAAGGAGATAGACTCGGGGCTTTGGCACGGTGCGATCACACACTAAGATGATCACCTCTGCAAAGTTTCAGCTCATTAGGATGAATAAAAATGGTACTTGATGTACAATGCACCCTAATGGCCAGAATTAGAGATTTGGATGATGCACTCACATGATGATGCAAGTTGAGCTGAAATTGGGCATGGCCCAATGATTTTAGGATATGAAGATGCTCAAAAAATTTCATGCCATTTAGATGAACCAAAATAGCACTTGCTTCATAAAGCATCTCTCTGGATAGAAACTTGGAAACATTGCACAGGGCAATTGGATAAATGGGTTGAGCCAAAACTTGGTGGAGGGAGTTTATATATATAGGAGAATGCTCTAGAAATTTTTCAGCTTAAATTAAGCAATATAAAATATAGTTGCGTCACAAAGTGAAAATCTGACTAGAAACTAAGAATTGATGTTGAGCTCATATGGATGAATGGAATGAGCTCAAATTTGGTAGAATGTGATTATTTGACCACATGAAGGATGTGGCCAAGTTTGAACTCATTTGGACATGTCTCGAATATACTTCCTTCACAAAGTTCCTCTCTCGACAGAAACTTTGGAAAATCGCTGAAAACTATTTACTATGCAATGAGTATGAAATTTGGCACAGGGCAATGCTATTGACAGGAAAAGGTGTCCAACAAGTTTGGAGTCAATTGGGCAAGGATAAATAGCACTTGTTTTGCAAAGTGCCATTTAGGGCAGAATGGGAAAAATGATTATTTGAGGATTATTTTTGAACGTGGCAATGAAATGTTTTGCCATATTTGAGCAAGATAGGACCCAAGCAATTTATGAGAATTATTTAGGAATTTGTAGAATGACATAGATATAGGTTGCTTCACAACCTAGGGCAAATATGGTTATTCCTTTAATAGAAAAGGAAATTTCCCTAGAAAAAGAATATTGGGGTTAGGTCAAGGATGGAAATGGCAGGGTCTAGGGCTGGTGACGAGGATGGCAAGCCACTATAAAACCTAGGAAGACATGATCTTCCCAAGTTTTAGAACCACATAGCCACAGAAAAGCAAATCAAATCAAGAAATCCAAGAAAATCAAAGGAAAAAGAAAAGGGCAAAATCAAGGCTGTTACATACCTTCCCCCCTTAAAGAAATTTCGTCCTCGATATTTGTGTGCTTAGGGGCAAGTAATATTATGACTTGAAGAAATCATTTCCAACTTGGGTTTCTCCATTTATTCTCATATAATATTTCCCCTGAATTTGATCTGACTGACTACCTTGATCTGGGGTAGTTTGCTTCACCATTTCTGACATTCTGACCGGGATTGCCTTATATGTTCCTGTTCATCCTGACTCAAATTTTCTTTCGTATCTGCTGGCTTAGCTGAGGTCTGAAAGATTATCATAACTGACATCAGTGTCCTTCTCGATACTGATCCTTGCTGGAGATGTTATTCTTGTATCAAGTACTGAGGATATTCCACGGAGTTGTGAATACTCCTTCCCATGGAACAAGGACTCTCTTCCATCCAGGCATCGTGTTGCTCGAATATATATATATATATATGCACACCCTCTGGGTTGAATCATACCTTGGTCTTGTCCATGTCTTGAGTATCGGGATTTTTATCTGGTTCCCGTGTGCTTATACAGATCTCGTTACTATTGTTGACTTTGTCGGACAGTGACATCACCTTGTCGGATGTGTGGGTGGATCTCGATAATTACTGCCAAGATGGTGTCTCATTATTTTCTTTCTTCAAGACTTGTCATTTCTTGCATCACCACTGATTTTCTGTCTCTTGAATAACCGGCGTGGCTGTCGGATGCGTATTGTGAACTCTTCCTTGTGCGATGGACTTGCATGAATTTGGCCGGATACTCAAATATCTGATTCTCGAGGCATACCTTTGTTTTGTCTGACTCTTGTTTCGGACTTATTGCTGCAGATCTGCCACTCGGAAACACTGCCATATGCTGACAACTCATTGTTTAATTTCTTGTACCAGTGTCATACTGAAGAAGACTGGGCAGCTTGCGTTGGAAGTCTCCGGGATATCATGCTGAGGAAGACTGGGTACCGTACCTCATAAGCTTCCCCCCTTAAAGACTTGCTAGGGAAGATTCAGTACCTTATGCCAGAAGCTTTTGCAATATCTTATTGAAAAAGATTGAATATCTTGCATGGGAATCCATTTATATCTTACTAATGCAGACTGGGAATCTTGCCTTGTACGCTTAGCTGATAAATTGTGGAGAAGGACCAGACTGATTTTCTTTATGAACAGAATAACATTTATTTTTGTCATTCCGGCTGCTGATATCTTGTATGGCAGGAATTATCTGACTGTCCTTCCTGAATTCATTGCATATTTTGACTGACTTCTGGTTTTCGCATGCTTCAACACTGACTCGTGGCAGAATCAATCATTGTGTATGGACCATACCTCTGACTGGAAATGCATGTTGGACTTGGATCCAATTTTGTTCTCCTACTGCAATAACGGTGGATCCCTGACATGTACTTGTTTCTGAAAGTCTGAGCAGAATATAATTGTATTCAGACATGATGTCTGCAATACAATGCAGGCAGCTGAAAATCTCATTTCCTTTAACTCAGTTCCTTGGTGGATATATGTACTTCTCACGGCTTCTTCTGATCCATTGTTGGTTGAGGGGCAATTTTCCATAAGGGGGTAACAACGAAGATTCAAATAAAGAAGCACGAGAAAATGATCGATAGCAACCAAGCACATAGCAAACAAGCTAAATAAATCCCACAGCAAACAAGCTAAATAAAGCACACAGCAAACAAGCTACAAAACTACTCCACACGGGCACGCACAAGCATAATACTACCACAGATGCACATGCACTACACGAAGGACTACACCCTACGCTTGAGATAACGCTCGGGAACCGACGAAGAAGCTAAGGGAGTAGCGAGTGGAACTGCTGACTCTGAAACTCCGGATGGACGAAGCGGAGGGGTTGGAGAAGCTGGCGGAGACTGGGGTAAGGGGGCACCAAGAAATCTCCTGGCTCGAATGGTGTCTTGGACTAACTCAGATATAAGAAGACACTCGGTCGTCATGTATCGAGACATGGCGAGGATAGCCGAGTCATCTTGGGGGTTGACAGATGGGAACCTGATTCGCTTAGGATTCTCGGCGATGGTGGCATAATATTGATAAGCACGGTTCTCTTGCACCATGCTCTCTTGATGGCGAAGACTGGTGATTCTTGCCATTGCGGCAAGCTGAACGGTATGCTCGGGAGTAGCGCCGTAACCACCATGGAAACTATAGGTGCGCTTACCAACAAGAATCGGGGCTGACAAATGGACATGAGCAACATACTCCAGGATTCTTCCTCCGGCAGAAAACTGGAATACTTGGTAATGAGATGGATCTCCGAGGGGATAAATGCTACGGCATATATCGCCAAGGAGGGTGGCAAAGCTGAGAGGTGCGGGAGTGGGACTGAACGCAATAGGAACAGCATCGAGAGCTCTAGGGAGGGCACTAAAATCATGGAAGTTGACCGCCATCTACGCACAAAATAGGGGTTAGGGGTAACCGAATAAGACTATATGCAGCAAACAAATGCTACAACCAAATGCAGCAAGCAAGGGCAACAACCAGACCCTATACTACCGTTTTCCAACGTCGGCGAACTAGGACGCTCTACAGCCAGACCTGCTCTGATACCAAGCCTTGTGGCACCCCGGCTCGGAGAAACCGGAACACCCCGTATTCCATCCCAGAGATCGAGATGAAGTCTTCTAGAATACGGCACTGCTTAGCATAGAACAAACCAGCTCTCTATTATAACGAATATGAATACAAGGTCTTCGATATTACAATGAATAACATCGGCACGGTGACACTACGCCAACCACAGTTGCTCTATGCAAGCAGCATAACAACTCGAGGCACCGGAACCTCTACTGGCAGCGGAACAACGAACGGCAATGATGGACTCCAATCCGCAGGGACTCTGGCTGAAAGGTTTATCCTAGTTCGCGAACACAGGAACCACACCAAAACAAGCAAGCAATCCAGGCACGACCTGCAAACTAGCATGACATGCCAGGTCCGTACATTGAATGTACTTGCAAGCTCACAATGACCAAAAGCAATCAGGACAAACAACAGCATGTCATTAGCAGGTTAATTCAATCATGAACATGATACTAAAAGAACAACATGGCATGCACAACTGAACATGTACAACTAGAACAATATGAACATGACATGAACATATGAACATGTTAATACTAGCATGCAACATGATGATACTAGCATGCACCAACTTACTCTGCGTAGGTTACCTCGTAACCATCACATGTACAAGCTTACCGTCGCGGACATCACACGATCATCTCAGGATCCAATCAAGATTGGTATTACAATACAGTAGTAATCATTACATGGCCACAAGGAGCTTAATCGTTACCCGTGATTCTCGCACAACATCACAAATATCCATCAACTCGGTATCCACGATACCATGGTGATCCTCTCACGATCACAACCAACTTCTTTCTCATCATCAAACCGGGGTTGTTATTAAGCACATTATTATTATTACTGTTGACCCATAGTGTGATGGACTACGAACTGGGCCCATATCCGCGGGCGCGGCTATCGATAGATTAAAACACACACTCTGCAGAGGTTAGCACACTGTACCCACACCACGGAACCCATGGTCTCGCACTCCCATTTGGGTGGACCAACGGCGTTCCGACAAACTCGATCTACTGCCATGACACTCTCCCGGCCACTCCGACCAACTCCCCTTTGGGCTAAGTCCTGGGTGGCCCCGTGCCTACCAAAGGCACCAACAGCCACCGTCGCGGCAAAACGGTCCCAAACGGGGACAAGGATCCATACTCAACAACGGGCACACAAGGCTT
>LR738713.1:61119816-61138460 GCA_902687465.1 Secale cereale | reverse complement strand
GCAATGATGGACTCCAATCCGCAGGGACTCTGGCTGAAAGGTTTATCCTAGTTCGCGAACACAGGAACCACACCAAAACAAGCAAGCAATCCAGGCACGACCTGCAAACTAGCATGACATGCCAGGTCCGTACATTGAATGTACTTGCAAGCTCACAATGACCAAAAGCAATCAGGACAAACAACAGCATGGCATTAGCAGGTTAATTCAATCATGAACATGATACTAAAAGAACAACATGGCATGCACAACTGAACATGTACAACTAGAACAATATGAACATGACATGAACATATGAACATGTTAATACTAGCATGCAACATGATGATACTAGCATGCACCAACTTACTCTGCGTAGGTTACCTCGTAACCATCACATGTACAAGCTTACCGTCGCGGACATCACACGATCATCTCAGGATCCAATCAAGATTGGTATTACAATACAGTAGTAATCATTACATGACCACAAGGAGCTTAATCGTTACCCGTGATTCTCGCACAACATCACAAATATCCATCAACTCGGTATCCACGATACCATGGTGATCCTCTCACGATCACAACCAACTTCTTTCTCATCATCAAACCGGGGTTGTTATTAAGCACATTATTATTATTACTGTTGACCCATAGTGTGATGGACTACGAACTGGGCCCATATCCGCGGGCGCGGCTATCGATAGATTAAAACACACACTCTGCAGAGGTTAGCACACTGTACCCACACCACGGAACCCATGGTCTCGCACTCCCATTCGGGTGGACCAACGGCGTTCCGACAAACTCGATCTACTGCCATGACACTCTCCCGGCCACTCCGACCAACTCCCCTTTGGGCTAAGTCCTGGGTGGCCCCGTGCCTACCAAAGGCACCAACAGCCACCGTCGCGGCAAAACGGTCCCAAACGGGGACAAGGATCCATACTCAACAACGGGCACACAAGGCTTATCCCGTCCTACCTGATCAGGGTAGCGCTCGCGCATAACCTTCCCTCGTTGGAGGCACCGGCGAGAGGCATGACAATAGACCCAGATAGGACCTTCTCACAAAGGTAAGCGTGGTTGCACTAGTCAGCTCGATATGGTGGCACCATGACTCAGCCAACAGTTGTTCAAGTTCATTATTATCCGGTTAAACTTGAATACAATAAGTTGAGTCATAATAAAAGAACCTGATGAAACTACAATGCATGAACATGATATCAACATAAGCATGGAGGTGCAACATAATCATCGAGCATAACCACAATGAAACCTATATCCAACTGAGCATGGCGTACTAACAAACATGAAGATAACACTACACATGAACATAGCATGACTACTAGCATCATAAGTAATTACCATGCAAGAACATAACAAGAACACTACCAAGTAAGCATGTAACCAACTAGCTGCAACCGAACATGCATATCAACGGTACTAGATAGCAGACGACAAACATGGATCAGTATAAACATCACTACTACCAGCATATACTTCTACTACCAAGAAAAACATATGAACATGATACTAGCAAGTAGTACAAGATAACAAGAAGCATCAGAACATAGTATGAAAGTGAACATGACTCCACGATCAAAACGAAACAACGACAACAGCAGCAAACCAGCCGTCATATAATGAGCAAACTTTTATTAAATATTCAAGTACAAAACCATGGCTACTGCATGTCTATCATGCAAGTGGCTGTTGTGGCTTGCCTGGGGGTCATGGAGACTCCGGGAAGAAGTGCGGTGAAGCCACGGAACAAAACGCCAGATGATTCTCTCTCGGAGGGGGCTGATTAGAGGCAATAACACAAAAAGAGCTCGACAAGACGAAGACGTGAGCGTTGGTTTCACCTTGGTCGGAGTTACGGTTGCGAAGATACGAGGAGTTGAAGGAGAGGGGCCAATCTATGAATATTTTTATCACCAACGGGTCCCTGAGTGGATAGGGCAGAAACCATTTTGAGAAAATATGCTTTCTGAAAACATACTTTGGGCCGAAGTAGAAACAAAATATGCTTTCAGAAAGAGGAAAATGTACTCTGGGAAAGTGTGTTTCCACTTGCCACGTGGGATGGAGGGGGTGTGCCACTACGCGTGGGGCCCAGGCGCAAGGGGGAGGGCATGGGCGCTCGTCTTCTACCTCCTCCCTTTGTCCCAATCAAGACAGAGGAGGAGCAGGGGGGCGGCGTCGGCGAGGGGCCCGGGCGGCTCCGGCCATTTCCTGCCCAGCCGAGGCCACCAGCGGGTGCGGGATGGTGCGGCGTGTCTGTCCAGGGGGTCGGCCGGCTCCGAGGAGAAGAGGAGGACGCGGGGCGGAGGAGGACCGAGGGGAGGCAGAGACGGTCGGTTGCGGTGATGCTCGGCGCCACGGGCTGCTCTGGTGTGGGTTGAGGGGGTCGGGCGGTTCGTGGGGAGGAGAGGGGCTCTCTGGAGGTGGAGGGAAGGCAAGAGGAGGCATGTGGTGCTCGGGATAGCTCGGACTCCGGCGAACACCGCGAACGAATGGCGAACTCCGGCGAGTTTGGAGCACTCTGGTGAGCAAATGAGGCGGAGGAGAGGCTTAGGATCTACGGAACACCTCGGGTGTCCTTATATAGGCTGAGGGGAGGGCTCGAGAGCACTCGAGAAGCTCCGGCCAACATGACAAAAATGGAGCAGAGGAGGCTAGCGTCACGGAGAGCTCGACGGCGACGCGACCAAGGCGAGTCCGGACGGGGCAGCGATGCAGGGAGATGCAGACGAGCACGGGCGAGCTAGAGGACATGATGTGGACATGAGAGGCACATGGAACGGACGAGAACAGGGGTGGGAACACTCTAGAGCGCGCGTTTGGCTGGTCATGACCCGTGGTCACCACGTGAGCTGGTCCGAATGGCGCGTTCTGGCCAAGCCGTCCATGTCTAAAAGAATGACCTTAGTGCCCTGAGTTCAAAGGCGGTAAAAACTCGGTCCAGGGGCAAAGAAGAGAAACACAGGAGGGGCGAAAACATTGTGACAGCAAGGTGTTTGTGCTGCGGGGAGACAAACACAGAAGGAGATAGACTCGGGGCTTTGGCATGGTGAGATCACACACTAAGATTATCACCTATGTAAAGTTTTCAGCTCATTAGGATGAATAAAATGGTACTTGTTGTACAATGCACCCTAATGGCCGGAATTAGAGATTTGGATGATGCACTCACATGATGATGCAAGTGTTGGAAATATGCCCTAGAGGCAATAATAAAAGTATTATTACTATATTTCCTTGTTCATGATAATCATCTGTTATTCATGCTTGAATTGTATTGTACGGAAATAGCGATACATGTGTGAATACACAGAACACAATGAGTCCCTGGTAAGCCTCTAGTTACCAGTTCGTTGATCAACAGATGGTCACGGTTTCCTGACCATGGACATAGGATGTCAGTGATAACGGGATCACATCATTAGGAGTCATTAGGAGAATGATGTGATGGACAAGACCCAATCTTGAGCATAGCACGAGATCGTATAGTTCGTAATGCATAAGCTTTTCGGTGTCAAGTATTTGTTCCTTAGACCATGAGGTTGTACAACTCCCGGATGCCGTAGGAATACTTTGGGTGTGCCAAACGTCACAACGTAATTGGGTGACTATAAAGGTACGCATCGGGTATCTCCGAAAGTGTCTGTTGAGTTGGTACGAACCGAGACTGGAATGTTGTCACTCCGTATGACGGAGAGGTACCTCTGGGCCCACTCGGTAAGACATCATCAAAATGAGCTCAATGTGACTAAGTAGTTAGTCACGGCATGATGGATTACGGATCGAGTAAAGAGACTTGCCATGACGAGATTGAACAAGGTATCGGGAATACCGACGATCGAATCTCGGGCAAGTACCGTACCGATGGACAAAGGGAATAACATACGGGATTGAGTGAATCCTTGACACGGAGGTTCATCCGATGAAGATCATCGAGGAACACGTGGGAACCAACATGGGTATCCAGATCCCGCTGTTGGTTATTGACCGGAGAGTGGTCTCGGTCAAGTCTGCGTGTCTCCCGAACCCGTAGGGTCTACACACTTAAGGTTCGGTAACGCTAGGGTCGTAGAGATACATGCACGTGGAAACCCGAAAGTTGTTCGGAGACTCGGATGAGATCTCGGATGTCACGAGGAGTTCCGGAATAGTCCGGAGGTAAAGATTGATATATAGGAAGTCAGGTTTCGGCCATCGGGTGATCTCCGGGGGTCACCGGGAGTGTCCCGGTACCACCGGAGGGGCCCCGGGGGTCCATCGGGTGGGGCCACCCATCCCGGTGGGGCCCCTAGGCTGCAAGGGGGAAGTGTCCAGCCCTAATGGGCCGGCGCACCACTTGGGCCCTCCTCCCCCATGCGCCTAGGGTTGAAACCCTAGGGGGGAGGGGCGCCACTTGCCTTGGGGGGCAAGGACTCCCCCCTGGCCGCCGCCCCCCCTTGCAGATTGGATCTGCATGGGCTGGCGCACCCCCTGGCCCCCTATATATATGTGGGGGGGAGAGGGCAGCCGCACCCTTGCCCTGGCACCTCTCCCCCTCCCGTCACACCTCCGTCTCCTCAACGCAGGGCGCCCGGCAAAGCCCTGCTGCAATCTCCACTGCATCCACCACCACGCCGTTGTGCTGTTGGATCTCTGACGACTTATCCTCCCCCCTTGCTGGATCAAGAAGGAGGTGACGTTGCTGTACCGGACGTGTGTTGAACGCGGAGGTGCCGTCCGTTCGGCGCTAGATCATCGGTGACGAAGAACGCGAAGAGTACGACTACTTCATCCACGCTTCTTCGAAAGCTTCCGCACGCGATCTACATAACGGTATGTAGATGCACTCTTATTTGCTCGTTGCTATATGTCTCCTTAGTTGGATCTTGGTGAAAGCGTAGAAAATTTTTGAATTCTGCTACGTTCCCCAACAGTGGCATCTGAGCTAGGTCTTATGCGTAGCATCTTGCACGAGTAGAACACAAAGCAGTTGTGGGCGTTTGGGTTTGTTCAACTTTCTTGCCGTTACTAGTCAATCTTGATTCGGCGGTATTGTAGGATGAAGCGGCCCGGACCGACTTTACACGTACGCTTACGTGAGACTGGTTCCACCGACAGACATGCACTAGATGCATAAGGTGGCTGGCGGGTGTCTGTCTCTCCTACTTTAGTCGGATCGGATTCGATGAAAAGGGTCCTTATGAAGGGTAAATAGAAATTGACAAATCACGTTGTGGTTTTGGCGTAGGCAAGAAACGTTCTTGCTAGAAATCCTATAGAATCCACGTAAAACTTGCAACAACAATTAGAGGACGTCTAACTTGTTTTTGCAGCATGTGCTATGTGACGTGGTATGGCCAAAACGAAGATGTGATGAATGATATATGTGATGTATGAGATTGATCATGTTTTTGTAATAGGGAATCACGACTTGCATGTCGATGAACTTGACAACCGGCAGGAGCCATAGGAGTTGTCTTAATTATTGGACCTGCGTGTCACTGAATAACGCCATGTAATTACTTTACTTCATTGCTAAACGTTAGCTATAGTAGTAGAAGTAATAGTTGGCGTGACGACTTCTTCAAGACACGATGATGAAGATCATGGTGTCGAGCCGGTGACAAGATGATCATGGTGCCCCGAAGATGGAGATCCAAGGAGCAGGATGATATTGGCCATATCATGTCACTTTAATTGATTGCATGTGATGTTTATCATGTTTATGCATCTTGTTTACTTAGAACGACGGTAGTAAATAAGATGATCTCTCACTAAAAATTTCAAGAATAGTGTTCCCCCTAACTGTGCACCGTTGCTAAAGCTCGTTGCTCCGAAGCACCACGTGATGATCGGGTGTGATAGGTTCTAACGTTCGCATACGACGGGTGTAAGCCAGATTTACACACGCAATACACTTAGGGTTTACTTGACGAGCCTAGCATGTACAGACATGGCCTCAGAACACGGAAGACCGAAAGGTCGAACACGAGTCATATAGAAGATACGATCAACATGAAGATGTTCACCATTGATGACTAGTCCGTCTCACGTGATGATCGGACACGGGCTAGTCGATTCGGATCGTGTATCACTTAGATGACTAGAGAGATGTCATTCTGAGTGGGAGTTCATTAAAATTTGATTAAGATGAACTTAATTATCATGAACTTAGTCTAAATTCTTTACAATATCTCTTGTAGATCAAATGGCCCACGCTCCAGTTTCCCTCAACTTCAACGCGTTCCTAGAGAAAACCAAGCTGAAAGACGATGGTAGCAACTATACGGATTGGGTCCGTAACCTGAGGATTATCCTCATAGCTGCCAAGAGATCATATGTCCTTGAAGCACCGCTAGGTGATGCACCTCCTCCCGATGCGGCCCAAGACGTTTTGAACGTCTGGCAGTCGCGTAGTGATGATTACTCCCTGGTTCAGTGCGCCATGCTTTACAGCTTAGAGTCGGGGCTCCAAAAACGTTTTGAGCACCACGGAGCATATGAGATGTTCGAAGAGCTAAAAATGGTTTTCCAAGCTCATGCCCGAGTCGAGAGATATGATGTCTCCGACGCATTCTATAGCTGTAAGATGGAGGAGAACAGTTCTGTCAGTGAGCACATCCTCAAGATTTCTGGATTGCACAACCGCTTGTCTCAGCTGGGTATGAATCTCCCAGATGAAGCGGTCGTTGACAGAATCCTCCAGTCGCTCCCACCAAGCTTCAAGAGCTTCGTGTTGAACTTCAATATGCAGGGGATGGAGAAGTCCATTCCCGAGGTGTATTCGATGCTGAAATCATCGGAGGTGGATATCAAGAAAGAACATCAAGTGTTGATGGTCAATAAAACCACTAAGTTCAAGAAAGGCAAGGGTAAGAAGAACTTCAAGAAGGACGACAAGGGAGTTGCCGCGCCCGGCAAGCCTGTTGCCGGGAAGAAGCCAAAGTATGGACCCAAGCCTGAGACAGAGTGCTTTTATTGCAAGGGAACGGGTCACTGAAAGCGGAACTGCCCCAAATATTTAGCAGACAAGAAGGTCGGCAACGTCAAAGGTATATATGATATACATGTTATTGATGTGTACCTTACCAGCACTCGTAGTAGCTCCTGGGTATTCGATACTGGTGCAGTTGCTCACATTTGTAACTCAAAACAGGAGCTGCGGAATAAACGGAGACTGGCGAAGGATGAGGTGACGATGCGCGTCGGGAATGGTTCCAAGCTCGATGTGATCGCCGTCGGCACGCTGCCTCTACATCTACCCTCGAGATTAGTTTTAAACCTTAATAATTGTTATTTAGTACCAGCTTTGAGCATGAACATTGTGTCTGGATCTCGTCTTATGCGAGATGGCTACTCTTTCAAATCGGAGAATAATGGTTGTTCTATTTATTTGAGAGATATGTTTTATGGTCATGCCCCGCTGGTCAATGGTTTATTTTTGATGAATCTCGAACATGATGATACACATATTCATAGTGTAGATGCCAAAAGATGTAAAGTTGATAATGATAGTCCCACATACTTGTGGCATTGCCGCCTTGGTCATATTGGTGTCAAACGTATGAAGAAGCTCCATTCAGATGGACTTCTAGAGTCTCTTGATTATGAATCCTTTGACACGTGCGAACCATGCCTCTTGGGCAAGATGACCAAGACTCCGTTCTCCGGAACAATGGAGCGAGCAACCAACTTGTTGGAAATCATACATACCGATGTGTGCGGTCCAATGAGTGTTGAGGCTCGCGGAGGCTATCGTAATGTTCTCACCCTCACAGATGACTTGAGTAGATATGGGTATATCTATTTGATGAAACACAAGTCTGAGACCTTTGAAAAGTTCAAGGAATTTTAGAATGAGGTTGAGAATCAACGTGACAGAAAAATAAAGTTCTTACGATCAGATCGTGGGGGTGAATATTTAAGTCATGAATTTGGCACACACCTTAGGAACTGTGGAATTGTTTCACAATTGACACCGCCCGGAACACCTCAACGTAACGGTGTGTCCGAACGTCGAAATCGTACTCTGTTGGACATGGTGCGATCTATGATGTCCCTCACCGATTTACCGCTATCTTTTTGGGGCTATGCTTTAGAGACTGCCGCATTCACTTTAAATAGGTCTCCGTCAAAATCCGTTGAGACGACTCCGTATGAACTTTGGTTTGGCAAGAAACCGAAGCTGTCGTTTCTAAAAGTTTGGGGTTGCGATGCTTATGTCAAGAAACTTCAACCTGAAAAGCTCGAACCCAAATCGGAAAAATGCGTCTTCATAGGATACCCAAAGGAAACGATTGGGTACACCTTCTACCACAGATCCGAAGGCAAAGTCTTTGTTGCCAAGAATGGATGCTTACTGGAGAATAAGTTTCTCTCGAAAGAACTGAGTGGGAGGGAAGTAGAACTTGATGAGGTGATAGTCACCCCTCCTGGACCGGAAAGTGGCGCAGCGCAGGAAACTGTTCCTGAGGTGCCTGCACCGACAAGGGAGGAAGTTGATGATAATGATCATGAAGAAACAGATCAAGTTACTACTGAACTTCGAAGGTCCACGAGGGCACGTTCCGCACCAGAGTGGTACGGCAACCCTGTCCTGGAAATCATGTTGTTAGACAACGGTGAACCTTCAAACTATGAAGAAGCGATGGCGGGCCCGGATTCCAATAAATGGCTTGGAGCCATGAAATCCGAGATAGAATCCATGTATGAAAACAAAGTATGGACTTTGGTGGACTTGCCTGTTGATAGGCATGCCATAGAAAACAAATGGATATTTAAGAAGAAGACAGACGCGGATGGTAATGTGACCATCTATAAGGCTCGGCTTGTCGCTAAGGGTTATCGACAAGTTCAAGGGATTGACAACGACGAGACTTTCTCTCCCGTGGCGATGCTGAAGTCAGTCAGAATCATGTTAGCTATTGTCGCATTCTATGATTATGAGATATGGCAAATGGACGTCAAAACAGCATTCCTTAATGGCTTCCTCAAGGAAGAGTTGTATATGATGCAACCGGAAGGTTTTGTCGATCCAGAGAACGCTAACAAGGTATGCAAGCTCCAGCGCTTGATTTACGGGCTGGTGCAAGCATCTCGGAGTTGGAATATTCGCTTTAATGATGTGATCAAAGCGTTTGGCTTTATACAGACTTATGGAGAAGCCTGTATCTACAAGAAAGTGAGTGGGAGCTCTGTGGCATTTCTCATATTATATGTGGATGCCATATTGCTGACGGGGAATGATATAGAATTCTTGGAAAATGTAAAGGCCTACTTGAATAAAAGTTTTTCAATGGAGGACCTTGGAGAAGCTGCTTACATATTAGGCATCAAAATCTATAGAGATAGATCAAGACGCCTCATTGGTCTTTCACAAAGTACATACCTTGACAAGATATTGAAGAAGTTCAATATGGATCAGTCAAAGAAAGGATTCTTGCCTGTTTTGCAAGGTATGAGATTGAGCAAGGCTCAGTCGCCGACCACGGCAGAAGATAGAGAAAAGATGAGTGTCATTCCTTATGCCTCGGCCATAGGTTCTATCATGTATGCCATGCTGTGTACCAGACCTGATGTGAACCTTGCCATAAGTTTGGTAGGGAGGTACCAAAGTGATCCCGGTACGGAACACTGGACAGCGGTCAAGAACATCCTGAAGTACCTGAAAAGGACTAAGGATATGTTTCTCGTTTATGGAGGTGACGAAGAGCTCGTCGTAAAGGGTTACGTCGATGCTAGCTTCGACACAGATCTGGATGACTCTAAGTCACAAACCGGATACGTGTATATTTTGAATGGTGGGGCAGTCAGCTGGTGCAGTTGCAAGCAGAGCGTCGTGGCGCATTCTACATGTGAAGCGGGGTACATAGCTACTTGCGAAGCAGCACAGAAAGGAGTCTGGATGAAGGAGTTCATCACCGACCTAGGAGTCATTCCAAGCGCGTCAAGCCCGATGACTCTCTTCTGTGACAACACTGGTGCTATTGCTATTACCAAGGAGCCCAGGTTTCACAAGAAGTCCAAGCACATCAAGCGCCATTTCAACTCCATCCGGAATTATGTTCAAGATGGAGACATAGATATTTGTAAAGTGCATACGGATCTGAATGTTGCAGACCCGTTGACTAAACCTCTTCCACGGGCAAAACATGATCAACACCAGAACTCTATGGGTGTTCGATTCATCACAATGTAACTAGATTATTGACTCTAGTGCAAGTGGGAGACTGTTGTAAATATGCCCTAGAGGCAATAATAAAAGTATTATTACTATATTTCCTTGTTCATGATAATCATCTGTTATTCATGCTTGAATTGTATTGTACGGAAACAGCGATACATGTGTGAATACACAGAACACAATGAGTCCCTGGTAAGCCTCTAGTTACCAGTTCGTTGATCAACAGATGGTCACGGTTTCCTGACCATGGACATAGGATGTCAGTGATAACGGGATCACATCATTAGGAGAATGATGTGATGGACAAGACACAATCCTGAGCATAGCACGAGATCGTATAGTTCGTAATGCATAAGCTTTTCGGTGTCAAGTATTTGTTCCTTAGACCATGAGGTTGTACAACTCCCGGATGCCGTAGGAATACTTTGGGTGTGCCAAACGTCACAACGTAACTGGGTGACTATAAAGGTACGCATCGGGTATCTCCGAAAGTGTCTGTTGAGTTGGTACGAACCAAGACTGGAATGTTGTCACTCCGTATGACGGAGAGGTACCTCTGGGCCCACTCGGTAAGACATCATCAAAATGAGCTCAATGTGACTAAGTAGTTAGTCACGGGATGATGGATTACGGATCGAGTAAAGAGACTTGCCATGACGAGATTGAACAAGGTATCGGGAATACCGACGATCGAATCTCGGGCAAGTACCGTACCGTTGGACAAAGGGAATAACATACGGGATTGAGTGAATCCTTGACACGGTGGTTCATCCGATGAAGATCATCGAGGAACACGTGGGAACCAACATGGGTATCCAGATCTTGCTGTTGGTTATTGACCGGAGAGTGGTCTCGGTCATGTCTGCGTGTCTCCCGAACCCGTAGGGTCTACACACTTAAGGTTCGGTAACGCTAGGGTCGTAGAGATACATGCACGTGGAAACCCGAAAGTTGTTCGGAGACCCGGATGAGATCCCGGACGTCACGAGGAGTTCCGGAATAGTCCGGAGGTAAAGATTGATATATAGGAAGTCAGGTTTCGGCCATCGGGTGATCTCCGGGGGTCACCGGGAGTGTCCCGAGACCACCTGAGGGGCCCCGGGGGTCCATCGGGTGGGGCCACCCATCCCGGTGGGGCCCCTAGGCCGCAAGGGGGAAGTGTCCAGCCCTAATGGGCTGGCGCACCACTTGGGCCCTCCTCCCCATGCGCCTAGGGTTGAAACCCTAGGGGGGAGGGGGCGCCACTTGCCTTGGGGGGCAAGGACTCCCCCCTGGCCGCCCCCCCCTTGCAGATTGGATCTGCAGGGGCTGGCGCACCCCCTTGGCCCCCTATATATATGTGGGGGGAGAGGGCAGCCGCACCCTTGCCCTGGCGCCTCTCCCCCTCCCGTCACACCTCCGTCTCCTCAACGCAGGGCGCCCGGCGAAGCCCTGCTGCAATCTCCACTGCATCCACCACCACGCCATTGTGCTGTTGGATCTCTGACGACTTCTCCTCCCCCTTGCTGGATCAAGAAGGAGGTGACGTTGCTGTACCGGACGTGTGTTGAACGCGGAGGTGCCGTCCGTTCGGCGCTAGATCATCGGTGACGAAGAACGCGAAGAGTACAACTACTTCACCCACGCTTCTTCGAAAGCTTCCGCACGCGATCTACATAACGGTATGTAGATGCACTCTTATTTGCTCGTTGCTAGATGTCTCCTTAGTTGGATCTTGGTGAAAGCGTAGAAATTTTTAAAATTCTGCTACGTTCCCCAACAGCAAGTTGAGCTGAAATTTGGCATGACCCAATTATTTTAAGATATGAAGATGCTCAAAAAGTTGCATGCCATTTGGATGAACCTGAATAGCACTTGCTTCATAAAGCATCTCTCTGGACAGAAACTTGGAAATTGCACAAGGCAATTGGGTAAATGTATTGAGCCAAAACTTGGTCGAGGGAGTTTATACAGATAGGAGAATGCTCTGGAAAATTTTCAGCTTAAATGAAGCAATATAAAATATAGTTGCTTCACAAAGTAAAAATTTGACGAGAAACTAAGAATTGACGCTGAGCTCATATGGATGAATGGAATGAGCTCAAATTTGGTAGAGAGTGATGATTTGGCCACATGAAGGATGTGAACAAGTTTGACCTCATTTGGACATGCCTAGAATATACTTCCTTCACAAAGTTCATTTCTAGACAGAAACTTTGGAAAAACATTGAAAACTATTTACTAGGCAAATGAGTATGAAATTTGGCACAGGGCAACGCTATGGACAGGAAAAGGTGTCCAAAAAGTTTGGAGTAAATTGGGCAAGGATAAATAGCACTTGCTTTGCAAAGTGCCATTTAGGGCAGAATGGGAAAATGATTTTTGGAGGATTATTTTTTAATATGGCAATGAAATGTTTTGCCATATTTGAGCAAGATATGACCCCAAAAGTTTATGAGAATTATTTGGGAATTTTTAGAATGACAGAGATATAGGTTGCTTCACAACCTAGGGCAAATAGGGTTATTCCTTTAATAGAAAAGGAAATTTCCCTGGAAAAAGAATATCGGGGTTAGGTCAAGGATGGAAATGGCAGGGTCTAGGGATGGTGATGAGGATGGCAAGCCACTATAAAACCTAGGAAGACATGATGTTCCCAAGTTTCAGAACCACATAGCCACAGAAAAGCAAATCAAATCAAGAAATCCAAGAAAATCAATGGAAAAAAGAAAAGGGTAAAATCCAGGCTGTTACAAGGCCGGCCAGCCCTAGGGGGCGAGCCAAGTGGGGGGATTCCCACTAGGACTCCTAGTCCTAGTCGGCCCCCCCTTCTTCCAACGGAGAGGGGGGAAGGGGGAAGAGGTGGAGAGGGAGAAGGAAAGGGGGGCCGCGCCCCCCAACCCTTGTCCAATTCGGAGCGCCACCTCTTGTGGCCTGTCTCCTCCTCTTCACTATGGCCCATGAGGCCCATTAACTTTCCTGGGGGGTTCCGGTGACCTCCCGGTACTCCAATAAATCCCTGAACCTGTTCGGAACCATTTCGGTGTCCGTATATAACTTTCCAATATATCAATCTTTACCTCTCGACCATTTCGAGACTCCTCGTCATGTCCGTGATCTCTTCGAGGACTCCGGACAATCTTTGGTCGCCAAAAACACATAACTCTTAATACAAATTGGAAAGGGGGCGTTTTGTGAATGCATTTAATAAAGAAAAAATATGAGGTGCATTTTTTGTATCGAACGTTAAAAATGCACCGTTTTGTGGGCCGTTTTGTGAACTAAATAGAAAAATCTGCACATTTAGTTTCATTTTTTCTTTCGTTTCTCCTTTTTCTTTTCTTTATTAAATGTGCAGATTTTTTAAAATTCATGATTTTTTTTCTAAATGATGGATTTTTTTCAAATTCTTGATATTTTTTCTTCAAAATCGGTGATTTTTTGAAAGCGTGATAAAGTTTTCTTAAAATTTCTTGAACTATTTCTCAAACCGGCGAACATTTTTTTGAAAACTAATGATTTTTCTCAGAATCAATGAATTAGTTTCAAATTTGTGAAAGAAAATCATTGAACTTTTTCAAATTTGTGAAATGTGATATTTTTCAAATTTTTATGGACTTGTTTTTCGAATTTGTGAACTCTTTTTCAAAATTGATGGACTTTTTTCATCTCTTTTTCAAATCAATGGACTTTCTTTGAACTAGTAATTATCTAAAAGTCAACTTGTAATTACCCCCCCCCCCTTCTCTCTTTTTTAATGAGTGTTCTTTGCAACAATGTACAACAGGAAATAGCGAACAAAAAAACTCAAGCGAGTGGGCATAGAGGGAGGTACCCAAGGGAAGCGCCAGCTACTCCTTATGGCTCCTGAAGCACCGAGAGGCTTCCTTACATGGAGTAGCGTCACACAAACTGACGCACACACCCCTCCGTCCTAGGCCTCACCCATTTATTTCTGTTCTTTCATGATTTTTATTTTAAAATTCTCCTCTTTTTTTTGAAATTCTTCCGCCCGGTTGGAGTACTAGAATGAGCATGTCCAGCTTCTAGCAAAATTTGGGTAAATTTTATGAATGTCCACAACTACATGATGTACAACAGAGGGGTTTTGGTTTAAGCAGAAGAGTCTATTTCATTACACTTTTTTTGCACATAAATCAAATGAACCCTAAAATACCACAATCATGATAGCAAGCATCCATACCAAGTTTTATCGAGTTTTGACATTTTATGCGGTTTCTACATTTTTTTCCGGTGAAAAACCCTAAAATACTGGTCGGACGTGACATAATGTGCGTTCGGTGTCCGTATTTGTTCAAAATTTGCGTGGAGTGCTAGAGTGGGCATGCAAAGCTTCTGGCAAAATTTGGTAAATTTTAGGAATGTCCACATGTACATCATGTACAACATAGGGGTTTCGGTTTAGGCGGAAGAGTCCGTCACATAACACTTTTATTTCGCATACATCGAATGAACCCAAAAAAAATTCCGCGGACTAGAATCATCGTGGCATGCATCTATGCCAAGTTTCATCAACATTTGACATTGTATGCATTTTTACTGTTTTCCCAATGAAAAAACCCCATAAATACTTACCAGGCGCCACGCAACATGCATTCGGTGTTGGAATTTGTTCAAATCTTACGTGGAGTACAGCTGTGGAGCCGCAGCCGCAGGAGCGCCCGGAGACTGCCCCCGACGAGCCGCTTGCTCCACCCTCCTCGCCAAGGGCGAACTCCCCGGCGAGGGAGAATGCTCCGACAAGGACGGGCACCGTACAGAATGGGCATGCCTAGATGATGGAAAATTTTGGCTACATTTTATGAATGTTCACAACTACATCATGTACAACGGAGGGGTTTTGGTTTAGGCGGAAGAGTCCATCTCATATCACTTTGTTTCCACGCACATCAAATGAACCCTGTTTTTTTCACACACTAGAATCATCATGGCATTGCATCCATGCCAATTTTCATTGAATTTTGATATTTTATGCATATTCTACGATTTTCCCGGTGAAAGAACCCTAAAATACTAGCCGAACGTGACGTAACGTGTGCCCGATGTCCGAATTCGTTCAAGTTTTGTGTGAAGTACTAGAATGGTCATGCCCAACTGCTTGCGAGAGTTGGGTAAATTTTATGAATGTCCACAAATACATCATGTACAACGGAGGAGTTTTCGTTAAGACGGAAGAATCCATCTCATAGTGTTTTTTTCACATATATCAAATTGACCCAAATGCGTTATGTATTTGGTGCATGTTGAAATACGGTTGACGAGTTTGAAATTGTTCACAAGTAAAATTTTCAAAGTTCATGATTTGAAAAATATCACAAGTTTGAATATTTTTTGTGAATTTTAAAATTGTTATGAGTATTTTTTTCTAAAAGTTCATGATTTTGTAAACATTTACGAATTTGAAAGTTGTTCACGAGTTATATTTTTTAAAATATTATGAATTCTAAAAAGTTCATTAGTTTGAAAAATGTTCACAAATTTGAAATTAGTCTGCGGATTTTAAAAATGTTTCACGAATTTCTGAAAAGTTTACAAACCCGAAAGAAAATCGTGAAAAATAAAAGTAAAAAAGAAATATGAAACGAAAATATGAAAAAAAAAGGAAAAATCGAGCGAAAAAACGTGCATAAAAAGCCAAAAGAAAAACCATCAGGAAAAACCACGATAAATAGAACCGGAATGGTAGACAACAACAAGAAGAAGATGTGAAACTATACACGACAATTGGTCTAAGCGAGGTGGTAACTCTGGTGGAACATAAATGTTAAGTTTTCTGGTTCGAATCCCCATTTGTGCAGTATTTTTTGAAGATAAAGAAAGGAAGAAAAAAAAAAGGTAAGTAGGTTGAGCCTATAACCTACGCTAGTATACAACATATACATACAAAAGTGTATAAAATTTATGAAAAGTCCATATTACCCTTTAAACGCTTTGTTGGGGGGTTGTGCCGAAGCACATCACGTTTTGTTTTTGCGAAGAACATAGATGCCTTGTTAATTACTTCCTCTAAATATAAGTCTTTTTACTGATTTCAATACGAACTACATACAAATGTATATAGACATATTTTTAAAGTATAGATTCACTCATTTTGTTTCATGTAGGTAGTCTATATTGGAATATTTAAAAGGACTTGTATTTAAGAATGCAGGGGAGTAGTAATTACTCTCTTGAGCCTTATCGCGCATGAAACCGACACAATATTATTTAGGATGAAAACTTAGGCTGCGTTTGGACTGGAGGACAGCGAAACAAAGGAATGAAAAAAAGTACAGGAAGTGAAGTTGGATAAACAGTGCAAACCATAGGACTCCAATATGGTGTTTCCTTTGGTTTGAGTAGATGTTATTTTTCCCATAAAAAGTATAGGTCGATGGCGCTTTCCTATGGAATGGGCAGAGCTGATTTCTGTCGAGCGAATATAATTACGTGAAATATTCGTATGGAAATTGGGCCTGCAGAATTCCTGTGAGATTTCCTTGCATCGAACACAGCCTTAGGCACAGTTCTGTACAAGGGAATCTCATAGGAAATTGGGCCTTAGAGCAACTCCAACGGATCGATTCAAACGGACATCACTTTTGTTCGTTTTTTGTTCGTTTTGGTCATCGGTCCGCGCGTCCGCGTCCGCTTTTTCGTTTGGGTTGGTCGGTACGCCCAACGGGAGGCAGGCGCATTTTGTGCATGTCCGCGTCGGCCTTCAGTCGAACACCTGGTGAGCGAGCTCTCGCATAGCCTCACCCCGCTCCCGTGCTGCAGCTCTCGCGTGTTCTGCGTGTCGCCGACGCCCGCTCGCCCCGGCCCCATGCCCGACGCTCGCCGTGCCCGCCGTAGCTCGCACCGGCCCCATGACCGCCGCAACCGCCTCGCTAGCTTGCTCCGCCCGCCGCAGCTCGCGCCCCGCCCCCCGCCGCGCTAGCTCCTCCTACTGTGTGGTGGGGCGCGGCCGTGCCGGGCGCGCAAGTTCCCGAGCCATGGCGAGCTCCTCCTGCTCCGGGGCGGGGCGAGACCGGGCCGGGCACGCGAGCTGCTGCTGCGTGCGGCACGGCGACGTCCAAGCAGGGCGAGCGCGGCGGCGTGGCAGAACCTGTGCCATGGCTAGCACGAGTGAGAGGAGAGAGAAAAAAATATATTCTATGAGTGGATGGCCGGTGGGCCACGCGGGACCGACAGCGGACGGAGGCGGACGAGAGAGACGCAGAAAGCGTCCGCTTTGTGTCCGCTTCGGACCCAAATATGTCTCAAATTTGGACCAGAATGGGTCCGTGCCGACACAAAGTGGACACAAAATAAAAATAAATCTTTGCGTTGGGCCGTCGTTTTTGTCCGCGCTGATCCAAATGGGCGGCGGCAGACAAAATGGGTGCTCCCATTGGAGTTGCTCTTAGGTTGTGTTTGGTGCAAGTGAATCTCACAGGAATTCTGCAGGCCCAGTTTGCACAGGAATATTTCACGTAATTCTGTTCGCTCGACAGGAACCAGCCCTGCCCATTCCACAAGAAAGCGCCATCGACCTGTACTTTTTACGGGGAAAAATAGCATCTACTCAAACCAAAGGAAACATCCTGTTGGAGTCCTATGATTTGCACTCTTCACCCAACTTCACTGCCTGTACTTTTTTTCATTGCTTTGTTTTGCTGTCCTCCAGTCCGAACGCAGCCTGAATTTAAAAAAACGTCCGTGTCAAGGGATTCAGAACTGACACGAGAATTCCGTAGTTGAGAAGACCAGTGTGAGATGAACAGAGTAGATTGATACGGTTGCTGCTTCTTTCGGCAAACTCGACGTGATCGCGGATGCCGAACCCTGCAAAGCAAAAGCATTGATATCTACTCCTACTGCAGTAGTATTGATCTTTACGAGCTAACTTGAGCCATTGAACCGTACTATAGTACAGTGGAAGCGAACTGGTGTTACTGCTAAATTTTCAGTTATCTTTTTTTTTTTTGCGGTTGAAATTTTCAGTTATCAGTACACACGGTACGTTGGGAGTCGAGCTTGGTTGCGCTCGACAGTCGCGCCGGCGGCGGCTGCTTGAGAGGAGGCTCGTATACACTCCTAATCCTAAACAAACAAAAATTACAAAAAGCTGAACACACCGTGTCGGTGTGCCAATGCATGCAGTACGGAAAGTAAAGTAAGCTACTGAAATCAAATATCATACTTCTGTTCACTTTTGTAAGTCCTTTAGGATAGCTGAAATTGAACTGTTTTAGTTGTTGTCTTAAATGTCTAAAAGGTCTTACAAAAGTGAACGGAGGGAGTATCAAAGATTGAGTGCTGATCCCGCTTGCCACGGGATGCCGTTGCGTCTCGGAGACCAGCTTATAAACTGCGTCCCCGTGGCGCACGCAAGCCCTGTGGTACTAAACGCGAATCGACCTGGGAACCACGGCTGGAGCTGTTCGAGAGGTTGGGTTGCATAAATATTATCATTGAATCTGACTCGTTGGAATTGATAAATGCATGCAAGGGG
>LR738713.1:61103080-61113940 GCA_902687465.1 Secale cereale | reverse complement strand
TCACAACGTAACTGGGTGATCATAAAGATGCTCTACAGGTGTCTCCGAAAGTATTCGTGGTGTTGGCATAGATCAAGATTAGGATTTGTCACTCCGAGTGTCGGAGAGGTATCTCTGGGCCCTCTCGGTAACACACATCACAATAAGCCTTGCAAGCAAAAAGACTAATGAGTTAGTCACGAGATGATGTGTTACGGAACGAGTAAAGAGACTTGCCGGTAACGAGATTGAACTAGGTATAGAGATACCGACGATCGAATCTCGGGCAAGTAACATACCGATGACAAAAGGAACAACGTATGTTGTTATGCGGTTTTGACCGATAAAAGATCTTCGTAGAATATGTAGGAGCCAATATGAACATCCAGGTTCCGCTATTGGTTATTGACCGGAGATGAGTCTCGGTCATGTCTACATAGTTCTCGAACCCGTAGGGTCCGCACGCTTAAACGCTTGATGACGATCAGTATTATGAGTTTATGAGTTTTGATGTACCGAAGGTAGTTCGGAGTCCCGGATGAGATCACGGACATGACGAGGAGTCTCGGAATGTCCGAGACATAAAGATTGATATATTGGACGACTATATTCGGACACCGGAAGTGTTCCGGAAAAGTTTCGGATTTAACGGGATTGCCGGAGGGGGTTACCGGAACCCCCTACGAGGGGGGATGGTCCATAGTGGGCCTTAAGGGAAAGAGAGAGGCAGCCCATAGGGCTGGCCGGCGCCCCACCTAGGGTTCCTAGTAGGACTAGGATTGGGGGGGGCGCCACCTCTCCTTTTTCCTTTCCCTCTCTTCCTTCTTTTGGTGATTCCTACTAGGAATAGGATTGCAATCCTATTCCTAGTAGGATTGCAACCCTAGCCGCACCAAACAAGGGCCGGCCGGCCTCCCCCCTGGCTCCTTTATATATGGGGGCAGGGGGGCACCCAAAGACACACAAGTTGAATTGTTTTAGCCGTGTGCGGTGCCCCCCTCCACAGAAACACACCTCGGTCATACCGTTGCAGTGCTTAGGCGAAGCCCTGCACCGGTGAATACATCATATCCGTCACCACGCCGTCGTGCTGACGAAACTCTCCTGTGAAGCTCAACTGGATCAAGAGCTCGTGGGACGTCATCAAGCTGAACGTGTGTTGAACGCGGAGGTGCCGTACGTTCGGTGCTTGATCGGTTGGATCGCGAAGAAGTTCGACAACATCAACCGCGTCACTTGACGCTTCCGCTCCCGGTCTACGAGGGTACGTAGACACACTCTCCCCTCTCGTTGCTATGCATCTAGTAGATAGATCTTGCGTGATCGTAGGAAAATTTTAAAATACTGCGTTCCCCAACAGTGGTATCAGAGCCAGGTCTATGCGTAGATGATATGCACGATTAGAACACAATGAGTTGTGGGCGATACTAGTCATACTGCTTACCAGCATGTCATACTTTGCTTCGGCGGTATTGTGAGATGAAGTGGCCCGGACCGACATTACGCGTACGCTTACGCGAGACTGGTTTCACCGTTACGAGCACTAGTTGCTTAAAGGTGACTGGCGGGTGTCTGTCTCTCTCACTTTAGCTGAATCAAGTGTGGCTACGCCCGGTCCTTGTGAAGGTTAAAACAGCACATACTTGACGAAACATCGTTGTGGTTTTGTATGTGTAGGTAAGAACGGTTCTTGCTAAGCCCGTAGCAGCCACGTAAAACTTGCAACAACAAAGTAGAGGACGTCTAACTTGTTTTTGCAGGGCATGTTGTGATGTGATATGGTCAAGACATGATGAGTTATACGGTTTTGTATGAGATGATCATGTTTTGTAAAGTTATCGGCAACTGGCAGGAGCCATATGGTTGTCGCTTTATTGTATGAAATGCAATCGCCATGTAATTGCTTTACTTTATCACTAAAAGGTAGCGATAGTCGTAGAAGCAATAGTTGGCGAGACGACAACGATGCTACGATGGAGATCAAGGTGTCGCGCCGGTGACGAAGGTGATCATAACGGTGCTTTGAAGATGGAGATCAAAAGCACAAGATGATGATGGCCATATCATGTCACATATTTTGATTGCATGTGATGTTTATCTTATTATGCTTCTTATTTTGCTTAGAACGACGGTAGCATTATAAGATGATCCCTTACTAAATTTCAAGGTATAAGTGTTCTCCCTGAGTATGCACCGTTGCGAAAGTTCGTCGTGCCGAGACACCACGTGATGATCGGGTGTGATAAGCTCTACGTTCAAATACAACGGGTGTAAGCCAGTTTTGCACACGCAGAATACTCGGGTTAAACTTGACGAGCCTAGCATATGCAGATATGGCCTCGGAACACTAGATACCGAAAGGTCGAGCGTGAATCATATAGTAGATATGATCAACATAAGATGTTCACCATTGAAACTACTCCATCTCACGTGATGATCGGACATGGTTTAGTTGATTTGGATCACGTGATCATTTAGATGACCGGAGGGATGTCTATCTAAGTGGGAGTTCTTTAATTAATATGATTAAATTGAACTTTAATTTATCATGAACTTAGTCCTAATAGTTATTGCATATCTATGTTATTGTAGATCAATGGCCCGTGCTACCGTTCCTTTGAATTTTAATGCATTCCTAGAGAAAGCTAAGTTGAAAGATGATGGTAGCAATTACACGGACTGGGTCCGTAACCTGAGGATTATCCTCATTGCTGCACAGAAAAATTATGTCCTTGAAGCACCGCTAGGTGACAAGCCCCCTCCCGCTAATGTGGACGCTTTGAACGTCTGGCAATCGCGGTCTGATGACTACACGATAGTTCAGTGTGCCATGCTTTACGGCTTAGAACTGGGACTTCAACGACGTTTTGAACGTCATGGACCATATGAGATGTTCCAGGAGTTGAAGTTAATATTTCAAGAAAATGCCCGGATTGAGAAATATGAGATTTCCAATAAATTCTACAGCTGCAAAATGGAGGAGAATAGTTCTATCAGTGAACACTTGCTCAGAATGTCTGGGTACTACAATCATATGACTCAACTTGGTTGCAAGGTTGACGAGGATAGTGTTATTGATAGAGTTCTTCAATCACTGCCACCAAGCTATAAAGGCTTTGTGATGAACTATAATATGCAAGGGATGCAAAAGACAATTCCCGAGCTCTTCGCCATGCTCAAAGCTGCGGAGGTAGAAATCAAGAAGGAGCATCAAGTGTTGATGGTTAACAAGACCACTAGTTTCAAGAAAAAGGGAAAGGGAAAGAAGGGGAACTTCAAAAAGAATAGCAAGACAGTTGCTACTTCCACGAAGAAACCCAAATCTGGAGCCAAGCCTGAAACTAAGTGCTTCTACTGCAAGGGGACTGGACACTGGAAGCGGAACTGCCCCAAGTATTTGGCGGATAAGAAGGATGGCAAGGTGAACAAAGGTATATGTGATATACATGTTATTGATGTGTACCTTACTAATGCTCGTAGTAGTACCTGGGTATTTGATACCGGTTCGGTTGCTAATATTTGTAACTCGAAACAGGGACTACGGATTAAACGAAGATTGGCTAAGGACGAGGTGACGATGCGCGTGGGAAACGGTTCCAAAGTCGATGTGATCGCCATCGGCACGCTACCTCTACATCTACCTTCGGGATTAGTTTTAGACCTAAATAATTGTTATTTGGTGCCAGCGTTGAGCATGAACATTATATCTGGATCTTGTTTGTTGCGAGACGGTTATTCATTTAAATCAGAGAATAATGGTTGTTCTATTTTTATGAATAATATCTTTTATGGTCATGCACCCTCAAAGAGTGGTCTATTCTTATTGGATCTCGATTGTAGTGATACACATATTCATAATATTGAAACCAAAAGATGCAAGGTTAATAATGATAGTGCAACTTATTTGTGGCACTGCCGTTTAGGTCATATTGGTGTAAAACGCATGAAGAAACTCCATAGTGATGGACTTTTGGAATCACTTGATTATGAATCACTTGGTGCTTGCGAACCATGCCTCATGGGCAAGATGACTAAAACTCCGTTCTCCGGAACTATGGAGCGAGCAACAGATTTGTTGGAAATCATACATACTGATGTATGTGGACCAATGAGTGTTGAAGCACGCGCGGGTATCGTTATTTTCTAACCTTCACTGATGATTTGAGCAGATATGGGTATATCTACTTAATGAAGTACAAGTCTAAAACATTTGAAAAGTTCAAAGAATTTCAGAGTGAAGTAGAGAATCATCGTAACAAGAAAATAAAGTTTCTACGATCTGATCGTGGAGGAGAATATTTGAGTTACGAGTTTGGTCTTCATTTGAAACAATGTGGAATAGTTTCACAACTCACGCCACCTGGAACACCACGGCGTAATGGTGTATCCGAACGTCGTAACCGTACTTTATTAGATATGGTACGATCTATGATGTCTCTTACCGATTTACCACTATCGTTTTGGGGTTATGCTTTAGAGACAGCTGCATTCACGTTAAATAGGGCACCATCTAAATCCGTTGATACGACACCTTATGAACTATGGTTTGGCAAGAAACCAAAGTTGTCGTTTCTTAAAGTTTGGGGCTGCGATGCTTATGTGAAAAAGCTTCAACCTGATAAGCTCGAACCCAAGTCGGAGAAATGTGTCTTCATAGGATACCCAAAAGAGACTGTTGGGTACACCTTCTATCACAGATCCGAAGGCAAGATATTCGTTGCTAAGAATGGATCCTTTCTAGAGAAAGAGTTTCTCTCGAAAGAAGTGAGTGGGAGGAAAGTAGAACTTGATGAGGTAATTGTACCTTCTCCCGGATTGGAAAGTAGTACATCACAGAAAATTGTTCCAGTGGTTCCTACACCAATCAGTGAGGAAGTTAATGATAATGATCATGAAACTTCGGATCAAGTTTCTGCTGAACGTCGTAGATCAACCAGAGTACGTTCCGCACCAGAGTGGTACGGCAACCCAGTTCTAGAAATCATGTTACTAGACCATGATGAACCTACGAACTATGAGGAAGCGATGATGAGCCCAGATTCCGCAAAATGGCTTGAAGCCATGAAATCTGAGATGGGATCCATGTATGAGAACAAAGTGTGGACTTGGGTTGACTTGCCCGATGATCGGCAGGCCATCGAAAATAAATGGATCTTCAAGAGGAAGACCGACGCAGACGGTAATGTTACTGTTTACAAAGCTCGACTTGTTGCGAAAGGTTTTCGATAAGTTCAAGGAGTTGACTACGATGAGACTTTCTCACCTGTAGCGATGCTTAAGTCTGTCCGAATCATGTTAGCAATTGCCGCATTTTATGATTATGAAATCTGGCAAATGGATGTCAAAACTGCATTCCTGAATGGATATCTCAAAGAAGAGTTGTATATGATGCAACCATAAGGTTTTATCGATCCAAAAGGTGCTAACAAAGTATGCAAGCTCCAGCGATCCATCTATGGACTGGTGCAAGCATCTCGGAGATGGAATATACGCTTTGATGAGGTGATCAAAGCATATGGTTTTATGCAGACTTTTGGAGAAGCCTGTATTTACAAGAAAGTGAGTGGGAGCTCTGTAGCATTTCTAATATTATATGTGGATGACATATTGTTGATTGGAAATGATATAGAATTTCTGGATAGCATAAAAGGATACTTGAATAAGAGTTTTTCAATGAAAGACCTCGGTGAAGCTGCTTATATATTAGGCATCAAGATCTATAGAGATAGATCAAGACGCTTAATTGGACTTTCACAAAGCACATACCTTGATAAGATTTTGAAGAAGTTCAAAATGGATCAGTCAAAGAAAGGGTTCTTGCCTGTATTACAAGGTGTGAAGTTGAGTAAGACTCAATGCCCGACCACTGCAGAAGATAGAGAGAAAATGAAAGTCATTCCCTATGCCTCAGCCATAGGATCTATCATGTATGCAATGCTGTGTACCAGACCTGATGTGTGCCTTGCTATAAGTCTAGCAGGGAGGTACCAAAGTAATCCAGGAGTGGATCACAGGACAGCGGTCAAAAACATCCTAAAGTATCTGAAAAGAACAAAGGATATGTTTCTCGTGTATGGAGGTGACAAAGAGCTCGTCGTAAACGGTTACGTCGATTCTAGCTTTGACACTGATCCAGATGACTCAAAGTCACAAACCGGATATGTATTTTTATTGAACGGTGGAGCTGTCAGTTGGTGCAGTTCCAAGCAGAGCGTCGTGGCGGGATCTACGTGTGAAGCGGAATACATAGCTGCTTCGGAAGTAGCAAATGAAGGAGTCTGGATGAAGGAGTTCATATCCGATCTAGGTGTAATACCTAGTGCATCGGGTCCAATGAAAATCTTTTGTGACAACACTAGAGCCATAGCCTTGGCGAAGGAATCCAGGTTTCACAAGAGAACAAAGCACATCAAAAGACGCTTCAATTCCATCCGCGATCTAGTCAAGGAAGGAGACATAGAGATTTGCAAAATACATACGGATCTGAATGTTGCAGACCCGTTGACTAAGCCTCTTCCACGGGAAAAACATGATCAGCACCAAGACTCCATGGGTGTGAGGATCATCACTTTGTAATCTAGATTATTGACTCTAGTTCAAGTGGGAGACTGAAGGAAATATGCCCTAGAGGCAATAATAAAGATGTTATTTGTATTTCCTTATATCATGATAAATGTCTTTTATTCATGCTAGAATTGTATTAACCGGAAACTTAGTACATGTGTGTATACATAGACAAAACAGTATGTCCCTAGTATGCCTCTACTAGACTAGCTCATTGATCAAAGATGGTTATGTTTCCTAGCCATAGACATGAGTTGTCATTTGATCAACGGGATCACATCATTAGGAGAATGATGTGATGGACAAGACCCATCCGTTAGCATAGCACTATGATCGTTTAGTTTTACTGCTATTGCTTTCTTCATGACTTATACATGTTCCTATGACTATGAGATTATGCAACTCCCGAATACCATAGGAACACCTTGTGTGCTATCAAACATCACAACGTAACTGGGTGATCATAAAGATGCTCTACAGGTGTCTCCGAAAGTATTCGTGGTGTTGGCATAGATCAAGATTAGGATTTGTCACTCCGAGTGTCGGAGAGGTATCTCTGGGCCCTCTCGGTAACACACATCACAATAAGCCTTGCAAGCAAAAAGACTAATGAGTTAGTCACGAGATGATGTGTTACGGAACGAGTAAAGAGACTTGCCGGTAATGAGATTGAACTAGGTATAGAGATACCGACGATCGAATCTCGGGCAAGTAACATACCGATGACAAAAGGAACAACGTATGTTGTTATGCGGTTTTGACCGATAAAAGATCTTCGTAGAATATGTAGGAGCCAATATGAACATCCAGGTTCCGCTATTGGTTATTGACCGGAGATGAGTCTCGGTCATGTCTACATAGTTCTCGAACCCGAAGGGTCCGCACGCTTAAACGCTTGATGACGATCGGTATTATGAGTTTATGAGTTTTGATGTACCGAAGGTAGTTCGGAGTCCCGGATGAGATCACGGACATGACGAGGAGTCTCGGAATGTCCGAGACATAAAGATTGATATATTGGACGACTATATTCGGACACCGGAAGTGTTCCGGAAAAGTTTCGGATTTAACGGGATTGCCGGAGGGGGTTACCGGAACCCCCTACGAGGGGGGATGGTCCATAGTGGGCCTTAAGGGAAAGAGAGAGGCAGCCCATAGGGCTGGCCCGCGCCCCACCTAGGGTTCCTAGTTGGACTAGGATTGAGGGGGGCGCCACCTCTCCTTTTTCCTTTCCCTCTCTTCCTTCTTTTGGTGATTCCTACTAGGAATAGGATTGCAATCCTATTCCTAGTAGGATTGCAACCCTAGCCGCACCAAACAAGGGCCGGCCGGCCTCCCCCCTTCCTCCTTTATATATGGGGGCAGGGGGGCACCCAAAGACACACAAGTTGACTTGTTTTAGCCGTGTGCGGTGCCCCCCTCCACAGAAACACACCTCGGTCATACCGTTGCAGTGCTTAGGCGAAGCCCTGCACCGGTGAATACATCCATCACCACGCCGTCGTGCTGACGAAACTCTCCCGTGAAGCTCAACTGGATCAAGAGCTCGTGGGACGTCATCAAGCTGAACGTGTGCTGAACGCGGAGGTGTCGTACGTTCGGTGCTTGATCGGTTGGATCACGAAGAAGTTCGACAACATCAACCGCGTCACTTGACGCTTCCGCTCCCGGTCTACGAGGGTACGTAGACACACTCTCCCCTCTGGTTGCTATGCATCTAGTAGATAGATCTTGCGTGATCGTAGGAAAATTTTAAAATACTACGTTCCCCAACAGTAACAAGTAACAATAAATTTCAGCACACTATAAAAGTTTTCCTTACCAAATTCCACTTACCAAAGGCGCTTCACTCCCCAGCAACGGCGCCAGAAAAGAGTCTTGATGACCCACAAGTGTAGGGAATCTATCATAGTCCTTTCGATAAGTAAGAGTGTCGAACCCAACGAGGAGCACAAGGAAATGATAGGCAGTTTTCAGTAAGGTATTTTCTGCAAGCACTGAAATTGTAGGTAACAGGTAGTTTTGTGATAAGATAATTGGTAGCAAGTGACAAACGGTAAAAGTAAATAGGTGCAGCAAGGTGGCCCAATCCTTTTTGTAGCAAAGGACAAGCCTGGACAAACTCTTATGCAAAGTAAAGCGCTCCCGAGGACATATGGGAATTATCGTCGAGCTAGTTTTCATCACGATCATCTGATTCGCGTTCGGTACTTTGATAATTTGGTATGTGGGTGGACCGCTGCTTGGGTGTTGCCCTTACTTGGACAAGCCTCCCACTTATGATTAACCTCTAATGCAAGCATCCGCAACTACAAAAGAATTATTAAGGTAAACCTAACCATAGCCTGAAACATATGGATCCAAATCAGCCCCTTACGAAGCAACGCATAAACTAGGGTTTAAGCTTCTGTCACTCTAGCAACCCATCATCTACTTATTACTTCCCAATGCCTTCCTCTAGGCCCAAATAATGGTAAAGTGTCATGTAGTCGACGTTCACATGACACCACTAGAGGAGAGACAACATACATCTCATCAAAATATCGAACGAAGACCAAATTCACATGACTACTAATAGCAAGACTTCTCCCACGTCCTCAGGAACAAAAGTAACTACTCACAAGACATAATATTGTTCATGATCATAGGGGTATTAATATACATAATGGATATGAACATATGATCTTCCACCAAATAAACCAACTAGCATCAACTACAAGGAGTAATCAACACTACTAGCAACCCACAGGTACCAACTGAGGTTTGGATACAAAGATTTGCTACAAGAAATGAACTAGGGTTTGAGAGGAGATGGTGCTGGTGAAGATGTTGATGAAGATAGCTCTCCCCAAGATGGGAGAGTTGTTGGTGATGACGGCGGTGACGATTTCCCCCTCCCGGAGGGAAGTATCCCCGGCATAACAGCTCTGCTGGAGCCCTAGATTGGTTTCCGCCTCGGTTCCACCTCGAGACGGTGGCGTCTGGTCCCGAAAGCCTCCTCCTTATTTTTTCCAGGCCAAAACGCTTCATATAGGAGAAGATGGGCACCTGGGGCTCACCGGCTGGCCCTCGAGGCAGGGGGGCGCGCCCTGGGAAGGGGGGGCGCCCCCCACCCTCGAGGCCAGCCAGTGGCCCCTCTCGTGGGTTTCTTCCGCCAGATATTTTTTATATTTGTCGAAACAATGTTCTGTGGAGTTTCGGGACTTTTGGAGTTGTGCAGAATAGGTTTCCAGAGTTTGCTCCTTTTCCAGCCCAGAATTCCAGCTGCCGGCATTCTCCCTCTTCATGTAAACCTTGTAAAATAAGAGAGAAAAGGCATAAGTATTGTGACAAAACATGTATGAACAGCCCATAATGCAATAAATATCAACTTATAAGCATGATGCAAAATGGACGTATCAAACCACAATGAAACCTATATCCAACTGAGTATGGCGTACTAACGAGCATGAAGATAAGACTACATAGGAGCATAGCATGACTACTAGCATCATAAGTAAATACCATGCAAGAACATAACAAGAACGCTACCAAGTAAGCATGTAACCAACTAGATGCAACGGAACATGCATATCAGCGGTACTAGATAACAGACGACAAACATGCATCAGTATGAACATCACTAATACCAGCATATACTTCTACTACCAAGAAAAACATATGAACATGATACTAGCAAGTAGTACAAGATAACAAGAAGCATCGGAACATAGCATGAAAGTGAACATGAATCCACGATCAAAACGAAACAACGACAACAACAGAAAACCAGCAGGCATATAACGAGAAAACTTTAATTAAATATTCAAGTAGAAACCATGGCTACTGCATGGATATCATACAAGTGGTTGTTGTGGCTTGCCTGGGGGTCATGGAGACTCCGTGAAGAAGTGCGGTGAAGCCACGGAACAAAACGCCGGATGGTTCTCTCTCGGAGGGGGCTGATTAGAGGCAAGGGCATAATGGTCATTTTCACAGTATGAACACCTAGTGAAAATGGTACCAACCGAAAGAGCTCGACGAGACAAAGACGTGAGCGTTGGTTACACCTCGATCGGAGTTACGGTTGCGGAGATACGAGGAGTTGAAGGAGAGGGACCAATCTGTGAATATTTTTATCACCAACGGGTCCCTGAGTGGATAAGGCAGAAACAGTTTTGAGAAAATACGCTTTCTGACTTAGAAAACGTACTTCGGGCCAAAGTAGAAACAAAATACGCTTTTAGAAAGAGGAAAATGTACTCTAGGAAAGAGTGTTTCCACTTGCCACGTGGGATGGAGGGGGTGTGCCACTACGCGTGGGGCCCAGGCGCGGGG
>LR738713.1:61076527-61091059 GCA_902687465.1 Secale cereale | reverse complement strand
TGACTCAGCCAACAGTTGTTCAAGTTCATTATTATCCGGTTAAACTTGAATACAATAAGTTGAGTCATAATAAAAGAACCTGATGAAACTACAATGCATGAACATGATATCAACATAAGCATGGAGGTGCAACATAATCATCGAGCATAACCACAATGAAACCTATATCCAACTGAGCATGGCGTACTAACGAACATGAAGATAACACTACACATGAACATAGCATGACTACTAGCATCATAAGTAATTACCATGCAAGAACATAACAAGAACACTACCAAGTAAGCATGTAACCAACTAGCTGCAACCGAACATGCATATCAACGATACTAGATAGCAGACGACAAACATGGATCAGTATAAACATCACTACTACCAGCATATACTTCTACTACCAAGAAAAACATATGAACATGATACTAGCAAGTAGTACAAGATAACAAGAAGCATCGGAACATAGTATGAAAGTGAACATGACTCCACGATCAAAACGAAACAACGACAACAGCAGCAAACCAGCCGTCATATAACGAGCAAACTTTTATTAAATATTCAAGTACAAAACCATGGCTACTGCATGTCTATCATGCAAGTGGCTGTTGTGGCTTGCCTGGGGGTCATGGAGACTCCGGGAAGAAGTGTGGTGAAGCCACGGAACGAAACGCCGGATGATTCTCTCTTGGAGGGGGCTGATTAGAGGCAATAACACAAAAAGAGCTCGACAAGACGAAGACGTGAGCGTTGGTTTCACCTTGGTCGGAGTTACGGTTGCGAAGATACGAGGAGTTGAAGGAGAGGGGCCAATCTATGAATATTTTTATCACCAACGGGTCCCTGAGTGGATAGGGCAGATACCATTTTGAGAAAATATGCTTTCTGACTTAGAAAACATACTTTGGGCCGAAGTAGAAACAAAATATGCTTTCAGAAAGAGGAAAATGTACTCTGGGAAAGTGTGTTTCCACTTGCCACGTGGGATGGAGGGGGTGTGCCACTACGCGTGGGGCCCAGGCGCAAGGGGGAGGGCATGGGCGCTCGTCTTCTACCTCCTCCCTTTGTCCCAATCAAGACAGAGGAGGAGCAGGGGGGCGGCGTCGGCGAGGGGCCCGGGCGGCTCCGGCCATTTCCTGCCCAGCCGAGGCCACCAGCGGGTGCGGGATGGTGCGGCGTGTCTGTCCAGGGGGTCGGCCGGCTCCGAGGAGAAGAGGAGGACGCGGGGCGGAGGAGGACCGAGGGGAGGCAGAGACGGTCGGTCGCGGTGATGCTCGGCGCCACGGGCTGCTCTGGTGTGGGTTGAGGGGGTCGGGCGGTTCGTGGGGAGGAGAGGGGCTCTCTGGAGGTGGAGGGAAGGCAAGAGGAGGCATGTGGTGCTCGGGATAGCTCGGACTCCGGCGAACACCGCGAACGAACGGCGAACTCCGGCGAGTTTGGAGCACTCTGGTGAGCAAATGAGGCGGAGGAGAGGCTTAGGATCTGCGGAACACCTCGGGTGTCCTTATATAGGCTGAGGGGAGGGCTCAAGAGCACTCGAGAAGCTCCGGCCAACATGACAAAAATGGAGCAGAGGAGGCTAGCGTCACGGAGAGCTCGACGGCGACGCGACCAAGGCGAGTCCGGACGGGGCAGCGATGCAGGGAGATGCAGACGAGCACGGGCGAGCTAGAGGACATGATGTGGACATGAGAGGCACATGGAACGGACGAGAACAGGGGTGGGAACACTCTAGAGCGCGTGTTTGGCTGGTCATGACCCGTGGTCACCACGTGAGCTGGTCCGAATGGCGCGTTCTGGCCAAGCCGTCCATGTCTAAAAGAATGACCATAGTGCCCTGAGTTCAAAGGCGGTAAAAACTCGGTCCAGGGGCAAAGAAGAGAAACACAGGAGGGGCCAAAACATTGTGACAGCAAGGTGTTTGTGCTGCGGGGAGACAAACACAGAAGGAGATAGACTCGGGGCTTTGGCATGGTGAGATCACACACTAAGATTATCACCTATGTAAAGTTTTGAACTCATTAGGATGAATAAAATGGTACTTTTTGTACAATGCACCCTAATGGCCGGAATTAGAGATTTGGATGATGCACTCACATGATGATGCAAGTGTTGGAAATATGCCCTAGAGGCAATAATAAAAGTATTATTACTATATTTCCTTGTTCATGATAATCATCTGTTATTCATGCTTGAATTGTATTGTACGGAAATAGCGATACATGTGTGAATACACAGAACACAATGAGTCCCTGGTAAGCCTCTAGTTACCAGTTCGTTGATCAACAGATGGTCACGGTTTCCTGACCATGGACATAGGATGTCAGTGATAACGGGATCACATCATTAGGTGTCATTAGGAGAATGATGTGATGGACAAGACCCAATCTTGAGCATAGCACGAGATCGTATAGTTCGTAATGCATAAGCTTTTCGGTGTCAAGTATTTGTTCCTTAGACCATGAGGTTGTACAACTCCCGGATGCCGTAGGAATACTTTGGGTGTGCCAAACGTCACAACGTAACTGGGTGACTATAAAGGTACGCATCGGGTATCTCTGAAAGTGTCTGTTGAGTTGGTACGAACCGAGACTGGAATGTTGTCACTCCGTATGACGGAGAGGTACCTCTGGGCCCACTCGGTAAGACATCATCAAAATGAGCTCAATGTGACTAAGTAGTTAGTCACGGGATGATGGATTACGGATCGAGTAAAGAGACTTGCCATGACGAGATTGAACAAGGTATCGGGAATACCGACGATCGAATCTCGGGCAAGTACCGTACCGATGGACAAAGGGAATAACATACGGGATTGAGTGAATCCTTGACACGGTGGTTCATCCGATGAAGATCATCGAGGAACACATGGGAACCAACATGGGTATCCAGATCCCGCTGTTGGTTATTGACCGGAGAGTGGTCTCGGTCAAGTCTGCGTGTCTCCCGAACCCGTAGGGTCTACACACTTAAGGTTCGGTAACGCTAGGGTCGTAGAGATACATGCACGTGGAAACCCGAAAGTTGTTTGGAGACCCGGATGAGATCTCGGATGTCACGAGGAGTTCCGGAATAGTTCGGAGGTAAAGATTGATATATAGGAAGTCAGGTTTCGGCCATCGGGTGATCTCCGGGGGTCACCGGGAGTGTCCCGGTACCACCGGAGGGGCCCCGAGGGTCCATCGGGTGGGGCCACCCATCCCGGTGGGGCCCCTAGGCTGCAAGGGGGAAGTGTCCAGCCCTAATGGGCCGGCGCACCACTTGGGCCCTCCTCCCCCATGCGCCTAGGGTTGAAACCCTAGGGGGGAGGGGGCGCCACTTGCCTTGGGGGGCAAGGACTCCCCCCTGGCCGCCGCCCCCCCTTGCAGATTGGATCTGCATGGGCTGGCGCACCCCCCTGGCCCCCTATATATATGTGGGGGGGAGGGCAGCCGCACCCTTGCCCTGGCGCCTCTCCCCCTCCCGTCACACCTCCGTCTCCTCAACGCAGGGCGCCCGGCAAAGCCCTGCTGCAATCTCCACTGCATCCACCACCACGCCGTTGTGCTGTTGGATCTCTGACGACTTCTCCTCCCCCCTTGCTGGATCAAGAAGGAGGTGACGTTGCTGTACCGGACGTGTGTTGAACGCGGAGGTGCCGTCCGTTCGGCGCTAGATCATCGGTGACGAAGAACGCGAAGAGTACGACTACTTCATCCACGCTTCTTCGAAAGCTTCCACACACGATCTACATAACGGTATGTAGATGCACTCTTATTTGCTCGTTGCTAGATGTCTCCTTAGTTGGATCTTGGTGAAAGCGTAGAAATTTTTTGAATTCTGCTACGTTCCCCAACAGTGGCATCTGAGCTAGGTCTTATGCGTAGCATCTTGCACGAGTAGAACACAAAGCAGTTGTGGGCGTTTGGGTTTGTTCAACTTTCTTGCCGTTACTAGTCAATCTTGATTCGGCGGTATTGTAGGATGAAGCGGCCCGGACCGACTTTACACGTACACTTACGTGAGACTGGTTCCACCGACAGACATGCACTAGATGCATAAGGTGGCTGGCGGGTGTCTGTCTCTCCTACTTTAGTCGGATCGGATTCGATGAAAAGGGTCCTTATGAAGGGTAAATAGAAATTGACAAATCACGTTGTGGTTTTGGCGTAGGCAAGAAACGTTCTTGCTAGAAATCCTATAGAATCCACGTAAAACTTGCAACAACAATTAGAGGACGTCTAACTTGTTTTTGCAGCATGTGCTATGTGACGTGGTATGGCCAAAACGAAGATGTGATGAATGATATATGTGATGTATGAGATTGATCATGTTTTTGTAATAGGGAATCACGACTTGCATGTCGATGAACTTGACAACCGGCAGGAGCCATAGGAGTTGTCTTAATTATTGGACCTGCGTGTCACTGAATAACGCCATGTAATTACTTTACTTCATTGCTAAACGTTAGCTATAGTAGTAGAAGTAATAGTTGGCGTGACGACTTCTTCAAGACACGATGATGAAGATCATGGTGTCGAGCCGGTGACAAGATGATCATGGTGCCCCGAAGATGGAGATCCAAGGAGCAGGATGATATTGGCCATATCATGTCACTTTAATTGATAGCATGTGATGTTTATCATGTTTATGCATCTTGTTTACTTAGAACGACGGTAGTAAATAAGATGATCTCTCACTAAAAATTTCAAGAATAGTGTTCCCCCTAACTGTGCACCGTTGCTAAAGCTCGTTGCTCCGAAGCACCACGTGATGATCGGGTGTGATAGGTTCTAACGTTCGCATACGACGGGTGTAAGCCAGATTTACACACGCAATACACTTAGGGTTTACTTGACGAGCCTAGCATGTACAGACATGGCCTCGGAACACGGAAGACCGAAAGGTCGAACACGAGTCATATAGAAGATACGATCAACATGAAGATGTTCACCATTGATGACTAGTCCGTCTCACGTGATGATCGGACACGGGCTAGTCGATTCGGATCGTGTATCACTTAGATGACTAGAGAGATGTCATTCTGAGTGGGAGTTCATTAAAATTTGATTAAGATGAACTTAATTATCATGAACTTAGTCTAAATTCTTTACAATATCTCTTGTAGATCAAATGGCCCACGCTCCAGTTTCCCTCAACTTCAACGCGTTCCTAGAGAAAACCAAGCTGAAAGACGATGGTAGCAACTATACGGATTGGGTCCGTAACCTGAGGATTATCCTCATAGCTGCCAAGAGATCATATGTCCTTGAAGCACCGCTAGGTGATGCACCTCCTCCCGATGCGGCCCAAGACGTTTTGAACGTCTGGCAGTCGCGTAGTGATGATTACTCCCTGGTTCAGTGCGGCATGCTTTACAGCTTAGAGTCGGGGCTCCAAAAACGTTTTGAGCACCACGGAGCATATGAGATGTTCGAAGAGCTAAAAATGGTTTTCCAAGCTCATGCCCGAGTCGAGAGATATGATGTCTCCGACGCATTCTATAGCTGTAAGATGGAGGAGAACAGTTCTGTCAGTGAGCACATCCTCAAGATTTCTGTATTGCACAACCGCTTGTCTCAGCTGGGTATGAATCTCCCAGATGAAGCGGTCGTTGACAGAATCCTCCAGTCGCTCCCACCAAGCTTCAAGAGCTTCGTGTTGAACTTCAATATGCAGGGGATGGAGAAGTCCATTCCCGAGGTGTATTCGGTGCTGAAATCATCAGAGGTGGATATCAAGAAAGAACATCAAGTGTTGATGGTCAATAAAACCACTAAGTTCAAGAAAGGCAAGGGTAAGAAGAACTTCAAGAAGGACGACAAGGGAGTTGCCGCGCCCGGCAAGCCTGTTGCCGGGAAGAAGCCAAAGTATGGACCCAAGCCTGAGACAGAGTGCTTTTATTGCAAGGGAACGGGTCACTGAAAGCGGAACTGCCCCAAATATTTAACAGACAAGAAGGTCGGCAACGTCAAAGGTATATATGATATACATGTTATTGATGTGTACCTTACCAGCACTCGTAGTAGCTCCTGGGTATTCGATACCGGTGCAGTTGCTCACATTTGTAACTCAAAACAGGAGCTGCGGAATAAACGGAGACTGGCGAAGGATGAGGTGACGATGCGCGTCGGGAATGGTTCCAAGCTCGATGTGATTGCCGTCGGCACGCTGCCTCTACATCTACCCTCGGGATTAGTTTTAAGCCTTAATAATTGTTATTTAGTACCAGCTTTGAGCATGAACATTGTGTCTGGATCTTGTCTTATGCGAGATGGCTACTCTTTCAAATCGGAGAATAATGGTTGTTCTATTTATTTGAGAGATATGTTTTATGGTCATGCCCCGCTGGTCAATGGTTTATTTTTGATGAATCTCGAACATGATGATACACATATTCATAGTGTAGATGCCAAAAGATGTAAAGTTGATAATGATAGTCCCACATACTTGTGGCATTGCCACCTTGGTCATATTGGTGTCAAACGTATGAAGAAGCTCCATTCAGATGGACTTCTAGAGTCTCTTGATTATGAATCATTTGACACGTGCGAACCATGCCTCTTGGGCAAGATGACCAAGACTCCGTTCTCCGGAACAATGGAGCGAGCAACCAACTTGTTAGAAATCATACATACCGATGTGTGCGGTCCAATGAGTGTTGAGGCTCGCGGAGGCTATCGTTATGTTCTCACCCTCACAGATGACTTGAGTAGATATGGGTATATCTATTTGATGAAACACAAGTCTGAGACCTTTGAAAAGTTCAAGGAATTTTAGAATGAGGTTGAGAATCAACGTGACAGAAAAATAAAGTTCTTACGATCAGATCGTGGGGGTGAATATTTAAGTCATGAATTTGGCACACACACCTTAGGAACTGTGGAATTGTTTCACAATTGACACCGCCCGGAACACCTCAACGTAACGGTGTGTCCGAACGTCGAAATCGTACTCTGTTGGACATGGTGCGATCTATGATGTCCCTCACCGATTTACCGCTATCTTTTTGGGGCTATGCTTTAGAGACTGCCGCATTCACTTTAAATAGGTCTCCGTCAAAATCCGTTGAGACGACTCCGTATGAACTTTGGTTTGGCAAGAAACCGAAGCTGTCATTTCTAAAAGTTTGGGGTTGCGATGCTTATGTCAAGAAACTTCAACCTGAAAAGCTCGAACCCAAATCGGAAAAATGCGTCTTCATAGGATACCCAAAGGAAACGATTGGGTACACCTTCTACCACAGATCCGAAGGCAAAGTCTTTGTTGCCAAGAATGGATGCTTACTGGAGAATAAGTTTCTCTCGAAAGAACTGAGTGGGAGGGAAGTAGAACTTGATGAGGTGATAGTCACCCCTCCTGGACCGGAAAGTGGCGCAGTGCAGGAAACTGTTCCTGAGGTGCCTGCACCGACAAGGGAGGAAGTTGATGATAATGATCATGAAGAAACAGATCAAGTTACTACTGAACTTCGAAGGTCCACGAGGGCACGTTCCGCACCAGAGTGGTACGGCAACCCTGTCCTGGAAATCATGTTGTTAGACAACGGTGAACCTTCAAACTATGAAGAAGCGATGGCGGGCCCGGATTCCAATAAATGGCTTGGAGCCATGAAATCCGAGATAGAATCCATGTATGAAAACAAAGTATGGACTTTGGTGGACTTGCCTGTTGATAGGCATGCCATAGAAAACAAATGGATATTTAAGAAGAAGACAGACGCGGATGGTAATGTGACCATCTATAAGGCTCGGCTTGTCGCTAAGGGTTATCGACAAGTTCAAGGGATTGACTACGACGAGACTTTCTCTCCCGTGGCGATGCTGAAGTCAGTCAGAATCATGTTAGCTATTGTCGCATTCTATGATTATGAGATATGGCAAATGGACGTCAAAACAGCATTCCTTAATGGCTTCCTCAAGGAAGAGTTGTATATGATGCAACCGGAAGGTTTTGTCGATCCAGTGAACGCTAACAAGGTATGCAAGCTCCAGCGCTTGATTTACGGGCTGGTGCAAGCATCTCGGAGTTGGAATATTCGCTTTAATGATGTGATCAAAGCGTTTGGCTTTATACAGACTTATGGAGAAGCCTGTATCTACAAGAAAGTGAGTGGGAGCTCTGTGGCATTTCTCATATTATATGTGGATGCCATATTGCTGACGGGAAATGATATAGAATTCTTGGAAAATGTAAAGGCCTACTTGAATAAAAGTTTTTCAATGGAGGACCTTGGAGAAGCTGCTTACATATTAGGCATCAAAATCTATAGAGATAGATCAAGACGCCTCATTGGTCTTTCACAAAGTACATACCTTGACAAGATATTGAAGAAGTTCAATATGGATCAGTCAAAGAAAGGATTCTTGCCTGTTTTGCAAGGTATGAGATTGAGCAAGGCTCAGTCGCCGACCACGGCAGAAGATAGAGAAAAGATGAGTGTCATTCCTTATGCCTCGGCCATAGGTTCTATCATGTATGCCATGCTGTGTACCAGACCTGATGTGAACCTTGCCATAAGTTTGGTAGGGAGGTACCAAAGTGATCCCGGTACGGAACACTAGACAGCGGTCAAGAACATCCTGAAGTACCTGAAAAGGACTAAGGATATGTTTCTCGTTTATGGAGGTGACGAAGAGCTCGTCGTAAAGGGTTACGTCGATGCTAGCTTCGACACAGATCTGGATGACTCTAAGTCACAAACCGGATACGTGTATATTTTGAATGGTGGGGCAGTCAGCTGGTGCAGTTGCAAGCAGAGCGTCGTGGCGCATTCTACATGTGAAGCGGAGTACATAGCTACTTGCGAAGCAGCACAGAAAGGAGTCTGGATGAAGGAGTTCATCACCGACCTAGGAGTCATTCCAAGCGCGTCAAGCCCGATGACTCTCTTCTGTGACAACACTGGTGCTATTGCTATTACCAAGGAGCCCAGGTTTCACAAGAAGTCCAAGCACATCAAGCGCCATTTCAACTCCATCCGGAATTATGTTCAAGATGGAGACATAGATATTTGTAAATTGCATACGGATCTGAATGTTGCAGACCCGTTGACTAAACCTCTTCCACGGGCAAAACATGATCAACACCAGAACTCTATGGGTGTTCGATTCATCACAATGTAACTAGATTATTGACTCTAGTGCAAGTGGGAGACTGTTGGAAATATGCCCTAGAGGCAATAATAAAAGTATTATTACTATATTTCCTTGTTCATGATAATCATCTGTTATTCATGCTTGAATTGTATTGTACGGAAACAACGATACATGTGTGAATACACAGAACACAATGAGTCCCTGGTAAGCCTCTAGTTACCAGTTCGTTGATCAACAGATGGTCACGGTTTCCTGACCATGGACATAGGATGTCAGTGATAACGGGATCACATCATTAGGAGAATGATGTGATGGACAAGACACAATCCTGAGCATAGCACGAGATCGTATAGTTCGTAATGCATAAGCTTTTCGGTGTCAAGTATTTGTTCCTTAGACCATGAGGTTGTACAACTCCCGGATGCCGTAGGAATACTTTGGGTGTGCCAAACGTCACAACGTAACTGGGTGACTATAAAGGTACGCATCGGGTATCTCCGAAAGTGTCTGTTGAGTTGGTACGGACCAAGACTGGAATGTTGTCACTCCGTATGACGGAGAGGTACCTCTGGGCCCACTCGGTAAGACATCATCAAAATGAGCTCAATGTGACTAAGTAGTTAGTCACGGGATGATGGATTACGAATCGAGTAAAGAGACTTGCCATGACGAGATTGAACAAGGTATCGGGAATACCGACGATCGAATCTCGGGCAAGTACCGTACCGATGGACAAAGGGAATAACATACGGGATTGAGTGAATCCTTGACACGGTGGTTCATCCGATGAAGATCATCGAGGAACACGTGGGAACCAACATGGGTATCCAGATCCTGCTGTTGGTTATTGACCGGAGAGTGGTCTCGGTCATGTCTGCGTGTCTCCCGAACCCGTAGGGTCTACACACTTAAGGTTCGGTAACGCTAGGGTCGTAGAGATACATGCACGTGGAAACCCGAAAGTTGTTCGGAGACCCGGATGAGATCCCGGACGTCACGAGGAGTTCCGGAATAGTCCGGAGGTAAAGATTGATATATAGGAAGTCAGGTTTCGGCCATCGGGTGATCTCCGGGGGTCACCGGGAGTGTCCCGAGACCACCGGAGGGGCCCCGGGGGTCCATCGGGTGGGGCCACCCATCCCGGTGGGGCCCCTAGGCCGCAAGGGGGAAGTGTCCAGCCCTAATGGGCTGGCGCACCACTTGGGCCCTCCTCCCCATGCGCCTAGGGTTGAAACCCTAGGGGGGAGGGGGCGCCACTTGCCTTGGGGGGCAAGGACTCCCCCCTGGCCGCCCCCCCCCCCTTGCAGATTGGATCTGCAGGGGCTGGCGCACCCCCTGGCCCCCTATATATATGTGGGGGGAGAGGGCAGCCGCACCCTTGCCCTGGCGCCTCTCCCCCTCCCGTCACACCTCCGTCTCCTCAACGCAGGGCGCCCGGCGAAGCCCTGCTGCAATCTCCACTGCATCCACCACCACCACGCCATTGTGCTGTTGGATCTCTGACGACTTCTCCTCCCCCTTGCTGGATCAAGAAGGAGGTGACGTTGCTGTACCGGACGTGTGTTGAACGCGGAGGTGCCGTCCGTTCGGCGCTAGATCATCGGTGACGAAGAACGCGAAGAGTACGACTACTTCACCCACGCTTCTTCGAAAGCTTCCGCACGCGATCTACATAACGGTATGTAGATGCACTCTTATTTGCTCGTTGCTAGATGTCTCCTTAGTTGGATCTTGGTGAAAGCGTAGAAATTTTTTGAATTCTGCTACGTTCCCCAACAACAAGTTGAGCTGAAATTTGGCATGACCCAATTATTTTAAGATATGAAGATGCTCAAAAAGTTGCATGCCATTTGGATGAACCAAAATAGCACTTGCTTCATAAAGCATCTCTCTGGACAGAAACTTGGAAATTGCACAGGGCAATTGGGTAAATGTATTGAGCCAAAACTTGGTGGAGGGAGTTTATATAGATAGGAGAATGCTCTGGAAAATTTTCAGCTTAAATGAAGCAATATAAAATATAGTTGCTTCACAAAGTAAAAATTTGACGAGAAACTAAGAATTGACGCTGAGCTCATTTGGATGAATGGAATGAGCTCAAATTTGGTAGAGAGTGATGATTTGGCCACATGAAGGATGTGAACAAGTTTGACCTCATTTGGACATGCCTAGAATATACTTCCTTCACAAAGTTCGTTTCTAGACAGAAACTTTGGAAAATCACTGAAAACTATTTACTAGGCAAATGAGTATGAAATTTGGCACAGGGCAACGCTATGGACAGGAAAAGGTGTCCAAAAAGTTTGGAGTAAATTGGGCAAGGATAAATAGCACTTGCTTTGCAAAGTGCCATTTAGGGCAGAATGGGAAAATGATTTTTGGAGGATTATTTTTTAATATGGCAATGAAATGTTTTGCCATATTTGAGCAAGATATGACCCCAAAAGTTTATGAGAATTATTTGGGAATTTTTAGAATGACAGAGATATAGGTTGCTTCACAACCTAGGGCAAATAGGGTTATTCCTTTAATAGAAAAGGAAATTTCCCTGGAAAAAGAATATCGGGGTTAGGTCAAGGATGGAAATGGCAGGGTCTAGGGATGGTGATGAGGATGGCAAGCCACTATAAAACCTAGGAAGACATGATGTTCCCAAGTTTCAGAACCACATAGCCACAGAAAAGCAAATCAAATCAAGAAATCCAAGAAAATCAATGGAAAAAAGAAAAGGGTAAAATCCAGGCTGTTACAAGGCCGGCCAGCCCTAGGGGGCGAGCCAAGTGGGGGGATTCCCACTAGGACTCCTAGTCCTAGTCGGCCCCCCCTTCTTCCAACGGAGAGGGGGGAAGGGGGAAGAGGTGGAGAGGGAGAAGGAAAGGGGGGCCGCGCCCCCCAACCCTTGTCCAATTCGGAGCGCCACCTCTTGTGGCCTGTCTCCTCCTCTTCACTATGGCCCATGAGGCCCATTAACTTTCCTGGGGGGTTCCGGTGACCTCCCGGTACTCCAATAAATCCCTGAACCTGTTCGGAACCATTTCGGTGTCCGTATATAACTTTCCAATATATCAATCTTTACCTCTCGACCATTTCGAGACTCCTCGTCATGTCCGTGATCTCTTCGAGGACTCCGGACAATCTTTGGTCGCCAAAAACACATAACTCTTAATACAAATTGGAAAGGGGGCGTTTTGTGAATGCATTTAATAAAGAAAAAATATGAGGTGCATTTTTTGTATCGAACGTTAAAAATGCACCGTTTTGTGGGCCGTTTTGTGAACTAAATAGAAAAATCTGCACATTTAGTTTCATTTTTTCTTTCGTTTCTCCTTTTTCTTTTCTTTATTAAATGTGCAGATTTTTTAAAATTCATGATTTTTTTTCTAAATGATGGATTTTTTTCAAATTCTTGATATTTTTTCTTCAAAATCGGTGATTTTTTGAAAGCGTGATAAAGTTTTCTTAAAATTTCTTGAACTATTTCTCAAACCGGCGAACATTTTTTTGAAAACTAATGATTTTTCTCAGAATCAATGAATTAGTTTCAAATTTGTGAAAGAAAATCATTGAACTTTTTCAAATTTGTGAAATGTGATATTTTTCAAATTTTTATGGACTTGTTTTTCGAATTTGTGAACTCTTTTTCAAAATTGATGGACTTTTTTCATCTCTTTTTCAAATCAATGGACTTTCTTTGAACTAGTAATTATCTAAAAGTCAACTTGTAATTACCCCCCCCCCCTTCTCTCTTTTTTAATGAGTGTTCTTTGCAACAATGTACAACAGGAAATAGCGAACAAAAAAACTCAAGCGAGTGGGCATAGAGGGAGGTACCCAAGGGAAGCGCCAGCTACTCCTTATGGCTCCTGAAGCACCGAGAGGCTTCCTTACATGGAGTAGCGTCACACAAACTGACGCACACACCCCTCCGTCCTAGGCCTCACCCATTTATTTCTGTTCTTTCATGATTTTTATTTTAAAATTCTCCTCTTTTTTTTGAAATTCTTCCGCCCGGTTGGAGTACTAGAATGAGCATGTCCAGCTTCTAGCAAAATTTGGGTAAATTTTATGAATGTCCACAACTACATGATGTACAACGGAGGGGTTTTGGTTTAAGCAGAAGAGTCTATTTCATTACACTTTTTTTGCACATAAATCAAATGAACCCTAAAATACTACAATCATGATAGCAAGCATCCATACCAAGTTTTATCGAGTTTTGACATTTTATGCGGTTTCTACATTTTTTTCCGGTGAAAAACCCTAAAATACTGGTCGGACGTGACATAATGTGCGTTCGGTGTCCGTATTTGTTCAAAATTTGCGTGGAGTGCTAGAGTGGGCATGCAAAGCTTCTGGCAAAATTTGGTAAATTTTAGGAATGTCCACATGTACATCATGTACAACATAGGGGTTTCGGTTTAGGCGGAAGAGTCCGTCACATAACACTTTTATTTCGCATACATCGAATGAACCCAAAAAAATTTCCGCGGACTAGAATCATCGTGGCATGCATCTATGCCAAGTTTCATCAACATTTGACATTGTATGCATTTTTACTGTTTTCCCAATGAAAAAACCCCATAAATACTTACCAGGCGCCACGCAACATGCATTCGGTGTTGGAATTTGTTCAAATCTTACGTGGAGTACAGAATGGGCATGCCTAGATGATGGAAAATTTTGGCTACATTTTATGAATGTTCACAACTACATCATGTACAACGGAGGGGTTTTGGTTTAGGCGGAAGAGTCCATCTCATATCACTTTGTTTCCACGCACATCAAATGAACCCTGTTTTTTTCACACACTAGAATCATCATGGCATTGCATCCATGCCAATTTTCATTGAATTTTGATATTTTATGCATATTCTACGATTTTCCCGGTGAAAGAACCCTAAAATACTAGCCGAACGTGACGTAACGTGTGCCCGATGTCCGAATTCGTTCAAGTTTTGTGTGAAGTACTAGAATGGTCATGCCCAACTGCTTGCGAGAGTTGGGTAAATTTTATGAATGTCCACAAATACATCATGTACAACGGAGGAGTTTTCGTTAAGACGGAAGAATCCATCTCATAGTGTTTTTTCACATATATCAAATTGACCCAAATGCGTTATGTATTTGGTGCATGTTGAAATACGGTTGACGAATTTGAAATTGTTCACAAGTAAAATTTTCAAAGTTCATGATTTGAAAAATATCACAAGTTTGAATATTTTTTGTGAATTTTAAAATTGTTATGAGTATTTTTTTCTAAAAGTTCATGATTTTGTAAACATTTACGAATTTGAAAGTTGTTCACGAGTTATATTTTTTAAAATATTATGAATTCTAAAAAGTTCATTAGTTTGAAAAATGTTCACAAATTTGAAATTAGTCTGCGGATTTTAAAAATGTTTCACGAATTTCTGAAAAGTTTACAAACCCGGAAGAAAATTCGTGAAAAATAAAAGTAAAAAAG
>LR738713.1:61047469-61058546 GCA_902687465.1 Secale cereale | reverse complement strand
GAAAGCCAAAAAGGAAACCAATGAAAACAGTGAAAAGTGAAAAAGCGAGAAAGAAACAAAGAAAAGCAGAAAATAATTTAGAAACAAAAAAAGCAAAGAAGAAAAATTAGTGGAAACCGAGGAAGAAACAAAGAAACCAAGGAAATGATAGAAATGACAAATGAAAAACCCCAGTGAAAACCGAGAAAAAAATGAAGAAACCGGTGAAAATGCAATGAAAAAAGAAAAATCAAAGAAAACCAGGGAGAAACAAAGAAAACCGAAAGAAAGATGAAAGAAAAGGAAAAGAGAAAATATCAGAAGAAACGAGACTGAACCATGAGTAGCCAACCCCCTGAGCAAGCGACCAAGCCCCTAGTGCGCTAGCGGGATAGGGTGGAGAAGATCTCGGCAAGTCCGGTTAAAACGGGAGGGGAATATTCCTTCAGGCGAACATATGATACAACTTGTTTAAGCGATATATAGGCGCCATGCAAAAGGAAGGAGTAGATGTTGACCGGCCCAACAATCATACTCCCTCCGTCCGGAAATACTTGTCATCAAAATGATTAAAAGAGGATGTATCTAGACGTAATTTAGTTCTAGATACAACATTTTTTATCCATTTTGAAGACAAGTATTTTCGGACGGAGGGAGTACATCATTGGGCCACATACAAATGGCTACTGCTATTCTTCTCCTTCTACAAGGAATAGAAGCTAAATGATATGCTAGTCTGGCCCATCTAACTCGCTTCTATGTGCTCCTTCACCAGAAGAAACATTGATGTGCTGGTCCCTCCTGACATAAAAAGGTGGCTACCAAGTTTGTTAAGGAAAATAGTAACTATGGATGAAAATGTATGGATTTTAAAAATGTTCAAAATTTCTTAAATATTCAAAAGTTTGAAAATATTAACAGAGAAAACCATAAAGGAGAAACCCAGTACAAAAACAATGAAAAGCTCGAAGAAGAAACCGCTAGATGGGGCAATCTGTATGTGGCCCACGACGACCATTCTTTCCTATGAGCAAGATACATGCAAATGAACGACCATTGACCGAGGAAAGTCTCGCTCGCACGTACCTTAGTGCCGACCTAGTTGGTCTTCGCTTATTTGATCAAATTGGTGACAACAATGCAGAGATCAAGTCTTGATTATGATTTGGTCATTCAGATGAAGAAAGACCGTGAGAGAAGTTTCACTATCCCGCGACAATATACATATGCTACTTGTCAGCTGCGTTGGAATTTCCCTCGAAAAGTAAGGGTGAAGCAATATAGAGGTGGATAGTATTTCCCTTACTGAGAACTAAGGTTATCGAACCAATTGAAGAACCACGCAAATGCATAGTGAACAGTACGTACACACATATGAGCAAATACTTGCACCCAACGCGGACAAGAGGGTTGTCAATCCCCTTGAACTCGTTGCGTGCAAGGATTAAATATGACAATGGTAGACAGATAAATTGTAAAGTAAAATAAAAGCAAGATATTTTTGTTTTTTGTAACATGATTTAATTAAACTCGGGGGTCATAGTTTTCACTAGAGGCTTTTCTCAGATAAAAATAGCATACGGTGGCAAATAACATACGGTGGGTAGACAAATTACTGTTGGGCAATTGATAGAAAAGCGCATAGTTATGACGTTATTCATAGCAATGATCATGTATATAGAAATTACGCCCATGACAAGTAGACCAACTCCTCCCTGCATCTACTACTATTACTCCACACATCGACATCTATCCAACATGCACCTAGGGTATTAAATTCATGACAAATAGAGTACCACTTTAAGCAAGATGACATAACATAGATAGAGTAAAACCAAGCAATATGATTCAACCCCGTCATTTTACCCTTAGTGGCAACAATACAAATACGCGCCTCACAACCCCTTATGTGATGAGGTGAGGACACTGCAAGATTAAACCCACTGTGAAGCACCTCTCCCACTAAAGATAAATCAATGTAGTTGGCCAAACCAAATGGAGAGATCGGAGAGAAATAAAAATCTATAATAATCATGCATAATAAAATTCAGAAAAGACTCAATTACTTTCAATGTATAATCCGATCATAAACCCACAACTCACTGGATCCCAACAAACATACAGCAAAAGAAGACTACATCGAATCGATCTCCGAAGAGAACATTGTATTGAAGAACAAAGAGAGAGAAGAAGTCATCTAGCTAATCACCATCGACCCGTAACTCTGTGGCGAACTACTCACACATCATCGGAGGTGCATCAAGGTTGATGTAAGAGCCCTCCGTGGTCGATTTCCCCTATGACAGAGTACCAGAAAAGGCCTCCATATGAGATCACGGAAGAACACAGACTTGAGGCGGCAAAAAATTGTTTCAGCTTACTGAGTTTTGGAATATTTGAGAATTTATAGCGCTGGAGTTAGGCCAGACGGAGCCACGAGGCCCCCCAAGGCATGAGGCACGCCTACCCCCCAGGGCACACCCTGTTGCCTTGTTATTTCCTCGTAGGTCTTCTAGTCCTCCTCTGAAGCTGCTAGGGTATGTCCAGAAAAAATATCGTCAAAAAGTTTCGTAGCGTTTGGACTCCATTTGTTACAGGTTTTCCGTAAAACCAAAAATAAGCAAAAAAAATAGCAATTGGTGCTAGGCACTGAGTTAATAGGTTAGTCCCCAAAAATGATATAAAATTACAATTTTTTTATCTAAGATTGATAATATAATAGCATGAAACAATCAAAAATTATACATACGATGGAGACACTTCAGCATACCCAAGCTTAATTCCTACTTGTCCTCGAGTTGGTAAATGATAAGAACTATTTTTTTGATGTTAAATTCCACCTAGCATGTTTATCATGTAATGTCTTTATGGTATATATACTGAGAAATGATGAAGTAATTGATATCAACATAATAATATCCGTGAACACAAGAATATGGTCATTACTTTTTCAAAATATACGATGCTTAACGAATGTTATCCCTACTCATTGAATTTTGTAAGCATGGCATGACTCCAACTTTACCACATAAATGTAAATCATAATCACCCCTGTATCAAACCAAGCAATTAGATCATACCTTTTAATGCGCTTCAGCATTTTCAACTCCACTCAATACATGAGCGTGAGCCATGGACATAGCACTACATGTGGAATAGAATGCGGTAGTAGATATTAATAAGGGAAGTCAAAAGGGAAGAAATTCTCACATCAACTCGGTAGATCAATAGGCAATGGAGAGGCCTATCAATCGATATCAAGGCGGGGAGTAGGGATTGCCATGCAATGGATGCACTAGAACTATAACTGTATGAAAGATGAACTAAAACTAAGTGGGTGTGCATCCAAATTGCTTTTTCATCAAGACCTCGGCATTTGAGGAAGCCCGTTATCGAAATATACAAGGCAAGTTCTATAATGAAAAACCCCACTAGTATATGAAAGTGACAAATCAGGAGACTCTCTATATGAAGAACATGATTCTACTTTGAAGCACAAGTGTGGTAAAGGATAATAGCATTACCCCTTCTCTCTTTTTATCTCATTTTTTATTAAGTCCAAAACCTCATCCTCATTTTTTGGAGGACTCATTGGTCTCCATCATCCCTTTCCTCACTAGGACAATGCTCTAATAATGATGATCATCACACTTCTATTTACTTACAACTTGATACTACAACAATATGACTATATGAATGCCTCTGGCGGTATACCAGGATGAGCAATGATCTAGCGTAACATGTATAACAATGATGAAACGGTGGCTTTGCTACAAATATCATGTCATATCTATATGATCATGCAAAGCAATATGATGATGAACACACATGCCATGAGATGGAACGATGTAAGTTGCATGGCAATATATCTCGGAATGGCTATGAAAATGCCATGATAGGTAGGTATGGTGGTTGTTTTGCGGAAGATATAAGGAGGCTTATGTGTGATAGAGCATGTCGAATCATGGGGTTTAGATGCACCGGCGAAGTTTGCATCGACACTCGAGGTGGGAAAGGGCAATGCTCAATACCGAAGAGGCTAGAATTATGCGGAAAATTGGGTGTGCGTACTGTCCATGAACTCATATTAGTCATACATAACTCATATACTTATTGTGAAAGTTTTATTAGCCCTCGAAGCAAACTACTACTTGCATGCCCATCGGGAGGATGTTGGTAGGAGTTAACCATCGCACACCGCCGATTCAAACAACACACATGATTTCAATCAGACCTAATAATGCTGGGACATCCCCATCATGCCATGTTGGACACTTAAATGAGTAGTTAGTAACAAGAATTAATATCGATATTCTACTAACCAATTATCATGAACCAATACCCTTTCATGTAATAACATCAATATCAGTAAATCATACACTTCATATTTAGTGATCTATATGAAAGTTTTTATTATACCACTCTTAAATACCTATCATTTCGGACAAGTCTTATAACATGTGCTCATTACCACTTCCTATTAAAGAATCACAAAAAGATTTAAGTGAAACATTATATTGCAATTATTTCTATAGAATATGATGACCGCCGTGCGCTAACAAATATAAGTGAAGCACAAGAGCAACTGCATAGCTCAAAATATATAAGTGAAGCATATAGAGTATTCTAATAAATCATGATGAATGTGTGTCTCTCTCAAAAGGTGTGTACAACAGACAATGATTGTGTAAAAATAACAAGAAAATAAAATAAAACTATGGTACAAGACGCTCCAAGTAAAACTCATATCATGTGATGAGTAAAAATATAGCTCCAAGTAGCATACCAATGAATTGTGGACGAAAGAGGGGATGCCATCCGGGGCATCCCCAAACTTAGACACTTGGGTATTCCTTGAATATTACCTTGGGGTGCCTTGGGCATCCCCAAGCTTAGGGTCTTGCCGCTCCTTATTCCTTCATCCATCGTGATCTCACCCAAAACTTGAAAACTTCAGCACACAAAACTCAACAGAAACTTCGTGAGATCCGTTACTATAATCATCAAATCATAAACTTTAGGCATTGTTGTAAACTCATTCGTAATTAATCTTGCATAATACCTATTGTATTATAACTAAGTTATACCCTTCCGGTATAATCCATAGCATTATTAAAACAAGCACACCATATAATAAAAACAGACCATGTCTAAAACAGAACAGTATGTACTGATATAAATGAAAACCATACTTATGTAACTCTAAAAATTCTTAAAAATTCAAAAAACATGGAAAATTTGTATATCAATCATGTGTAAATTTTAAAGATTAAAAACATGTTCCAGTAAATTATAGAAATTCCTAGACTGTGAGCAAAAGTTTCTGTTTTTGCACAGAATCAAGTCAACTATCAACCAAATCATCCCAAAATCATTACTTGGCACAAACACTAATTAAAAGAAAAAACACAATCATTACAGTATAAATAATCACGTCATCACACAAAACAAAAATAAAAAAAATAAAAATTGAAGATAACTATTGTGTTGTCTCCCAACAAGCGCTATTGTTTTATGCCCATAGCTAGGCATAATGCGTTGTTTCAAATATTTTCATCATTCAAAGTAATTCCATAGGTGAATCTCATAATATATTCATACAGTGTTTAAAATATCTTCCTTGGTAAGTGTCCCATCCATTTCTTTAATGAAAATTGGAATTTTTTCTTCTTTCAAATGAATAATTGCACCTATGGTTCGTAGGAAAGGCGTACCAAGTATTATAGGACAAGTCATATTACATTCAATGTGAAGCACACTAAAATCCATGGGTACATAATTTCTATTAGCAATTATGAGGACATTATTAATTTTACCCAATGGTTTCTTAATAGTTGAATCCGCTAAATACAAGTTAAGGGAACATTCATCCATATCGGTGAGACCTAGAATGTCACATAAGGACTTTGGTATAGTAGAGACACTAGCACCTAGATCACACAAATCATTAAATTCATAATGTTTCATTTTAACTTTGATAGTAGGTTCCCATGCATCAAGTAATTTCCTTGGTATTGATACTTATAATTCTAGCTTTTCTTCACGAGCCTTAATCATTGCTTCTACAACATGTTTGGTAAAAGCTTTATTTTGTTAGTAAGCATTATGTGAATTCATCATGGATTGCAAGGAAATGCATTAAATCAAAGAAAAATTATCATAATTAAAGTCCTTGTAATTCAAAGTGGTGGGCACATCACTATCTAAAGACATGACCTCTTCAAACACACTTTTATTGTTTTTTTCATTAAGATTATCACCCTCCGAACAATGGGGACGCATTCTAGCTAAAGTTGAATCATCTCCAGTCCCCTTTTCATCAAGTTTTATATTACTAAATAAAGATTCAATATGTGTCACACCAATCATTTTAATATCTTATTTTTCCTTAGTAGATGAGTCATCCTTATTTTTAGGAACTACATTTTTTTTGAAAGGAGGCAAAAGATTTGCCTCATTCATTAATTAAGAGGGAAAGGAGTATGCAGTTTGTGTTACAACACCAATACAAAATGTCTACTCTCCTGGCATGATGGATCCCAATTTATTTGCGCCGGCGGTGACCCAAGTTTGGGCCTCAATCTTGATGTTATTTAGTAGCACCGTCGGCGGGGCACTCTTGAGTTGGAAGATGCGAGCGTTCCTTTCATTCCAGATTGTCCAAGAGATGAGCATGGATAGTGTAGCCATGGCCTTCCTATTTGGAATGGTAGGGTCCGAAAGCCCTACCCACCATTCCTCGGTCGCACATGACAAGTCGCAAGTGGAAGTGTTGATGTTCTCGAGTTGGATCCAATCTTTGATCATTCCCCAAAGTCTAGTAGTGTACCGGCATTTGAAGAGCAGGTGGTCGATGGATTCCTGCACGTGCTTACAGAGTGGGAAAAGCCCACAATTAGGCCACCCCCGCTTGGCCAAGCGGTCAGTAGTCCAAACTCTGTTTTGCATGGCCAACCAAGCAAAAAAATTGACCTTAGGCGGAGCCCAGGCCCTCCACACCGTAAGTTCCATTGGAGAGCGAAAGGTGCCGAAGAATTGGGCAAGATAGGCGGACTTGACAGTGTATATTCCGCTCTCGGTGTTCTTCCACTCAATGTCGTCTTCAGCGTGCATCTCAAGAGGGAAGTCGCGGATGGTGGACCAAAGCTCGATGAATTGCCGGAGGTGTTCAAAGGTGAAGCTGGAAGTGACCTTGATCTTGCCAACCCAAGCATCATCCTTGAGGGCTTCGCAAAGCTTCTAATTCTTCCTGGAGGAGGCGTCATAGATAAGTGGAGCGATGTCTCTTGGTTTGCGGTCCTGCACCCAAGGGGAGTCCCAAAAGGGTGTGCGTGCACCGTTGCCGACGGTGATTGTCGTGGAAGCATAGAAAAGATTTTTGTCCATCTCGTCGCAAGGGTTGCCAGACCCAATCCACAACTTGGTGGGCTCCTTCCATTCAAACCAAAGACAACGCAATCGAAGCGCCCTAGCAAATTTCTTTGTGTTTAGCACCCCAAGACCTCCGTATTCAATAGGCCGACATACAGACTCCCAATTAACTTTGCACTTTGCCCCGGTAGTCTTATCCGTTCTTGCGCAAAGGAAGGCTCTCTCAAGCTTGTTGACGTTGTGGAGGATGCTCGGGGGGACAATGAGTGGGGTGATAAAGTAGATGGCCTGAGAGGCAAGCACAGACTTGACAAGGGCAGCCCGACCGATGGAGGTGATACTCTGTCCATCCCAAGGAACAAGCTTGGCAGCCACCTTGTCCACGAGGAACCGGAAGTCCCGGACTTTGAGTTGCCACACCGAAAGAGGTAGCCCCAAATATTTTAGTGGGAAGGAAGCACGGGCAGCAGGGAAGCTCCGGAGAATTGTGTCAAGGTGAAGATGCCCACATCGAATCGAGACCACTGAGCTCTTCTGGAGGTTAGTGCATAGGCCTGTTACGTCACCAAATGCATTGAGCAAGGTGGAGCGGTTGTCAATATCTTTCTTTATGGGCGCAATGAACACTGCCGCATCGTCGGCATAGAGTGATGTTCTCATAATGGGTCCACGACCACGGATTTTATGTAGCAGTCCCTTCCTAGTTGCCAGTTCAAGAATCTTTTGAAGAGGGTCAATGGCGATGACGAATAGGAGGGGGGAGAGAGGGTCCCCATGGCGAAAGCCCTGTCCATGGGCAATGGGTCTACCAGGGATGCCATTGAGGAGAACTCGCGATGAGGAGGTGCAAAGTAGGGCGGTGATCCAATTTCGAAAGGTGCTCGGGAACCCCCTTTGTTGGAGAATGTCAATGATGAACTCCCATCTCACAGAATCGAATGCCTTCCTTATATCAAGCTTGAAGAGGAGGGATGGAGTTTTGCTCTTGTGAAGGCGACGCGCAAGATTTCTCACATACATGAAATTGTCGTGGATACTCCTCGTCTTGATGAAGGCACTTTGCACATTTGAGACAAGCTTGTTCATGTGAGGGGTGAGCCGCATTGCTAGAATTTTTGCAACAATCTTTGCGATGGCGTGGATGAGGCTAATAGGACGAAAATCATATATCCCCTCGGCGCCCTCCTTCTTTGGTAAAAGTACAATGTTTGCAGAGTTCAACCAGTGGAGGTTTGCCGTGTGTGGGCTGCCGAAAAGAGAAACTACCGTCATGATGTCATTGTCGTGGTTCTAGATCTGACAGTGAAGGTAGGGGGTACTGATGGAGAGGCGAGGTCCTAGCTATGGCGCAGTTGTACACAGAGTGTTTTGCGAGTTCAGGCCCTTCTCGGAGGAAGTAAAAGCCCTACGTCTCGTTGCCCGGAGGCTTGGTCGACTGAAGTGTGTATGTATGTGTTACAGAGGTGCGAACCCTTGTTCTGGAGGAGGGGGGTGGCTTATATAGTATGCCAGGACCCCAGCCGTGCTCCACATTACCAAGGGCTTAAAGGTACATAAAGGCAGGCGTTACTGGTAACGCCTGCAATAAAGGGTAATTATGGGGTTTACTACAGCGAGTAAATATATGACCGTTGCTGTCTGAGAGGCGTTTAGTCTTTGGGGGTCGAGTGCTTGATCCAGTCGAGCGGAGTTGAGTCGTCCTGGGTACTTGAGTCAGTCGAGTGAAGTGTCACCTTGGACCGTTCCAGTCGACTGTCGCTACCTTCGTGAGTCTTGTCTTTTGATCTCCTAGGATAGTGACCTTGGGAGGGGCCTTCAGGTTAGGCCTATGACCCTACCCTAGGTTTGTAACCTCGTCAGTAGCCCCCGAATGGATCGGAGCTTGAGCAAGGGGACGCTGAGGGGAGCTCTGGTCCTGGCTCGATGTCGTTGGGGCATGTTGTCTTGAAGCTTGTGGCTCGGGCAGGCCTCCTCGGTTGTGTCTTGGTCGCCTCGATCCATTCTGAAGCCATAGATGAATTGGTTGTCTTCGCGTCGACTGGAAGTCTTGCGCCGACTGGGTATCTTGCGTCGACTGGGTTTTGTGCCGGGCGTCGGGCGCCGCGAGCGCATGCCGTTATCGACGGAATCAGTTGCCCTCTGTCCGCCAGATTCGACGGGGGTTTCGAAATTTGGGGAAGCGCGCGCGGCAGGGCGTGCCGCACCGATCGGAGGGGTGCGGTTCGGACGCCTCGATTCCCGCGCCCCCCCTTTTTCGCCACGTATCGCTCCAGCGCCTGTTACGGGATCGGATAAGATCGTCTGGGGCCACCAGTCAGCCACTCGAAAGGGTCATTATAAAAGTGCGCTGAGTCCGCTGCGGGGGGTACTGTGCGCCCAGTTTTCCCCTGTTAGCCTCGTCTTCTTCGCAGCGCCTTTGCCTCTCCGCCGCGCCCCCAATTCTTGCTGCTTCTCTCCGCCGCAACCACCGTCCCGCGAGCCATGGTTAAGGACAAGACCGCGGCCATGGAGCGTTCCAAGAAGGCGGCGTCGGGGAAGGGGCGGCGAGCTGGCCGGGTCGGGTCGTCGTCGCGGTCCGGGCTCCCCGCTGGATGGATCCAGGGGGATTGGATCCGGTCCACCGTCGTGGTGGAGGATTTGGAGGAGCTGGAGGAAGAAGGGCTGATCACCGGCGGCTCCTGGAGGGCGCCGGGAGGAGAGCTCGAGCCGCAGCCTCGGGAGGGCGAGTGCGTACTCCACGCCACCCACGTCGACCGAGGTTTTTCAATTCCACCACACCCTTTCTTCCGCGCATTTCTGACCTTTTTCGGCGCCCAACTGCATTATTTCACCCCGAACTCCATCGCCTTTCTCTCCGCTTTCGTCTCCATGTGCGAGAACTTCCTCGGTTGCCGACCGTACTGGGGATTGTTCAAGCATATCTTCACCTGCCGCTCTCAGACCATTAAGAGAGTGAACCCGAGTGACGGCAAGACGCACGTCCTTCAGGCGTGCGGCGGGCTCGGGGTTCAGCTTAGGAACAGGAGCGCTTTTCCCCCCTATGAACCTCCCAGATTTGATCCGGGGCTGGCAGTCGACCTGGTTTTACTACAGGGACAGTCCGACTCCGGGTCAGTCGACTCGTCTTCCTCCATTTACCCTAGGTCGAGCCAGTCCGCCTCCTTCGATGGTAGCGAGCAAGGCCGAGAGGGCCGAGGTTGACATGTTGATGGAGAGGGTCGTCCAGCTAGTCCGCGAGGGGGTCACGGGGATGGATTTGCTCGAGGTGTATATCTCTCGGAGGATCCAACCGCTCCAAGCCCGGGACCACCCAATGTGGCTGTACTCCGGCACCGACGACACGTCGCGAGTCCACCCGGAGGCGGCCGACCCGAAGTACGTGGTGCAATGCTTGAAGAGCGTCACCGGCAACAAGGACAACCCCAAGGGGTCGGGGAGGATCATCCCATTCGACGCCGACCACCTGCCAGACAAGGTTAGCCTTCTGCCTCCGAGTGATGTATCTGTCGATTGATTCGCGATCTTCATTGATGATACCAACTGGTATTTGGTGAACTTCCTTTCATTGCAGATATATATGGAGATGTATTCGCTGTCCAACGGAGACTCGGGCCAAGGAGTCAAGGAGGGTACGGGCGACGCCGCCGAGTGGAAATCGAAGGGGGAGACCGAGGAGAGCGAGGAGTACAGCAGCGGGGAGGAGGCCGAGTCACCTCCCTGTGTCGAG
>LR738713.1:61019171-61029932 GCA_902687465.1 Secale cereale | reverse complement strand
CGCTCGATCGCCCCCGCTGCCGCCGTTCTCTCCGCGAGGAAAACCTGGCGGGCTACGGCGCGGATCGACCATGAGTATTTCCGCCGTGGGGTCGCTGCTCCCGCACTCGGAAACGGAATCTTCGGGCCCGGTCGACTGATCGGCCGGCCCGTAAAGGTAACCGTCGGGCTCGATGGCCGCGACTTGCGGGGTGGCCGTTTGACGAGCCACCGTGTGTTTCACCCACCACTGGAGCCGCGAGCGACCGGATCGCTTACGACGGTGTCCAGCGGGGATGATGGACGATGAGTATCAGGTCGACGGCTGCAGAAGGAGGACGCCGCCGGCTCCAGCGTGAAAGTGAGTGGCTCCGCGGGTAGGTAGAGCCTCGACGTCAAGCGGGGCTTCCTTAAGCCACGCGGAGTCGTCGGCGACGAAGACCAGTGCGCCGAGCTGAATCTCGTGGCCCGACGCCAAAAAGCCACCTGACACCATGATGAAGTGGTCGGGGAATGGATTGCAACTTCACCAAATGTCGCTAAGACGCTACTGCCCCATGGTGGGCGCCAACTGTCGTGGTTCTAGATCTGACAGTGAAGGTAGGGGGTACTGATGGAGAGGCGAGGTCCTAGCTATGGCGCAGTTGTATACAGAGTGTTTTGCGAGTTCAGGCCCTTCTCGGAGGAAGTAAAAGCCCTACGTCTCATTGCCCGAGGGCTTGGTCGACTGAAGTGTGTATGTATGCGTTACAGAGGTGCGAACCCTTGTTCTGGAGGAGGGGGGTGGCTTATATAGTATGCCAGGACCCCAGCCGTGCTCCACATTACCAAGGGCTTAAAGGTACATAAAGGCAGGCGTTACTGGTAACGCCTGCAATAAAGGGTAATTATGGGGTTTACTACAGCGAGTAAATATATGACCATTGCCGTCTGAGAGGCGTTTAGTCTTTGGGGGTCGAGTGCTTGATCCAGTCGAGCGGAGTTGAGTCGTCCTGGGTACTTGAGTCAGTCGAGTGAAGTGTCACCTTGGACCGTTCCAGTCGACTGTCTCTACCTTCGTGAGTCTTGTATTTTGATCTCCTAGGATAGTGACCTTGGGAGGGGCCTTCAGGTCAGGCCTATGACCCTACCCTAGGTCTGTAACCTCGTCAGTCATCCTTGATAATGTCCCAACAACTCTTGAAGAACAAACCGGTGAAACCATCTGGCCCGGGAGCTTTATCGCTTGGCGTTTGATTAATTGCCTCGCGCACCTCCTCCATGCTGATGGGCTCGGCGAGGGAATCCAAGTTGTGCACCTCCAAACCAAGCTCTTCCCAATTGAAGTCACGCGTCTGAGGGCTCCCTTTTCCCATGGCCTCGACAAAGTGGTCGTGGACAACATTTTCTTTGGCACCATGGTCGGTGATCCATCCCTGATTATGCTTGAGCCTATGGATGAAGTTTTTGCGGTGTCTTCCATTGATCCTTCGATGAAAAAATTTGGTGTTTGCATCACCCTCCTTTATGTTGGCCAGCCTCACGCACTGTTTCTTACGAGCCCTCTCCATAACCGCCAAGCTCATGACTCATCTTTTGAGCCGCTTATGGAGGTCCCCTTCCTCCATAGAGAGCTGCCGGTTGTCCTGGGCCATTTCAAGGTGCAAAATCACCAATAGGGCGGCGTGGAGATGGACCTTCGCTCTGGAGAACAACCCCCTACTCCACTCGGACAAGCGAGTGGCGGTCCTCTTGAGCTTATAGTGTAGGATTTGGTACGGCTCGGTATGGTCGGTATTCTCATTCCATGCCTTGAGGACGACCTCCTTGAACCCTGGAAGGGAAACCCAGAAATTCTCGAACTTGAAGCTTCGCGGCCTCCGGGGTCCCCTAACCCCGGCGAGGAGGAGAAGACAGTGATCAAAGAGCGAGGATGAGAGTGCATGAAGGATGTGACTGCCAAATTGATCATCCCACTCCGTGTTGCAAAAGAACGAGTCAAGTTTGCAAAGAGTCGGGTTTTGTCTCTCGTTGGACCACGTGAAACGTCTATTCTGTAGATGGATCACCATCAAGCCACAACTTTGGAGAGTTGCACGAAAACGGTTAAGACGTGTAGTGTCGATGTTTCTCTTGTTTTTATCACGGGCTCTGTAAATTTGGTTGAAATCACCCAGACAAAGCCAAAGGGTACCAATGGGAGGCTTCTGAGTGATGAGCTCGACGAAGAAAGCGTCCTTGAGAGAACGGGAAGGCGGGCCATACACAGTTGTGATCTTGTAATGCACATTTGACTCTTTAATTAGAACCATGGCGGAGAGGCAGTGCGTAGTGGTGTTGATGTCCGTGACTTGAAGGAGCTGGTCATCCCAAAGCATGAGTATACCACCCCTAGTTCCGGTTGCCGACCTTTGTGCAAAACTGCTTAGCCTACCCCCTCCTAGGAACCTAGCGGTGAACGGATCAATATCGTCGAGCTTTGTTTCTTGAATGCACACAATTTGACATGAAGAGGCAATGATCGTTTCGTTGACAGTAGCACGTCGCATGGGGCAGTTGAGACCTCTTACATTCCAGCACATAACATTTATAGGTTGTACTATCATTGGAGACTAGTGTTAACACAGTACACCAAGAGCATCAGGCAGATTGGGCCGTGTTGGCCTCATGATCCAGTGCGTCCTCGCCTCCATGGTTGATGAGCGCATCTTCAATGGCGTTTGCGTGTGGGTCATCAAGCTTGAATAGCGCGCGCATCGCTGCCAACACGTCGACCGAAACCTGGTCTTTGAACTTTGCCGCGAACTTGTCCAGTGCCGCCTCGGTGATGTTCTCGCCATCTTCAATGATGCCGATGCTGCGGCAAACCATCACACCTGCCGCCTTCTCGATAGGCCGCTGGCTTATGGGCACGATCACTAGCTCTAAGTCTGGCGCTGGTTCGCCTGAGAGATAGGCCGCCCGTCCTGGATACGGCAACCCCAGCCAGTGTCTTGCGACGCGCGACAGGTGGAGGTGGCGGGGATGAAGCCGGCGCTGGGAGTCCTTTGTAGGAGTCCTTTCAATAGTTTTAACGGAAGAAAAAGTTGAACCCAAACTATTAATGGTTTCTTCCAATTTATCAATTCGAACGGGACTTTGTTCTACTCTCTCGATGATATTGGGTCTTTTTTGTTTAGCATTTTTAATGTCGTTCCTACTGTTGAGTGAAATTTAGTAACTTGATTGTGGACCTTTTTGTCTAGATTTTCTATATGTCCGACAGTAGGCATTTTATTCTCGATAGCTTATAACCTTTGCATAACATGTTCCAAAGTCAATGTCATTTCATTAATAGTAATAGGTGGTGATCCTACTAAATTTCCCATATCGTCAAAAGCACCCCAAGGGTGACTACTTAAAAAAAATTCCTCCAGTAATTGTATCAAACACAAACCTATACCAAGTAGTAACACCCACATAAAAATTGCGAAGAAGAACAGTGGTGGATTGCTTATGAGTAGACCTATTTTGAGCATCACAAATACTACCAAGCATCTTTTGTATTTTTTCCTCCCCTTATTTTAAAATTAAGCACTTCATTTTCATGGGTACAAGTAACAAGTGAAGAACCAACCATAGCAACAAATCAAGCAAGAGATAGAAAAGAAGCAAATAAAATACTTTTGTGTTTTCTATTTTTTAGGGAAGTAGAGGGTGATGAAAAAGAGAAGGAAGATAAAAGCAAATAAAAAGTACATCAAGTAAATGATAATCTGTGTGAATGAACCTATAGGTAATTTATGTTGTGTCCACGATAATGGCACTAGAAATTCTTTTTGCTACTTGTGAGTTGCGTTGGGATTTTCTTCGAAGAGGAAGGGTGAAGCAATATAATAGCGGCTATTATTTCCCTCAGTGAGAACCAATGTTATCGAACCAATAGGAGAATCACACAAATGCCTAGTGAACAATACCTACACACAAAAGAGCAAATACTTGCACCCAACGCGGGCAAGATGGTTGTCAATCCCCTTGAACTCGTTACTTGCAAGGATTAAATCTAATAATGGTAGATAGATAAATTCTAAAGTAAAATTGTAGCAAGGTATTTTTTGTAATATGATTTAAGTGGACTCGGGGCCATAGTTTTTACTAGAGGTTCCTCTCTCATAAAAACATACGATGGGTAGATGCTACTTCTTGAGCTTGCGTTGATTTTTTCCTTGAAGAGGAAGGGTGATGCAGCAAAGTAGAGATAAGTATTTCCCTCAGTTGAGAACCAAGGTATCAATCCAGTAGGAGGCACAAGCAAGTCTCTAATCTGTGCACCTGCACAAACTAACAAACACTTGCACACAACGCGGAAAAGGGGTTGTCAATCCCTTCACGGTCACAAAGAAGAGTGAGATCTGATAGAGATAGATTTAAAACAAAAGTAAAAACCAAAATAAAGTAAACATAAAATAATTGCAGCAATGTATTTTTTGGTTTTTGATTTTATAGATATGAAAATATATGATGGAAAATAGACACGGGGCCATAGGTTTCACTAGAGGCTTCTCTCTCGAAGAAAGTATACAGTGGGTAAACACATTACTGTCGAGCAATTGATATAAATGCGCAAAGTTATGATGATATCTAAGGCAATGATCATGAATATAGTTATCACGTCCGTGCCAAGTAGACCGACTCCCGCCTGCATCTATTACTATTACTCCACTCATCGACCACTATCCAACATGCATCTAGAGTATTAAGTTATAAAAACATAGTAACACCTTAAGCAAGTAGGCATGATGTAGAGGGATAAACTCATGCAATATGATCTAAACCTCATATTTTTATTCTTCATGGCAACAATACAATATGTGCCTTGCTACCCCTTCTATGTCACTGGGTGATGACACCGCAAGATTGAACCCATCACAAATCACATCTCCCATTGCAAGAAAAACCAATCTAGTCGGCCAAACAAAATCGATTGATCAAAGAGAAATACAAAACTATCTCAATCATGCATAAAAGAGTGCAGAGAAAACTCAAATATTAATAGATAATCTGATCATAAATCCACAATTCATCGGATCTCAACAAACACACTGCAAAATAAGATTGCATCGAATAGATCTCCAAGAACATCAAGCAGAACATTGTATTGAAGATCAAAGAGAGAGAAGAAGCCATCTAGCTACTAGCTATGGACCCGTAGGTCTGTGGTAAACTACTCACACATCACCGGAGGGGCAGCAAGGTTGATGTAGATGCCCTCCGTGATTAAACCCCCCTCCGGTGGAGTACCGAAAAAGGCCCCAAGATGGGATTTCACGGGAACAGAGACCTGTGGAGGCGAAAAAGTATGGATTTCACGGGAACAGAGACATGTCGAGGCGAAAAAGTATTTTCGTGGATGCTCTAGGGTCTCTGGAATATTTCTAAATTTATAGGCCAAGGAGTAGGGTCGCAGGACTCTCGATGGGGCCACAAGCCCAGGGGCGCCCCCCTAGGGCGTGCCCCTGTGGCTTGTCGCCTCCTCGGGGAGCTCCTGACTTGAACTCCAAGTCTTCTGGATATCTTCTGGTCCAAGAAAAATCATCGCGGAAGTTTAATTTCATTTGGACTCCGATTGATATTCCTTTTCTGAAAAACTCAAAAACAAGGGAAAAAACAGAAACTGGCACCGGGATCTAGGTTAATAAGTTAGTCCCAAAAATAATATAAAATAGCATATTAATGCATATGAAACATCCAAAGTTTATAATATAATAGCATGGAACAATCAAAATTTATAGATACGTTGAAGACGTATCAATATACAGATTATAGATGGACAATTGATAGAAAAGCGCGTAGTTATGACGTTATTCATGGCGACAATCGTACATGACAAGTAGAACGACTCCTCCCTGCATCTACTACTATTACTCCACCCATCGACTGCTATCCTTCATACATCTAGGGTATTAAATTCATGACAAATAGAGTAATGCGTTAAGCAAGATGACATAATGTAGATAGAATAAAATGAAGCAATATGATTCAACCCCGTCATTTTAACCTTAGTGGCAACAATAGAAATACGTGCTTCACTACCCCTTCTGTCACGATGTGAGGACACCAAAGATTAAACCCACTATGAAGCACCTCTCCCATTGAAGATAAATCAGTCTAGTTGGCCAAACCAAATGGATAGATCAGAGAGAAATACAAAGCTATAATAATTGTGCACAATAAAGTTTGGAAAACACTCAATTTAGTTTAATGAATAACTTGATCATAAACCCACAATTCATTGGATCCCAACAAACACACTACAAAAGAAGATTACATTGGATCGATCTCCGAACAGAACATTGTATTGAATATCAAAGAAAGATAATCCATCTAGCTAACTATGGACCCATAGGTCTATGGTGAACTACTCACACATCATCAGAGGTGCATCAAGGTTGATGTAGAAGCTCTTCGTGACCGATTCCTCCTCCGACAGAGCACCGGAAAAGGCCTCCAGACAGGATCGCGGAAGAACAAAGACTTGCAGCTATGGAAAAATTGTTTTGCGTTGTTCTCTGGGGGTTTTGGAGTATTTGGGGATTTATAATGCTAGAGTTAGGTCAGACGGAGCCACGAGGGGCCCACAAGGCATCAGGGTGTGCATACCCCCAGGGCATGCCATGTTACCTTGCCGCCTCGTCATATGTCTTATGGTCCTCCCCCAAAGCTTCTAGGGTCTCTTATGTCCAGAAAAAAATCATCAAAAAGTTTCGTAGGCTTTGGACCCGTTTGGTATAGATTTTCTATAAAACCAAGAACAAGAGGAAAACATCAACTGGACCTAGGCACTTAGTTAATAGATTAGTCCCCCAAAATGATATAAAATTGCATAAAAATAATGTAAGTTTGATAATATAATAGCATGAAACAATAAAAAATTATAGATATGTTGGAGACGTATCGACATACTATGAGTATGTCCAAATACATAGGGCCATCTATAGAGATTGTACTGTAGAGGGAAATTCAGTAGCTGGTATGCTAGCTAGTAGAGGGACACGGAAGATCCGCCAATATTCATGTTAAATTTCTTTATGAACAAAGCTCTTAATTGAATGTTAATAAAAAATAAAAAAAATAAAAAAAGTTCACCTAGTTTCAAAAGAAAAATTAGTCTATCTTTTTCAAGGAATTATAACACCTTAACTAGTCAGATGACCCTCGCAATCATCGTGCATCTTTAAGACGCGTTTAATGAAACTAGATCACAATTTTAACTCGGGCCAAGAGGAACTCAGGTCAGCAGCCACGACGACGGCTGCTCGCGAGTATTGACTGACGTTGCTATTTGAACTGCATGTAGCACGTGGGGCAACAATGGGAAATGGTTCTAGCGATGATGACTACGGATCCATGATTTGAAGTCGGCGGCGACAACATATCTAGATCCAGATTTTGCAGGTGCTCCATTGCCTAGGCTTAGGGTTAGGTGTGGCTACATATTTTATTTATAGATGGTCGACAGTTCTTATAATCATCATGCTATTTAGGAAATTTTCCGCACTACATGTCCTTCATCTTCTATGTAAAGTGCAAACCGCTTCATCTACTCTATAGAATGCAAACTGCTTCATCCACTCTGTAAAATTCATAAACATGTGTTAATGTAGAAAACTGCTTTGACTTTTTTCTCCGTAGATGAAGTGCTATGTGGTGTAAGGGAGGCATCCAGGAGTGTGCAGTTCATAGTAGACATGCCGTTAACAAGTGGATGGTTATAAGAACAAGTGCTGTAAAGATATTAAGAGCAGTGAGGAGACCGAGGATGATCACTGCAAGTTCATGCAAGGAGGAGCAGGAAGCACAAAGAAGAGAAATCATGAAGTAGACAAGGGTGCAGGTCAGATCGGATTGAGCGGTCTGAAGAGAAGTTGATAATATTCACCCAGTTCATCATCATTGTGGTGCTGCTATTATCATGTATGTGCTTGGTAGTGCATCGGGGTTACAACTAGCTTAATCTGCTATGTTTTACTTCCTTTCCAACATCATTATGTTTTCATTATGTTTCACTTGTGTGCACACAACTAGATTAATCTACTATATTCTATGTAGTTTTTAATTATGTTTCACTTGTGTGCATAAAACTAGCTTAATCTAGTTTATTCTCTATACTATTTACATCATGTTTCACTTGTGTGCAAATTACTAGCTTAATCTAGTATATTCTCTCCATATGTTGTTTACATTGTGTTTCACTTGTGTGCATGCAACTAGCTTAATTTTAGTTGCATTGCAAAAGAATAACCTACTGTGACATCCGATGCTGGGCAGAGGGTATGGATCATACAAAATAGATTGAATACGACTTACAAATTTAAGGCCAACTACATATATCATTAGCAATGATTGAGAAATTTTGTGTATCATGCATGAGACGTAAGATGGTCCTCAAAGCAGGCCATGAAACATCATCACGGAGCTACGAAGCTGTCGTCTTTTGGCCGAGATAACACATCGACATAACATAGGATAACTGAGTTGTACAACTTATGTACTATTTTATACGTTATCATATAATGTGAATTTGTAAAAAAATGTACTATGGGTACTGAAATGAAAGATATGTTATCTTTCTACCTTTGTATTATGGTGTTTCATTTGGGTGTCATTAGCAGGGTTAGGTATGTAACAAAAAATAACTACAGCCCCACGATAAAAAATGGAGCCGGTTATCATATGATACTGCCTACGACACATAACACATTTTCCTGTATTTATTTCAGGTTTTCTGGCAATGTTCGTTCAGTGGGAGGAGATGTTCCTACCGACTATGAGGCTCCTATTGTGAATTTGTTAATCTCAAAATGTTGTATCACCTTAGTATCTCAGAGGTGCTCATAGCGATAAGATGTGTGTGCGTGTGTGTGTGTGTGTACGGTCATATGGGTGAGTGTATGTGAGCATTTGTGCTTGTATTGTGTTAAAAAGGACCAATACTTTTATATAGAACTTAAAAGTACATGCCAGTTGCCTGCTTATAGCGAACAATCAAAAAATTCATCAAACCCATCCATACAAATAAGAGACAAAAAAACTGTATTAAAGGCTTTTCCATAAGCTAAAGCAAATTACCGAGAGGCTAAACTCTCGGAACATGATCCTACCTGCCAAAACCAAGGTGCAACTTCATAGGGATCTTCTGTTCATTTTGCAGTTGGGCATAGCCTAATAGAACAGAGATCTCATCCAGAAGAATGCAACATTCAACGGAAGTTAAATAGGAAAGTTATTAGTGTGCGACGCTTGAGAGGGCTCATAAGAGATATGTTTGAGAACTACAACCTCTAAGTTGGTGATGCCAACATGCAGTACTTTCACCTATGGGTGAAACATTGGAGAAGGAAAAACTTCATTCATAGCTTAAAGCACAATATTGGCTGGGTCATAGGTCACAACCTTAAGAAATATATTATCTAAAGGTACTTCAATAAAATCCTAAACAAGGGTTCACTCCACAACATTGACTTCAATTGGAGGATCTTCTCCTTGTCTACACGTGATCTGAACCATCTTGGGGACTCCTTCATCGACCAGGAGGCCAAAGTGGTCTTGTTCAGTGCCCCGAGTAATAAGGTTTCAGACCCGAGTGGCTTTGCCGATGCGTTCTTGAAAGTGCAACTAATCCCCGGGTGGTTTTGGTAATTCATAACAACATATACATCATTGATCTAATGCCTATTCAAATAATATTATAGGAAAGTTCATTTAGGTATGGCTATGAGATGTGAATGTGGACCCTCGAATGCAAAGGAGAAAGCATTGGAAAAAGCTCCAAGACTCTAATTTTTTGGTTAAGTGATCAAAGATCACATCGAGTCCATAGGAAAGCCAATACTATTAAAAGGGGATGAGGTTTTGATCATGAGTCATTTGCTCAAGTGCTCAGTGATATCACTTCAAAAACCATCAACCACACCCTCAAAATCTATCTGTCCAAAACTCTAAATTCATTCTCGGTCCCACCGAACCACTCCTATCCAGACCCACTGAGATACACATGATAGAGCAACTGCCTAAACCCTAGAAACTCGGTCTCATCGAGATGACATTCGGCCCCACTGAAGTGCATGTGCCAACCTTACCCATTGTTTTCATTTCGGAATTTCCGAGTGAAATTAATCGGTGCCACTGAAGCTAGGAAAGTGCTTAGGTCATCATCAGTTGGTCCCACCGAGTGGATTCATCCGGTCTCACCAAAACGTCTAAAGTTCAAATCACTGGTCGGTCTCACCGAGTGGTTTCACCCATTCCCGCCGAGTTATGCATAAAGGCGTGTAATAGTCGGATTTTTGGTGAATACTATATATACCCCACCCACACCACCTACTCTCAAAGAGAGCAATCAAGACAAAACTAACACTTCCCATATCCAGTTTTTCGAGAGAGAACCACCAACCGTTTTGCTAAGATCAAGAGATTCCACACCGACCATTCGATCCTTGATTTCTAGACCCCTCAAGTTGCTTTCTACTCCAATCCTTCTCCTACTACCATGCCAAATCTGTGAGAGATTGATTGAGTATTGATGTGACTATCTTTTGAAGCACAAGAGCAAGGAGTCCATCATCAACACCAATATCTATTATCTTTTGGAGAGTGGTGTCTCCTATATGGTTAGGTGTCACTTGGGAGCCTCCACAGATGTATGATAGCACCACCTATTGAAACCATGCCAAAAATCACTATGTCTTCATTGCATTTGATTTCTTCGATCCCCTCCTTTATGTCCATATGCAAATTCTTTACTTTCTGCTGCATACTCCTTAGA
>LR738713.1:61006777-61019161 GCA_902687465.1 Secale cereale | reverse complement strand
TTCATCCACTCTGTAAAATTCATAAACATGTGTTAATGTAGAAAACTGCTTTGACTTTTTTCTCCGTAGATGAAGTGCTATGTGGTGTAAGGGAGGCATCCAGGAGTGTGCAGTTCATAGTAGACATGCCGTTAACAAGTGGATGGTTATAAGAACAAGTGCTGTAAAGATATTAAGAGCAGTGAGGAGACTGAGGATGATCACTGCAAGTTCATGCAAGGAGGAGCAGGAAGCACAAAGAAGAGAAATCATGAAGTAGACAAGGGTGCAGGTCAGATCGGATTGAGCGGTCTGAAGAGAAGTTGATAATATTCACCCAGTTCATCATCATTGTGGTGCTGCTATTATCATGTATGTGCTTGGTAGTGCATCGGGGTTACAACTAGCTTAATCCGCTATGTTTTACTTCCTTTCCAACATCATTATGTTTTCATTATGTTTCACTTGTGTGCACACAACTAGATTAATCTACTATATTCTATGTCGTTTTTAATTATGTTTCACTTGTGTGCATAAAACTAGCTTAATCTAGTTTATTCTCTATACTATTTACATCATGTTTCACTTGTGTGCAAATTACTAGCTTAATCTAGTATATTCTCTCCATATGTTGTTTACATTGTGTTTCACTTGTGTGCATGCAACTAGCTTAATTTTAGTTGCATTGCAAAAGAATAACCTACTGTGACATCCGATGCTGGGCAGAGGGTATGGATCATACAAAATAGATTGAATACGACTTACAAATTTAAGGCCAACTACATATATCATTAGCAATGATTGAGAAATTTTGTGTATCATGCATGAGACGTAAGATGGTCCTCAAAGCAGGCCATGAAACATCATCACGGAGCTACGAAGCTGTCGTCTTTTGGCCGAGATAACACATCGACATAACATAGGATAACTGAGTTGTACAACTTATGTACTATTTTATACGTTATCATATAATGTGAATTTGTAAAAAATGTACTATGGGTACTGAAATGAAAGATATGTTATCTTTCTACCTTTGTATTATGGTGTTTCATTTGGGTGTCATTAGCAGGGTTAGGTATGTAACAAAAAATAACTACAGCCCCACGATAAAAAATGGAGCCGGTTATCATATGATACTGCCTACGACACATAACACATTTTCCTGTATTTATTTCAGGTTTTCTGGCAATGTTCGTTCAGTGGGAGGAGATGTTCCTACCGACTATGGGGCTCCTATTGTGAATTTGTTAATCTCAAAATGTTGTATCACCTTAGTATCTCAGAGGTGCTCATAGCGATAAGATGTGTGTGCGTGTGTGTGTGTACGGTCATATGGGTGAGTGTATGTGAGCATTTGTGCTTGTATTGTGTTAAAAAGGACCAATACTTTTATATAGAACTTAAAAGTACATGCCAGTTGCCTGCTTATAGCGAACAATCAAAAAATTCATCAAACCCATCCATACAAATAAGAGACAAAAAAACTGTATTAAAGGCTTTTCCATAAGCTAAAGCAAATTACCGAGAGGCTAAACTCTCGGAACATGATCCTACCTGCCAAAACCAAGGTGCAACTTCATAGGGATCTTCTGTTCATTTTGCAGTTGGGCATAGCCTAATAGAACAGAGATCTCATCTAGAAGAATGCAACATTCAACGGAAGTTAAATAGGAAAGTTATTAGTGTGCGACGCTTGAGAGGTCTCATAAGAGATATGTTTGAGAACTACAACCTCTAAGTTGGTGATGCCAACATGCAGTACTTTCACCTATGGGTGAAACATTGGAGAAGGAAAAACTTCATTCATAGCTTAAAGCACAATATTGGCTGGGTCATAGGTCACAACCTTAAGAAATATATTATCTAAAGGTACTTCAATAAAATCCTAAACAAGGGTTCACTCCACAACATTGACTTCAATTGGAGGATCTTCTCCTTGTCTACACGTGATCTGAACCATCTTGGGGACTCCTTCATCGACTAGGAGGCCAAAGTGGTCTTGTTCAGTGCCCCGAGTAATAAGGTTTCAGACCCGAGTGGCTTTGCCGATGCGTTCTTGAAAGTGCAACTAATCCCCGGGTGGTTTTGGTAATTCATAACAACATATACATCATTGATCTAATGCCTATTCAAATAATATTATAGGAAAGTTCATTTAGGTATGGCTATGAGATGTGAATGTGGACCCTCGAATGCAAAGGAGAAAGCATTGGAAAAAGCTCCAAGACTCTAATTTTTTGGTTAAGTGATCAAAGATCACATCGAGTCCATAGGAAAGCCAATACTATTAAAAGGGGATGAGGTTTTGATCATGAGTCATTTGCTCAAGTCCCACCGAACCACTCCTATCCAGACCCACTGAGATACACATGATAGAGCAACTGCCTAAACCCTAGAAACTCGGTCTCATCGAGATGACATTCGGCCCCACTGAAGTGCATGTGCCAACCTTACCCATTGTTTTCATTTCGGAATTTCCGAGTGAAATTAATCGGTGCCACTGAAGCTAGGAAAGTGCTTAGGTCATCATCAGTTGGTCCCACCGAGTGGATTCATCCGGTCTCACCAAAACGTCTAAAGTTCAAATCACTGGTCGGTCTCACCGAGTGGTTTCACCCATTCCCGCCGAGTTATGCATAAAGGCGTGTAATAGTCAGATTTTTGGTGAATACTATATATACCCCACCCACACCACCTACTCTCAAAGAGAGCAATCAAGACAAAACTAACACTTCCCATATCCAGTTTTTCGAGAGAGAACCACCAACCGTTTTGCTAAGATCAAGAGATTCCACACCGACCATTCGATCCTTGATTTCTAGACCCCTCAAGTTGCTTTCTACTCCAATCCTTCTCCTACTACCATGCCAAATCTGTGAGAGATTGATTGAGTATTGATGAGACTATCTTTTGAAGCACAAGAGCAAGGAGTCCATCATCAACACCAACATCTATTATCTTTTGGAGAGTGGTGTCTCCTATATGGTTAGGTGTCACTTGGGAGCCTCCACAGATGTATGATAGCACCACCTATTGAAACCATGCCAAAAATCACTATGTCTTCATTGCATTTGATTTCTTCGATCCCCTCCTTTATGTCCATATGCAAATTCTTTACTTTCTGCTGCATACTCCTTAGACTTGCATGTGTAGGGTGTTGCTTGACTTGTGAGAATTGGTAAAACTTGCCAAAAATTGGGAAATGGCTAGGTTTTTATTTGGCCAAGTAGTCTAATCACCCCCTCTAGACCTACTTGCGATGCTACAAGTGGTCTAGGAGGTTTGGTCTCCATTGATTTGGTTTAACCACCATGGAAAATATGTCATCTGGTGAGAGAAATTATCACAGTAGAGGTCCATATTTTGATGGTACAAACTTTGCTAGTTGGAAGGATAAGATGAAAATGCATATGCTTGGTCATAACCCTGCCATTTGGGATGTTGTTTGTGTTTTCTTCTAAGGTGATTTTTTTGAGGATGGAAAATAAACAGATCATGAAGCAACCTTAAAGAATTGAAGATGTTCACAATACAAAGCTCAAGCTTGTGACATTCTCTCCAACGATTTGTGCCCTGGGGAGTGATACGCCCCAAACATATGTACTTTTTGAAACACTTTTGCTCTTGTTTTGTACTCTAATTTGCACAATTTGAATGGAACTATCCCGGACTGATGATGTTTTCAATAGAATTGCTATGGTGTTATTTTTGTGCAGAAATAAATTTTCTCAGATTGAGCTAAAAATTTACACAGATTATTTCTAGAATACATAAAAAATATTGGCGAAGAAAACTACTAAAGAGGGTCCACCTAGGAGCCACAAGCTTAGAGGGTGCACCCACCCCCCTAGGGCGCGCTCTGTGAGCTTGTGGGGCCTTCGAGCCTCTATTTGCCCTAATTCCAATGCTATGAGTACCGTATCATGGAGAAAAAACTGGAGAGAATATTTTATCATGTTTGGTGATACAGAGCCACTTCAACCTCTTGTTATTCACTTGGGGGCTGATCTGGAGTCCGTTCGGGGCTCTGAAGAGGGGGATTCATCGTCGTCGTCATCACCAACCCTTCTTCATCAACAATTCCATGATGCTCACCACCGGGAGTGAGTAATTTGTTTGTAGGCTTGCTGGATGGTGATGGAGTTGGATGATATTTGTCATGTAATTGAGTCAATTTGTAAGGGCTTGATCCCTAATATCCATCATGTTCTTAGATTGATGTTGCTATGACTTTGCTATGCTTAATGCTTGTCACTGGGGCCCGAGTGCATGATTTCATATATGAACCCTCTATGTTTTCATGAATATATTTGAGTTCTTGAACCTATCTGCTAGTTATATGCACTTGTTATTGTTCTGATCCGTAGACCCCAAAGTGATAATAATTGGGATACTCTTTGGGGATGATTGTATTTTTTAAGAAACTACAGCAGAACTTGGTTCCACAACCTTGCTCTATTTAATTAAAGAAACATATATAGAAATGTACATAGCCCATGAAGGGCTTATAAAAAAGGGAAAAAGGGACGGTAATTGGGATACTCTTTGGGGATGTCTGTAACTTGAGGAGTCCATGTATTAACTATGTGTTAATGCTTTGTTCCAGTTATCTATTAAAAGGAGACATTAATATCCCTTAGTTTCCCATTGGACCGTACTGCCACGAGAGGGTAGGACAAACGGTGTCATGCGAGTTCTTATTATAAGCACGTATGATTATATACTGAATACATGCCAACATTATATTGATGAATTGAAACTATTGTGTATCACTATAGGTTGTGATTTTTATATGATGAATGTCACCCAACACAAATATCCATCACTAATCCAATGCCTACGCTTTTCGCATATTGATCTTTGCTAAGTTACTATTACTGCTGCTGTTACAATCATCACAAAATTGATGTTGTTACTATTCCTGTTACTATTGCTATTGTTCTACTAAACACTTTGCTGTAGAAATATAATTTTGCAGGTGTGGTTGAATTGACAATTGTACTACTAAGACTCATAAATATTATTTGGCTGCCCTTGTGACAAATCTATAAATTTGGGTGAAATACTACACTCGAAGAAGGTCGCGATCCCCTATACATGTGGGTTATTAAGACCTTTTTCTGGCATCGTTGTCGAGGAGCATAGCTATATTTATTGAGTTCAGTTTGGACTTTAAAATATGAAGAATCTGAAATACGCTAGAACCAAGATCATACCCTCTAAGACGAGGGGAGGTAAGGAACTGCCATCTAGCTCCACACTTGATTCACCTTCTATTTTAAGTAGGCCTATGACACCACCACCTGCTATTCATTCTGATATGTCGCAAGTAGTTGATGATACTACTTCTGCTATAAATGAAACTTGTTATGATGCTAGTACTTTGCTTGATGATACTGTGTCAGTAGGTGAATTTCTTGTTGAACAAATTGCAAAAGCTACAGAAATTGAGGATGCCAAAACCGCTGAAAATTACGATTCACCTATTATGCCTAGCTTTTCTACTAGAGTTGAAACACCTAAGGTCTCTGAGGGTTATGTTATTGATAGGGAGACTACTAGAGAAATTCTTGCTTGTAATGATAGAGATGATGTTAAGAAATTACTGAGTAAGCTACAAGAAAATTCTATGATAGAGAGAATCAAATATGATCCTAAGTTCGCTACTTCTCCTATCTTTGTTACCGATAAGGGTTATGAATTCTCTGTTGATCCTCAATTAATTAATTTGGTTGAATCTGATCCTTTTCATGGTTATGAAACTAAAATTGTCTAGTCACACCTTACCAAATTGAATGACATTGCCACCCTATTTGCTCATGTGGAAAAAAATCGCTATTACTATTTTTAAGTTGTTTACTTTCTCATTAAAACATGATGCTAAAAAATGGTTTAATACTCGTGCCCCTGGTTGTGTGCGTAGTCCCCATGATATGATATATTCCTTCTCAGAAAAATGTTTTCCTGCTCATAATAAACAAGTTGCCTTACAGGAAATATTTAATTTTGTGCAAATTGAAGAAGAGAGTCTCTCTCAAGCTTGGGGGGGGGGGGCTTCTCCAATTACTTAATGCTTTTCCTGATCATCCTCTCAAGAAAAATGAAATACTTGATATCTTTTATGATGGACTAACCGATGCTTCTAGGGACTACCTAGATAGTTGTGATGGTTCTGTTTTCAGGGACTGAACTGTTGGACATGCTGAAGAATTATTGAATAATATGTTAAAGAATGCCTATACTTGGATACTTCGTGAACCACTGATACGTCTCCGTCGTATCTATAATTTTTGTTTGTTCCATGCCAATATTCTACAACTTTCATATACTTTTGGCAACTTTTTATACTATTTTTTGGGACTAGCATATTCATCTAGTGCCCAGTGCCAGTTCCTGTTTGTTGCCTGTTTTTTTGTTTCACAGAATATCCATATCAAACGGAGTCCAAACAGAATAAAAATGGACGGAGATTGTTTTTGGAATATATGTGAATTTTGGGAAGCGCAACCAACATGAGACGATGCCCGAGTGGGCCACGAGGCAGGGGGCGCGCCCACCAGGGGCAGGCATGCCCTGGGCCCTCGTGGCCACATCGTAAGGCGTTTGATGCCCTTCTTTCGCCGCAAGAATCTAATATCCGGATAAAATCATATCAAAAAATCAGCCCAATCGGAGTTACGGATCTCCGGGAATATAAGAAACGGTGAAGGGCCAGAATGTGGGAACGCAGAAACAGAGAGAGATAGAGAGACAAATCCAATCTCGGAGGGGCTCTCGCCCCTCCACCGCCATGGAGGCCATGGACCAGAGGGGAAACCCTTCTCCCATCTAGGGAGAAGGTCAAGGAAGAAGAAGAAGGAAGGGGGCTCTCCCCCCTCGCTTTCGGTGGCACCGGAGTGCCGCCGGGGCCATCATCGTGTGATGGCGATCTACACCAACACCTACGTCATCTTCACCAACATATCCACCACCTTCCCCCATATATCTACAGTGGTCCACTCTCCCGCAACCCGCTGTACCCTCTACTTGAACATGGTGCTTTATGATTCATATTATTATCCAATGATGTGTTGCCATCCTATGATGTCTGAGTAGATTTTGTTGTCCTATCAGTGATTGGTGAATTGCTATGATTGGTTTAAATTTCTTGTGGTTATGTTGCTGTCCTTTGGTGCCCATCATATGAGCGCGCGCGTGGATCACACCATAGGGTTAGTTGTATGTTGATAGGACTACATATTGGAAGGAAAGAGTGGCAGAAGCTTCAACCTAGCGTAGAAATTGATGCATACGGGATTGAAGGGGGACCAATATATCTTAATGCTATGGTTGGGTTTTACCTTAATGAACGTTAGTAGTTGCGGATGCTTGCTAATAGTTCCAATCATAAGTGCATAGAATTCCAAGTCAGGGATGACATGCTAGTAGTGGCCTCTCCCACATAAAACTTGATATCGGTCTAGTAACGTAGTCAATTGCTTAGGGGCAATTTCTCAACTCCTACCACCACTTTTCCACATTCACTATATTAACTTTATTGGTTCTTTACCTTAACATCCCCTAGTTTATATTTACGTGCTCTTTATTATCTTGCAAACCTATCAAAAAACACCTACAAAGTACTTCTAGTTTCATACTTGTTCTAGGTAAAGTAGACGTCAAGCGTGCGTAGAGTTGTATCGGTGGTTGATAGAACTTGAGGGAATATTTGTTCTACCTTTAGCTCCTCGTTGGTTTCGACACTCTTACTTATCAAAAGAGGCTACAACTGATCCCCTACACTTGTGGGTTATCAAGACCTTTCTCTGGCGCCGTTGCCGGGGAGCAATAGCTTGGGGTGAATATTCTTTTGTGTGCTTATTTGCTTTATCACTAAGTAAATTTTATTTGCTGTTCTAAGCTATTCTCTACCTTTAGTTATGGATATGGAACACGAAATACCAAAAAACTTAGGTGTACTTGCTACTCATGGAGATGGGGAACCTCCTAAAACCCTCGATGCTCATTATGTGAAAGATATTATGTACTACTTTGATAATCCTGAGAAAACCCCATTCAACTATGTAATGAGAGTAACGTTGGATCAACATGAATACTTTAGGGATTATCGCTTGACACAAAAAGGGAAACTGTTATGGGATCAAATTCATATGTTGCATTGGTATGCTCGGCAACTATGCTTGAGATATGATTATACTTGTTGCTCTAGGATGAAGGCTCCACACCTTCCCTTTTCATGCAAATTTAATGATAATGAAACCTTAGCTTCTTATGCTAATGGTATATATGATTATTATGATCTAGAACAAATAGAAGAATTTGTTGCTTTTAAGGGTGCTTATGAAATTGAATCTCTGTTTAGAAAGAATGATGCTTTTGATGATGATGTTTCTAGGCCTGAAAATCTTGCTATATTGAAATATTGCTATTTGAATCATGAATATAACTCCGATATTGATGCGTTTATTAAGAAGTCTTCGCTGTCCAAGAAGAGACTAATATTTTGCAGGAGTCCATGGAAGAAGAAATCAATGACATTGTGAGCTCATTGGATGAAAAAGATGAGGAGGAGAGCGAAGAACAAAAGGAGGAAGAGCGGATTAGCTACCCGTGCCCACCTTCTACTGAGAGTAACTCTTCAACTCATACATTGTTTAATTTCCCTTCGTGCTTACCGAAGGATGATTGCTATGATCCCATCGATTCTTTTGAAATATCCCTTTTTGATGATGCTTGCTATGCTTGTGGCCAATATGCCAATATGAATTATGCTTATGGAGATGAACTTTCTATAGTTCCTTATGTTAAACATGATATAGTTGCTATTGCACCCAGACATAATAGTCCTATTATCTTTTTGAATTCTCCAAACTACACTATGTCGGAGAAGTTTGCACTTATTAAGGATTATATTGATGGGTTGCGTTCTACTACTACACATGATGTTTTTGATAGATATAATATGCATGTGCTTCCTGCTCCTACTTGCAATTATTATGAGAGAGGAACTACATCGCCGCCTCTCTATGTTTCCAATACGATAAAATTGCAAGAAACTGGTTATACTATGCATTGGCCTTTTCTTGATGTGCATGAATTGTTCTCGTATGACATGCCTATGCATAGGAAGAGAGTTAGACTTCATTTTTGCATGACACATATCACTTTGTGCTCACTACTAAATGCCAAATCATTTTAATTAAAATTGGCTTTGATATACCTTGGGATCCGGGTGGATCCATTACTTGAGCACTATACGCCAAGCTTAATGGCTTTAAAGAAAGCGCTGCCAGAGAGACAACTCGGAAGTTTTAGAGAGTCATTTATTTGTGTTGTGTGCTTTTATAAAGTTTAAAAACAAAATAAATAAAGAGGGGAACCTAAATTTTTTTCAAAAAGAAAAGTGAAAGTAAGAAGGACGAGCACCTTTGAAATGGGGGAGCTCCTTGAACTTTGTTCATGCCCATGGAAACTTTGCAAACCTTGATTACAGAAACTTTTCAATAAAAATAATTATCCCCTTGTACAATTCCATTGTATTATACAAATAATGTGCCAAGAGTTTCCTTTAGGATGATTAAACTGCTTTTTGGTTTGTGCGGTGCAAAAACAGAAACTTTGGCTATAGTGCGTGATTTTACATTTTTTTACTGGAACGTCGAAAGGATCTGAAACTTTTTGCGAAGTCTTGCTATACAAATTGTTGATTTTTCCTAATTGGGCCATAATTGTTAGCATTACAGAAGTTGGTTAATGTTCAGATTACTACAGACTGTCTTGTTTACACAGATTGCTGTTGTAGCTTCATTATTTGCATATGTTTGAATTCTTGTTGATGCCTCCTTGACTTGGGGCCATAGAATTGTGACAGAACACAATAGCTAATGTTTGTTCATAATTATACAATAATGTTAGAGCAATACATGATGGGATTTTATTGATCATATGCACTAACCCCGCCACTAAAAGTTCGGTTAAGTTTTGTGTGGATGAAGTGTTCGAAGATCGAGGAGGCCTCGATGTGAGAAGAAGGAGGAGAGGCAAGAGCTCAAGCTTGGGGATGCCAAGGCACCCCAAGTAAATATTCAAGGAGACTCAAGCGTCTAAGCTTGGGGATACCCCGGAAGGCATCCCATCTTTCTTCAACAAGTATCGGTATGTTTTCAGATTCGTTTCATTCACATGATATGCCTAAACTCTTGGAGCGTTGTGTGCTTTTTATTTTTCCTTTTAATAAATGCACCATGTTGGTATGAGATAGTCCTTGGTTGATTTATAGAATGCTCTTTGCGCTCCGTTATATCTTTTGAGTATGGCTTTATAGAATGCTTCTTGTGCTTCACTTATATCATTTGAAGTTTGGATTGTCTGTTTCTCTTCACATAGAAAACCACCATTTGTAGACTGCTCTTTTGCTTCTCTTATAATTGTTAGAGCGTGGGCATAACTTTTGTAGAAAGAATTAAAACTCTCTTGCTTCACTTATATCTATTTAGAGAGTTGACAAGAATTGGTCATTCACATGGTTAGTCATAAAATCCTACATAAACTTTTAGATCGCTGAATATGATATGTTTGATTCCTTGCAATAGTTTTGTGATATAGAGATGCTAATATGTGGGAGGTACTAGTGAATTATTGTGGTCTAGTAAAAATATTGGTGTTAAGGTTTGTGATTCCCGAAGCATGCACGTATGGTCTCCTAACTATGTAACCAAATTGGAGCGCATTGTATTTTGATTGTTTATCTTTGCGTGAAGGTCAGGGGGGGGGGCGATGGTTAACTCCTACCAACCTCCCCCCTAGGAGCATGCGTCGTAGTATTTTTGCTTCGAGGGCTAATAGATTTTTCGCAATAAGTATGTGAGTTCTTTATGACTAATGTTGAGTCCATGGATTATACGCACTCTCACCCTTCCACCTTGCTAGCCACTCTAGTACCGCGCAATTTTTGTCGGTGCATCAAACCACCTTATATCCTTCCTCAAAACAACCACCTTACCTACCTATTATGGCATTTCCATAGCCATTCTGAGATATATTGTCATGTAACTCCACCATTCCGTTTATTATGACACGCACCACCATTGTCATATTGCCTTGCATGATTGTAAGATAGCTAGCATGATGTTTCCATGGCTTGTCCATTTTTTGATGTCATTGCTACGCTAGATCATTGCACATCCCGGTACACCACCGGAGGCATTCATATAGAGTCATATTTTTGTTCTAGTATCGAGTTGTAAGTAAATAGAAGTGTGATGATCATCATTATTAGAGCATTGTCCCTTGAAAAAAATAAGAAAAAAGAAAGGCCAAAAGAAAAAAGGGCCAAATAAAAAAAGGAAGGCCCAAAAAAGGAAAAAAGGAAAAAAAGGAAAAGAAAAAGGGGACAATGCTACTATCTTTTTTCCACACTTGTGCTTCATCATAGCACCATGTTCTTCATGATAGAGAGTCTCCTATGTTGTCACTTCCATATACTAGTGGGAATTTTCAGTATAGAACTTGGCTTGTATATTCCAACAATGGGCTTCCTCAAATGCCCTAGGTCTTCATGAGCAAGCAAGTTGATGCACACCCACTAGTTTTTTTTGAGCTTTCATACACTTATAGCTCTAGTGCATCCGTTACATGGCAATCCCTACTCACTCACATTGATATCTATTGATGGGCATCTTCATAGCCCATTGATACCCCTAGTTGATATGAGACTTTCTCCCTCCTTTTGTCTACTACCACCTTATATTCCTCCCATAGTGCTATGTCCATGGCTCACGCTCATGTATTGCGTGAAGAGTTGAAAAGGTTCGAAAAAGTAAAGTATGAAAACAATTGCTTGGATGACACCGGGATATGCATGAGGGGTACCTTGTGTTAAGAAAATGGAGCATAAAAGACTTGATTGTTTGTTGGGATGCCCGAGTATTAAATTCTTTTGTGTCAAATGATAGACTATTGCTTTGAATCACTCGTGTCTTAATATTCATACCATGATTAGACTACATGATCAAGATTATGCTAGGTAGCATTCCACATCAAAAAATATATCTTTTTTATCATTTACGTACCCGAGGACGAGCAGGAATTAAGCTTGGGGATGCTGATATGTCTCTGTCATATCTATAATTTTTGATTGTTCCATGCCAATATTCTACAACTTTCATATACTTTTGGCAACTTTTTATACTATTTTTTGGGACTAACATATTGATCTAGTGCCCAGTGCCAGTTCCTATTTGTTGCATGTTTTTTGTTTCGCAGAATATCCATATCAAACGGAGTCCAAACGGAATAAAAATGGACGGAGATTTTTTTGGAAAATATGTGAATTTTGGGAAGCGGAACCAACTTGAGACGATGCCCGAGTGGGCCACGAGGCCAGGGGGCGCACCCACCAGGGGC
>LR738713.1:60980596-60997060 GCA_902687465.1 Secale cereale | reverse complement strand
TGATATTATTGAAATATCTATAAGCATATGTTCCCTTCTCATAATAATTTTCAGTGGGATCACGAATAAACTTAACAATATAAGCATCACATAAAGCATTGTTACCATGATCCACATGCAAAAAGGTACTCTTACTCTCCACATAAGCATAATCTTTCTCATTGGTAATAGTGGGAGTAGGACTATCATAAACAACTTGAACACTATAGATTAATTGTGTATTAGGAAGATGGTGTTCAACAAGGGAGTAATTCCCTCCATGATTATGACAAGTTTCATAAGGATAATTTCTCCTTATGTCATAGGTACCTTTATAATCACTATAGATTGGAGTTATAACATCATCATAGTAGAGAAGAGCATTATCATTGCTAGCAACTATATTTGTAATCATGTTGTCTTTATTCTTACTAGCAAAAGAATTATCAATTATCACATCACTAGTGGGTAAAGGATTTCCAATCCTATCATCCCCAAGCTTAGAGCTTTCCATATCATCACTTTCAGAGTTGGTACCAAAAAGATTTTCAAGATCATAAGTAGCATTATCATCATTTTCCCAATCACAATAAGTAACATGCATATCATAATCAAAATCATCTTCAATAGTACCTACGGACGTATCATCAAGATGATAATTAAGGCAATAAACTTCACCTTCTTCTTTAAACTTACAACCGTTAGGATAAAAGTTGATGGGAGGAATATGCTCAGGCCAGGTTGATACCCATTCTTCTTCCTTCTTGCTCCTCTTCCTCCTCCTCTTCTTTTTCTTCTTCTTCACCTTAGGAGGGAGTGGTTGGAGATGAAGCTTCTCCACATATCCTGGTTTATCATTAGAAACAATAGGGGAAACTTGGGAGAAACTCTCCTTTTTATTAGCAGAAATATAAGAGACTTTTTTATACTTTGGTAAAGTTCCCTCCTTTCTAATCTTACTTATGTAATCATTTTTATGGCAATTAACAACACAATAGAGATGGCAATTTTGCAAAGTGTTTTTTGTTCCTATGGCATTAACATCTAGCCAAGAAGTCTTTTCTGATAACTCTTCACACATCAAAAATAACATAAGCTCAGCATAAAGATCAGGGGTGATCATGTTATCACACAACTGGTTAACAGTTATGTTTTGAAAGTGCATGCATTGAAAATTAAAGTGACCCTCTATACAGCAAAGTTCACAAGTAAAAGGATAAAGGTCACAAAATTCTCTAGCAATTTCATTTAAATCTTTGACCCAAGTGATTGTTCTTTCATGCTTATGTTGCTTACAATACTTCTCTTCTTCAATCATAGGCCTTTCACAAGGTCTATCCACTCCACAAAAATTAACATGCTTATATAAAACTTCATTTTTAGGAATTGGATCATGCATGTTGCAATCATCATGAACAATTTCATTTTCTTTGCAAATCTCTTTAAAAGGTTCATGATGCTTGATCCAATCCTCCTTAGGCATATTAAGATGTGAAGCAAAAGATTTGAGGAAATCAACAAGGAGTTGAGAATCAAGCCCAAACTTAGCACTAAACTTATTAAAACTTGTAGTTTCAACAAAGGACTTAATGCAATCATACTCATAAATTATACCTGACTCTTTACCTTTGTCGATCTCCCAATTTTCAGTGTTGCGTTGAATTCTTTCAAGGAGTTCCCATTTAGCATCAATTTTTTCGTTTGTGAAAGAACCCATAGAGGAAGCATCGAGCAAATCTTTATCCTGTCGAGAGAGCCTCGCATAGAAATTAGTAATAATCATATCTTTGGGGAGCCCATGGTTAGGACATTTTAGCATTAACGTTTTCAGTCTCCCCCAAGCTTGAGCTATGCTCTCTCCGTCATGAGGATAGAAATTATAAACATAATTCCTATTCTCATGGACTTCATGAAGAGGATAAAACTTGGACTAAAAGAGAGACTGGATCTCTTCCCAATCCAGCAGGTGAGAGTCATCTAGTAGCCTATACCATTCCAATGCTTTTCCTTTCAGTGACAAGGCAAATAATTTCCTCATGACTCCATCTCTTGTCAAACCTGAAATCTTAAACAACTCACAAAGTTCTGTAAGTTTCAACAAATGAATACTAGGATTGACTGTCCCATCATAAAAATCATTCCTAATTATTTCAATTATCCCAAGTGGTATTTGGAACGGGATACATTCAGTAGGTGGAGGAGACTTCTCTACCATGGGTGTGGTAAAGCGGCCTTCCCCAAGCAGCGAACTAAGAGTGCGGTTTTCCATAAACATAACTAGTGAAACTAAAAACAAGAAACGAAAAGATTTAATTGCAAGATCTAAAGATATACCTTCAAACACTTACTTCCCCGGCAACGGCGCCAGAAATAGCTTGATGTCTACTACACGCTTCTATTCCTGTAGACAGTGTTGGGCCTCCAAGAGCAGAGGTTTGTAGGACAGCAGCAAATTTCCCTTAAGTGAGTAACCCAAGGTTTATCGAACTCAGGGAAGTGGAGGTTGAATGTACCCCTTTCAAGCAACCCTGCAATCAAGATACAAGAAGTCTCTTGTGTCCCCAACACACCTAATACACTTGTCAGATGTATAGGTGCACTAGTTTGGCGAAGAGATGGTAAAATATGGATGATAGGAGTGGCAAAGCAAAGTAATATAAATCTGTAATAAAAAGTGCAGCAAGCAAACAAGTGGTAAACGTGAGCACAAATGGTATTGCAATGGTGGAAACAAGGCCTAGGCTTCACACTTTCACTAGTGGCAACTCCCAACAACATTAACATAGCCTAATCACATGATACATGCAATAGAGACGCACTCGGAGGTCATTCCTTTGTGGTCAAGAGAGGGCGAGAATTATGTAGGGCTACAAAAGCACACCTCAAAGTTCGTAGTTCTCAATCTATGGATTTCCCAATGTCACCGCGGCCATCCAAAGAGAGTACCACAATCACCACAACATATCTCAAGGATAGTCAAAGACAAGCACCAAGAGACTCTCAATCTTCAATCAACACACAAAAGAGGAAATCACTCATGAAAATATTCTTCTAATCCATGTCCAATAGACCGCTGTCACCTTGGTCTCGGGGATTATACTAGATAAAGACAAGTGAGTACATCAATCCAATACATAGAGGAAGGGGAATTATCATGGGATCACCCTAGATTAACATAGCCTATGATCACAACGAAGATCATATCATGGGAGAGAGAATTGACCACATAGCTACTGGTAGAAACCTCAGCCCCGAGGAGGAACTACTCCCGCATCATGGAGGGAGGAAGCAACGTCGATGGAGATGAATCCGGGGGCACTTCCCCATCCCGGCAGGATGCCGGCACAGGAATTATGGTCCCCCGAAACTTGGTGGCGATGGCGGCGGAGATCGGAATTGCTTCTGGAGAAAAGGGTTCTGTCCTCGAGGGTTTCGGGACGCTAGGAATATATATGCGAAGGGGGGTCACCAGAGGCGGAGGTGGGGCCCCAGGCGCCCCCCTGGCGCGGCCAGGGGTGGGGCCGCGCCGGGTGGCCGCCTGGGCCACCCCAGGCTCCCCTCTGGCCCTGCTTTGGTTTTTCTTGAAGCTCCCGGTACGCTGATTTTTCCTGTATTTTTCCCGGAATTTTTAGGGCACTTTTAATATGGGGGAAATCTGAAATAGAAAAACAGCAGAAAACAGGAACCGGCACTGTGGTGCACTGAGTTAATAGGTTAGTCCAAATATGATCAAAAGTGTATGGAAGTGCATAAATATCATAGCAATATCACACAAAAGAGGCATAGAGCAAGCAGAAACTATAGATACGTTTTGGACGTATCAACGTGCAAGCAGCTGATGTCAATTCTTGATTTAGACTCTTGTGACCAGAGTTAGGGCAAGTCAACAACTCACTGGGTATGACGGATTTCAACCGTTATCCACTCATCGGACAATATCAATGCCGGTTCAGCCATCCTGATGTTGGAAAAGAATTGTCGTTTCCTTCCCCTTAAGCAGAAGCTGGGGCGACTTAAGTGCCACTGCAATGACATGGGAGAGCTCATGGCGGCTCTCGTCAAATACGCTAACTCAAATAGTACTAAGGACCCGGAGTCTGATGAGGAGAGGGCCAACAAAGGAAAGAAGAATGGCAATGCCAAGGGACAACAACATAATGCACCGGGACAAGGCAATAATGGTAAGCGCAAGCAGATGGACGACAACTCAAATTTTGTGGCTAATACCAATACGCAGCATAACAATCAACGTCGAAAGGGGAAGGGGTCAAATCCCCGGTTCGGTGGGCCGAAGTTCAACCTTGAGGTGATGATGAATCAGTCTTGCCCAAAGCACAATACGGATGAAAAGCCGGCCAGTCATCTGTGGAAAGATTGCTTCATCATGAGAGAGTATAGAAATTCCAGTTTTTTCCAGAACAATAATGGCCCGTCTGGCGGGTCAAGACCCACCTCTCACGGGCCTGGCTTTAGAGGTGGCGGTTCAAGCTCTGGTTTTCAAGGACAAGGCAACCAAGGCGGCTTTAATCAACAATCTAATGAAGGGAATCAGCAGCAGCAGTCTAGTTACCAGAGCAACCCGAAGCAGTTGAATAGTGGTCAATATCATGTGTTTACCATGAGTTTGTGCAAACGAGATCAGAAACTTCATAAGCGAGCAGTATACTCGGTTGAGCCGGCGGTCCCTCGATACCTGCGGTGGTCTGAGCATCCTATCATATGGAGCCATGAGGATCATCTGCCCCGGGTTGACAATCCGGGCCATTTGGCTTTGGTGGTTGCTCCGCAGGTGGGAGGATATAAGGTTACCAAGGTGCTTATGGACGAAGGCAGTAGTATCAATATCCTTTACTATGACACTTTTTGCCGTATGAATTTGACTGACAAGGATCTACAGACGTCCAATACTATTTTTCACGGGGTGGTGCCTGGTAAGTCGGCGTATCCAGTGGGTAAGATAACATTGGAAGTGGCCTTTGGTGATGACCAGGACTACAGGGCTGAAAAAGTAACCTTTGAGGTGGTTAAGATCAATAGTCCTTATCATGCTTTGTTCGGATGGCCGGCTTACGCTAAATTTATGGCCCGGCCTTGTTATGTTTATTTGCAGCTTAAGATGCCGGGTTATATGGGCACCATCATAGTGCATGGCGATAGGAAGATAGCTTTGGAATGTGAAGAGGGTGATGCTGCTTATGCCGAATCTATTTACGCAATGAAGGAATTGAAATTTTATAGAGATAATGTTGACCCGACAGATATGACCCCCTTAAAGAAGCCAACTACAGAGCATGATCCTTTGCTGAAGTTCAAGTATGAAGATGACACTAAACAGGTTGATTTTGTTCCTGGAGATTTATTGCAATAGTTCACTATCAGTGCTAACCTAGATCCAAAATAGGAAAGCGCGCTCATCGAGTTCATCAGTGAGAACCGATACATCTTTTCATGGAAGCCTTCAGACATGCTAGGTGTACCAAGGGAACTCGCTGAGCACACTCTCAATATTGATCCAAAGTTTAAACCGGCCAGGCAATTCCTTCATCGTTTTAATGAGGAGAGGCGCAAGGCCATTGGAGAAGAAGTGGCCTGGCTCTTGGCAGCTAGGTTCATTGTTGAAGTCTTTCACCCTGAGTGGTTTGCTAACCCGGTGCTGGTGCTTAAGAAAAACGGCACTTGGCGCATGTGTGTGGATTACACAGATCTTAATAAGGCTTGTCCGACATCCTTTTGCTCTCCCTCGTATTGTCAAATCATTGATTCTACGGCGGGTTGTGAGCGTTTGAGTTTTTTGGATGCTTACTCAGGTTATCATCAGATCAAGATGGAAGTTAAGGACCAGGAGAAGACAACTTTTATCACTCCCTTTGGAGCCTTCTGCTATGTATCTATGCCTTTTGGGCTACAGAGTGCCCAAGCGACTTATCAACGCTGTGTTCAGAATTGTCCCCACAATCAAATTGGGCGCAATGTTCATGCCTATGTGGATGACATAGTTGTGAAATCAAGGAAGAATGAGACCTTGCTTGATGATCTGAAGGAGACCTTTGACAATCTCCAGGTCTACAAAATGATGCTTAACCCGACCAAGTGTGTTTTCGGTGTTCCGGCTGGTAAACTATTGGGTTTTTTGGTTTCTGAGGGAGGCATTGAAGATAACCCGGAAAAAATATCAAGGCTATCACTTCCTTAGCTAAACCATCGTGTATTAATGATGTCCAACGTTTGGCGGGTCGTATTGCGGCTCTGAGCTGGTTTATCAGCCGCCTGGGAGAGAAGGCTATCCCTTTGTACTAGATGATGAAGAAAACGGACCACTTTGTCTGGAGTGATGCTGCTAATCAGGCATTTGAGGCACTAATAAAAAAATTGGCTGAGCCGCTGATCCTTGCAGCTCTTATTGATAAAGAGCCTCCACTTTTATATGTGGCTACCAACAACAGAGCTATCAGTGTAGCAGTGGTTGTGGAAAGAAAAGAGTCAAGCAAGGAATATCCGGTTCAGAGGCCGGTTTACTATGCCAGTGAGGTGCTCATTCAATCTAAACAGAGATACCCCCATTGGCAGAAACTGATTTATGGAGTGTTGATGGCTAGTCATAAGTTGAGGCAATACTTCCTGGGTCATCGCATCATTGTGGTTAGTTCTGCTCCCCTAGGAGATATTATTCAAAACAGAGAAGCCACAGGCTGGGTGGCCAAGTGGGCCATTGAGCTTGGACCCCATGGTTTGAAGTATGTGCCTCGGACAGCTATCAAGTCTCAAGCACTTGTGGATTTTATCAATGACTGGACAAAGCTGCCCGAGGAGAAGCCTGATAACACTTATTGAACTATTAAGTTATGTTTTAAGATTGTGTTCCCTTGTAATAACAATGTAGCTGAATATGAGGCCTTGCTCCATGGTCTTCGGATGGCTAAAGAGATGAATCTAAGCCGGGTGAGGTGTTTCGGCAACTTAGATTTGGTGGCTCAGCAAGTCTCAGGAACTTGGGATTCCAAAGACCCGCTCATGGCGGCTTATTGTAACACCCCCAGTGTCATGCTACAGAACCCTCAGTGATTAAGCAAATCATGTTGCTAAACAGTGCTTGATCACATTGGAATAATATCTCATTTCAAATTCCAGCTCCAACTGAAATTCAAAAATGAGGTGTAAATAAAAGTTGTGCCAATCTAGGAACTAAATAGTTCATAATTTTGGAAATAATCCATTATGAATTATGTTCAGGGGATCAACATCATCTAAAGTCCCTAGATGACTCTAACATCTTGAAAGCAGAGCGAACAACCCCCTTTTGACTCTTTTAATGCAATGCAAAATTCAAAAGAAATTATATTGCTCCCAAACTTGTGGTAACAGTGTAGACTATTGCATCATAATTATTTGGCCTGGTTAGACATTTTTCAAATGTTTCGGCAGCCAAACAATTTGCAAGCAGAAAATAAAATGAAAAGGGAAATACATAAAAGGAAAATAAACAATGCCCCCACTGGGCCAACCGGCCCAGCTGGATGACCAGGCCGACCGGCCCTACCAGCCTCGGACCACCTAACCCCTACAACCCTCCCGAGGCGACCCAACCCTAGCGCCTCCTCCCACTTCACCCACTACCCCACGCCCCCTGATCCGCTCGCCTCTCCCCCCATCCCGATCGGGATTGGGATCTCGCCGTCAGCCGACGCTGAACGCCGCCCCTAGCGTCGCCTGTCTCCACCGACCCCGCCTCTCACGCGCCGGCGCTGGCCAGCGCCTCCCATCTCCGCCGCTGCCCCGCTTTACCCAACGGTGATGGCCTTCCCCGACGTCGTGCCTGACCCGCCGACCATAGAGGCCCCCGTGCACCCGCCGCTTCGCCACCAGCAGGCCGCCGTGTCGTGTCGTCCCCGTCTCCTCCCAACCTCAAGCGCGGCCAGGCCCGAGGGCCACCGCTTCCGCTCCGCCGCTCCTCACATCGACCTCACGCCGCCCTCTACTCGTCGGAGGGCCATGGCGCCGCCGACCTCCCCGGACGCTACCCCGAACCCCTCGCCGTGAGCTCCCCCTTCGACCCCCCTCGTCTTCCCGTTCGCCCTCGTTGTGGCTGCCTAGTCGCGCGACCGCGCTCTCTATAGCCACCATGATGGGCGCGTGCTCTGTCGCCATAGTTGATGTCGATGTAGACCGCCCCTGCTCGAGCTGCGCATGCCCGTAGATGCGCGCCACCGCGCCCTTTTGAATGGTGGTCTTCGCAAAGTGTTTGGTCGCCGGAGCGGCGAGTTCCATCACCGCCGCCGCCCGATGTGGTCACCGGCGACGCCACCGTCGCCTGAGTCGCTGGCCGGTGGGGCCCATCTCTTTAACCAGTTAATTAAACTGCTAATTAACTTAATCTCTCACTAACACGTGGACCCACATTAAAATAACTGTTCGATTTAACTGTTGTGAATGACATGTGGGACCTACCCCCTCTAATTAACCCCAGTTAATTAATTACTTAAAACAAAACCTGTTTATTAGTTGTCTCACTGACCAATAGGGCCCACTAGTCAGGGTTGACCAGTCATTTGTTGACTGCTGACCAGGCTGCTGACTCAGCTCCCTGGCCCCACAAGTCAGCCTCTGCTGACTTGATAGTTGATCCAGTCAACTGGGTCCACCGTCATCCACACAGGCACACTTCTGGGTACACTTTCTATGTACCCATAGCATTACACTAGTAGAAAAAGGGTCAAACGTGAAGCACATTAGTGCCGATTTGAATTTGAGCCGGCACTAATGTGTACACTAGAGCCGGTTCCAACGGCTAGCCGGGCCACTCTCATTAGTACCGGTTCGTGGCGAACCTTTAGCACCAGTTCGTGCCACGAACCGGTACTAATGAGAGTGGTGGCAGGATGTTGTCAGTCTGGGGCCCCTCCAGCACCTTTAGTACCAGTTCTTGGCACGAACCGGTGCTAAAGGTCGTCGTACATAAACCGTTCGTCCACCCGAGCTCGCTCTGTTCTTCCCCTTTCCCCTCTCCTCTCAGTTCTTCCCCTCTTCCTCTCGAGCTCATCACACATTTTGCCAAAAATTTGTCAAGATTTGAAGGCCCCCATCCATTCAAATGATCACAAAGGTTAGCAATTTTTCCTTTCATCTCTCATTGCTAGATTAGCTCTTGCAATGCTTTATATAGTGATTAATTTGTGAGTTTAGTAATTTGGGAGGAAATATATGTGCTAGTATTTGATTTATATGCAATTTGAGGTCCAAAATAACACTTAGTTTGCATATCTAGGAGAGGTTAAATTTAGTTGAAAGAGAAAATGAGTACTTGAAAGAAAAATTGAAAAGAATTGAGGACGAGAAGATGGAATTGGAGTTGCATGTTGCCGATGTCGTCGATGATCACAAGATCAAGATGGAGAAAATGCAGATTAGAAAGATTAGAAAATATGCCATCGATAGTGAGGCTTGGTATCATTATGCTGTTGGATCAATTGTTACCTTAGTTGCGATCTTGATCGCATTTGTTGTTGCATTTAAATGCTTTAGCTAGATAGTTATTTGTTTGTTGCATTTAAGTGTTGTATGAACTTTATGTATGAACTTGTATTAAGTTGGTGTTTTTGGTGTTGTGTATTGAAGATGAGCCGACAATGGATGTACGATGACCGATGCTCTCCCGAGTTCATTAATGGCGTGCAAACTTTTCTGCTTGTGGCTGAGGCAAACAAGCGAGCGGATGGTTTTATGCCTTGTCCATGTGCTGTCTGTAAGAATGGTCAAAATTACTCTAAGTCAAGAACCATTCACGTCCACCTGTTTAAGTCCGGTTTCGTGCCCCACTATAATGTTTGGACCAAGCACGAAGAAAGAGGGGTTATGATGGAAAACAATGAAGAAGAAGATGACGACGACAGCTATCCTGGCCATGGGTTCCATGAATACGATGATACAACAATGGGGGAAGAAGCTGAGCCGGTAATGCGGGAAGAAGCTGAGCCGGCAATGCGGGAAGAAGCTAAAGAAGAGGCATCAGATGAGCCCGTTGATGATCTAGGTCGGGCCATTGCCGATGCAAAGAGAAACTGCGCAAGTGATTTGGAGAAGAAGAAGTTGCAGCGCATGTTAGAGGATCACAAAAAATTATTGTACACGAATTGCGTAGGTGACATGAAAAAGCTGTGCACCACACTGGAATTGCTGCAATGGAAGGCAGATAATGGTGTATCTGACAAGGGATTTAGAAAGTTGCTGGTAATGATAAAGGATATGCTTCCAAAGGACAACAAATTTCCCGAGAGTACGTACGAAGCAAAGAAGGCTGTCTACCCTCTAGGGTTAGAGGTGTAGAAGATACATGCATGCCCTAATGATTGCATCCTCTACCACGGTGAGTACGAGGATTTGAACGCTTGCCCGGTATGCGGTGCATTGCGCTATAAGATCAGCCGCGATGACCCTGGTGATGTCGAGGGCGAGCGCCCCAGGAAGAAGATTCCTGCCAAGGTGATGTGGTATGCTCCTATAATACCACGGTTGAAACGTTTGTTCCAAAACTAAGATCATGCCAAGGCGATGCGATGGCACAGAGAAGACCGTAAGAAAGATGGAAAGTTGAGAGTACCCGCTGACGGGTCGCAGTGGAGAAAAATCGAAAGAAAGTACGGGAAGGAGTTTGCAGATGACGTAAGGAGCGTGTGGTTTGGTCTAAGCGCAGATGTCATTAATCCTTTCGGGGAGCAGAGCAGCAACCATAGCACCTGGCCTGTGACTCTATGTTTGTATAACCTTCCTCCTTGGTTGTGCATGAAGCGGAAGTTCATTATGATGACAGTGCTCATCCAAGGCCCTAAGCAACCCGGCAATGACATTGATGTGTACCTAAGGCCATTAGTTGAAGAACTCTTACAACTGTGGAATGGAACAGGTGTACGTGCGTGGGATGAGCACATGGGGGAAGAATTTGACCTAAAGGCGTTGCTGTTCGTGACCATCAATGATTGGCCTGCTCTCAGTAACCTTTCAGGACAGACAAACAAGGGATACCGCGCATGCACACACTGTTTGGACGATATCAACAGTATATATTTGGCTAATTGTAAGAAGAATGTGTACCTGGGACATCGTCGATTTCTTCCGAGCAGGCATCCCATAAGAAAGAAAGGCAAGCATTTCAAAGGTGAGGCGGATCACCGGACGAAGCCTCGCCACCCTACTGGTGCAGATGTACATGATATGGTCAAGGATTTGAAGGTGGTCTTTGGAAAGGGTCCTGGTGGACAACCTGTTCCGAATGACGCTGACGGACGCGCACCGATGTGGAAGAAGAAATCTATATTTTGGGACCTGCCCTATTGGAAAGACCTAGAGATCCGCTCCGGAATCAACGTGATGCACGTGACGAAGAATCTTTGTGTGACCCTGCTTGGCTTCTTGGGCGTGTATGGGAAGATAAAAGATACACCTGAGGCACGGGAGGACCAGCAACGTATGCACGGAAAAGACGGCATACATCAGGGTCCTGCAAGCTACGCTCTTACCAAAGAAGAGAAGGAAATCTTCTTTGAATGCCTACTCAGTATTAAGGTACCGTCTGGCTTCTCGTCGAATATAAAGGGAATAATAAACACGGAAGAGAAAAAGTTCCAGAACCTAAAGTCTCATGACTGCCATGTGATTATGACGCAACTGCTTCCGGTTGCATTGAGGGGGCTTCTACCAGAAAACGTTCGATTAGCCATTGTGAAGCTATGTGCATTTCTCAATGCAATCTCTCAGAAGGTAATCGATCCAGAAATCATACCAAGGTTAGAGAATGATTTGGCGCAATGTCTTGTCAGTTTCGAGTTGGTGTTCCCACCATCCTTCTTCAACATCATGACGCACGTCCTAGTTCACCTATGCGAAGATATTAACGTTTTGGGTCCTGTATTTCTACACAATATGTCCCCCTTTGAGAGGTTCATGGGAGTCTTAAAGAAATATGTTCATAACCGTGCTAGGCCAGAAGGAAGCATCTCCAAGGGCCATCACAATGAGGAGGTCATTGAGTTTTGTATTGACTTTATTCCTGACCTTAAGCCGATTGGTGTTCCTAAATCGCGGCATAAGGGCAGACTGGATGGAAAAGGCACGCTAGGAGGGGAACAAATAATATGTATGGACGGACATTCTCTCACTGAATCACACTACACAGTTCTACAGAATTCCGCCTTGGTGGCTCCGTATATGGATGAACACAAGAATTTGCTACGCTACAAACACCCGGAGCGGTATGATGACTGGATTACACGTGAACAAACCAGGAGTTTCGCCAGCTGGTTGCAGACATGTACCATGCATGACACCTCTATTGAAGATGACATGTACTTGCTGTCCCAGTGACCATCTTCGAATATAATGACTTTCAAAGGGTACGAGATAAATGGTAATACATTTTACACGATCGCCCAAGATAAGAAGAGCACCAACCAAAATAGTGGTGTCCGCTTTGATGCAGAAACCAAGACGGGAAAGGAAACATATTATGATTATATATAGGACATATGGGAACTTGACTATCGACGTGGTTTGAAGGTCCCTTTGTTTCGGTGCAAATGGGTCAATATGACACGAGGCGGGGAACGGAAGACCCGCAGTACGGAATGACAACAGTGGATCTCAACAATCTTGCGTATGCAGACGAACCATTCGTCCTAGCCAATGATGTGGCACAGGTTTTCTATGTGAAGGACATGTCTACCAAGCCAAGAAAAAGAAAAGATAAGGAAGCGAATGCATCGTACGATGAGCCAAAGCGGCACATAGTTCTTTCTGGGAAGAGAAACATCGTGGGAGTGGATGACAAGACAGACAAGTCAGAAGATGATGAATAGTTTGATGAAATTGCTCCATTCACAGTGAATATTGACCCGAGCATCCCGTTAAATGATGAAGATTTTCCATGGTTACGGCGCAAAGGGACACACGCGAAGAAAAAGTTTCACACCCAAAGATTTGGATGTGATCAGCTTCACTATCATCACTTTCTTCTGTGTTTCACACCCAGAAGGGAATCTCTGTAATAGTTAGGGTAGTTATGTGTTTTGGCATTTGAAACGCGAAGAAATTTTATGTGCAAACAAATTCTTTCATGCCTTTACTGATTTTTAAAGTTAAGTTATTCACAAACTAGTGATTCACACTAATTTCAAATAATTCAAAATTTAAACTATTCAAATTTGAAAACTACGGGCACTAACATAAAGTTTGTAATTTTTTGTACCTAAAGCAAAAATATTCACAAAGAAACTCTAAATACACAAAAAAACAACTCAAAAATAAATAAAGCAAAATAAAATAAAATAATAAAGCCCCCCTACTAGGCCAGAGCGGCCTGCATACGACTAGAAACCCAACCTGTTGTTGGGCCAGGATGCAGGCCCGCAAAGGCCTAGTAGGCCCACAGGGCAGCACAGAACATGTAGGCCCAGTAGGCCTGCTTTGGAGAGGAGCTCGAGAGAGCTACTTCACGGGGGGTTATAAACCAGTGCGGACGCCCCTCGGCTAGCGAGGTGGGACTAAACTTGGCGCACCGCACCTGCGCCAGCGCACCCCCTTTAGTACCGGGTCGTGGCACCAACCGGTACTAAAGGAGTGTCTTTAGTACCGGTTGGAGCCACCAACCGGTACTAAAGGGGGTGCGCTTCCTGCCGCTTGACCTGGCCAAAACAGGCCTTTAGTACCGGTTGGTGGCTCCAACCGGTACTAAAGGTCCATCCTATATAAGAAAACACTTCAAAAATTTCAGTTTCTCATCTGCTTCTTCTCCTCTGCACCCGTCGCCGCCCCGTCCGCGTTGCCGCCCCGTCCCCGTCGTCGCCGCCTCGTCGCCGCGCCCGTCGCCGTCCCCGTCGCCGCCCCCCGTCGCCTCTCGCCTCGCCGGTGAGCGCACACACACACACATACATTTTTTTTATTTTTTTAGTTATAGAAATAGTTATAAAAATGTTAGAATTTTTTCTTTTTTTAGTTATAGAAATAGTTAGTTATAGAGCATTGTTAGAAATGTTAGAATTGTTAGAAATTTTTCTGTTTTTTTAGTTATAGAAATAGTTATAAAAAGTTAGAATTGTTAGAAATTTTTCTGGTTTTTAGTTATAGAAATAGTTAGAAAATTTTATTTTAGATGAATTAGCTAGATATTAATTAGGTATATATATATGAGATTTGAACTAGTTGAATTAATATAACTAGTTTATTTTTAGTATGAAAATTAATAGAACAAGTTTATTTTTAGTGTGAAAATTTAGGTATATGAGATTATTTGAACTAGTTGAATTAATATAACTAGTTTATTTTTAGTAAATGCGGAGTTGAACTAGTTGAATTAGTACAACTAGTTTATTTTTTGGTATATGAGATTTGATGATCTAATTAAAATATTACTATATATAGCTACTTTATATATTTTAGTAAGAAAATTAATAGAACTAGTTTATTTTTAGTAAATTCTTAGTTGAATTAGTTGAATTAATAGAACTAGTTTATTTTTAGTAAGAAAATTTAGATATCTGAGATTTGATGATCTAATTAATAGGAAATGTCGTCTGACGACGAAAATGATTTCATTACGTGCGAATACTGTGAAGACCAGCGCGCCCTGTGCGACAGAAATTTCCTTGTTGATGATAGGCGCTTCAGCATCAAGCTGTATGAGACCTTCGAAGTGGATAGAGTAAGTCACAACGACAAGTCTTTTTTTCATAATTAAGCATGACTTATATATGCTTCATTTTCTTCAACTTATAATTTTAAATTTTCACTATTCTACTAGCGCATCCCCTGCCATGCAAGAATTTTTGTCTTCGATAAGATAGGTTTCAGTGCTATGGAAACTATGGAGGTAAAGAGAGTTTACCTGAAGACCGAGCATGGTTATACTTTCAACGTCAAATTATACAATACAGACACGTACACCTATGTTGAATGCAAAGCTTGGCAAGCACTATGCAAGGCTTATGCATTTGAGCCTGATATGGTTATCACCTTTGATATTCATCCGGAAGATGATATTGAAGGTAATACAGACATCTGGGTCGATGTGCAGACGCCTCCAGTTCTACCATTATGTGAGTTTCTCAACCATATTTATGTCTTTGATATTGTTTATTCAAAAATAGTTGACAACTAATTTCTATTGACAACTTATTTCCATTCAAGCAAAAAACATGTCCGACGCTTGGTAGACATGACCTACTTCTGTCCCGGAGCTGAACTAAACTGCGAGGAGATAAGTCATTATGTTTCATGGCTTGAGGATCTTCATACTATCAAGACAAATTATCTTCCTGCACTTAGAAATGTTAGTACTCAAAACGTGCGACCAATAGTGATCGTATTGAACTACGGTCACATCTATTTACGAGTGATGGTAAGATTTTTACTATTTGTCCTCAGTGCATCTTTTACATACATTATTTTTTTCTTAAATTTCATTGCTAAGTATATTAATTACTATACGATGTTCTTCAACAGGGACTCCCGATGACAGTAGTGCCTCAATGGATCGAGACTAAAGATCACATGTCAATGGTTAGCTTACGGCCAAGATATCCTACATTGCACATGAGTGCATTCAGGATTTCTAAAAGCGATGAATGCTTAATAGTGAAAGATTGGAGCAAAATTGTTAACGATCCCAGAGAAGTACTAGGGGGCAGCAAGGAGAAGCGCAGCCCAAGATTAGGAGACAGGTTCATCTGCATGCTCCAGTATGATGAATCAGGAGAGCTATACATGTTCTATGCTATTTTACCTGAGAGAGAGCAGCAGGAGTGATTTAACTAGTTCATGCTCTTAGTACTTGTCCTCTCATGTCCGTGTTCTTCGTCCTGAACTTAATCTCAAAGGATGATTTGCTTTTGTGGTGTTATGAACGCTTGTAATATCATGACTATGTTGAACTCGATGATATCCTTGCTTCTGGTACAAGTGAATGATTTTTCTTTAAGCTAGTGTTGGTGGTGATTAGATAGCGGTAATGACTATGATGATTAAAAAGTGGTAATTATATATATATATATATATATATATATATATATATATATATATATATATATATATATATATATATATATATATATATATATGATTGACTATTCGTCACCCTGGGTGAGGAATAGTTATTCTTCACCCCCTCATTTTTACCATGAATGCACCGTAATTTTACGTTCCGTAAGTTTTGTCTTATTTCCGACGTAAAAAGAGACCGTAAGAAAATATATAATCGCCGTAAAAATATTTTATGTTACGTAAAATTACAAACTGAAAAATATAGTGTAAAATATACATAAATTGCAACTTTTCTTGTCTTATGACCTATATTTTTTTCTTTCTTGTGTCAAATTTTACGTACTGAATCAATATGAATGTAATTATTTGAATTTCAGATGTAATTTAAATGTGAAGTGATCGTAAGATTACCTCGGGTGAAGAATAACTTATTCTGCCCCCGGGTGATGAATAGCATCACAT
>LR738713.1:60941161-60953663 GCA_902687465.1 Secale cereale | reverse complement strand
CGTATCAACATCCCCAAGCTTAATTCCTGCTCGTCCTCGAGTAGGTAAATGATAACAAGCATAATTTCTGTGGTGACATGCTATCAACCATATAAGAACTTTTAAGTAAAGCAATCAAGGCATGTAATTCAATTCAAGTCATAACAAACAAGAGTCTATATTAGCATTGTAACAAGCAACATAAGAACATAAAGGTGCAAGAGCTCTCGCTGTCCGTGACTCAAATGTCTCCAAATGGTGTTTGCGTGCAAGAAAGGGGATAGGGATATATGAGAGAGTAAAACATAGTTTTTGTATTGTTGAGAACTTAATCTACTAAAGTTTCACACTTGGTCTTCTTTGGAATCTTATCTTGACTCATCCCCAGACCGTCAGCCAGGTACAAGTCAAAATGATCCACTCCCTTTCGATATTTTGAGCACTCATGCAATGGATGAGCGTAAGCAAGAAAGTCGACACTTAGGATGGCAAAGAGAGAAAAATGATAGAGGGGGAAGACAAAAAGGGCGTGAAAGGCTCACATCAATGAGGACAATCATAGGCGAGAGAAAGCCAAATGATAGATATGATGTGAGGAGTAGGGATTGCCATGCAACGGATGCACATATGAGCTAAGGTAAGCTCTCCAATGGAACTAGTGGGGGTGCATCCAACTTGCTTGCTCAAGAAGACCTAGAGCTCTTTTGAGGAGGCTCATCATTGGAATATACAAGCCAAGTTCTATAGTGTGAAGGTCCCCATATAGCTATATGCATGAATGATAATCTCTATGAAGTACAGGGTATAAGATGGAGTACGAGTGTGGATCTCTCAAAAGAAATAGTAGTGTGCCCCCTTCTCTCTTTTTATTTCTTTTTCTCTTTTATTTTTATTTTTTTGTGGCCTCCATGGCTCTTTCTATTTAACTCTCATTTGTCCTCTTTGGGATCTTTTGATTTTGTCATCTTTGGGATCTTTTGATTTTGTCCTCTTTGGGATCTTTTCCTCACTTTAGGGGCAACACTCTATGTTTTACAAGAAGTATAGAAGATCTTTCACACTTTACAAAAGTACTCAACATAAAGAAAATGAAACTATCATGATGTATGCAAATGTATGCCTCTGCCAGTGTAGCAGGAAATGCAATGATACTAGCGCGTCATGTAGCAATGATTAGGGCAAGGCCCAACTAGCATGCGGCTCATCGATCAAGCAAAAAGCATGTATGACATGAAGATCAAGTCATGAGAAGATGGCTGTTGCATGGCAATGTATCTCGGAAATGCTATGAAAATGCCTTAATAGGTAGGTATGGTGGCTGTTTTGAGGAAGGATATAATGAGGCTTATGATGACAGAGCGTATCGTGCCAAGGATTTGGATGCACCGGCGAAGTATGCGCCAACTCTCGAGGTGAGAAAGGGCAATGCACGACACCGAAGAGGCTAGAAAAATATGGATAGGTGGAAGTGTCAATTTTCGAATACTCACATTAGTCCGAAGAACTCATGCACTTATTATCGGTAACTCTCAATCTAATTAGGAGGTTCACAAAGAGACAAGTACCCCGAGGAGGTGTGTATGGGGGTTTGGTTACCCTTGCGCATCCTCGACCCATGGTACGTGAGTGTACTCTAATATTCGATCCCTCCAAAGATTAGTGATCCATTTAGTAGCTAAAGTTCTCAACTATTTTGTAGGTTTTCGAAAATAAACACGGATTTCCCAAAATACGACATCTATCACTAATAGGCTAAAGCTCTGGACACCAAAAGTTCAGACATTACTCATGGCAATACCTCAAAACTATTGCAAGTTACTACTAAAATTAAATAGCAACCTCAATTACCTACTTTAAGTTAAGACACACAACTCAGTGCAACAGGCAAACTCTCTTAACAAGATAAACATGAAAACTCAAGAGAGTTCAACAACCAACTAAAAAAAAGCTCTTTAAAAAGAAAAGCATGAAAACTAAGAGCTAAACATGACAGTAGCTATGGAAAGACAAAGAACACACACAGCAAAGATAAGCATGAAAATCCTATGTTGTGTTCTAGGTTGAAGTGGAGCGTGTTTCTCTCCCACACAAAGAAAGCTGGCTTCTAACTTGTTATGAACAGCAAGCAAATCTAAAGAAAACTAAAAAGGAAACTAAGAGCAAGACGCTCCAAGCATAGCACATAACGCATGAAGTGATTAAAATATAGTGGAACGAAAGACGAACTGATAATTGTTGATGGAGAAGGGGATGCACGGGGGCATCCCCAAGCTTAGACGCTTGAGTCTTCTTGAATATTTCTTGGGGGTGCACGGGGGCATCCCCAAGCTTGAGCGTTTGACCCTCCTGAATCTTCTTTTATCATCTTCCCTCGCACACTTGAAAACTCCCTTCATACATAACTCATCATAATCTGATTAGCGAGGTTGGTACCCATAATAAAATAATTTTTCCCTACTGGAAATAAGGATAATCTTGAAGAGCTAGTGTTTCTCAAGATTGCCAAAAGGTTTTTGCAAAGAAAAAGCAAGCTCAAGGTTTGCAAAACGAAGAAAAGGCAAAACAGGACAGAATCTATGAAAAACAGACCAGCAGGTAGTAAATATTTTTTTCGGGGCACTTCTGCAACTCAAATAAAAAAACTCAGAACAGATGCTCGAAAGCCAATTGTATAGAGCAAGCTGTCAAAAAAATTCAGATCAAAAATTCAGATCTGGTGATTTTATTCGAATTTTTCTGTCCAAGGACAGAATCTGTATTCTGGACAACACGTCACAACTTTTGAACTTTCTTGCAATCAGAGGCTAAAATTGGCACAAAGCTGAAAATAAAAGATACAATGATGATGCTACTGTTGTAACAAACATCAAGACACAACAAAAGCAAAATAAAACCTAATTCGTTGTGGGCTGCCTCCCAAAAGCTCTTTCTTTATAGCCATAAAGATAGGCTTAAGACTTTAATGATGCTCTCGTAGGAATAAGAGTTGAAGAACAAAAGGGAGCATCAAGAAGCAAATACCAAACACATTTAAGCCTAACATGCTTCCTATGCATAGGAATATTGCAATAGAATAATTCATTGAAGCACAAAGCAATCAGCATAGGAAGAGAAAACAAGTGCAGCTTCAAAACCTTCAACATAAAGAGAGGGAACCTGATATTATTGAAATATCTATAAGCATATGTTCCCTTCTCATAATAATTTTCAGTGGGATCACGAATAAACTTAACAATATAAGCATCACATAAAGCATTGTTACCATGATCCACATGCAAAAAGGTACTCTTACTCTCCACATAAGCATAATCTTTCTCATTGGTAATAGTGGGAGTAGGACTATCATAAACAACTTGAACACTATAGATTAATTGTGTATTAGGAAGATGGTGTTCAACAAGGGAGTAATTCCCTCCATGATTATGACAAGTTTCATAAGGATAATTTCTCCTTATGTCATAGGTACCTTTATAATCACTATAGATTGGAGTTATAACATCATCATAGTAGAGAAGAGCATTATCATTGCTAGCAACTATATTTGTAATCATGTTGTCTTTATTCTTACTAGCAAAATAATTATCAATTATCACATCACTAGTGGGTAAAGGATTTCCAATCCTATCATCCCCAAGCTTAGAGCTTTCCATATCATCACTTTCAGAGTTGGTACCAAAAAGATTTTCAAGATCATAAGTAGCATTATCATCATTTTCCCAATCACAATAAGTAACATGCATATCATAATCAAAATCATCTTCAATAGTACCTACGGACGTATCATCAAGATGATAATTAAGGCAATAAACTTCACCTTCTTCTTTAAACTTACAACCGTTAGGATAAAAGTTGATGGGAGGAATATGCTCAGGCCAGGTTGATACCCATTCTTCTTCCTTCTTGCTCCTCTTCCTCCTCCTCTTCTTTTTCTTCTTCTTCACCTTAGGAGGGAGTGGTTGGAGATGAAGTTTCTCCACATATCCTGGTTTATCATTAGAAACAATAGGGGAAACTTGGGAGAAACTCTCCTTTTTATTAGCAGAAATATAAGAGACATTTTTATACTTTGGTAAAGTTCCCTCCTTTCTAATCTTACTTATGTAATCATTTTCATGGCAATTAACAACACAATAGAGATGGCAATTTTGCAAAGTGTTTTTTATTCCTATGGCATTAACTAGCCAAGAAGTCTTTTCTGATAACTCTTCACACATCAAAAATAACATAAGCTCATCATAAAGATCAGAGGTGATCATGTTATCACACAACTGGTTAACAGTTATGTTTTGAAAGTGCATGCATTGAAAATTAAAGTGACCCTCTATACAGCAAAGTTCACAAGTAAAAGGATAAAGGTCACACAATTCTCTAGCAATTTCATTTAAATCTCTGACCCAAGTGATTGTTCTTTCATGCTTATGTTTCTTACAATACTTCTCTTCTTCAATCATAGGCCTTTCACAAGGTCTATCCACTCCACAAAAATTAACATGCTTATATAAAACTTCATTTTTAGGAATTGGATCATGCATGTTGCAATCATCATGAACAATTTCATTTTCTTTGCAAGTCTCTTTAAAAGGTTTATGATACTTGATCCAATCCTCCTTAGGCATATTAAGATGTGAAGCAAAAGATTTGAGGAAATCAATAAGGAGTTGAGAATCAAGCCCAAACTTAGCACTAAACTTATTAAAACTTGTAGTTTCAACAAAGGACTTAATGCAATCATACTCATAAATTATACCTGACTCTTTACCTTTGTCGATCTCCCAATCTTCAGTGTTGCGTTGAATTCTTTCAAGGAGTTCCCATTTAGCATCAATCTTTTCGTTTGTGAAAGAACCCATAGAGGAAGCGTCGAGCAAATCTTTATCCTGTCGAGAAAGCCTCGCATAGAAATTAGTAATAATCATATCTTTGGGGAGCCCGTGGTTAGGACATTTTAGCATTAACGTTTTCAGTCTCCCCCAAGCTTGAGCTATGCTCTCTCCGTCATGAGGATAAAAATTATAAACATAATTCCTATTCTCATGGACTTCATGAAGAGGATAAAACTTGGAGTAAAAGAGAGACTGGATCTCTTCCCACTCCAGCAGGTGAGAGTCATTTAGTAGCCTATACCATTCCAATGCTTTTCCTTTCAGTGACAAGGCAAATAATTTCCTCATGACAAACTCCCTTGATACACCTGCAAGCTTAAATAATGAACATAGTTGTGACAGATATAGCAAGTGTTCACCGGGATGTCTGTCTCCTGCATAACGATCAGCCAAAACATAATCGATAATACCAGCTAGTATTTTATAGGGCACAATTTCAGTAGGGGGAGGAGCAACCACCACAGGTGTGGGGCGTCTTCCCGCAAGCAACGATCCAATAGCAAGGTTGTCCATAAGCATAACTAGTGAAATAAAAACAAGAAACAAAAAGATTTAATTGCAAGATCTAAAGATATACCTTCAAGCGCTCACCTCCCCGGCAACGGCGCCAGAAATAGCTTGATGTCTACACACGCTTCTACTCTTGTAGACTATGTTGGGCCTCCAAGCGCAGAGGTTTGTAGGACAGCAGCAATTTCCCTCAAGTGGATGACCTAAGGTTTATCGAACTCAGGGAAGTAGAGGTTGAAGATGGTCTCTCTCAAGCAACCCTGCAACTAAGATACAAGAAGTCGCTTGTGTCCCCAACACACCTAATACAACTAGGAGTTGTATAGGTGCACTAGTTCGGCGAAGAGATGGTAAAATATGGATGATAGGAGTGGCAAAGCAAAGTAATATAAATCTGTAATAAAAAGTGCAGCAAGCAAACAAGTGGTAAACGTGAGCACAAATGGTATTGCAATGGTGGAAACAAGGCCTAGGCTTCATACTTTCACTAGTGGCAACTCCCAACAACATTAACATAGCCTAATCACATGATACATGCAATAGAGACGCACTCGGAGGTCATTCCTTTGTGGTCAAGAGAGGGCGAGAATTATGTAGGGCTACAAAAGCACACCTCAAAGTTCGTAGTTCTCAATCTATGGATTTCCCAATGTCACCGCGGCCATCCAAAGAGAGTACCACAATCACCACAACATATCTCAAGGATAGTCAAAGACAAGCACCAAGAGACTCTCAATCTTCAATCAACACACAAAAGAGGAAATCACTCATGAAAATATTCTTCTAATCCATGTCCAATAGACCGCTGTCACCTTGGTCTCGGGGATTATACTAGATAAAGACAAGTGAGTACATCAATCCAATACATAGAGGAAGGGGAATTATCATGGGATCACCCTAGATTAACATAGCCTATGATCACAACGAAGATCATATCATGGGAGAGAGAATTGACCACATAGCTACTGGTAGAAACCTCAGCCCCGAGGAGGAACTACTCCCGCATCATGGAGGGAGGAAGCAACGTCGATGGAGATGAATCCGGGGGCACTTCCCCGTCCCGGCAGGATGCCGGCACAGGAATTATGGTCCCCCGAAACTTGGTGGCGATGGCGGCGGAGATCGGAATTGCTTCTGGAGAAAAGGGTTCTGTCCTCGAGGGTTTCGGGACGCTAGGAATATATATGCGAAGGGGGGTCACCAGAGGCGGAGGTGGGGCCCCAGGCGCCCCCCTGGCACGGCCAGGGGTGGGGCCGCGCCGGGTGGCCGCCTGGGCCACCCCAGGCTCCCCTCTGGCCCTGCTTTGGTTTTTCTTGAAGCTCCCGGTACGCTGATTTTTCCTGTATTTTTCCCGGAATTTTTAGGGCACTTTTAATATGGGGGGAATCTGAAATAGAAAAACAGCAGAAAACAGGAACCGGCACTGTGGTGCACTGAGTTAATAGGTTAGTCCAAATATGATCAAAAGTGTATGGAAGTGCATAAATATCATAGCAATATCACACAAAAGAGGCATAGAGCAAGCAGAAACTATAGATACGTTTTGGACGTATCAACGTGCAAGCAGCTGATGTCAATTCTTGATTTAGACTCTTGTGACCAGAGTTAGGGCGAGTCAACAACTCACTGGGTATGACGGATTTCAACCGTTATCCACTCATCGGACAATATCAATGCCGGTTCAGCCATCCTGATGTTGGAAAAGAATTGTCGTTTCCTTCCCCTTAAGCAGAAGCTGGGGCGACTTAAGTGCCACTGCAATGACATGGGAGAGCTCATGGCGGCTCTCGTCAAATACGCTAACTCAAATAGTACTAAGGACCCGGAGTCTGATGAGGAGAGGGCCAACAAAGGAAAGAAGAATGGCAATGCCAAGGGACAACAACATAATGCACCGGGACAAGGCAATAATGGTAAGCGCAAGCAGATGGACGACAACTCAAATTTTGTGGCTAATACCAATACGCAGCATAACAATCAACGTCGAAAGGGGAAGGGGTCAAATCCCCGGTTCGGTGGGCCGAAGTTCAACCTTGAGGTGATGATGAATCAGTCTTGCCCAAAGCACAATACGGATGAAAAGCCGGCCAGTCATCTGTGGAAAGATTGCTTCATCATGAGAGAGTATAGAAATTCCAGTTTTTTCCAGAACAATAATGGCCCGTCTGGCGGGTCAAGACCCACCTCTCACGGGCCTGGCTTTAGAGGTGGCGGTTCAAGCTCTGGTTTTCAAGGACAAGGCAACCAAGGCGGCTTTAATCAACAATCTAATGAAGGGAATCAGCAGCAGCAGTCTAGTTACCAGAGCAACCCGAAGCAGTTGAATAGTGGTCAATATCATGTGTTTACCATGAGTTTGTGCAAACGAGATCAGAAACTTCATAAGCGAGCAGTATACTCGGTTGAGCCGGCGGTCCCTCGATACCTGCGGTGGTCTGAGCATCCTATCATATGGAGCCATGAGGATCATCTGCCCCGGGTTGACAATCCGGGCCAATTGGCTTTGGTGGTTGCTCCGCAGGTGGGAGGATATAAGGTTACCAAGGTGCTTATGGACGAAGGCAGTAGTATCAATATCCTTTACTATGACACTTTTTGCCGTATGAATTTGACTGACAAGGATCTACAGACGTCCAATACTATTTTTCACGGGGTGGTGCCTGGTAAGTCGGCGTATCCAGTGGGTAAGATAACATTGGAAGTGGCCTTTGGTGATGACCAGGACTACAGGGCTGAAAAAGTAACCTTTGAGGTGGTTAAGATCAATAGTCCTTATCATGCTTTGTTCGGATGGCCGGCTTACGCTAAATTTATGGCCCGGCCTTGTTATGTTTATTTGCAGCTTAAGATGCCGGGTCATATGGGCACCATCATAGTGCATGGCGATAGGAAGATAGCTTTGGAAGGTGAAGAGGGTGATGCTGCTTATGCCGAATCTATTTGCGCAATGAAGGAATTGAAATTTTATAGAGATAATGTTGACCCGACAGATATGACCCCCTTAAAGAAGCCAACTACAGAGCATGATCCTTTGCTGAAGTTCAAGTATGAAGATGACACTAAAAAGGTTGATTTTGTTCCTGGAGATTTATTGCAATAGTTCACTATCAGTGCTAACCTAGATCCAAAATAGGAAAGCGTGCTCATCGAGTTCATCAGTGAGAACCGATACATCTTTTCATGGAAGCCTTCAGACATGCTAGGTGTACCAAGGGAACTCGCTGAGCACACTCTCAATATTGATCCAAAGTTTAAACCGGCCAGGCAATTCCTTCATCGTTTTAATGAGGAGAGGCGCAAGGCCATTGGAGAAGAAGTGGCCTGGCTCTTGGCAGCTCGGTTCATTGTTGAAGTCTTTCACCCTGAGTGGTTTGCTAACCCGGTGCTGGTGCTTAAGAAAAACGGCACTTGGCGCATGTATGTGGATTACACAGATCTTAATAAGGCTTGTCCGACATCCTTTTGCTCTCCCTCGTATTGTCAAATCATTGATTCTACGGCGGGTTGTGAGCGTTTGAGTTTTTTGGATGCTTACTCAGGTTATCATCAGATCAAGATGGAAGTTAAGGACCAGGAGAAGACAACTTTTATCACTCCCTTTGGAGCCTTCTGCTATGTATCTATGCCTTTTGGGCTACAGAGTGCCCAAGCGACTTATCAACGCTGTGTTCAGAATTGTCCCCACAATCAAATTGGGCGCAATGTTCATGCCTATGTGGATGACATAGTTGTGAAATCAAGGAAGAATGAGACCTTGCTTGATGATCTGAAGGAGACCTTTGACAATCTCCAGGTCTACAAAATGATGCTTAACCCGACCAAGTGTGTTTTCGGTGTTCCGGCTGGTAAACTATTGGGTTTTTTGGTTTCTGAGGGAGGCATTGAAGATAACCCGGAAAAAATATCAAGGCTATCACTTCCTTAGCTAAACCATCGTGTATTAATGATGTCCAACGTTTGGCGGGTCGTATTGCGGCTCTGAGCTGGTTTATCAGCCGCCTGGGAGAGAAGGCTATCCCTTTGTACTAGATGATGAAGAAAACGGACCACTTTGTCTGGAGTGATGCTGCTAATCAGGCATTTGAGGCACTAATAAAAAAATTGGCTGAGCCGCTGATCCTTGCAGCTCTTATTGATAAAGAGCCTCCACTTTTATATGTGGCTACCAACAACAGAGCTATCAGTGTAGCAGTGGTTGTGGAAAGAAAAGAGTCAAGCAAGGAATATCCGGTTCAGAGGCCGGTTTACTATGCCAGTGAGGTGCTCATTCAATCTAAACAGAGATACCCCCATTGGCAGAAACTGATTTATGGAGTGTTGATGGCTAGTCATAAGTTGAGGCAATACTTCCTGGGTCATCGCATCATTGTGGTTAGTTCTGCTCCCCTAGGAGATATTATTCAAAACAGAGAAGCCACAGGCTGGGTGGCCAAGTGGGCCATTGAGCTTGGACCCCATGGTTTGAAGTATGTGCCTCGGACAGCTATCAAGTCTCAAGCACTTGTGGATTTTATCAATGACTGGACAAAGCTGCCCGAGGAGAAGCCTGATAACACTTATTGAACTATTAAGTTATGTTTTAAGATTGTGTTCCCTTGTAATAACAATGTAGCTGAATATGAGGCCTTGCTCCATGGTCTTCGGATGGCTAAAGAGATGAATCTAAGCCGGGTGAGGTGTTTCGGCAACTTAGATTTGGTGGCTCAGCAAGTCTCAGGAACTTGGGATTCCAAAGACCCGCTCATGGCGGCTTATTGTAACACCCCCAGTGTCATGCTACAGAACCCTCAGTGATTAAGCAAATCATGTTGCTAAACAGTGCTTGATCACATTGGAATAATATCTCATTTCAAATTCCAGCTCCAACTGAAATTCAAAAATGAGGTGTAAATAAAAGTTGTGCCAATCTAGGAACTAAATAGTTCATAATTTTGGAAATAATCCATTATGAATTATGTTCAGGGGATCAACATCATCTAAAGTCCCTAGATGACTCTAACATCTTGAAAGCAGAGCGAACAACCCCCTTTTGACTCTTTTAATGCAATGCAAAATTCAAAAGAAATTATATTGCTCCCAAACTTGTGGTAACAGTGTAGACTATTGCATCATAATTATTTGGCCTGGTTAGACATTTTTCAAATGTTTCGGCAGCCAAACAATTTGCAAGCAGAAAATAAAATGAAAAGGGAAATACATAAAAGGAAAATAAACAATGCCCCCACTGGGCCAACCGGCCCAGCTGGATGACCAGGCCGACCGGCCCTACCAGCCTCGGACCACCTAACCCCTACAACCCTCCCGAGGCGACCCAACCCTAGCGCCTCCTCCCACTTCACCCACTACCCCACGCCCCCTGATCCGCTCGCCTCTCCCCCCATCCCGATCGGGATTGGGATCTCGCCGTCAGCCGACGCTGAACGCCGCCCCTAGCGTCGCCTGTCTCCACCGACCCCGCCTCTCACGCGCCGGCGCTGGCCAGCGCCTCCCATCTCCGCCGCTGCCCCGCTTTACCCAACGGTGATGGCCTTCCCCGACGTCGTGCCTGACCCGCCGACCATAGAGGCCCCCGTGCACCCGCCGCTTCGCCACCAGCAGGCCGCCGTGTCGTGTCGTCCCCGTCTCCTCCCAACCTCAAGCGCGGCCAGGCCCGAGGGCCACCGCTTCCGCTCCGCCGCTCCTCACATCGACCTCACGCCGCCCTCTACTCGTCGGAGGGCCATGGCGCCGCCGACCTCCCCGGACGCTACCCCGAACCCCTCGCCGTGAGCTCCCCCTTCGACCCCCCTCGTCTTCCCGTTCGCCCTCGTTGTGGCTGCCTAGTCGCGCGACCGCGCTCTCTATAGCCACCATGATGGGCGCGTGCTCTGTCGCCATAGTTGATGTCGATGTAGACCGCCCCTGCTCGAGCTGCGCATGCCCGTAGATGCGCGCCACCGCGCCCTTTTGAATGGTGGTCTTCGCAAAGTGTTTGGTCGCCGGAGCGGCGAGTTCCATCACCGCCGCCGCCCGATGTGGTCACCGGCGACGCCACCGTCGCCTGAGTCGCTGGCCGGTGGGGCCCATCTCTTTAACCAGTTAATTAAACTGCTAATTAACTTAATCTCTCACTAACACGTGGACCCACATTAAAATAACTGTTCGATTTAACTGTTGTGAATGACATGTGGGACCTACCCCCTCTAATTAACCCCAGTTAATTAATTACTTAAAACAAAACCTGTTTATTAGTTGTCTCACTGACCAATAGGGCCCACTAGTCAGGGTTGACTAGTCATTTGTTGACTGCTGACCAGGCTGCTGACTCAGCTCCCTGGCCCCACAAGTCAGCCTCTGCTGACTTGATAGTTGATCCAGTCAACTGGGTCCACCGTCATCCACACAGGCACACTTCTAGGTACACTTTCTATGTACCCATAGCATTACACTAGTAGAAAAATGGTCAAACGTGAAGCACATTAGTGCCGATTTGAATTTGAGCCGGCACTAATGTGTACACTAGAGCCGGTTCCAACGGCTAGCCGGGCCACTCTCATTAGTACCGGTTCGTGGCGAACCTTTAGCACCGGTTCGTGCCACGAACCGGTACTAATGAGAGTGGTGGCAGGATGTTGTCAGTCTGGGGCCCCTCCAGCACCTTTAGTACCGGTTCTTGGCACGAACCGGTGCTAAAGGTCGTCGTACATAAACCGTTCGTCCACCCGAGCTCGCTCTGTTCTTCCCCTTTCCCCTCTCCTCTCAGTTCTTCCCCTCTTCCTCTCGAGCTCATCACACATTTTGCCAAAAATTTGTCAAGATTTGAAGGCCCCCATCCATTCAAATGATCACAAAGGTTAGCAATTTTTCCTTTCATCTCTCATTGCTAGATTAGCTCTTGCAATGCTTTATATAGTGATTAATTTGTGAGTTTAGTAATTTGGGAGGAAATATATGTGCTAGTATTTGATTTATATGCAATTTGAGGTCCAAAATAACACTTAGTTTGCATATCTAGGAGAGGTTAAATTTAGTTGAAAGAGAAAATGAGTACTTGAAAGAAAAATTGAAAAGAATTGAGGACGAGAAGATGGAATTGGAGTTGCATGTTGCCGATGTCGTCGATGATCACAAGATCAAGATGGAGAAAATGC
>LR738713.1:60918466-60930384 GCA_902687465.1 Secale cereale | reverse complement strand
CATACATTACTGTTTACATAAAGTTCTGGAGCACCCGCGAAAAAGACATCAACACACGTAGAAAAAGATCTGCTATCATTTATGCCTCATCCTGCTCCTGCGAATGCAGTATTGGAGAGAAGCCAAGAGAAATGCAGAGATTTCTTAGATCCTCCGGGAACTCGGTGACAACGACCATGTTTTCTGGGTGGAACAGAATCTGGAACAAAAACTCAGCCTTCCAATCCTGAATAACAGCTTCCTGCGATGAAGAAAAAAATAAAATAAACAAATATACAACATCATCTACGAAAAAAGAAACTGATGAAAAAAATATCAAGGAATGAGGAGATATTGCTGAGTTAAAAAGAAGATACTTACACTACGCTTTTCGAATTTCACAACAAAGGTTTTGCCGTCGTAATACTGAGCCATCTTCAGAACATAAAAGCCGCACTCGTTGGAGCCCTGCTCAGGGGTGCCCAAATAGCTAGCTTTTTTTGAAACATCCACCCAGTCTAACGACTCTTTTCTCTTGTACTCTTTTTCTCCATAAACCCTCTTCAACAATGCAGTCATCCTGATCATCTGGTGGAAAAAAAAATACACATCACAACAAAAATTATTCAAAACGCCCACGCATGAAAAAAAACAAGAAAGGTGAAAAAAAAGAAATTTTTTACCATTTCAGTGCGGTCGCTGTGGTACTCAGACTTATGCCACCGCGTCGTTTGATCAACCGGTCCGCTGTACCTCCTAGTGTCATGAATGTCAAGGGTCGCGCGGTGCCTATTCATCGTGTATAGCGAATAATGCTCGTCTTTTAATCGTGGTAACAGAATCTGATTTTGTTTCATCAAATTTGTTGTGGGATCGATCAGTGAAAAGGGATTACTGGAAAAAAATTGGGAGAGAAAATAAATACAAAAAGGCTGAACAAAAGCAAATCTGATAACTTACTTATTTGCAATCAAGAAGGTTCTCGTCATCACGGACATAAAGTTCGAACTGCTGTGCTGCATCTTCGACGTTAAATTTGCTGTGGACAAAAGGCAACACAACATTTCCATCTGCATCTCTATCCACGTGATCATTCATTTGAAGCACATACTGCGTGTGGGTAATTCACAAAAGAAAGTTAATGCAGTTCACCTTAAAAAGATGTTTGCTCCGACGCTTAATAAAAAAACGGATCACGCTTCTCTAAAAAACAGTATGCAGTTCACAAATTCTCACCATAATTTGTTTCGTTTTAAGATGCATCGGTTAAGACACACAAAAAAATGTATGCAGTTCAGTACATTCTAAAAACAAATTATTATACACTATTTACTGCAGTTCACTAGAGCAGAAAAAAATAAGAAAAAAAGAGAAATACCGTGATAAACAAAGGGGACAGCAGAACACGTTCGCCAGATCGATAAACCACATTCATACTCTCGTCATTCTTCCAGAACCTGATGATATGATCCATCAATTCCGAGTCCATAAAACCACCTTTGGTGAAAGTTAAGAACATGTAGTCCACAGTCACGGTGTAGAGTTTGATAGGATTCCTGTGCAGGAAAAGCGCGGACCTGCACAAAAGAAACGGCAAAAGGTGGGGGGGGGGTTAGTAGCACAAAAGCAAAAACACAGAAAAGAACATTACACACATTAAAAATCAAAAAAATATAAAAAACTAACGAAAAAAGAACTGACTCGCTGTATTTCTGCCTGAATTGTGTGCTCGTGATGAGTTGCAAGACTTTCCTTATCTCCACAAGATGGCTGAATCTCGCAGGATTCAACTTCTCTACAGGAGATCGAAACTTTGATGGCTTCTGCACAGGCCTCCTATTTGATAGAATTAGTGCCTCGCTGTCCGTCGGGCGTTCCACAGCTGCGCTCCTGGTCCTCCTAGGCACTGGTGGTGGCCTCTCAAAATCATCATCGCTATCTTCAGCATTCGGAGGGCTCGCAGCTTTCTTCCCATGCTTGACATTGACAGGAGATTTCTCAAGAGCTTTTTCATTCGAAGTGCCGGCATCACTCCTCAACATCTTACACACAGGTTCTTTCACAACCTTAACGGGAGGTTCATCAAGGACAACTTTCTGAATAGTTGGAGTATGAACCTGAGTTTCAAACAAGGAAATACCACCTTGGTGTGCGCCTTCATCAAAGCCTGCACAAAAAAAATGGATAATGAGCAAAAGTAGTGAAAAAGAATCATCAAGTTCCCTAAGGAAAAGTCATTTTAAACACACAAATGGGGTTCTACTAAAAAAGCTTAACAAAAGTAGTCGACCTCCCCTCTCTGTACCAATGAAGTTCACTTAATAAAAAAGGTGTGTGACTCAAAAAAATGTAATAACCTTCTTTAAAAATTAAAAGTGATGTCAGGTCCAGACAGCAATGCGACGAGGTCAGCCAACTATAGAGCATAGCCTTCCTGATGTAGCCAATGTGCTCCTTCCCAAACTTGGCAATCGTTTCACCATCCCAGGTCTGCATGAACTGGAACATGTAAAATACACAATCATGCCTGCAAAGAAAAACCAACACAAAACACATTAACAATGCAGTTCACTCAGTAATAAAAGTGCTACTGATGTTAGTAAAACAATGCAGCTCCATACACACAAAGATTACCGAGGGAGAACAACAAATAACACATTAGTAATGCAGTTCGCTCAAGGGAAAAGGTGCTTCTAATTTAGTAAAAACAATGCAGCTCACTTACACAAGAAAAAATGAAGGAGGAAAAAGAAAAAAGGAGAACAGGTACAAACCCGTTTCCCTGTTGCGGGACGTTAATATGAGTCAGCGCATAGCCGTCCAGGGTGGGAGGGTTCAACGGCTCGTCGCAGCTTGCGCTGCCATCTTTCCAGACTTTTTTGATGTTCCTGACCATTTTCCTGAAGACAACACTTGCAGCAACGCTGTCTCCTTCGTTCAATGAGTCGAGAAGCTCAAAACGCTTCTCTCGCAGGTTCAAAGTGACCAAGCAGTAGTGGCCTATCACGTCCTTCACTGTTGCGGGAGGAGGGTCAAATGTTGCAAACATAATCTGAAATAAAAAAAAGAATAAAACAAAACAGATGAGAAAAATAGAAAAAACAGAAAACTTATTTTCAAGATGACGAAAAATGGTCAAGATGCGTTACCAAGTTTTTCTTGTCCACACGTTCCTCTGCGCTTGAAGAAAACATCTTTTTCAAAGCCCTATTTGTGGCACCGCCGTTCCAAATGGAATTCTGCAAAAAAGACAAAACCAGAGAGTTAATGAAAAATGGTTATAGCACAAATAAAAATTGGACGAGGGGGATAAAATATAAATTAATGAAAATGCTTACGCATAGGTTGTACGGGACAATCATAGTTTGAGATCCTTTGAACCTTTCAGCTAGCATAGACACGCCAATGTTTGCGAGGCGCGTGCTCAGCGTTCCATACGACCAAAAAGACTCGCCGACATGGCCGATAGTAATATCACCAAACTCTCCCTTGAACGCAACTAGATGCCTTCAGACAAGAAGAAAAAAGCACATCAAAAATTGATAAGATGGGAGCGTCCCTGAAAAAATAACATATTAATTAACCGGGGCGTAAGACAGAAAATGTCATACTGCTTCTTCTTGTCCCTCCTAGCCCTCGTAACAGCGTCATACAACTCATTGTATCTCCTCATAAGAGCTGGATCAATCCTTGAAGGAGTAACAACAGGTAATTCCTCATCTGCATACAGGGTGGGGACGATATCAGATTATAAACACACACACGGTCCATTTCGCCCCCGGGAAAAAGAACAAAAAATAATGCAGTTCGCTTACCTTCGGTTTCAGAATAAACTTCCTGCGGCTGCTCGTATACATCTTCGCTGAGCGTCAAGTGCTCCAGCCCGGTAATATCATCGTCAAGCGGCGCTTGATTACTCATGTCCTGAGAAAGTCTTGGCTGTTCCTCTTCGGAATCAATCGAAACTGTCTCCGCTGGGACTTTGGTTGTATCGGTTGGGAAAGCCAGATTGCCGCCAGATTGCTCGGGGGCGCGAGGGACCACACAAAATTTCTCAGGCACCTCGTCGCCAACCAACAAAACAGTAGGCCCAACAACACCATCGATGCCAGCGGATGTCCCGGCATCATCAAATCCGACTCTACGAGTTCCTTCTGTCTCACCTGCAACTTCAACTGTAACACCAGGAGCTCCTTCTTTCTCTTCATCCTTATCACAATCCACGATGTCCTCCCTTCCTTCTCTCTCTTGTGCCTTATCAGCCTCAACAGGACACTCCCCTCCTTCTCTACCTTCTGCCTTATCAACCTCCGCATCAGGCTCCTGCCCTCCTCTCCCTTCCACGTTATCATCCCCAATGTTGCGCTCCGCTTGGATTTCAACATTTAATCCGCAGTTCTGATGAGTTAACAAAATAAAACACATTACACAAAAAAGCTAGAATGCAGTTCAATAATAAAAACGGACCATGAAGCTACCACGAAAAATAAAAAATAAAACACAAAAAATGCAAAAATTCTCTATACTCACCAGGGGAGCGTCGTCGCCTTCCATCTCTTTACACTTGTCAGCCTCCTCATCCTTGCCAGCGTCGTCACCATCTGCCTCCTTCCCATGTATCTCCACATTTGATTCGGCAACCTAAAAAACATTAAAACATAAATAAAACTATTATCCAAATCTGCAGTTCTACAACTAAAAAACCAACACCAGATCATGCAGTTCACTGCTAAAAAAAAGATGATGCTTCTTCTCTAAACAACAACTGCAGTGCACTACCACTTCTGGTGCACAAAAATACAACGAAAAAGTTAAAAAATGCAGTTCGCTGCCACTGCTGGTGCAAAAAAAATATGATTGTTTGTTTTGGACACTACAAAAAAATCAAACAATGAAGTTCACTGTAACAAAAAAAATAGGAAGAAATCAAACCTTGTCGATGACCACTTCGTCAATAGGATTGTCTTTGGCAGCTTCGTCAACGGGCGATAATGGCCTGTCAAACAAGTAATCAGAATCAACACCGTCGTGGTCCTGGTGCTCATCAACACGACCAGCGTTAGCCTTGGAAGATTCTCCGACACACTGGGAAAAGAACAAAACGATAGAAAAAACAAATAGTCAATGCAACAAACGCACAGAAAAAATAGATAACAAAATATGGGTAAAAAAAACTGTTCACATATGGAAAAAAGACATACATCCACATCTGCGGGGTCGGGCAGAGAAGGCCGGACAACATCTTCATGCCTGTTCATTTCCTTCACGATTGCATCCGCTTCCTGCTCATACGTAGCACACCTGTCATCCTGAGACTGCTTAGACTGAACGAATGAAGATCTGATATTCGTTACAGCCTGCTTAAGGAATTCAAGCTGCCCATGGTCAAAGTTATGAGCGGCCTCAATTTCTGCTTCAGAAGGGCCTTTGCCTTCAGGAAACAAACCGGCAATATTCCTCATCCTGGAACCGGATGTTGGGAAATCACTAGTTATATTGATGACCCTATCGAGAAGCTCATCGACCTGCACAAATCTATTGCGATCACGAGAAGCCTGTCCAGAAAAACCTCCAGCAGCCGCCCTAGCAAAACCACGACCCCGTCGAATTGGAGCCGCCCTAGCAAGAGGCTCACAAAACATTTTAGGGGCTTCCGCAACTGCAGTCCGCTTATACACAATGTCCGCTTCCGCCTTCCACTGAAAAAATTAACAAAAAAAGAGATGCAGTTCACAAAGAAAAGTACATAAGAGGTTCACATTTTAGCATGCGCGAAAAAAAGGAATAAAAACAAAAACAAAGGATGGCTATGCACTCACCGACAGCTTGCCAAACTTGTAAGAGTCCAGGTGTATCTTTCCCCTGACAACAATGTCGGCGTTGTGAATCTTCTTCAACTGCACATGGGATAGTATTGCGGCGCGCGGAGTGCGTTTATCCATCACCGATACTTTTCGAAGGTTCAAGGAATCCAGGTACATGAACAGGGGAACGATGGTGCAACCCTCAGTGTAGTTCTGCTTGCTCCCTGTAGAATTCCACTTGTACACAGCGGCCTGCAGCTCGTCGACAACAAGCTGACAAAAATCCATGCTAGCCATAGATGCAATATCCAAGTTTTCAACCATAGCAGCTACCCTGGACAACCGAGTTGCGGGGCTAGGACAAAGCAAGCACTGGAAGACAATGAGAAAAAAAACCTTCACCGTCTTATCAACCTTCGCAGGGTCCGCAGCCAGCGTGCGAAGTAAGGTAAGTAGGTCCTTCGCATCTATGCTCCGAGAACGGTTGAACCCGAGTTCATCCTTCAGGTTAGTCAGCGAATCATCATGGCCGCTGGCAGCAGGCCTGGGAGCAGTGTGAGAACCCATAGGGAAGTCGAAAATGTGATGGACAGCCTCGCGATTGATTTCCAGAACCTTGTTTGGCCCACAGTCCAGTCTCATCGTGTCGGGGTCGATCTTTCCCATCAGCTTGCACATCAAAACACGAGAAACATTCTTCTCTAATTTCAGGTCAAAGACAATGCCAAAACCTGCTTGCCGCACCAAAGTTCTGTGCACCTCACCCAGCAAAGCGACAGCTTTGATTACATTTGGAATGGACAGCCGAACAGTCTTGTTGAAACGCCATTCGTGCGCAGCATCGTCTTCAGACCTCTTCCTCTTCGTACTCTTAGCAGCCTACAAAAAAAACAAAAGAATAAAAAATGCAGTTCACATCAGCAAAACTCATGCAAAAACAACTTAAAAAAAAACAGAAGAAAAAGTAAATAAACAGCGTATACCTTACTAACATCAACATCCTCCTCATCAGAATCACTGTCCAGAGCTTCTTCAGCTGCAGTTTCCCACGCAAGCTTAGATCGACGCTCACAATCAACGCCAGAGTGATCGTCCGCGCGTCTTCGCTTTCCATGAATCCCACCCACATCAACCTCGGTGTAATTAGGTCTCTTTGAGTAATCAACACGCGGGCTCCGGTGTGGAGAACTTAAACCTTGCTCTGCGACAGTGTTGAGTTTCCTCTTCACAGGATTCCTTGCGGGGGCAAATTTAGCAGACTTCTTTGAATCTGCAATCCTCCTTCCTATCTCCTTACCCTCCCCTAACTTTACTTGCTTCACCCTATGAGCCTTCACGAAAGTTTTACCGAGCGCAATAGCTTTCTGCCTTCTCCTCTCAACATCGGCTGCAATCTGATCAGGGACCATCCAATCCTGTGTAACTGGCTCTGTGCCATCAACAGATTGCGACTGGGTTTCACTCAACTCAGGTGGAATGTTGACCTGATCAGACGTACCGCCACCGGCAACATCGGCTGTGAAATAACGTGTAATCAAATAGTTAACGCCACCACCCCCTGACCCACCAGGAGATAAAACTGTGGGTGAGAAAAAACATAAAAAAAGATGTGTGTGTGAGATGAAGACCTAAACTTAATGCAGCTCATATCAACTTGGAAAAAACAAAAAAAAATGTAGAAATGCAGTGCACTTTTCCAGCAGTTTATGTTTAACAATTAAAAAACATAACAGTAAACCTAAAAAATGCAGTTCATGTCGCTTGAATATCATATTCACGCGTGTCTGAAAAGTGCACATTGGCACAGGTTTATATGATGCAGTGCACTAATTCGTTCAAGTGACCAATTGACCGCATATAAAAAAAAGAAGTGCGCTTAGATATGCAAAACAAAACAAATTCATGCAGTTCTGTGAGAGGCAAAAACTAAAACTTAATGCAGCTCATATCCATTTCGCAAAAACCGCATAGTGGATAGGCAAAAAAAAAATACAAAGCAGTGTCCAAAATGCAGTTCTCTTTTAGCAGTTTATGTTTAACAAAAAACATAACAACTAACTTAATGTCCTTCCAAAAAAGTAAAAAACAATTAACTTGACGCAGTTCATATCAGTTTGCCACGCGTGTCTTAAAAAAAGGCCTTACTAAAAAGGGATCTAAGATGCAGTGCACTATTTCGTTCGACAAAAAAGAAGTAAATTGACCCTGAATGAAAACTGCAGTTCAGTTTAATGTAGTTACCAGATGGAGAAGTCGTTCTAACCGGTGACGCATCAATTGGTGAGGAAGAAGCCATACTGTGCCTCCAATCAGCAAGGGATGATAATTAAAACCTAAACCTAGACAACAAACACCAAATTCAGGCAGAGAAAAACTTTCAGTCCATAGGGAGTTGCAATTTCAAGCATACAAAAACAACCTTAAGAAGAGAATGCTGGCACGAAAAATAACCCTAGCACAAGATCTGGACCGGATTAGGGGCGATTTGGGGCTCACCATGGGACGAAGTGACGGCAGGACGAGGCGGGTGCGGACGGCAACGGCGGAGGAAGCGCCCTACGGACGGCGGCGGCTGCGGGCGTCGTCGCCCTCCACCACGAGTGAGCCCCTACGGACGGCGGCGGCTGCGGGCGTCGTCGCTCTCCACCACGGGAGCACGAGGGCGGGGGGGATTTCTCTGCGGGCACGGGGGAGAGGGAAGTGGAGGCGGGCAAGGGGGCTGCAAGAGAGACTTAATGAATAAAAGCCCGTCCGACAGGCCCACAGGTCATAGACAAGAAATAAAAAAACGTCTCGGTGTTGTAACACGATGCAGTTCACTTACGGAAAACCGCCTCGGCTTCTGAAGCGTTGCAGTTCGCTTACGGCGGACGATTCCGCTTCTGAAGTGATGCAGTTCGCTTACGGCGGACGATTCGGTTCGCCTGCCCTAAAATAAATGCGCCCACTATCGCCCGAAGCGCCCGCGCCCCCCACCCCTCCTCTATCCCGGCGGTTGCACGCCGCACGAACTGCAACGATCATCACGAACCCACGATCACCAACACGGTTGGGAGACGAGATCGTGGCCTCGGCAGAAGTTGCTGCCGCTCCCATTTAAATCCCGCGCTCCATCGAACAGACCGTCCGCACAAAACACATGACGCTGCCCCTTCCTCCTCCTCTTCCTCCTCTTTGCAGCAATGGGGTTCAGCAGGACCTACGACGCCGTGCATGCGGACGGGAACACAAAGCTGAAGGTGATCTACACCACCGACGTCGCCGCCATGGCGACGTACATCGAAGAGTTCAAGACAGTTCTCCAGCGGCGCCGCCAGAAGATCGTCGGCATCGACGTGGAGTACACACCCGACCACGAGAGGGCGGCCTTGGTTCAAGTATCCATCGGCAAGTACCATCCAGTGCTTCTTTTCCAGGTATGTGGTACATTGGGCCAGAGATGCATCCCCTTCGACAGGTTCCTCGGCGACCCAAGGTAAGCAATTCTCTCTGCCGAGTACGCGTTGCAGTTCTATATGCCCATGTATGCAGTTCCGAAAGGTATAACTTGCGGTTCACTTTCCTTAGGTTCGAGTTCGTTGGCTTCGCCATCGAGCAGGACAAGCAGAAGCTCGCAGCCTGCAACCTCCACATCACCAACTTCGTCGACATCCAGACGAACTAGAGGGTGCCTGATGGAACGAAGCCACTGGACTCGCTTGGCGATGTAGCTGCTGCGATCATCGACGACGAGTACGCAGACATGAAGATGAAGATGACAGACCACGACCACAGCCTGTGGACTTCCATTCTCAGCACCAAGCACGTCGAGTATGCTACCAAGGACGCCTACGCTGCGTTCGAGATATGGAACAGAATCAGCACCATGAAGAAAGGCCTCGCGCGCGCTGAAACAAAGAAGACCAGGAAGCGCCCGAGGTCATCCTGGAAGCCGTGGGGCAAGGGGGCATCAACTTCCACCTCCAACTCCAACGGCTAGAACTAGTGAAGCAGGACAGATGCTGAAAAGCCAAGGATTCCTGTCGGAAGTGCTCGATTAGTTTCCTTCTGCATATGTAGATTAGTTTGCTTTCGTTCTAGTGTGCTTTGGGACAATGTTTGCTTATGTTGCGTTAGTTTGCTTGATGATGTACTATGTTAATTATGACCGCAGAACCATAGTTTCTATCTATCAAATATATGCAGTTCTTAGTAGTCTGTTTTCAGTATGTATATTGCTTCAAAACTGCTGCTGTAGCTAGGATACACAAAAAAAAAACAAAACTATCAGAGCAGTTCGCATAGAGAATTCTTTCACAAAACTGCTCCTGTTAAGAAGGTTGATGCAGTGCTCTTTTATTAAAAAAACTCTAGTTCCGTATGTGGGTTAAAAAAAAGGAAAAGCTCGGTGGGGGTTTCCAGAATGCATGTTCTTCAACTGCTGCTGCACATGAAAAACTATATATAAAAGAGCAGTTCACTTATACTTAGAATTCTCATAAAGAAAATACACTAGAAGCAACGCAAAAAAGCAGTCCGCCGCGCTTGACCAATCGAAAAAACTTATCAAACTAGTCCCCCCACACAACCGTGGCTGTAATGCAGTTCATACAGGCTCGCATTGCATATTAATGCAGTTCGCCGCACTACAAAAATTCAACGCGCATTGCATATTACTGCAGTCCACCCCTCTTGACCACGATTCACAGACGAAAAACACAGCCTGCAATGCAGTCCTAACAACTATATAATCCAAAAAACTCAAAAAACATCTTTGAGAAACGACCAGAGCCAGTCGCGCCGCAAAAAAACATGGACAAAAAACTTAAAATTCTTCCAAATTAACAACTTAATCCGCTCCAATTCATACGGATAGATCAAAAGCAGCCCGTAATTGCCGAAAACAACAGAATATTACATACAAAATGAAACAATTTCGATCCGCACGGGGAAGAACAGAGAACAGAAAACAGAGAAAAGCGGAAGAACGGACGCAGATCCGCCAAATCCAAGGATTTTCGTCGTTTTCTCGCAGAATTCAGTGCTTAACCACATATTAAATCAGCGCACGCACGAATAAACCAGTAGAAATCAGTCAAACTAGCCAGAAACGCTGCTAAATGAATGTTTCCTGCTGCACCTCTATGTGGTTCGCAGCAGAAGAAGGAAGTAGTGCGCATAGCTTTCCAATGCAATTTTGCAATGCAGTTCGGAAGTGTTATGAGAATATTATTCTCATAATGTTATGAGAATAGACCGGCTGTATATATATATATATATATATATATATATATATATATATATATATATATATATATATATATATATATATATATATATATATGCATAACGTGTACAATGTGTAGTATCGTAAAATACCAGCAAACGAAAAAGAATTAAATGGAAAACACAAAATTAAATGAAAAAGAAATCATAAAACCAAAAACCCCCCAAACCTTGTAGTACCGGTTAGTTTTACCAACCGGTACTAAAGGGCTCCCGGCCCCCGGAGCTGGCTCGTGCCACGTGGTTGCCCTTTGGCGCCGGTTCGTGCTGAACCGGTACTAAAGGGGGGGGGGCTTTAGTGCCCACACTTTGGTGCCGGTTATGGAACCGACACTAAAGGGCCTTACGAAACGTTGCTATTGCCCGGTTATGCACTAGTGTTATATTTAATATATGTTTCCAATTAATTTAAATCCAGTAATTCTAGAATATTGTTTAAACTTTGAAAAATCATATAAAATAATCCGTAACTCGGATGAAAAAGTTTTATACAGGAAAGTTGCTCAGAACGACGAGATGAATCCGAATATGCGTTCCGTTCGTCCGCCACACATCCCTATCATACCGAACATGGAACAATCCCCCTCCGGTTCGCCTGTTCGAAAACGCCCAACTCCGGGAAAACATTCCCGGATGTTTTCCCCCTTTGCCAGTATCGCCTAGTACTGCGCTAGAACATGCCTAGCTCTGTCTATAGTCATGTCATGCAACTATTTGCTTTATATTTACTTTTTCTTCCCTCACTTCTCCCCGGTAGACCCCGAGACCGATGATCGACTACGGCGTTGACGACACCTCCTTCTTGCCAGAGCAACCAGGCAAGCCAACCCCCTTTGATCATTCCGATATCGCCTATTCCCTTCTCTCTTA
>LR738713.1:60841777-60875559 GCA_902687465.1 Secale cereale | reverse complement strand
CAGAGACCTCCACATTGTCCCGTCTGCCCCGCTGGATTATCAGAAGATCCGGTCAACGGGATCGAAGACCAGGTCCCGGCACCGCACATCACCTCCCCTTAGTTGTACGACTCTACAGAGTTACTATCAAGTGCCGAGGATGAGACCTCATCAGCACTTCTGGTGTTAACCCTGTAGTGTAGCTATTTGGTTGTGGCCATCGAGGGTGATTCCTCCTTAACCACTTCCGATACGACTCTGTCGTGCAACCCCTCAAGTGTGAACCTCGAGGGTGGATCCTCTTACATTCACCTTGATGCTTACATCGAGTGGAATACACTGAGGGTGGTTCCTCGGAGTTTCCCCTTGGTGTTTGGACACACAGATACTTGGACTTTACAACTGTTACTTGGAAAGGCTGGTCGACCCTGAGGGGTACCCACGAGTGATGTGGAGACGGGTTGACCTGGAGGTTACCCAAGAGTTGAATACGAGGCGTGGCCGGGCACTCTTAGCCCTTGCCGTAAGTCCTCGAGACGGGGCGACGGGCTCAAATGATCGTGAGTCTCTGCTCGTTACCGCGTTCCCAAGGCACTAAATGTTTGGATATTTGATCCAAGTGGCCTCTGTCCTGATAGCGCTAACCATCACATGGGCATAGTATGGGCGTTCTGCGTCGTATGCATCAACCGAAGCTTAACTGGCATCATGCGACTGAGCGGCGTGCACCGGGTTGGACCGCGTAAGCACCTGCCTTTTTAAGGAGGTAGCCCAGGTCTGATCACCGGCCGCGTACGCAACGTGCAGGAGTTCCCGGGGAGATGGCCGCATAGGTTTAGTCTGGCGTGCATGACCTCTCTATTAAGCCTAGGTCGGGTTGCGGCGTATTGTTTGGCCGAGGCCGGGCATGACCTGATGGTTTGTTCGACTGGAGTTAAGCGAGCATGGTGGGTAAGTTGGTGCACCCCTGCAGGGAAGAAAACATCTATCGATAGCCTGTCCTACGGTAACGGACACTTGGAGTTGTATCCCGATCGATACAACCAGAACTGGATACTGAGACATGATTTGGATATGTGGCTCCGGGATTGCTTCCTCGCAAGGAGTCGAGGAAGGATCTCTGGGCATTAATGTTACAACATGCTTGATAACTATAATATGTTATTATGTACCCTCTTCTACTGTTGCAAGATTGGTGGTTTCCAGAAGATGCTAATCTTCAATAGGACTAGCTTTCCCCCTTCTTATTCTGGCATTCTGCAGCTTAGTCCACAGATACTACCCCCTTTCATTGATACCGATGCATATGTAGTATAGATCCATGCTTGCGAGTACTTTGGATGAGTACTCATGGTTGCTTTGCTCTTCTTTTCCCCCTTCTTCCTTCTTTCTAGTTGATGCAACCAGATGGCGGATCCCAGGAGCCAGATGCCTCCAGTCGACAGCTACTACTACCCTGACAGAGCCTACTACTTCATGGAGACATCTGACAACCACGAGTAGTTAGGAGGTCCCAGGCAGGAGGTCTTGCCTTTTCGATCGTTGATGTTTTGTGCTAGCCTTCTTAAGGCAATTTTTTTAACTTATGTCTGTACTCAGATATTATTGCTTCCGCTGACTCTTGTGTATTCGAGCTTATGTATTCGAGCCCTCGAGGCCCCTGGCTTGTAATATAAAGCTTGTATTATTTTATTTGTGTCTAGAGTTATCTTGTGATATCTTCTAGTGAGTCCCTGATCTTGGTCGTACACATTTGTGTGCATGATTAGTGTACGGTCAAATCAAGGGCGTCACACTTATCGCTAGGTGGTTGATGCAATTGCTAGTCATTTCAAGGGTTATCAGGTGGAACATGTTGATCGTAGGAAAAATGAGGCGGTTGATGCATTAAGCCGGCTCGGCTCGCAGCGTAAGCCCGTGCCACCCAATGTTTTCCTTGATATTTTGAATAATCCTTTGGTTAAATTGCCTACATAGGAGGATTTTTCTATCCCTGACCCGGAGGCACAATTGGTGGTGGCTCTTCATGTTATTCCTGATTGGACAGTGCCATATTTGACTTATATGATCCGGGGCAAGTTACCCGAGGATGAAACTCTGGCCAGGCAGATAAACTGGCGGTCTAAGTCGATGACTATTGTCAATGTCGAGTTGCACCGACGCAGTGTCATAGGAGTGTTTCAACGTTGCATTTCTCCTGAAGAGGGCTGTGAAATACTATGAGACATTCATGAAGGGGATTGTGGTCATCATGTCGGCTCTAAGTCTCTCGTGGCCGAGGCCTTTCGTCATGGGTTTTACTGGCCGAGGGCTCATGCTGATGCAGAAGATCTGGTTAGCCAGTGTGATGCCTGTCAGAAATTTTCCAGACGAGCTCATGTGCCAGCTCAAGAATTGAGGACGATTCCAATTACTTGGCCATTCGCAGTATGGGGGCTGGATATGGTGGGGCCTTTTAAAAGATCTAAAGATAAAAAGACTCACCTCTTGGTGGCAGTTGACAAATTTACAAAGTGGATTGAGGCTGAGCTGGTCAGCAAGTGTGATGCAGCGATGGCGGGGCAATTCATCAAAAAGGTGATCTTTCGTTTCGGATATCCTCATAGTATCATAACTGATAATGGTACTAATCTGTCAAAGGGTGCTATGAAAGAATTCTGTCAACAAGATCATATTCGTCTCGACGTTTCATCTATGGCTCACCCCCAGTCCAGTGGACAAGCTGAAAGGTCGACTCAAGAAATTCTAAGGGGCATCAAGCCCCGACTTATGGTCCCTTTGCAGAGGATGCCGGGTTGTTGGGTTGAGGAGCTACCCTCCGTGCTTGGGAGTATCAACATGTAAGTGCATCTAGTGCCACCCTAGTTGGTTTTGGAATATTGACTACAAACGTGGTTGAGGGACTAGTGTGTTTGTGAGAATTGCAGGATAACATAGGTTGTAGTCCCTCACTGATTCAATTTACCTACCGGAGATGACCCCTAAAAATGTGTGAAGACATTGAAGACAATGTTGGTTCATGAAGACATTCACTTGAAGATAATGACCTATGAAGACATTCACTTGAAGACTATGGAGTGCGAAGACATGGTTTCTTTCGTAGTTTCTTTTCTTCTTTCTTGAGTCATAGGAACCACCGTACTGTTAAGAGGGGTCCAAGTGAACATAGTCAGATGACTGATGTGATGCTCAACCAAAATCCTATGTCTTCGAGCGAAGACAACGAGAGCAAATCTTATCCAGAGTTGGATAAGTCAGCCTTGCTTGGAGCCCAAGCAAAGTTGCCACGTGTGTGGGAAATCTGACCATTGAACACATGTCAGTTCCTTAGTGACGAAGGGTCATTTCGGACATATCATGTCGGGTTGCCTCCTGGCTATAAATAGCCCACCCCTACACCATAAATTGGTGGCGGCTCAGAGTTAGTGCACGACTTCTGTCGTTTGAGAGCAACCCACCTCCGAAGCCTTTGAGAGAAAAGATCCTTGCGAGGACAAAGCCCAAAACACCCAGAGCCAAAGAGTGTTAGGCATCACTTAAGTCTTTCTGTCTGTGTGATATGAAGACTTGTTACACTTGAGGACTGTGTATCCTCCAGCCGGTTAGGTGTCGCATTCTGAGCATCCAAGAGTGATTGTGGATTGCCAGTGAACGAAGTCTATGAAGGTTTGGAAGTCTACCTTGAAGACTTACTAGAGTGATTGGGAGAGGACTAGGTGTCCTTATCTCTAGGGGAATAAGGTGAAGACACGGTCTTCTGAGCTCAATCTCAGCCTCCCTAACGAGACGTACAGTTGTCACAGCAACTGGAACTGGTCTACCAAATTCTCCTCGTCTCCAAGCTATTGGTTCTATCTTCCAACTCATTTACATTTTGGTTTGTCTTCGTGAAGTCATTGCTTGCTTATCTGATCTGTGTGACTTCACTGAAGACCATTCCCTGTTTAGCTTCATTCCGTCTTCCACCTTGATCCATGCTACCTAGCTGTCAATAGTCTTCGTACTTTCACTATGCTGCTTACTTGACTATTGGTTGTCTAGTGTAGTTTATCTTCCGCTGCATACCTATAGGTTCATTCCATCTGTTTGTCTTCAAAAGATATTTTTTTGAATACTTTCATAAAAATCGCCTATTCACCCCCCTCTAGTCGATAATTAGCACTTTCAATTAGTATCAGAGCAAGGTGCTCCCTTGTTCTGTGTGATTCGGTTTAACCACCTGGAGTTTTAGCTATGTCGACTGCAGGGATAATCAATGTCTCCGTTGCGTGCCCCGTCTTCGATGGGACTGATTACCCCTACTGGAAGAATAAGATGTGCATGCATCTTGAAGCTATCGACAATGATCTCACGTAAGTCATCAAGACTGGTGTTCCCAAGGCTGGTGAAGGCGTCACCACCGCTGATGTCAAGAAATTTACACAATTGGACTCAACTGCCAAGAACATCATCTGTGGTCATCTCACCAAAGGACATTATGGATGTGTGAGTGCATTGGAATCCGCCAAGCTAGTATGGGACTAGCTGTCCAAGGTCGACGAAGGCGTCTCAACTCAGAGGGACTCAAGGATTGACGTTCTTCGCAATCTCTTCAATCGCTTCAAGAGAAATGATGTCAGGCCCAAGATGCGATTATATCCCGATCACGTGACACATACGTGATTGGGGAACAACCACATTTCGGGCGCTTAGCAAGATGGATATCATTACATCATACCATTACATACATACATGGGGGATACAACAATTCTTACAAGTCACGTGAATACAATAACATCCATACAAGGCATCCGACTACGGATGCAAACATGAAAAGCACAACGACATCCATCTGCTATCCCAGGCTGCCGACCAGGAACCTAACCCAAGACTGATGAAGAAGAAGAAGAAGAAAGAACTCCAACACAAATACACCGCTCTCACGTCAGGTCATCGGAAACCTGCACCTGCAACTATTGTTGTAGTATCTGTGAGCCACGAGGACACAACAATCCCATAACCATGGGTATCAAGACTAGCAAAGCTTAATGGGTAGGAAGAGTTTAAGTGGTGAGGTTGCAGAAGCGGCTAAGCATATGTATGGTGGCTAACTTACGAGTACAAGAATAAGATGATCATCTACGCAAACGGTCGCAAACTAGTAATGATCGCTAAAGATCATGAACTACCTACGAGTCAAACATAACCCCACCGTGTTCTCTTCTCAAAGTGAAAAGAGACGGTCACGGTTACTCACACGGTTCGTGTATTTTACTTAAGATCCTCTGTCAAGTTTTCTACAACTGGACATTAACAAATTCCAATCTGCCACATAACTGCGGGCACGTCTTTCGAAAGATCATAACCCTGCAGGAGTGTCCCAACTTAGCCCATCACAAGCTCTCACGATCAGCAGAGATAATAATAATATTACCCCTTATCTTAGGGACAATCTGATCAGGCTCGAAATCCCGGTGCACAAGACATTTCGACAAAGTTAAAACAAGTCTAGCAAGACCTCCCGGCTTGCTGACACCCTGATAGTAGCCGCGCATATCTCATCTTAGGCCACGACCGGATGGGACATCCTACGGGAGCCAGATACCTCGAGTTTCCCCGAGGCGGCCCCACAGTCCGCCCGTTTGGGACCAACACCATCAGCACTGGCCCCCCTGCTATGTAGAAGAATCCTTGGGGACGCGACCCCCTATGCAAATTAATTAATTAATTAAGTTGTTATTATGAGGCAAATTAAAACCAATGTTGGGCCTTGCTGGAGAAGTTTTATTCAAAGACGAACTGTCAAGGGGTCCCCATATACCCAACCGCATTAGGAACGCAAAATCAAGGAACATAACGCCGGTTTATCGGCTCCTAAGGTGGCATGAGTGGAACAAAACACCGAGAAAAAGGCCAAGCCTTCCACCCATTGCGAAGTATATAGGTATGTTAATATATATATAAGATATATTGTGATATTACCAACAACAAGTTCCAACAAGGAACAAACTTCATCTTCACCTGCAACTAACAACTCTATAAGAGGGGCTGAGAAAGCGGGTAACATAGCCAAACAACGGTTTGCTGGGAAGGTATCAAAGGTTAGAGGTTTCATGGCAACAAGGAGAGGCTGACAAAATGATAGGTAGCGCGACATATAACGATAGCATCAAGACAGCTAACATGGCAATGATAGTAAAGGTATCCAAGGTGATGGTCATCTTGCCTAAGATCCCGCAAGGAAGAAGAACGAATCCATGAAGAAGACGTAGAAGGAGCCACGAAGACGAGCCACGTGTAGTCGAACGAATCCTCACGATCGCAACGGAAAAAGCACTAACGAGAAGAAGCAAGCAACATGGTAAACACACCACACAAGAATATGACAAGATGCTCAACCAAGTATGATGCAAGACAAGTCTATATGATGCAAAACATTGCAAGGGATGATGCATACAAGAACAACACAAACCAACAAGTTAAAATGAGGCCGGAAACAACATATACCAAGTCCGGTAAGCCCTCATATGCACATTTCGAAAATTGGTCCAGATCTTAACAAACCTTAAGTTCAAGTTGTTAAACAGCAAGTTAACATGCACCATGATAATCCACACGAAATTATAGTCAAGTTACATATAAAGTTTGTTTAATTCGGAGCTACGGCCTAGAAGATATGAGCAAAACAAGACAAGCATGGTAACGATGCAAGATGCATCCAAACAACAAGCAAACACACTCGAAGCATGTAAACAACATGATATTATGCTTCTACATGCAAAATCACACAAGTTTCATATAAGACACGCTCAAAACGGAGCAACAGTTCAACACATACACACGAAACAAGATAAACAACAAGCTGTCCAAATACAACAACATAGCAACTTTGGAGCAAGGTATATATATGCTACAAAACCCAAACATGATAACAAGAGGCATGGATGTGAAATAGACATGATACTTAACAAGTATGAGCTTAGAGCATACCCAAAACATGCTGGAACACAATTAAACAAGCATGGAAAGTTGCAATAAATTTATCCAGACTTAGTCAAAATCTGGGAAGGCAAAAACATCGTCAGGATGCTGCCTTCGGAGGCACAAAACAACAAGCATATCAACTCTACTAGGTATATTAAGATCATGGACACATAATAGACATATCATACATCAAACAACTCCATTGGAACAACTCCATAGGAGGCATGGATCAATAACCACAAGCTTCACCAAATTGATCATGCTGATAATAGCCTGACAGGTAAATTTATAGCAACTTGAGAGCAAGAAATAAATAAGCTACAACAGGTCATATATGCAAACAAGGGCATGGATGGATAGAGCATAACATGCACAACAAGACATGATCATTTGACATACTAAAACGTGCATGGATTTGAGTGAGGCATCAAGCAAACATAGCATCAGGTTTAACAGTTTCAGACTTAGCAATTTTTCAATGTCTCAGGAAACAACAACAGCGAGTAGGCTACTTTACAAGCTTGTTGCAAACACCTCAAGGCATATCATGAAAATTGGATTGCACCATAGCAAAGATGGCATGATTGTGCTTCTAAAACATATTGACACGTGGCATGAAAGACAAACACATCAATAGCTATGAACAAGTCAAATCAGCATCTCATAACAAGTTTCAGCACTTAACAGCCACATGCACTTTTGCAACAGAGATGAACATGGCAACATGGCACCTAACATGAATGCTACATCAACCATCATGTAGAGCACTTCACAATGAACATATTGACATATCACACACTCCATTTGGATCAACATGCACAAAGTTATCATCACCATAAGCATGCAACAAAATTACAATTAACAACAGTTTTAAACATATAACACTCTTGCAACGATGATTAGGGCATCAAGATGAACTCAAACAAGCATGCCACTGTGGAACAAAATGAAGAGCATGTCACAACAAACATTTGGACATATCATATGCTCAATCCGGACCAACACACAAAAAGTTATTAGCAGTCAAACATGCACACTTTTTTTACCCAGAACAGGGACTTAGCAGATTTTGACAAAGGAAAAAAACAAAGCGAGCACACGATAGCTAAAAGACGCACGGGGCGAGGGATCTGGGCAGCTGCTCACCTAGGGCCTGGCCCAGTTGGAGGAGAGGCAGAGCAGGCCGGCGCGGGGCCTGAAGATGGGCCTCCCACGGGCGGAGCCCATAAGGCCAGAGGAGGCCGGCCCAGGAGGCGGGGTGGCCGGTCGTCCTCCTCGACGAGGACACGAATGGCGGCGGCGGTCGATCCGTCGAGGGCACACGGCGGCGGAGCGACGGGAAGGCGAGGGACCTCCGGGAACGGACGGATCCATGGGCGTCGGGCCCGGATCTGGCCGTAGCGCGGCGATCCCGCGAGGGGGCGGCATGAATTCCGCAGGGCGACGACGGTGAGCTGACGGAGTAGGGGAGCGACGCCGGAACTCGCATGGAGGACGGCGGCGGGGCTCACCGGCGGGCGGGTCGGGCGCGGATCCGGCGGGGCGCGGGTCACCGGCGGCGAGCTGCGGGACTCGGCGAAGGGAGCGGGAGGAGCGGGCGCGGTCGGGCCCGGCGCGGCCCGGCGTGGGCCAGCCGTGGGCTCGCGGGCCCGGTGCGGCGCGCGGTGGGAGACGGCGGCGGGGGACGTGGCTGGTGCCACGTGGCGGCTGCTGGTCGGCTGAGGCGGCGGGGTTGGCTGAGGTGGCGGCTTCCGATTAGCTGAAGCGACGCGGAGGTGGGGTGGACATGTCCGGCGGTGGCGCGTACACGTCCGGCTGCGCGAAGGAGCTGTGGAAGGGCGCAGAAATCGAGGAAAATGGACTAGGGTTTCTAGATTTGGACGGGAGGGACATTTTTATAGCTAGAGGGAGCTAGGAGAGTCCAAATGAGGAGCGGTTTTCGACCACGCGATCACGATCCAATGACCGAGAGCATGGAGGGGGTTAGGATGGGCTTGCGGGCTGTTGTGAAGGGTTTGTGGGCCAAAAGAGAAAAAAACTTCCAGCGGTTAACACGGTTAACCGTTGGGCTATCAAACAAACTCCGAATCCGACGAAAATTGACAAGCGGTCTACCTATGCTATAATAAGACCACACGCCAAGTTTCATCCCATTCCGAGAAATTTTTTCGGCCACTCATAAAATAAATATCTGGAGGTGCCGCAGGCATGTGCGAGAGTGACTGGGCTCAGAACGGACAACGGAAAGGACGGGCAGACTCTAACGGATGCAAGTTTTGAAAACATGATGATGCAATGCACATGATGACAAGGCAAAGACGCAACACGCAAGCAGATGACATGGCAACGGTGACGAATAACTGGCTGACACCTGGCGCATCGGTCTTGGGGTGTCACAACACTCCCCTACTAACAAGAGATCTCGTCCCGAGATCTTAGAAACGAGACGGAAGTGAAAAGGAAGAAACAAGTTCTTGTTGAGGAAAAGAGTGAAACCAAAGAACCTTGATGGTTGAACAACGGGAAAGAAAGGATACAACGGATATGAACAAGATTTGAGAAGCTCTGGTAAAATAAGCAACAAGGCATAAGACGAGAACCAAGAGGATACATGACAAGAGAGACATTGAAACCACTCCGGTTAAGCGAGATAGAAAAGGAATTGGAACGAAGGAATCCGGGTAGCACTCCAGCTGAAAATGGAAGGGATATGACATAACCTCGAGAAGATGGAATAATATTTGACGGGAGAAACAATACAATGCCTCCGGAACAATTGAAATGATGGAATAAAATGATCGGAGAACACGGTGACAACTTACACCACAAATGAATTTAAAAGCATCCTTAGAAGGAAGGATAGAACGGAGTTGTTGAGGATATCAACAACAAAAGGATAGATTCGCGTGGGCATATGTAACCATCTCAAAACTTGAGGTGAATTTCTGCCACTACCAAATGATTGAACAGCTGAGGATAACTAACAAATGCGAGACTCCATTTGAAAAGAATACGGAGAATTATTGGCACTCGGGAGGCAAGAATAAGAATGCTTGAGCTGCTCCAGAAGAATTAGATGAACGTTTGAAGAATGGATTAACTCCTAAAGAACCACCATGAAGAACTCCGGTAACAAAAGGATGATGAGGTCGGAACGGAGTATGAAAAAAATAAGAATAAAGCCTTGCGATGATTAGTCGGGGGTTCCGATGAGATGACCGAGGAAAACCTGAACTCCGGGGACGGAAAGATTAAAGCACTTGGAACTAGAATTTATTTATCGAGAATAAACTCCGAAGGAAGGGATTAATTAGCTTCACAAAGAAGAATAAGAATTATGTTATGCTTATCCTCCATCAATTAAATTGATGAGAATCAATGGATTCACATACTACTTATTCTCGTTGCAATCATTAAAGAGGGATATATCGCGAACTTGCGAAAATCTTCAAGAAACACCGGTAGGATTGGAATAAAAATGAATGGATTGATATGATAGCACCGGAAAGAACTCTTGAGCGAACCATCGTAAAAATTGAAGCCGAGTGAAGAAAAGAACGAACCACCGGGAAAAATTAAAATGGAGTGAATACAAGAGAATGAATCGCCGGGAAGAATAAAGCACTTGCGGAAATTTAGATACAAGAGAACGAAGAGATCGCGAGTTGATTAAAGAATGCTTGAAGAAAGCACCGGACAAATGTGAGAGGAACGAAGAGGCATCAATGAAGAATATTCGGAGAATGAAGTTGAAAACCGAGAACAAAGAAATCTTCTAAAATGATGGCCTTCGGAGGAACACAAAGAAAAGAATTCATGAAATACTCCGGAAGAATGAAAAAAAAGGTTGAACCAATGATGAAAAGAATTTAAAAGCGATCTTGAAGAAGGCATATGGCTGATGGAATACATTCTTACATCACACTTGAAAAGAATATATGAATACTCAGGGAAAATAGAAGAGTCAGGTAAGATCCTGGGAAAAGACCCGTGGGTTATGAGCCCACCGAAGAGAAACACCGTTGGAAGGATTTAAAAGGAGATGGAACGTTTGAAATACTTGAATGAGGTGACAACCTCGAATAAATTGGAATACAGACGTATCTCCTAAGATTTCTTCGGAACACCGGAACAATTAAATGGTGATAGGAAAACGACCAAGAGGAAACATCTGAGCCGAGGGAAAGAATATGATGAACACCGAATACTTGAATTGAATCCACCGGAAAAGAGAAGACATGAAGAAGGGCGAACTAGACGAGAATTCATCAGTTGAAATAACAGAGGACAGAATGCAAAGGATTCACACGAGTATGATGGATACTCGATTAAGGACTCCGGTTCCGAGAAGAAAAGGGTGGGCGGGTGGGAAAAATAAAGACCACATCGGACGGGGAAAACAACGCCGATTGGAAAGAACCGAGGATTGAACTTGCAAAGAAGAAGAGGGTCGAATCCACTTGACAAGAGATGCGCCAGATGAAAAGGACTGACAACGCTACGAACGAAACTAACCACGTGATCTTAAAGAAATTTGAAGAGGAAGAGAAGTAATTCAAAACACCTACGTCAAGATTCCTCACCAGAGCGACGAAGGGGCTGAGGAGTAAAAAGAATTCCTACTCTCCGATATAACTAGACTTGAAAAAGTTTTCTGCTAGACTCGACAATGGCCAAACTATGATCAATCAAGGGGGCTCCTATGGTCGGTCGAGGCTTTGATACCAACTTATCAGGCCCAAGATGCGATTCTATCCCGATCACGTGACACATACGTGATTGGGGCACAACCGCATTTCGGGCGCTTAGCAAGATGGATATCATTACATCGTACCATTACATACATACCTGGGGGATACAACAATTCATACAAGTCACATCAATACAAGGCATTCGACTATGGATGCAAACATGAAAAGCACAACGACATCCATCTGCTATCCCAGGCTGCCGACCAGGAACCTAACCCAAGACTAACGAAGAAGAAGAAGAAAGAACTCCAACACAAGTACATCGCTCTCACGTCAGGTCACCGAAAACCTGCACCTGCAACTGTTGTTGTAGTATCTGTGAGCCACGAGGACTCAGCAATCCCATAACTATGGGTATCAAGACTAGCAAAGCTTAATGGGTAGGAAGAGTTTATGTGGTGAGGTTGCAGCAGCGGCTAAGCATATGTACGGTGGCTAACTTACGAGTACAAGAATTAGATAAGCATCTACGCAAACGGTCGCAAACTAGTAATGATCGCTAAAGATCCTGAACTACTTATGTCGGTGTATTTGGATCGACACCTATGGGATCACAAGGATCCCTACTACGGTTGCGGGGCGCGGGGTTGAGAGAAGAGCGGATCTAACGGTCAGGACATAGTTCCTTTACCCAGGTTCGGGCCGCAAAGATGCGTAAAACCCTACTCCTGCTTTGGTGGATTATATGTTGGTGTTCTTCAGCTAGAGAGGAGCTCCAAGAGAGTCGTGAGGAGTTCTAAAAAACCGAATACTTCTCCTGGTCGCCTCGGGCCTCCTTTTATAGGGAAAAGGGGTTGCCACAGTGGCACACATGAGGTGGAAAGGGTACAGTGATGCGAGGTTATCCCTCGCATTACAGGACAAGGTGCATTTAATGCGCCCAGCTTAGGTGTCCTTGCTTTATCGGGGACGGGGCGAGACGTCCATCTTGTCCGTCGCCGCTCCTCCTCGTGTTGACACGCGCCCTGGCCAGCGGTGCCTGAGGTGCCATGTAGGCAGACATGCAGCTGAGGTGGCGCAACGGCGGGTCTCCACGAAGATCTGTGGGTTGCCACGCAGGAGCCTGTCCAGCTGGTTGGGTCGGCAGCTGCATGGGTCGGTGAGACCCAGTTGATGCAGGCCTGACGGTGGCCCCGTGGGTGTCCTCGGCAAGGGCCTTGCCGGGGGCCCCGGCAAGGGTCTTGCCGTGGCGCCTACTGTCATCCCCGGCAAGGTGCTTGCCGGGGGCCTTCTAGTCCTCCTTGGCTGGGATCCCACCAAGGGTCCTCGTCTTCTTAACTTGCATCTGATCTTGAATGTCTTCACAAAGATCTGCATGCTACCACGGGGATATCTCCCGAATCCTCGCCCCATGGGGGCGGTGGACTCAAGGGTGATTCGCTCCGTAGGCGCGGGGCGAGTTGCCGCGACAAAGGTCTTGCCGGGGCTGCCAGAGCCGGCCCCGGCAAGGATTTTGCCGGGGGAAGCCGCTTCGTCCCTTTGCTCTTTGTGGTCTTGTTCTTGGTGTCTCTCCAGTCTCCATCGAGCTTCAGTCTTACCCCGGCTTGCCTCCCTTGCCATGCTTGGTGTGGTGGCGCCGTGGCTCAGACTGCCCGTGCACAGTCATAGGGGTACAAAAAGTGTACCCCTCTTTTTGTAAACCGACAGGAGCCCCCGCGCCTGGGCCACACATAAGCGCGACACTTTGTTGGGCCAGGCCCAGAACGGTGCACGGGCAGGCGGGGTGGTTTTCACCGTGGTAAAATTTCTGCGCGCTATGCCTCCCACAACCCGTGCGCGCGGCGCGGGGTGGAGGGGCGTGCGTGACGTGGGCGGCATGCGTGGGGCGGTTCCCGCATGCATGCGTCACATCGTAGTAAATGTGAAAGGAGGCGGCCCGCGCCTTCCCCATAAATGGGGGGAGGTGTGGGGGCGTGGCCCGCTGACTGGATGGGGCTGAGGCGCGGTCTGCTAGGCGTCCACTCCCCACGATCACGGTGCTGGGAGAGGTCGCCTCACGATGCCGTCATCAAAGAGGTTGCTGAGGAGGCCGCGGCGGAGGCCGACAAGATCGCCGCTGAGGAGGCCGCCAAGGACGCCGCCAGGGCCGCTGCGGACAAGGCTGCTGAGGATGCCGCCAAGGATGCCGCCGAGGGCGCCGGCGGTGGGCCTGCCGGGGAGGCCGGCAAGGCCACAGCCGAGGAAGAGGCGATCGATGATCAGCCTTCTTCCTCCGCGGCCTCGGGCCCCGACAGGTACCTGAAGGAGGGCGATGATACGTCCAAAATGTATCTATAATTTCTGCTTGCTCCATGCCTCTTTTGTGTGATATTGCTATGATATTTATACACTTCCATACACTTTTGATCATATTTGGACTAACCTATTAACTCAGTGCACCCCAGTGCCAGTTTCTGTTTTCTGCTGTTTTTGTATTTCAGGTTTTCCCATATATTTACACCGCGCCAGGGGGGGGGGGCGCCTGGGCCCCCCAGGCCTCCGCCGATGCCCCCCTTTGGCATATATTTACACCCCGTCGCAGAAACCCTGATTCCGGACCCCTTTTCTCCAGACGCAATTCCGATCTCCGCCGCCATCGCCATCAAGTTTCGGGGGATCAGAATTCCTGTGCCGGCACCCTGCCGGGACGGGGAAGTGCCCCCGGATTCATCTCCATCGACGTTGCTTCCTCCCTCCATGATGCGGGAGTAGTTCCTCCTCGGGGCTGAGGTTCTTACCAGTAGCTATGTGGTTATCTCTCTCTCCCATGATGTGATCTTCGTTGTGATCATAGGCTATGTTAATCTAGGGTGATCCCATGATATTTCCCCTTCCTCTATGTATTGGATTGATGTACTCACTTGTCTTTAGCTAGTATAATCCCCGAGACCAAGGTGACAGCGGTCTATTGGACATGGATTAGAAAAATATTTTCATGAGTGATTTCCTCTCTTGTGTGTTGATTGAAGATTGAGAGTCTCTTGGTGCTTGTCTTTGACTATCCTTTAGATATGTTGTGGTGATTGTGGGACTCTCTTTGGATGGCCGCGGTGACATTGAGAAATCCTTTGAATTAGAACTACGAACTTTGAGGTGTGCTTTTGTAGCCCTACATAATTCTCGTCCTCTCTTGACCACGAAGGAATGACCTCCGGGTGCGTCTCCATTGCATGTTTTATGGGAAATATCATGTGATTCGATTATGTTAATGTTGTTGGGAGTTGCCACTAGTGAAAGTATGAAGCCTAGGCCTTGTTTCCACCATTGCAATACCATTTGTGCTCACGTTTACCACTTGTTTGCTTGCTGCACTTTTTATTACAGATTTATATTACTTTGCTTTGCCACTCCTATCATCCATATTTTACCATCTCTTCGCCGAACTAGTGCACCTATACAACTCCTAGTTGTATTAGGTGTGTTGGGGACACAAGAGACTTCTTGTATCTTAGTTGCAGGGTTGCTTGAGAGAGACCATATTCAACCTCTACTTACCTGAGTTCGATAAACCTTAGGTCATCCACTTGAGGGAAATTGCTGCTGTCCTACAAACCTCTGCGCGTGGAGGCCCAAGATAGTCTACAAGAGTAGAAGCGTGTGTAGACATCAAGCTATTTCCGGCGCCGTTGCCGAGGAAGTGAGTGCTTGAAGGTATATCTTTATATCTTGCAATTAAATCTTTTCGTTTTTGTTTTTAGTTTTACTAGTTATGTTTATGGAAAACCGCGCTCTTAATTCGCTGCTTGGGGAAGGCCGCTTTACCACACCCGTGGTAGAGAAGTCTCCTCCACCTACTGAATGTATCCCGTTCAAAATACCACTTGTGATAATTGAAAGAATTATGAATGATCGTTACGATGGGACAGTCAATCCTAGTATTCATTTGTTGAAACTTACAGAACTTTGTGAGTTGTTTAAGATTTCAGGTTTGACAAGAGATGAAGTCATGAGGAAATTATTTGCCTTGTCACTGAAAGGAAAAGCATTGGAATGGTATAGGCTACTAGATGACTCTCATCTGCTGGAGTGGGAAGAGATCCAGTCTCTCTTTTACTCCAAGTTTTATCCTCTTCATGAAGTCCATGAGAATAGGAATTATGTTTATAATTTTTATCCTCATGACGGAGAGAGCATAGCTCAAGCTTGGGGGAGACTAAAAACGTTAATGCTAAAATGTCCTAACCATGGGCTCCCCAAAGATATGATTATTACTAATTTCTATGCGAGGCTCTCTCGATAGGATAAAGATTTGCTCGATGCTTCCTCTATGGGTTCTTTCACAAACGAAAAGATTGATGCTAAATGGGAACTCCTTGAAAGAATTCAACGCAACACTGAAGATTGCGAGATCGACAAAGGTAAAGAGTCAGGTATAATTTATGAGTATGATTGCATTAAGTCCTTTGTTGAAACTACAAGTTTTAATAAGTTTAGTGCTAAGTTTGGGCTTGATTCTCAACTCCTTGTTGATTTTCTCAAATCTTTTGCTTCACATCTTAATATGCCTAAGGAGGATTGGATCAAGTATCATAAACCTTTTAAAGAGATTTGCAAAGAAAATGAAATTGTTCATGATGATTGCAACATGCATGATCCAATTCCTAAAAATGAAGTTGTATATAAGCATGTCAATTTTTGTGGAGTGGATAGACCTTCTGAAAGGCCTATGATTGAAGAAGAGAAGTATTGTAAGCAACATAAGCATGAAAGAACAATCACTTGGGTCAGAGATTTAAATGAAATTGCTAGAGAATTGTGTGACCTTTATCCTTTTACTTGTGAACTTTGCTGTATAGAGGGTCTTAATTTTCAATGCATGAACTTTCAAAACATAACTGTTAACCAGTTGTGTGATAACATGATCACCTCTGATCTTTTTGATGAGCTTATGTTATTTTTGATGTGTGAAGAGTTATCAGAAAAGACTTCTTGGCTAGATGTTAATGCCATAGGAATAAAAAACACTTTGCAAAATTGCCATCTCTATTGTGTTGTTAATTGCCATGAAAATAATTACATAAGTAAGATTAGAAAGGAGGGAACTTTACCAAAGTATAAAAATGTATCTTATATTTCTGCTAATAAAAAGGAGAGTTTCTCCCAAGTTTCCCCTATTGTTTCTAATGATAAACCAGGATATGTGGAGAAGCTTCATCTCCAACCACCCCCTCCTAAGGTGAAGAAGAAGAAAAAGAAGAGGAGGAGGAAGAGGAACAAGAAGGAAGAAGAATGGGTATCAACCTGGCCTGAGCATATTCCTCCCATCAACTTTTATCCTAACGGTTGTAAGTTTAAAGAAGAAGGTGAAGTTTATTGCCTTAATTATCATCTTGATGATACGTCCGTAGGTACTATTGAAGATGATTTTGATTATGATATGCATGTTACTTATTGTGATTGGGAAAATGATGATAATGCTACTTATGATCTTGAAAATCTTTTTGGTACCAACTCTGAAAGTGATGATATGGGAAGCTCTAAGCTTGGGGATGATAGGATTGCAAATCCTTTACCCACTAGTGATGTGATAATTAATAATTCTTTTGCTAGTAAGAATAAAGACAACATGATTACAAATATAGTTGCTAGCAATGATAATGCTCTTCTCTACTATGATGATGTTATAACTCCAACCTATAGTGATTATAAAGGTACCTATGACATAAGGAGAAATTATCCTTATGAAACTTGTCATAATCATGGAGGGAACTACTCCCTTGTTGAACACCATCTTCCTAGTACACAATTAATCTATAGTGTTCAAGTTGTTTATGATAGTCCTACTCCCACTATTACCAATGAGAAAGATTATGCTTATGTGGAGAGTAAGAGTACCTTTTTGCATGTGGATCATGGTAACAATGCTTTATGTGATGCTTATATTGTTGAGTTCATCCATGATGCCACTGAAATTTATAATGAGAGAGGGAGACTTGGTTCTAAATATCTTAATAATAAGAAGTTTCCTCTCTTTATGGTGAATATTTTGAAGTTATGCTTGTTTTGCCTTCCTATGCTAGTTGCTTTGTGCTTCAATGAATTATTCTATTGCAATATTCCTATGCATAGGAAGCATGTTAGGCTTAAATGTGTTTGGTATTTGCTTCTTGATGCTCTCTTTTGTTCTTCAGCTCTTATTCCTACGAGAGCATCATTAAAGTCTTAAGCCTATCTTTATGGCTATAAAGAAAGAGCTCTAGGGAGACAACCCTTGTTATCTTTGCTTTCAGTTTTAGTGGTCTTGATGTTTGTTACTACTATAGCAATATCATTGTATCTTTATTTTTCAGCTTTGTGCCAAGTTTAGCCTCTGATTGCAAGAAGTTCAAAAGTTGTGACGTGCTGTCCAGGAAACAGATTCTGTCCTTGGACAGAAAAATTCGTATAAAATCACCAGATCAACTTTTTGGTCTGATTTTTTTCGACAGCGTGCTCTATACAATTGGCTTTCGGGCGTCTGTTCTGAGTTTTTTATTTGAGTTGCAGAAGTGCCCCGAAAAAATTATTTACTACCTGCTAGTCTGTTTTTCACAGATTCTGTGCTGTTTTGCCTTTCCATCGTTTTGCAAACCTTGAGCATGCTTATTCTTTGCAAAAACCTTTTGGCAATCTTGAGAAACAGTAGACCTTCAAGGTTATCCTTATTTCCAGCAAGGAAAAATTATTTTATTATGGGTACTAACCTCGCTAATCAGATTATGATGAGTTATGTATGAAGGGAGTTTTCAAGTGTGCGAGGGAAGATGATAAAAAGATTCAGGAGTGTCAAACGCTCAAGCTTGGGGATGCCCCCGTGCACCCCCAAGAAATATTCAAGAAGACTCAAGCGTCTATGCTTGGGGATGCCCCCGTGCATCCCCTTCTCCATCAACAATTATCAGTTCGTCTTTCGTTCCACTATATTTTTATCACTTCATGTGTTATGTGCTTTGCTTGGAGCGTCTTGCTTTTAGTTTCCTTTTTAGTTTTCTTTAGCTTTGCTTGCTGTTCATAACGAGTTGGAACCCAGATTTCTTTGTGTGGGAGAGAGACCCGCTCCACTTCAACCTAGAACATAACATAGAATTTTCATGTCTATCTTTGCTGTGTGTGTTCTTTGTCTTTCAATAGCTACTATCATGTTCAGCTCTTAGTTTTCATGCTTATCTTTTTAAAGAGCTTTTGTTTAGTTGGTTGCTGGAACTCTCTTTATTTATCATGCTTATCTTGTTAAGAGAGTTGGCTTCCGTTGCACTAGTTGATATGTCTATGATAAAAATGCTATGTGCATAATGGTGCTTAGTAGTTCATGTTTTCTTATGGTTAGTCTCAAATAGCCGGGGGGTTCTCAATGTGTTATTGGAGTACCAACATGATTTGTTTGCCTATGATGTGGTATGGTTTAGTGGTATCTTCCCCCAAGAATTTATTTTGATTGACTTGGCGTATGCTCACGCATATTTAAGACTGTAAAGAAAGTCTATCAAGCCTTGATGATCTTTAATTTCTGAGTAGCGATATAACTTCCATGCCTGATTCAATGTTGCTTTGTCGCTCTGCATGATTATGACCGTCATTGCTCTCTTAGTTGGTCGCTCCCAGTCTTTTGCTAACCTTCGCCTGTACCAAGCGGACTGACTGCTTGTGCATCCAAAATCCTTTAAACCAGTTATGCCATATGAGTCCACCATACCTTCCTATACATGGTATTTACCTGCCATTCCTAACGAAGACTTTCATGTACCATCTCGGAATTATTCAAAACAAGCATTTCTCTTTTGTGCCTCTGTTTTAGCTCACGAGGAAGTAGTAGTTAATTCATGATCTTTTTAAGTTGGACAAGCTTCACCCCGGGATTGCATGTCTAATGTGCAAACCCATAATACGAGAAGGAACTGGCATAGAGTGCGCCCGGCTCATTAAAAAATTATACAACAAACAAACCCTCCTTCACGCTTTGTTCATGAGAAATCAGAAAACTTTGGCAGTGATAAACAAAGGAGATTAAGAGGATGTGATCGTCCTCATTCGGGAGCCGTTCCTCGAAACTTGTCCAGCTCGAGAAGTAATTGAGTTATCTGCTAGCATTCATTGACGAAACATGCATATCCAAAAAATAATTATTACCTCTGTTTTTAAAACCAAGAGCTCTGGTACATGCTTAGTTTTTGTTTCCGACTACGGGTTTTCAACCCTGCCAACAAAAGCCACGGTTCGAGAGTCTCCACCTTCTTTAAAGCACCAACTATTGAGAGCATGATTGTCATTCTGAGTGTAATGTGCATTGTCCCAAAGTAGCATTGTCTTTTGCATGATTATGATATCGTTTATTCTGAAATCATTGTATCTAGTCGTCACTTAAACCTTGGAGGTGCCCCTGCATTTATGTTTTGCTTCACTAAAGGGGGCAAGCGATATACCACTTTATCATATTTGCACACCATGCTCACTACAAATCTATTGAGTGTTTCAGCATCATATTGTAAAACTTTCAGTTCTTTGTGATTTTCTCATGAGGCAACTTAATTACTACAGATTCATTATCTCATTAAGCTTTTGTCATGTGACTGTGAAAAGTCCTTATATGGTTAATAGCATGTCACCACAGAAATTATGCTTGTTATCATTTACCTACTCGAGGACGAGCAGGAATTAAGCTTGGGGATGTTTATACGTCCAAAACGTATCTATAATTTCTGCTTGCTCCATGCCTCTTTTGTGTGATATTGCTATGATATTTATACACTTCTATACACTTTTGATCATATTTGGACTAACCTATTAACTCAGTGCACCACAGTGCCAGTTTCTGTTTTCTGCTGTTTTTGTATTTCAGGTTTTCCCATTACGTAAACTACGAGAAAAATTCCGGAAAAAATATATAAAAAATCAGCGTTCCGGAAGCTTCCTTGCGGCCAAAGTAGGGCCCGAGGGGGGCACCAGGGCTCCAGGCGCCCTGGGGGCGCGGCCCCCCTCCTGGCCGCGCCGGGGGGGGGGGGCGCCTGGGCCCCCCAGGCCTCCGCTGATGCCCCCCTTTGGCATATGTTTACACCCCGTCGCAGAAACCCTGATTCTGGACCCCTTTTCTCCAGACGCAATTCCGATATCCGCCGCCATCGCCATCAAGTTTCGGGGATCAGAATTCCTGTGTCGGCACCCTGCCGGGACGGGGAAGTGCCCCCGGATTCATCTCCATCGACGTTGCTTCCCCCCTCCATGATGCGGGAGTAGTTCCTCCTCGGGGCTGAGGTTCTTACCAGTAGCTATGTGGTTATCTCTCTCTCCCATGATGTGATCTTCGTTGTGATCATAGGCTATGTTAATCTAGGGTGATCCCATGATATTTCCCCTTCCTCTATGTATTGGATTGATGTACTCACTTGTCTTTATCTAGTATAATCCCCGAGACCAAGGTAACAGCGGTCTATTGGACATGGATTAGAAAAATATTTTCATGAGTGATTTCCTCTCTTGTGTGTTGATTTAAGATTGAGAGTCTCTTGGTGCTTGTCTTTGACTATCCTTTAGATATGTTGTGGTGATTATGGGACTCTCTTTGGATGGACGCGGTGACATTGGGAAATCCTTAGATTGAGAACTACGAACTTTGAGGTGTGCTTTTGTAGCCCTACATAATTCTCGTCCTCTCTTGACCACGAAGGAATGACCTCCGGGTGCGTCTCCATTGCATGTTTTATGGGAAATATCATGTGATTCGATTATGTTAATGTTGTTGGGAGTTGCCACTAGTAAAAGTATGAAGCCTAGGCCTTGTTTCCACCATTGCAATACCATTTGTGCTCACGTTTACCACTTGTTTGCCTGCTGCACTTTTTATTACAGATTTATATTACTTTGCTTTGCCACTCCTATCATCCATATTTTACCATCTCTTCGCCGAACTAGTGCACCTATACAACTCCTAGTTGTATTAGGTGTGTTGGGGACACAAGAGACTTCTTGTATCTTAGTTGCAGGGTTGCTTGAGAGAGACCATCTTCAACCTCTACTTCCCTGAGTTCGATAAACCTTAGGTCATCCACTTGAGGGAAATTGCTGCTGTCCTACAAACCTCTGCGCTTGGAGGCCCAACATAGTCTACAAGAGTAGAAGCGTGTGTAGACATCATGCGACAACCTCTTCGTCCATCTTGCCGGGGCGTCAAACTCCCGGGCGCCTGCCGGAGGGGAAATCCTTGATGGCGAAGTGCTTGCTGCCGCCGGGCTCGAGGTTGTTGACGAACCGGGTGCCGGCGACGATGGCTCTCCAGAGGGGCAACTCTTCCGGGCCATGGGGGCCAACTTCCGGAAGCTTCTAGCGCTCTACTGTGCCCGTCTGGACAAGGTTAAGTCCAGGGCGGCAGCAGTGGACGACGCGGAAGCGGACTTCCAGGTGCGCGTTGCTAAGGCGCAAGCCTGGTTCCACCAGTCCCGCGAGGAGCAGAGGGCCTTCCAGGAAGAACTGGCCAAGCATAACGCGGAGCTCATCATGAAGATGGCCGACATTGAGAAGGCCCAGGAAGAGGCAGCGAACTTGGCTGCGGCGGCGGAGGCCGCCCGGAACCAGCACCAAGCCGCCCTCGATTCCCAGGAGGAAGACCTCACCGCGCGCGAGGCGAAGCTTGCTGCAACACTCCTCGGCAAGGATGAGGAGCTTGAGGCTCGTGTCGAGCGGCGGACTCACGAGCTGGGGCAGAGGCACAAGGAGGCGCTCGATGCCCAGGCTCTAGCCCATGCCGGCAAGATACAAGAGCTGGAGGTGGAACGAGACGGGCTGAAGGAGCAGGCCCTCAGGCTGTCTGACGAGAAGACCAGACTCAACTGTGCCTTGACAGAGGCGCAGGGAGTGGTCATCAGCAAGACTGGGGAGCTCTCCGAGGCGCAAAGCTCCATCAGAGATCTCAGACTGAGGCTGGAGAATCTCGAGAAGACGCTGGCGGAGAGCTCTGCTCGGGAGGGGGCCTCGGCCAAGAGCCTGGAGGAGGAGAAGCAGCTGCGGGAAGACGAGGGCGCCTCCCACCAAGAATACGTGGTGGAGGAGAACAGGTGGATCAGCCGGCTGGAGGACATCGCCGGCAGGGTTACCTCATAGTTGGCCCTCATGGGGATGCCGAATGTGAGGTATGCTCCTGAATGGAGCGGGTCCGTCAACGCCAAGCTGACCCTGTTCTTCGAGGGCGTCCTCAGCGCCTTGAGTGATCTTCACTCCAACAGAACGACCATGCTCGCCGGGGAGGCCCGGCGGCTCTGTCGGGGAGTCATGACCAAGGTCCTCACCAAGGTGGCGTTCTGGAACCCTGCCCTCGACTTCGAAGCCGCGATGGATAGCTTGCCGGAGGATGCCGACCTCACGGCGCTCAAGGAGCACATCAAGCCTGTCATCAGCCGCATTGACGAAATCAAGAGGGTAGAGGGCCAGTGCCGGGATTAAGCATCCCGTTCTTCCTTGCCGCTGCAGGTTCATGCCCAAGACAAATTTTATCTTTAGTTAGAACCGCATCGATGGCATAATGTAATATAACTTTGAAATATCTTCAGAATCATGCATGTTATTTTCCTGTTTGCTGCCTCCTTGTGTTTCCACCCTACGTTAACTGGGTAGGCTTGCCGGCGCGAAATACCCGAGGCGGCGTCTTAGGGACGGGTCCCCATTGGCCTGCCGGGTGAGCGTGCTGCCTGGTCTGCCACCTTGTCACTCTTAACGCAGCCACTCAAACTGTCAAGTTTGACTCGAGTCAGAGTCGAGAGCTTTGTTAATTGCGGAAGGGTCTGCCACCTCGCCGCTCTCAACGTAGCTGCTCGAACTATCGAGTTTGACTCGAGTTAGAGTCGAGAGCTTTGTCGATTGCGGAAGGCTACCCTACCGTTTCAAACGCAGCCGCCTGGACTGTTGAGCTGACTCGAAACAGAACAAAGGCGTTGCCGATCGGGAAGGGCCCCATCTGCGTGCAGGTTTCTTTTTGCACAAAGAATGACATCTCCGAGGATAATAACTTTAAATAATAGGGTTGAAATATCCAAAGTTCGATGTAACTTAGCTTTTATTTGCAGTCGCTCGAGCGTGAGTCTTCTGGCCTCCTCAAAGGGCCACGAAGACGAGAGAGCATCGGCCCGATCACCAGAGCCAATTCTCACAACTGCGCCCCCTACCTGGCGCGCCAAAGATGTCGGTGTATTTGGATCGACACCTATGGGATCACAAGGATCCCTACTATGGTTGCGGGGCGCGGGGTTGAGAGAAGAGCGGATCTAACGGTCAGGACAGAGTTCCTTTACCCAGGTTCGGGCCGCAAAGATGCGTAAAACCCTACTCCTGCTTTGGTGGATTATATGTTGGTGTTCTTCAGCTAGTGAGGAGCTCCACGAGAGTCGTGAGGAGTTCTAAAAAGCCGAATCCTTCTCCTGGTCGCCTCGGGCCTCCTTTTATAGGGAAAAGGGGTTGCCACCATGGCACACAGGAGGTGGAAAGGGTACAGTGATGCGAGGTTATCCCTCGCATTACAGGACAAGGTGCATTTAATGCGCCCAGCTTAGGTGTCCTTGCTTTATCGGGGACGGGGGAAGACGTCCGTCTTGTCCGTCGCCGCTCCTCCTCGTGTTGACACGCGCCCTGGCCAGCGGTTCCTGAGGTGCCATGTAGGCAGACATGCAGCTGAGGTGGCACAACGGCGGGTCTCCACGAAGATCTGTGGGTTGCCACGTAGGAGCCTGTCCAGCTGGTTGGGTCGGCAGCTGTGTGGGTCGGTGAGACCCAGTTGATGCGGGCCTGGCGATGGCCCCGTGGGTGTCCTCGGCAAGGGCCTTGTCGGGGCCCCCGGTAAGGGTCTTGCCGTGGCGCCTGCTGTCATCCCCGGCAAGGTGCTTGCCGGGGGTCTTCTAGTCCTCCTTGGCTGGGATCCCGCCAAGGGTCGTCGTCTTCTTAACTTGCATCTGATCTTGAATGTCTTCACAAAGATCTGCATGCTACCACGGGGATATCTCCCGAATCCTCGCCCCATGGGGGCGGTGGACTCAAGGGTGATTCGCTCCGTGGGCGCGGGGCGAGCTGCCGCGGCAAAGGTCTTGCCGGGGCTGCCAGAGCCGGCCCCGGCAAGGATTTTGCCGGGGGAAGCCGCTTCGTCCCTTTGCTCTTTGTGGTCTTGTTCTTGGCGTTGCTCCAATCTCCATCGAGCTTTAGTCTTACCCCGGCTTGCCTCCCTTGCCATGCTTGGTGTGGTGGCGCCGTGGCTCAGACTGCCCGTGCACAGTCATAGGGGTACAAAAAGTGTACCCCTCTTTTTGTACACCGACAACCTACGAGTCAAACATAACCCCACCGTGTTCTATTCTCAAAGTGAAAAGAGACGGTCACGGTTACTCACACGGTTCGTGTATTTTACTTCAGATCCTCTGTCAAGTTTTCTACAACCGGCCATTAACAAATTCCAATCTGCCACATAACCGCGTGCACGGCTTTCGAAAGATCATAACCCTGCAGGGGTGTCCCAACTTAGCCCATCACAAGCTCTCACGATCAACAGAGATAATAATAATATTACCCCTTATCTTAGGGATAATCTGATCAGCCTCGGAATCCCGGTGCACAAGACATTTCGACAATGGTAAAACAAGTCCAGCAAGACCTCCCGGCGTGCCGACACCCTGATAGTAGCCGCGCGTATCTCATCTCAGGCCATGACCGGATGGGACATCCTACGGGAGCCAGATACCTCGAGTTTCCCTGAGGCGGCCCCACAGTCCGCCCGTTTGGGACCAACACCATCAGCACTGCCCCCCTGCTATGCAGAAGAATCCTTGGGGACGCGACCCCTATGCAAATTAATTAATTAATTAAGTTGTTATTATGAGGCAAATTAAAACCAATGTTGGGCCTTGCTGGAGGAGTTTTATTCAAAGACGAACTGTCAAGGGGTCCCCATATACCCAACCACGTTAGGAACGCAAATTCAAGGAACATAACGCCGGTTTATCGGCTCCTAAGGTGGCATGAGTGGAACAAAACACCGAGCAAAAGGCCAAGCCTTCCACCCATTGCCAAGTATATAGGTGTGTTAATATATATAAGATATATTATGATATTACCAACAACAAGTTCCAACAAGGAACAAACTTCATCTTCACCTGCAACTAGCAACACTATAAGAGGGGCTGAGCAAGCGGGTAACATAGCCAAACAACAGTTTGCTGGGAAGGTATCAAAGGTTAGAGGTTTCTTGGCAACAAGGAGAGGCTGACAAAATGATAGGTAGCGCGACATATAACGATAACATCGAGACAACTAGCATGGCAATGATAGTAAAGGTATCCAAGGTGATGGTCATCTTGCCTGAGATCCCACAAGGAAGAAGAACGGATCCATGAAGAAGACGAAGAAGGAGCCACGAAGACGAGCCACGTTTAGTCGAACGAATCCTAACGATCGCAACGGAAAAAGCACTAACGTGAAGAAGCAAGCAACACGGTAAACACACCACACAAGAACATGACAAGATTCTCAACCAAGTATGATGCAAGACAAGTCTATATGATGCAAACAATGTCAAGAGATGATGCATACAAGAACAACACAAACCAACAAGTTTAAATGAGGCCGCAAACAACATATACCAAGTCCGGTAAGCCCTCATATGCACATTTCGAAAATTGGTCCAGATCTGAACAAATCTTAAGTTCAAGTTGTTAAACCGCAAGTTAACATGCACCATGATGATCCACACGAAATTCTAGTCAAGTTACATATAAAGTTTGTTTAATTCGGAGCTACGGCCTAGAAGATATGAGCAAAACAAGACAAGCATGGTAACGATGCAAGATGCATCCAAACAACAAGAAAACACACTCCAAGCATGTAAAAAACATGATATTATGCTTCTACATGCAAAATCACACAAGTTTCATATAATACACGCTCAAAACGGAGCAACGGTTCAACACATACACACGAAACAAGATAAAACAACAAGATGTCCAAATACAGCAACATAGCAACTTTGGAGCAAGGTATATATGCGCTACATCACCCAAACATGATAACAAGAGGCATGGATGTGAAATAGACATGATACTTAACAAGCATGAGCTTAGAGCACACCCAAAAACATGCTGGAACACAATTAAACAAGCATGACAAGTTGCAATAAATTTATCCAGACTTAGTCAAAATCTGGGAAGGCAAAAACATCATCACGATGCTGCCTTCGGAGGCACAAAACAACAAGCATATCAACTCTACTAGGTATATAAAGATCATGGACATGTAATAGACATATCATACATCAAACAACTCCATTGGAACAACTCCATAGGAGGCATGGATCAATAACAACAAGCTTCACCAAATTGATCATGCTGATAACAGCCTGACAGGTAAATTTATAGAAACTTGAGAGCAAGAAATAAATAAGCTACAACAGGTCATATATGCAAACAAGGGCATGGATGGATAGAGCATAACATGCACAACAAGACATGATCATTTAACATACTAAAACATGCATGGATTTGAGTGAGGCATCAAGCAAACATAGCATCAGGTTTAACAGTTTTAGACTTAGCAGTATTTCAACGTCTCACGAAACAACAACAACGAGTAGGCTACTTTACAAGCTTGTTGCAAACACCTCAAAGCATATGATGAAAAGTGGATTGCACCACAGCAAATATGGCATGATTGTGCTTCTAAAGCATATTGACATGTGGCATGAAAGACAAACACATCAATAGCTATGAACAAGTCAAATCAGCATCTCATAACAAGTTTCAGCACTTACAACCACATGCACTTTTGCAACAGAGATGAACAAGGCAATATGGCACCTAACATGAATGCTACAGCAACCATCATGTAGAGCACTTCACATTGAACATTTTGACATATGACACACTCCATTTGGATCAACATGCACAAAGTTATCGTCACCACAAGCATGCAACAAAATTACAGTTAAGAGCAGTTTTAAACTTATAGCACTCTTGCAACAATGATTAGGGCATCAAGATGAACTGAAACAAGCATGCCACTATGGAACAAAATGAAGAGCATGTCACAACGAACATTTGGACATATCACGTGCTCAATTCGGACCAACACACAAAAAGTTATTAGCAGTCAAACATGAACACTTTTACCCAGAACAGGGACTTAGCAGATTTTGACAAAGGAAAAAAACAAAGCGAACACACGATGGCTAAAAGACGCACGGGGCGAGGGATCTGGGCAGCTGCTCACCTAGGGCCTGGCCTAGTTGGAGGAGAGGCAGAGCAGGCCGGCGCGGGGCCTAGAGATGGGCCTCCCGCGGGCGGAGCCCACAAGGCCAGAGGAGGCCAGGCCAGGAGGCGGGGTGGCCGGTCGTCCACCTCGACGAGGGCACAGACGGCGGCGGCGGTCGATCCGTCGAGGGCACGCGGCGGTGGAGCGATGGGAAGGCGAGGGACCTCCGGGAACGGATGGATCCGGGGGCGCCGGGCCCGGATCTGGCCGGAGCGCGGCGATCCGGCAAGGAGGCGGCATGAATTCCACGGGGCGACGGCGGCGAGCTGACGTAGCAGGGGAGCGGCGGCGGAGCTTGCACGTAGGATGGCGGCGGGGCTCACCGGCGGCGGGGTCGGGCGCGGATCCGGCGGGGCGCGGGTCACCGGCGGCGAGCTGCGGGACTCGGTGAAGGGAACGGGAGGAGCGGGCACGGTCGGGCCCGGCGCGGCCTGGCGTGGGCCGGGCGTGGGCTCGTGGGCCCGGCGCGGTGCGCGGTGGGAGACGGCAGCGGGGGACATGGTCGGTGCCACGTGGCGGCTGCGGGTTGGTTGAGGCGGCGGGGTTGGCTGAGGTAGCGGCTTCCGATTGGCTGAAGCGACGTGGAGGTAGGGTGGACATGTCCGGCGGCAGCGCGGACACGTCCGGTTGCGCGAAGGAGTTGTGGAAGGGCGCGAAAATCAAGGAAAATGGACTAGGATTTCCAGATTTGGATGGGAGGGACATTTTTATACCTAGAGGGAGCTAGGAGAGTCCAAATGAGGAGCGGTTTTCGGCCACGCGATCATGATCGAACGACCAAGAGCATGGAGGGGTTTAGGATGGGCTTGCGGGCCGTTGTGAAGGGGTGCTGGGCCAAAAGAGAAAAGGCTTCCAGCGGTTAACACGGTTAACTGTTGGGCTATCAAACGAACTCTGAATGCGACGAAAATTGACAGGCGGTCTACCTATGCGAGAAAATTTTCCAGCCACTCATATAATAAATATCCGAAGGTGCCGCGGGCACGTGCGAGAGTGACTGGGCTCAGAACGGACAACGGAAAGGACGGGCGGACTCAGACGGATGCAAGTTTTGAAAACATGATGATGCAATGCACATGATGACAAGGCAAAGGTGCAACACGCAAGTAGATGACATGGCAACGGTGACGAATAACTGGCTGACACCTGGCGCATCGGTCTCGGGGTGTCACAAATGACAATGAAAATGTCCATCTCACATTTGATCGCCTCACTGATATCACCAATGAGCTTCACGCCCTTGGTGCCACTGAAATCACCAAGCATGAAGTTGTGAAGAAACTATTGAGGTCTCTTGACAGTTCATTTGACACCTTGGCACTGATGATTCAAGAACGACCCTACTTCAAAAGTCTTGATCCATCTGACATACTTGAGAGGCTCAACACACATGAGTTCCAGCTATCTAAGAAGAGACATATCTATGGCCCCAACTATGGTCGATCCAGAGCCTTGAAGGCAAAAGCTGTGTCCTCATCTGAAGAAGACTCTGACTGCAGTTCTGACAATCCTTAAGACATTTGCAGAGAACTAGCAATGCTTGTGAGAAAGTTCCAAAGGTTCTCCAAGAAGAAAAGCTTTGGAAAGTCTTCGAGATCCAGCTCAAGAAACGATGAGGCTTCCTATCGTGACTACAAGAAGAGAACATGCCACAAGTGCAAGAAGCCTGGCCACTACATATCTGAATGTCCTCAATGGGACAATGAATCCAAGAAAAAGAAGAAGAGCAAGGAATATGATTCTGATGACAAGAAGAAGAAGAAGAAAACTTCAAAGTCTTCTTCCAAGTCTTCATCAAGGTCTTCGTCTTACAAGAAGAGTTCATCTGGCAAGGCTCGTGTGTTCATTGGCAAGGAAATGGATTTAGAGGAGGAGTCTGCTTCTGAGGAGGCAGAGGTGGAGTCTGAAGAGGAGTTTGAATCAAGCATGGCTAGCCTAGCTCTAGCTTCAGCATTTGTCGCCAAGTCCATCTTCAACACTAAAGACAATGGTCACACCGCCGATGCTGAAGCCGATGATCAGGATGACTCGGCTCCAACCTACCGCTTCATGGCACGCGATGCAAAGGGTACTACACCGAAAGCTACTGAGTGGATAATTGACAGTGGATGCACCAACCACATGACTGGTGATCGACGTCTTCTCATAGATCCAACCCTACGTCCCTCTACCAAGAGCCACATCACTTTCGCAGACATTGGTAAAAGCAAGGCATTGGGTCTAGGTAGAGTTGCTATCTCAAAGGATAAACACTTGGATAAAGTGATGATTGTTGAATCCCTTGGATACAACTTAATGTGAGTCTCTATGCTATGTGATCTAAACATGATTGTGATATTTGGAAAATATTGTTGCCTTGTGCTTATGGAATCTGACAAGTCTCTAGTCTTCGAAGGATATCGAAGAGGTGATCTGTATATGGTAGATTTCTCCGCAAGATCACAGCTTGCCATTTGTCTTCTTGCAAAGGCTTCATAGTGCTGGCTTTGGCATCGAAGACAAGGTCATACGGGCATGAGGAACTTGCACACTCTCGTGAAGAAGAAGCATGTCATAGGCATCGAGGGCGTCAAGTTCAAGAAGGATCATCTATGTGGTGCTTGTGAAGCTGAGAAGATGACTAGGGCCAAGCATCCCTCGAAGACAATCATGACTACATCACGTCTCTTTGAGATGCTTCACACGGACTTATTTGGCCCTACTCACTACTCTACTCTTTCCACTACTGCTTGTTTATATGGCTTCGTGATCGTTGATGATTATTCTAGATATACCTGGGTGCACATAATTCTCTATAAGACTGAAGTGCAGGATGTCTTCAAACGATTTGCCAATCGTGCCATGAACAACTATGGCATGAAGATCAAGCACATGAGAAGTGACAATGGAACTGAGTTCAAGAACACAGGGCTCGATACTTATCTTGACACATTGGGCATCACACATGAGTTCTCTGCTCCATACACACCTCAGCAAAATGGCGTCGTGTAGCGCAAGAATAGGACCCTCATTGAGATGGCACACACTATGCTCGATGAGTACAAGACTCCAAGAAAGTTCTGGCCTGAAGCCATTGATACTGCATGTCATATCATCAACAAAGTTTATCTTCACAAGTTCTTCAAGAAAACGTCTTATGAATTTTTGACTGGAAAGAAGCCAAACGTTAGCTATTTCAAGGTCTTTGGTGCTAGGTGCTGGATCAAGATCCACATCACACTTCCAAATTTGCACCGAAAGCGCATGAAGGGTTTATGCTTGGTTACGAAAAGGACTCGCACACCCACTAGGTCTTCAACCTCTTTCACTATAAAGTGGTTGAAACCGTAGATGTGCGGTTCGATGAAACTAACGGCTCGCAAAGAGAGCATCTGTCAAATGTGCTAGATGAAGCTTTACCTAGTGACTATCAAGCAAATGGGTACTAGAGAAATCATACCCACCGAGGAATAGACTGAACAGGAAATCATCATTTTAGCATCTAATCAACGTGAAGATAATGCTCAGCCTGAAGGCAATTCTGAACAAGAAGATAATCAATAGCAAGGGCAAAGTCTTTGTCCTGTTCATCCTCGGGTAGCAAATGAAGTACACGTGGAGAAGATTCTTGATAGCCTCAATGCAACATGTCCACTCACTCGTTCAAGAGCAACTCAGCTAGCAAACTTCTGTGGGCACTCTGCATTTGTTTCAATATCTGAACCCAAGAAAGTTGATGAAGCCTTTATGGAACCTGAATGGATTCAAGCAATGCAAGAAGAGCTTCAACAGTTCAAGCTGAATAATGTCTAGGAGCTAGTCAAACGCCCTGATCCTCGCAAGCACAATATCATTGGCACCGAATGGATCCATCACAACAAGCAAGATGAGCATGTTCAAGTTGTCAGAAACAAGGCCTGTCTCGTTGCTCAAGGTTACACACAAGTGGAAGGAATTGATTTTGATGAAACCTTTGCTCCCGTGGCTAGACTTGAAGCCATTCGCATACTGCTAGCCTATGCTAACCACAACAACATACTTTTGTATCAAATGGATGTGAAAAGTGCCTTTCTCAACAGAAAATTGAAGAAGAAGTGTATATTGCTCAACCTCCTGGTTTTGAAGATCCAAAGTATCCTAATATGGTGTACAAGCTCATCAAGGCACTGTATGGCCTCAAAAAAGCACCTCGCACTTGGAATGACACACTCAAGGACTTCCTGAAAAGCAAAGGCTTCAAACCTGGTTCACTCGATCTCACTCTCTTCACGAAGACATATGATGGTGAACTGTTTGTAAGCCAAATCTATGTGGATGACATTATCTCCGGATGCACTGACGATAGATACAGTGATGAGTTTGGATACATGATGCAAGCGCAATATCAAATGTCCATGATGGGTGAGCTAAAGTTCTTCCTTGGTCTTCAAATTCGTCAGCAAAAAATGGCATCTTCATATCTCAAGAGAAATACCTCAAAGACTGCCTGAAGAAGTTTGGAATGCAAGATTGCAAAGGGTACACGATGCTGATACGTCTCCAACGTATCTATAATTTTTGATTGTTCCATACTATTATATTATCTATTTTGGATGTTTAATGGGCTTTATTATACACTTTTATATTATTTTTGGGACTAACCTACTAACCCAAGGCCCAGTGCAAATTGCTGTATTTTTGCTTATTTTAGTGTTTCGCAGAAAAGGAATGTCAAATGGAGTCCAAATGGAGTGAAACCTTCGGGAGAGTCGTTTTTGGAACAATTGCAACACAAAAGACTTGGAGTACATGCCAGGGAAGAAAAGAGGCGGCCACGAGGGCAGGGGCGCGCCCAGGGGGGTAGGCGCGCCCCCACCCTCGTGGGCCCCTCGTGGCTCCACTAACGTGCCTCTTCCTCCTATATATACCTACGTACCCTGAAAACATCGGGGAGCACCACAAAATCCTAATTCCATCGCCTCAACCTTCTGTACACGTGAGATCCCATCTTGGGGCCTGTTCCGGAGCTCCACCGGAGGGGGCATCGATCACGGAGGGCTTCTACATCAACACCATAGCCTCTCTGATGAGTTGTGAGTAGTTTACCACATACCTTTGGGTCCATAGTTATTAGCTAGATGGCTTCTTTTCTCCCTTTGGATCTCAATACAAAGTTCTCCTCGATCTTCTTGGATATCTATTCGATGTAATTCTTTTGCGGTGTGTTTGTCGAGATCCGATGAATTGTGGGTTTATGATTAAGATTATCTATGAACAATATTTGATTCCTCTCTGAAATCTTTTATGCATGATTTAAATATCTTTGCAAGTTTCTTCGAATTATCAGTTTGGTTTGGCCTACTAGATTGATCTTTCTTGCAATGGGAGAAGTGCTTAGCTTTGGCTTCAATCTTGTGGTGTACTTTCCCAGTGACAGCAGGGGCAGCAAGGCACGTATTGTATTGTTGCCATCGAGGATAAAAAGATGGGGTTTACATCATATTGCATGAGTTTATCCCTCTACATCATGTCATCTTGCTTAAGGCGTTACTCTGTTCTAATGAACTTAATACTCTAGATGCATGCTGGATAGCAGTCAATGTGTGGAGTAATAGTAGTAGATGCAGAATCGTTTCAGTCTACTTGTCACGGACGTGGTGCCTATATACTGTGATCATGCCTGGATATTCTCATAACTATGTGCTTTTCTATTAATTGCTCGACAGTAATTTGTTCACCCACCGTTGAAATCTGCTATCTTGAGAGAAGCCACTAGTGAAACCTATGCCCCCCGGGTCTATCTTCTATCATATCAATCTCAATCTACTATTTACCTTTACTTTTGTTTTGCAATCTTTACTTTTAATCCATAAAACAAAAGTACCAAAAGTATTATCTTATTAT
>LR738713.1:60819881-60838317 GCA_902687465.1 Secale cereale | reverse complement strand
CCTTTATCGCGTTGGTTGCAAGGTTCTTATTTTTTTGTGTAGGTACAAGGGACTCGCACGTGGTCTCCTACTGGATTGATACCTTGGTTCTCAAAAACTGAGGGAAATACTTACGCTACTGTGCTGCATCACCCTTTCCTCTTCGAGGAAAAACAACGCAAGGTCAAGAGGTAGCTAGAAGAATTTCTGGCACCGTTGCCGGGGAGACTTACGCCAAGTCAAGTCAAGATTTGTTCTCCCGTCAACTTGCCAATTTCAGGCATCGTTGCCGGGGAGATCTACGCACAAGTCATATACCAAGTACCCATCATAGACTCTTATCCCTCACATTACATTATTTGCCATTTGCCTCTCGTTTTCCTCTCCCCCACTTCACCTTTGCCCTTTTTCCATTCATGTTTCTGTTTTCTTGTGTTGCCATGTGCCCTCTATTAGCTTGCATCTTTGCTTGCAAAATTATGGATCCTTATCCACTTGCTAATCTTTTTAAGAGATCCAATTATGATGAACCAATTGCTAGTGAGCTGCGTGCACTAGATTATCTTTATGAGGTTTTTCTTGAAATTCGTGAGTCCGAAAATTGTGATGAAGTGTTGAAAGAAGAAGATTATAAAGTGATTCATAGTAGCTCCTTGAATCAAAAACATGATTGCAATAATTTTACTATAAATTCTATTGATGTCAATTGTGCTAATAAAATGCAAAACCCTAAGGTTGGGGATGCTAGTTTTGGTATGTCTACTACTTGTTTCAATGATCATGATTGGGGTGATTCTTCTTATAATCTTGAAAATTTATTTAAGCCCCATGATGAATATGAGATTGAAAATAGTGTTTGCAATAATATTTAAAGTGGGGTTGGAAGAGTGTAAACTTTAGATCCCACATATTTGGAGAATGTTCAATCTTATGGTATTTTTGATAAAAGTGGGTTTGGATAGGTCATGACTTTAGTTAATGATAATCCCACTATTTTGGAAGAGTGTCAACTTTGCATGCGTATGGATCATGTAGAGAATATGTTGTGTGATAGCTATATTGTTGAGTTTGAATATGATCTTACATGCAATTATTATGAGTGAGGAAAATATGGTTGTAGAAATCTTTATGTTACTAAATCACCTCTCTTGATGCTTAGATTGTTAAAGTTTTCTTCCATGCATATGCTAGTTTTTGCTTTCCTTGATAATTTTTTTGATTATAAAATGCCTATGCATAGGAAATATGTTAGACTTAGATGTGTTTTCCATGTGTTTTATGGTGCTCTCTTTGTGCTTCAATTCTTATCTTTCATGTGAGCATCATTGAAATCTCAAGCCGATCTTAATGCTTATAAAGCAAGAGCTTGTTGGGAGGAAACCCAATTTTATTTTCTTTGCTTTTACTTTTGTTTAGTAAAAAATAATTCATCTAGCTTCTGGTTAGATGTGGTTTTGTGTTTTAATTAGTGTTTGTGCCAAGTAGAACCTTTGGGAAGACTTGGGTGAAGTCTTTGTGATCTTGCTGTAAAAAACAGAAACTTTTGCGCTCACGAGATTAGCTGCCATTTTTTTACTAGATAGTGATTTTAAGTTGATTTTTTTGCAGATGATTAATAGACGAATTGCTCACATCCACCAATTTATTTCAAAAAAATTAGAGTGACAAAAGTATTCGAAAGTTACAGATTGCTACAGACTGTTTTGTTTTTGACAGATTCTGTTTTTTGTGTGTTGTTTGCTTATTTTGATGAATCTATGAGTAGTATTGGGGGGTGTGAATCATAGAGAAGTTGGAATACAGTAGGTTTAACACCAATATAAATAAAGAATGAGTTCATTACAGTACCTTAAAGTGGTGGCTTGTTTTCTTATACTAACGGAGCTCACGAGATTTTCTGTTAAGTTTTGTGTTGTGAAGTTTTCAAGTTTTTGGTAAGGATTTGATGGACTATGGAACAAAGAGTGGCAAGAGCCTAAGCTTGGGGTTGCCCAAGGCACCCCAAGCTAAAATTCAAGGACAACCAAAAGCCTAAGCTTGGGGATGCCCCGGAAAGGCATCCCCTCTTTCGTCTGCGTCTATCGGTAACTTTACTTGAGACTATATTTTTATTCACCACATGGTATGTGTTTTTATTGGAGCGTCATGTATGATTTGAGTCTTTGCTTTTTATCTTACCACAATCATCCTTGCTGGACACACCTTTTGAGAGAGATACACATGAATCAGTATTTATTAGAATACTCTATGTGCTTCACTTATATTATTTTGAGAGTCTCTTAGAACAGCATGGTAATTTTATTTGGTTATAAAATTAGTCCTAATATGATAGGCATCCAATATGAGTATAATAAAAACTTTCATATAAAGTGCATTGAATATTATGAGAAGTTTGATACTTGATGATTGTAATGAGATATGAGGATGGTGATATTAGAGTCATGCCAGTAGAGTAGTTGTGAATTTGAGAAATACTTGTGTTGAGGTTTGCAAGTCCCATAGCATGCACGTATGGTAACCGTTGTGTGAAAAATTTGAAGCATGAGGTATTTCATTGAGTGTCATCCTTTGTGTGGAGGTTGGGATCGCGTGATGGTTAATTCCTACCAACCCTTTCCCTAGGAGCATGTGTGTAGTACTTTGTTATATGACTTGTAGATTTTTGTAATAAGTATGTGAGTTCTTTATGACTAATGTTGAGTCCATGGATTATACGCACTCTCACCCTTCCACCATTGCTAGCCTCTCTTGTATCGCACAACTTTTGCCGGTACCATACACCCACCATATACCTTCCTCAAAACAGTCACCATACCTTCCTATCACAGCATTTCCATAGCCATTCCGAGATATATTACCATGCAACTTTCCACGTTCCGTTCATATGACACGCTTCATCATTCTCATATTGCCATGCATGATCATGTAGTTGACATCCTATTTGTGGCAAGGCCACCATGCCTAATTTTTCATACATGTCACCCTTGATTTATTGCACATCCCGGTACACCGCCGGAGGCATTCATATAGAGTCATACTTTGTTCTAGTATCGAGTTGTAAGTAAATAAAAGTGTGATGATGATCATTATTATAGCATTGTCCCAAAGAAAAAAAAGAAAAAAAAAGAAAAAAAAAAGAGAAGAAAGGCCAAAGAAAAAAGAAAGGCCCAAAAAAAGAAAAAAAGAAAAAAAGGGACAATGCTACTATCTTTTTCCACACTTGTGCTTCAAAGTAGCACCATGATCTTCATGATAGAGAGTTTCTTGTTTAGTCACTTTCATATACTAGTGGGAATTTTCATTATAGAACTTGGCTTGTATATTCCAATGATGGGCTTCCTCAAATGCCCTAGGTCTTCGTGAGCAAGCAAGTTGGATGCACACCCACTTAGTTTCTTTTTTTGAGCTTTCATACATTTATAGCTCTAGTGCATCTGTTGCAGGGCAATCCCTACTCAATCACATCGATATCTATTGATGGGCATCTCCATAGCCCATTAATACGCCTAGTTGATGTGAGACCATCCTCTTCTTTTGTCTTCTCCACAACCACCACTCTGTTCCACCTATAGTGCTATATCCATGGCTCACGCTCATGTATTGCGTGAAAGTTGAAAAAGTTTGAAAATTTCAAGTATGAAACAATTGCTTGGCTGAAACCAGGGTTGTGCATGATTTGAGTATTTTGTGTGACGAAGATGGAGCATAGCCAAACTATATGACTTTGTAGGGATGAACTTTTTTGGCCATGTTATTTTGAGAAGACATGATTGCTTTGTTAGTATGCTTCAAGTATTATTATTCTTATGTCAATATTAGACTTTTGACTTGAATCTTACGGATCTGAACATTCATGCCAAAATAAAGAAAATTACATTGAGAATTATGTTGGGTAGCATTCCACATCAAAAGTTCTGTTTTTATCATTTACCTACTCGAGGATGAGCATGAATTAAGCTTGGGGATGCTTGATACATCTCCAACATATATATAATTTTTGACTGTTCCATACTATTATATTATCTGTTTTGGATGTTTAATGGGCTTTATTATACACTTTTACATTATTTTTGGGACTAACCTACTAACCCAAGGCCCATTGCAAATTGTTGTTTTTTTGCCTATTTCAATGTTTCGCAGAAAAGGAATGTCAAACGGAGTCCAAATGGAATGTTTCGTCGTTTTTGGAATAACTGCAACACATAAGACTTGGAGTACACGCCAGGGAAGAAACGAGGTGGACACGAGGGCAAGGGCGCGCCCAGGGGGTAGGCGCGCCCCCACCCTTGTGGGCCCCTCGTGGCTCCCCGGACGTGCCTCTTCCTCCTATGTATACCTACGTACCCTGAAAACATCGGGGAGCACCACGAAACCCTAATTCCACCACCACAACCTTCTGTACCCATGAGATCCCATCTTGGGGCCTGTTCCGGAGCTCCACCGAAGGGGGCATCGATCACGGAGGGCATCTACATCAACACCATAGCCTCTGATGAGTTGTGAGTAGTTTACCACAGACCTTCGGGTCCATAGTTATTAGCTAGATGGCTTCTTCTCCCTCTTTGGATCTCAATACAAACTTCTCCTTGATCTTCTTGGAGATCTATTTGATGTAATTCTTTTTGCAGTGTGTTTGTCGAGATTCGATGAATTGTGGGTTTATGATCAAGATTATCTATGAACAATATTTGATTCCTCTCTGAAATCTTTTATGCATGATTTAAATATCTTTGCAAGTCTCTTCGAATTATCAGTTTGGTTTGGCCTACTAGATTGATCTTTCTTGCAATGGGAGAAGTGCTTAGCTTTGGCTTCAATCTTGCGGTGTCCTTTCCCAGTGACAGCAGGGGCAGCAAGGCACATATTGTATTGTTGCCATCGAGGATAAAAAGATGGGGTTTACATCATATTGCATGAGTTTATCCCTCTACATCATGTCATCTTGCTTAAGGCGTTACTCTGTTCTAATGAACTTAATACTCTAGATGCATGCTGGATAGCAGTCAATGTGTGGAGTAATAGTAGTAGATGCAGAATCGTTTCAGCCTACTAGTCACAGACGTGATGCCTATATACAGTGATCATGCCTAAATATTCTCATAACTATGCGCTTTTCTATCAATTGCTCAATAGTAATTTGTTCACCCACCGTAGAAATCTGCTATCTTGAGAGAAGCCAGTAGTGAAACCTATGGCTCCCGGGTCTATCTTCTATCATATCAATCTCCATCTACTATTTACCTTTACTTTACTTTTGTTTTGCAATCTTTACTTTCAATCTATAAAAAAATACCAAAAATATTATCTTATTATCTCTATCAGATCTCACCTTTGCAAGTGGCCGAGAAGGGATTGACAACCCCTTTATCGCGTTGGTTGCAAGGTTCTTATTTGTTTGTGTAGGTACAAGGGACTCGCGCATGGTCTCCTACTGGATTGATAGCTTCGTTCTCAAAAACTGAGGGAAATACTTACGCTACTGTGCTGCATCACCCTTTCCTCTTGGAGGGAAAACAACGCAAGCTCAAGAGGTAGCAGATGTAAATGCCACCCAAAGGTCAATTAGGCTCCGACGACAATGGTAAAGAGTTCTATCAAAAAGTATACCACTCCATGATTGATTCTTTACTCTACTTATGTTTATCTAGGCCTGATATAATGCTTAGCGTTTGCATGTGTGCCTAATTCCAAGCGGCACCAAAGGAATCGCATCACCTTGCTGTGAAGCGAATTCTTTGATATTTGGCTCAGACCCCAACACTAGGATTATGGTATCCCAAGGGCTCTATATTTGATCTAGTTGGATTCTCAGATGCTGATTATGCTGGTGACAAAGTTGATCACAAGTCGACATCAGGCACATGTCACTTTCTTGGACGATCTCTTGTATGTTGGTCTTCAAAGAAGCAAAACTCCGTCTCTCTCTCTCTCTCCACTGCTGAAGCTGAATATATTGCTGCTGGATCCTGTTGCGTCCATCTCCTCTGGATGAAGCAAACTCTCAAGGATTATGGCATCAACATGATAAAAGTGCCTCTCTACTATGACAATGAAAGCTCCATCAAGATTGCTCACAATCCAGTTCAGCATTCAAAGACAAAACACATTCAAATCCATCAACACTTTCTCAAGGAGCATGTGATCAAGAAAGACATTGAGATCATTCACATCAACACTGAAGAGCAATTGGCAGATATCTTCATGAAGCCCTTGGATGAGAAAAGGTTTTGAAAGCCGCGGTGTGAGCTAAATATCCTAGAATCCTCAAATGTCCTGTGAATGGACACACATCCTAACGCTTATGCATGTTGATGACTTAGATGTGCAACACACGAAGTAACGTATGTCTTCAACTCATGAAGACATACACTCTAAGTGTGAATAAATTAATGTGGAATTCGACTCTGGAGCACCACGACAATTGTGCGTCTTATCCTGGTCTAATACTTCCTATACGGTGGGTAACGCCACCACCAAACTCTCTTGAAGATATTCATTTGGCATCTTGACTGCATTGTCTTCATATTTGGTTTGTCTTCAACATTTCTTTAACTTCAAGGCTTATCTTGGCATTTTTGTTTTCTCTGAAATATATTGGTGGCGGCTCTTCATGTTATTCCTGATTGGACAGTGCCATATTTGACTTATATGACCCGGGGCAAGTTACATGACGATGAAACTCTGGCCAGGCAGATAACCCGGTGGTCTAAGTCGATGACTATTGTCAATGGCGAGTTGCACCGACGCAGTGTCAACGTTGCATTTCTCCTGAGGAGGGCTGTGAAATAGTACGATAGATTCATGAAGGGGATTGTGGTCGTCATGCCGGCTCTAAGTCTCTCGTGGCCAAGGCCTTTCGTCATGGGTTTTATTGGCTGAGGGATCATGCTGATGTAGAAGATCTGGTTAGCAAGTGTGATGCATGTCAGAAATTTTCCAGACGAGCTCATGTGCCGGCTCAAGAATTGAGGACGATTCCAATTACTTGGCCGTTCGCAGTCAGGGGGCTGGATATGGTGGGGCCTTTTAAAATATCTAAAGATAAAAAGACTCACCTCTTGGTGGCAGTTGACAAATTTACAAAGTGGATTGAGGCTGAGCCGACAATGGTTCAATTCATCAAAAAGGTGATCTTTCGTTTTGGATATCATCATAGTATCATCACTAATAATGTTACTAATCTATCCAAGGGTGCTATGAAAGAATTGTGTCAACAAGAGCATATTCGTCTCGACGTTTCATCTGTGGCTCACCCCCAGTCCAATGGACAAGCTGAAAGGGCGAATCAAGAAATTCTAGGAGGCATCAAGCCCCGGCTTATGGTCCCTTTGCAGAGGACGCCGGGTTGTTGGGTTGAGGAGCTACCCTCCGTGCTTTGGAGTATCAACATGTAAGTGCATCTAGTGCCACCCCTAGTTGGTTTTGGAGTATTGATGACAAACGTGGTTGAGGGACTAATGTGTTTGGGAGAATTGCAGGATAACACAGGTTGTAGTCCCTCACTGATTCGGTTTACCTACCAGAGATGACCCCTAAAATGTGTGAAGACATTGCAGACAATGGTGGTTCGTGAAGACATGGACTTGAAGATAATGACTTGTGAAGACATTCACTTGAAGACTATGGAGTGCAAAGACATGGTTTCTTTTGTAGTTCCTTTTCTTCTTTCTTGAGTCATAGGAACCAAAGTACTGTTAAGTGGGGTCCAAGTGAACATAGTCAGATGACTGATGTGATGCTCAACAAAAATCCTATGTCTTTGAGCGAAGACAATGAGAGCAAATCTTATCCAGAGTTGGATAAGTCAGCCTTCCTTGGAGCCCAAGCGAAGTTGCCGCGTGTGTTGGAAATCCGACCGTTGAACACATGTCAGTTCCTTAGTGACCAAGGGTCATTTCGGACATATCATGTCGGGTTTCCTCCTGGCTATAAATATTCCACCCCTACACCATAAATTGGTGGCTGCTCAGAGTTAGTGCACGACTTTTGTCGTTTGAGAGCAACCCACCTCCGAAGCATTTGAGAGAAAATATCCTTGTGAGGACAAATCCCAAAACACCCAGAGCCAAAGAGTGTTAGGCATCACTAAAGTCTTTCTGTCTTTGTTATCTGGAGACTTGTTACACTTGAGGATCGTGTATCCTCCAGCCGGCTAGGCATTGCGTTCTGAGCATCCAAGAGTGATTGTGGATTTCCAGTGAACGAAGTCTGTGAAGGTTTGGAAGTATACCTTGAAGACTTACCAGAGTGATTGGGTGAGTACTAGGTGTCCTTAGGTCAAGGGGAATAAGGTGAAGACATGTTCTTCTGAGTTCAATCTCAGCCTCCCTAACCAGACGTACAGTTGTCACAGCAACTGGAACTGGTATACCAAATTCCCCTTGTCTCGAAGCTACTGGTTCTATCTTCCAACTCATTTACATTCTAGTTTGTCTTCGTGAAGTCATTGCTTGCATATCTGATCTGTGTGACTTCACTATGTGAAGACTGTTCCCTTTTTAGCTTCATTCCATCATCCACTTTGATCCATGCTACCTAGCTGTCAATAGTCTTCGTACTTTCACTATGCTGCTTACTTGACTATTGCTTGTCTAGTGTAGTTTATCTTCCGCTTCATACCTATAGGTTCATTCCATCTGTTTGTCTTCAAAAGATATCGTGTTTTGAAGACTTTCATAAAAATCACCTATTCACCCCCCTCTAGTCGATAACTAGCACTATGACAACACTACTCCCAATAGATCTATGGGCTACACGCCTTTCTTCATGGTTTACGGAGCAGAGGCGGTTCTTCCCAGTGACATACGTCATGACTCGCCCCGTGTGGTGGCTTATGTTGAAGCTGATAATGAGCAAGCACATCATTGACCTCCTGGATGAAGAGCGTGACCATGCAACGGCTCATTCGGCGATTTACCAGCAAGATCCGCCTCGCTATCATAGCCGCCGGTTAGAACTCGTACCTTTCAAGAAGGTGATTTGGTGCTCCGGCTCATCCAGGATCAAACAAACATGCACAAGTTATCCCCGCCTTGGGAAGTACTTTTTGTTGTCAGCAAGAATTTGAACAACGGGTCATAATACCTTATCGATGTTCAATACCAAAAGGACTCACGTACGTCGGAGGAGGAGACCCGTCGGCCGTGGAATATTGCTCATCTTTGGCCTTATTACACCTGAGCAACTGACTCTTGATCTATACATATTTCTATCAGTGTAATGCATTATGATTAATATAAATAAAGACGACATCCCTGATAATCCGGGGCCTTTGTCGTTTCATTTCTGAGTATCTGAGCCTTTTTCTTACATCATAAGATCACTTGGGGGGCTTCCTGCTCACTGAGCATAGCTATGATTGCCCTCTTGATTCCGCTTGCACGCCTTATTACAAAATACATGGGGGTTTCCTGCTCAGTGAGCATAGCTGTGACTACCCTTTGATCCGGCTTGTATGCTGGGCTACAAAACAACTGGGATTTTATACCCAGGTTGATTAGTTACCAAAGAGAACTTGCTATAATGAGCAGTTCAAACATAGGTAATTTGCCTTGATGGTTTGGTTAAAGTCACTTGGGGGCTTCCTGTTTAATGAACATAGGCATATTTACCCTGGTGATCGTCTTGGACGCCAGGTGTATTCACCAAAATTCTGGGTTATCCTGCCTTTGTATGTCTGCCACTCCAACCAGGTAATCCTGGAACGACCCGCCGCACTCTTGATAGTCAATCTTATATAGATCCTAAACTTGTCAAAGTTAAAATGGTGATTGGTCATGTGAGGCTCGGCTTACAGGTTTGAATAAAGGGTTAACTCAGTGGTTGTGCACCCCTTTGAAAAGCACTTGATATTGAGGTTTGGCAGCCTATGAAAGCCTTGTCTTCTCTGATTTCAGTGAAATATTGTTTGGATTTATATTTTTGATAACGTATTGACATATGGTTTGAAAAGATTAAGGCCATGCAGCCTTCATCTTCATGGCTCATATTTGAGAATATCCAGAGTTTCGATAACCCGATCTGGCTTTAGACAATAAGTCGCCAGTATGATATGATTGTGCACTTGGAGTTTTGGGCTCTGAGGCTTTTTGGGTTATTACCCTTTGTTGCATATGGTATGGTAAGCCGGCAACATTAAAAAAATTCACATGTATGATTTTTGTTTATTCTATGTATATGTGATGTTTTGATAACCCGCCCTGGTTATGGACTATACATTCACCAGCAATTTTTATATGGGAGACATTATGACCCGCCCTGGGGTAAACCGCCAGGGCAGATGTTATCCATTGGTGTGCAGAGGGTATAATAATATGACATGCATGATGGATTGATGATATGATCAGCATGAGCAGCAGATCTTCAACATCAGATTGGCGGTTCAAACTGTTATGCAAATAAACATGCACGATGTCATGGCAGATCATTGTGTCAACTAGCCTATTACAAGGCATCATGTGTCCCAAAAGAATAAGTGTTTTTGACACACAACATCCAATGCTGCGGATAATAAGACGGCCCTGTGATCAGCTGTCTTGGCCTTGGTGCGCTGATGATCCCGGGTTATTTTGCACCAGTTCTTCCACCTCTTTGTCACCCGTTGGCTGGAAGTTAGACGTGGCCCAATTGATCCCAGTCAAAGCTTTGAAAACAGCTTCATCAATTATAAGTGTTTACGGGTCAATATTAGGAGCGAAGGTGTGCTTACGTGTTGGCGGGATAAGGTCCACGACCTCATGAACCGGCACCTTTACTTTAGCGTTATCAGCATCATAAACCAGATGATATTTGGAGAGGTTAGTTTCTTCAGCCAATTTGCTTGCCAAAGGACGCATCTCCCTTACTATTTGAGTGAAGTCATCGGCAATGAAGGGTGACCCGTCTTCTTTAAAACTCGGGCAGCCGGTGGCTAGTTGTTCCAGGTCAAGCTCAGCTTGCCGCGCCTTTGCCCGGCTCAAAGCGGTGATAGCACCGGCTCTGGCAGCTGATCATTTTAACTCCTACACTCTTTGTGGCAGCACATATAGCTTCTCCAACACTTCCTTGATGAGGGAAGGTGGTTGCTTTTTATGCAAGGCAGCGGCAACAGCCCGTTGAGCACCAGTGTACAACTGCTCCACAAGAGTATATACAGCTTTCAGGCTTATGCGCATATCATCGCCAAGTTTGGAGCTCCTGGAACCTACATTAGCAAGTATATTCATGAACCGACCATGATTGTAAAACAATGCTGACGCAGGTGGAAGTATTATGTTACTTACCGAAGATGGCAGCTGTCATACTTTTGATTTGTTGTTTTAAGCCGGACAACTCGTCCGTCACCGGCTTAAGACCATCTTCAGCTCTCTTCAACAGAGCCGCATTTTCGATATCCCAGCTAGTTCTTTCAGTACTAAAATCCTTTTTCAGCTTCTTAATATTTTCCAAAGCAGTTTTCAATTGTGCTTTGGCCTTGGAAATCTCAGATTGCTGAGTTTGGAGGTTCTGCTGCAGATCCACCACTTGGGTTTCTTTCATGCTCAATTCAGCCCGTGACATACAGAGATTACGTAGCAATATGAGGGTATGATGGCCATTTTATTTGAAGTCCCAAGCACAATACAAGTATTATACTTGGCACTTGGGGGCTAATGTACATTGCCCTTTTGAAGACAATTCTTCAATGACCCGCCTAAAGTTGTTTCAACTATAGACAGCTCATGGGGGATACACATTTGGATTCTATTCATGATTATGGTGATAAGTACCGGCTTAAGTTATTAGTTTAAGCCGACCCTTGGGGGCTACATGCACGAAGTTGAAAACTACAGTTTGAAGTTATGGCTTACCTTGGCAGCTTAAGACAGCCCTTGGGGGCTACTGGCGCGAAGTTGAAAATTACAATTTGAAGTGCCAGCTTAGCTTGGCAGCTTAAGATGGCCCTTGGGGGATACATGTTTTGATTATGCAACTACAATATGCCATGATATGAATGATCAAGGAGGCTATCTAAAAGTCCACAACGTATTTAATTCTATCATATCCAGTAGACTTGGCAGCCGGTGTAAATATGGAAAAGATTGCATGGCTTACCTCAAAGCGCTCCTTCATGAGATTGACCAGGCCGGCCTCAAAGTCACGGCTGGTGTGAAGGCGGTTTAAATAACCAGAATGAATCTCCTGAGCATTGAACTGGGCATAGCTTTCCAAGTCCAGTTTCCACTTTCCTTTATCAACAACTGGAATTTCTTCTTTGGTGTTGTGCTTGGATAAGACAGTGGGGTTGCCCAGCGCTGTATAAGCCGTCATAGTAATCATTACATTTTCAGTTTATTGAGACGGCTGAAAAGGACTGGTCGGTTTAGTATCCTCCGGGTCAACATCCATAGAGTCCATGGTGACATGATGCTCCTCTAGTGGTGGATCATCCATGGCGGCTTTAGAAGATTGATGAAAAGGCTCAGAAATAATCTGTTCTTCCGGGTCTGCAGTCTTGGGATCCTCGACCGGCTTGTTCACTTCGAGTTTCTTACTGGGTTTGGCTATAGCACTGAAAGCAAAACATATGATGAGATTTGTATACCAATTGAGTGAAAATATTAAAACAAACTGGCTTAAGTATCCTTACCTAGGAACAGTCTTGAACACAGGAACCCGAGTGCTAGTGGAATCACCAGATGAAGAGTGAGAGGTGCCCTGATAGTTTGAGTCAGAAGGGTTAAGAGGTTCTCAAATAAGACCTGCTTTTGGAAAAGGTAATCCGGAAATTTGTGAAACCTCTGCTTGGCGCTTGCGACGAGGTGGCGTATTGGGCAAGCCGGAGGAGAGGACCCCGCCGCCACTATTCCGGGTTGTGCGGCGAGCTTCATGCTGCTGCTTCTTCAAAATAAAGTTGGGATCCAAGTAAGCTAAAGGGTGAGAAAACCTTACTTTCCGGCACACTTGACGAATTTTCTATCCTCGCAAGGGTTCTGAGCCAGAGGAAAGGAAAATTACCTCTTCACCATCTGCATGCCTGGCCTCCACATCATCCTGATAATGATCTGTGTCAATAAGATGAATGAAAAGAGAGCCAAGGGAGTCAAGATCTACCTCCGACTCGTTATCATCCAACTCAAATAGCTCTGAAGCATTTGATTTCTTCTTAGTAGGCTTTTTGAGAGCCTTAGTCTTGGTCCTGGATTTCTTGGCCGGTTTTTCTTGAAGTTTTTTATTCCAGAAGGAGGAGTCAGCCTGCAGAAATCAAGTAATAATGAAAAGATAGATTGACAAGTGATGACTTAAATGAGTGTTGTGTGAAAATACTTACAGCTGACGGCTCATTGAGAGTACACAAGGGGCTCAAGCCTGTTTTACTGCAAGTCTCCATGGTCTCATTCAGCAGTGTCTTGGTCATATTGTTTATGTCATCATTAGTCAGTTCTATTTGACAATGGCGTAAGGGATCCTTAACATTACCGGTATATTCACACATTAAACCGGATCGGCGGCTTAAGGGCAAGATTCTCCACGCGACCCAGCACCGGACTAGGTCGACTCCGTTCAGCCCATTGGCTATTAAGGCCCTAATCTTTGAAAAGATGGGCATATATTTGGCCCGTTCTTTGGTGTTGATCCGTTCTGGCAAAGGATGTCTGTTGCTAAGCCGGTTTTCACGATAAGCCGACAGAGGATTCTCACCTTCAGGAGAGATATCTTTGCAATAAAACCAAGTTTGATTCCACTCCTTAGGATGACTGGGAAGTGTGGCGGCAGGAAAAGTGGCTTCTTTGCATCTCTGAATAGAAATACCCCCAAGCTCTAGGTAGGGACCGTCGATGAACTCAGTTTGGTGGTTCAGGTAGTAGAATTCCTTGAACAGTTCTACAGTGGGTTCCTGTTGAATATATAATTCACAGAAGACTTGGAAGTTGTAGATATTTGAAACGGAATTGGGCCCGATATCTTGAGGATGGAGCTTGAAAAAATGCAGCACATCACGGAAAAACTTTGAGCCAGGTGGGGAGAACCCTCAGAGCATATGATTAGTAAAAACAATGACCTAGCCTTCCTTGGGCTGAGGACGAGTTTCTGTGCCTGTAACCTGCCAGTGGATCTCATCTTTTTTGGCTAAGACGACTGTCTGGGCATACTCGATCAACATTTCCTCAGTAACCCGGGAAACGACCCAATTGCAGGAGGTTATGGTCTTGGCCTTAGACACTTTTTGACTACAAAGGAAACAAACTGCCGGTTCAAGATTATGTTGTTAAGCCGGATAATGATCAGCACTACAAAAATCAATATGGTTAAACCGAAGGATAGTATCAGGTCATATGGATTGTGAGTGAACACTGGCGGCTTAATAAGGGGGCTAATGCTATATGGCGGGTTATTGTTATCTTATAAGAAGCCCGTATAATTGCAATATATCCAATAGATTGGAAAATAATTTCCTATGTGAAAGACAAACAAGTTCTGCAAGTTGATGCTATGATTTCAGATCTACAGTGGTCCGAAAAACATAAATAAATTCTAAACCTAAAGTGACAGTGGCAGAAGTGTTCATGCATTCAGATGATGTCTTCAACAGAGGTAGTGATAGAAGTATCAGGCCTTAATATCCCTTAGTTTCCAATATGGACCCCGCTATCACGGGAGGGTAGGACAAAAGATGTCATGCATGTTTTTTTAATAAAGCACGTATGCCTATTTACGGAATAAATTCCTACATTATATCGATGAACTGGAGCTAGTGCCGTATCGCCCTAGTTTATAACTGTCACATGATGAATATCATCCAACAAATCACCGATCCAATGCCTACGAATTTGTCCCATATTGATCTTGCTAAGTTACTACTGCTGCTGTACTGTTACACTTGCTACAAAATTACTGCTATCACTGTTACTGTTACTATTGCTGCTGTCACCACTATCAAAACTATCAAACTACTTTGATACTGATCACTTTGCTACAGATAATTAATCTCCAGGTCTGGTTGAATTGACAACTCAGCTGCTAATACCTTCAAATATTCTTTGGCTCCCCTTGTGACGAATCTATAAATTTCGGTTAAATACTCTACCCTAGAAAACTGTTGCGATCCCCTGTACTTGTGGGTTATTGAGACCTTTTTCTGGCGCCGTTGCCGGGGAGCATAGCTATATTTGTTGAGTCACTTGGGATTATTATCATATTATCACTATGAAGAACCTGAAGGATCCAAAGACTAAGATATTTCCCTCAAAGACGAGGGGAGGTAAGGAACTGCCATCCAGTTCTGCTTTAGATTCACCTTCTGTTATGAGTAAACTTGCAACACCACCACATGATATCAATTCTAATATGTCGGAAGTTATTGATGATGCTACTTCTACTCTGAATGATGCTTATGATGATGCTAGTACCTTGCTTGATAATGATGATGTGCCACATGGTGAATTTCTTGATGAACAAATTGCTAGAGTAATACAACATGATGTTGTTGAATTTGATGATGAGCTTGAAACTGAAACTCCTGAAATACCTGCTAGAACTAGCCTTCCTAGATATGAATTGCCTAAGGTATTGGAAGGTTATGTTATGAGTGAAGACGCAACTAGAGATATTCTTGCTTGTAATGATAGAGATGATCTAGATAAATTACTACACAAGTATAAAGAAAAATCTCTAAATGGTAGAATGAATCCTAAGTTTGCTACTTCACCAATCTTTATTGATGAAAAGGATTATGAATTTTGTATCGACCAAGAGTTAAGCACTTTGGTTGAATCTGATCCTTTCCATGGTTATGAAACTGAAACTGTTGTGGCACATCTCACTAAGCTAAATGACATAGCCACCCTTTTTACTCACGAGGAGAAAACTCGTTACTACTTTATTCTGAAATGATTTCCGTTCTCATTAAAGGGTGATGCTAAGCCTTGGTACAATACTTTTGCTCCTGGTTGTGTGCGTAGTCCCTAGGATATGATTTACCACTTCTCTGAAAAATATTTTCCTGCTCATAAGAAACAAGCTACATTGGAGGAAATATTTAACTTTGTGCAAACTAAATAAGAGAGTCTCCCACAAGCTTGGGGGAGGCTTTGCCAGTTACTTAATTCTTTGCCTGATCATCCTCTTAAGGAAAATGAAATACTTGATATCTTCTATAATGGACTAACTAATGTTTCTAGGGACTTCCTAGATAGTTGTGCTGGTTGTGTTTTCAGGGAACAAACTATTGGTCAAGCTGAAGAATTATTGAATAACATATTGAAAAATTATGACGATTGGACTATTCCTGAACCACCGGCTGAACCCACTCCGAAGAAGAGGGGTATATTATATCTCAGTCCTGAAGATATGCAAGAGGCAAATAAATCTATGAAGGAAGAAGTTATTAAAGCTAAGGATGTTAAAAATTTACCTCCTATCGAAGAAATACATGGGCTTAATGCACCACCACTGCCTGAGGTGGTAGAGGTAAATTCTCTTATGAAGTTCAATGACAATGACCATCCTCACAATATGCATCCTAGCCAATGCCTTTGTGAGTTTGAAAACTATATTAGAAAGCAAGATCACTTCAATGCAAATGTTATGAAACAATTTAAATAAAATTTTGATATGATTGCTTGCTTGAGTGACTTGTTATTTAGAGTTTCAAATGATGTTAGAGGTGTGGGGAAACATTGTTTTATGGTTCAAACTCAGTTAGAACAAGTTGCTAAATCTCAAAGAGAATTACTTGATGAAATGAATCACAATATGCATGACTTTGCTGTTAGAGTTGCAACTAGAGGAGGTAAAATGACTCAGGAACCACTTTATTCTGAGGGACACCCAAAAAGAATTGAACAGGATTCACAAAGAAATAACACTAGCGCACCTAGTCCTTCTAAGAAGATAAAGAAAAAGAAAAATGATAGGACTTTACATACCACTAGTGAACCTGAAGTAGAAAAACCTCCTGACAATGATAATGATATTTCTATCTCTGATGCTGAAACTCAATCTGGTAATGAACATCCACCTAATGACAATGAAAAAGATAATGATGATGTTCATGAAGATGCTCAACCAAATGAAAAAGAACCAGATAATGATGTTGAGATAGAACCACCTGTTGATCTTGATAACCCACAACCTAAGAAAAAAAGGTATGATAAAAGAGACATTCTTGCTCGAAAACACGGTAAAGAAAGAGAACCATGGGTTCAAAAACCTATGCCTTTTCCACCCCAGTCAACTAATAAGAAAGATGATGAAGAATTTGAATGCTTTGCTGAAATGTTGAGGCCAGTCTTTTTGCGTACTCGCTTAACTGATATCTTAAAAATGTATGCAAAGTATATGAAAGACATCATCACTAATAAGAGAAAAATAATGGAAGCTGAAATCTCCACTATGCTTGCTAATTATAATTTCAAAGATGGAGTACCTAGAAAACTTGGAGATCCGGGTATACCAACTATACCATGCTCTATAAAAAAGAATTATGTGAAAACTGCTTTGTGTGATTTAGGAGCTGGTGTTAGTGTTATGGCTTTCTCTTTATATAATAGACTTGACTTGAATAAGCTCACACCTACTGAAATATCTTTGCAAATGGCTGACAAATTGACTGCCATACCTATCGGTATCTGTGAGGATGTGCCCGCTGTTGTTGCTAATGTTACTATTTTAACTGACTTTGTTATACTTGAGATGCCCGAGGACGACAATATGTCTATTATTCTTGGTAGACCTTTCTTGAATACTGGAGGGGCTGTTATTTGTTGTAATAAAAGCAAGGTCACTTTCATATCAATGGTAATGAGCATACGGTGCACTTTTCGAAGAAACAATTCCAAGTGAATGGTATTAATGTTACTGAAAAATCTCTGACAATTACTATTGGAAGTTTTCAAATACCTTTACATACTATCAAAAAGAAATATGAAATGCTTATTGTTGGGGACATCCATATCCCCATTGAGGTAAATTAGTGATTCACGAAAGTTCTTCGGTTTCATGCTAATCGAAAGTGGTTGTTAATAAGACTTGATCAACCTTATTAATGAATCATTTTTAGCGGTATGAAGTTGATGAATTTAGTAAGCAGTACCTACTGTCCTTACTTTTTATTTTATGTTTTTACTAGTTAAATAAAATAAAATGCCGTGTCTAGTTTGTTTTCTGAATTTCCCTTGCAATAAAAGTGACCCTAAAATAAAAGTTCTCAGCATGCCCTGGAAATTTTATACAATTTTTTTTGAATATTTTTGAATTTCTTGTGCAAATAATATTATAGGGAGGTGCACTAGGTCGGCACAACCCACCTGGGCGCGCTAGGACCCCCAGGCACCCCCTGGTGGGTTGTGGTCCCCACGTGGCCCCCCTCACTTACCTCTCTAGCCCACATCATCACTTACCTCCAAAAAAATCTCCATTGCTCTCTCTCCAGTGTTCTTGAGCTCAAACCGGCGGATTTCGATCTCTTTGCTCAAAGCTCCGTCTCCGGAACTGTTTT
>LR738713.1:60807088-60819781 GCA_902687465.1 Secale cereale | reverse complement strand
CGTCCTCGACGGCAGCGCAGCACTCCGAGGAGGTGCGTTTGCCGGAGTGGGCTCCAGAGCTCTTGCCGGACTTGGTCTTGTTCTTCCCCCCGGGAGCTTCAGCGGCAAGTGTGTTGCTTTCTGCTGCGGCTGCTGCATCCCGGTAGATCTTGTCGGCGCAGATAAGCGCGTCCTTCTTGTCGCCAGGGACAGAGATGACGCTTATCGGCCCCGGCATCTTGAGCATGTTGTATGCATAGTGGGAAGCTGCCATGAACTTGGCGAGGGCAGGACGGCCAAGTATCCCATTGTATGGTAATGGGATATCAGCAACATCAAACGTGATCCTCTCTGTCCTGAAATTGAGCTCCCCGCCAAAGGTCACTGGCAGCGTAATCTTCCCCTTCGGCTTGCTCCTTCCCGGGTTGATCCCTTGGAACGACCCGGTTTCCTCGAGCTCGCTGTCGGGGATCTGTAGCTTCTTGATCACAGCTGAGGAGATCAAGTTCAGGCCGGCCCCGTCGTCAACCAACATCTTGGTGACCTTGAGGTTGCGGATAGTTGGTGAGACCAACATCGGCAAGCACCCGACCGCAGTTGTGCGGTCAGGGTGGTCCTCAAGGTCAAAGATGATGGGCGTGCCGGACCACTTCAGCAGCCTGCGTGACTCAACGGGCGGCTTAGCTGCATTCACTTCTCGCACCCACTGCTTGAGCTGGCGGTGGGAAGTGTGCAGAGAGGCACCTCCGTCGACACACAGAACCTCTGTGGCCTTCTGGAACTCCTGCTCGCTGTTGTCTCCTTCTTCCATGTCATCATCGTCGTCTTCATCCTCATCCTTGTCGCGGCCCCGGGGAGGTCTATCACCTTGCCGCTGCTTGGCCTTGCCGCGGCGTCCTCCCCGGCCATTGAACGGCCGCTTCTTGCTGGGTTCTCCTCCGCCTCCCTGGGCCTTCTCCTTGTCACGTCGCTCGTATTCAGCCTTCTGCTGTTCTACGAGGTACTCCACTCTTTTGCAGTTCTGGAGATCGTGGCCCTTGGTGCGGTGGATCTTGTAGTACGGCTTGTCGGAGCCGTCCTGCTTGTCGGCTGCCGCTACAGTGACGGGCTCCTTGCCGGAACCGCCAGCATGTACCTTCTTGGCGGGAGCCTCCTTACCGGATTGCTCGACAACCAGCACCTCCTTGCTCTTCTTCTTTCTGTTATTCCGCCGCCGGCTTTTCCTTGCCAGGGCGGCGTCTTCACTGTCGCTTCCTCCTGCGCCAGTATCCTCTCCGGGGAGTCTCCTCCCCTCTTCAGCGCGCGCACACTTGTCAGCCAGAGCGTAGAGCTAGCTGACATCCCGGATCTTGGTCATGGCCATCTCCTCCCTCATCCGGCGGTTACGCACGTTCTGGTGAAACGCGCTGATAACCGCGGTAGGATGGACGTCGGGAATGTTGTGCTGGACGCGGCTGAATCTTTGGATGTATTTGCGCAGGGACTCTCCCTCCTTCTGGGCGAGGATGTGGAGATCGCTCTCCTGGCCGTGGGGTTTGTGGCCGCCCGTGAAGGCGCCAACAAACTGGTGGCACAGATCTGCCCATGAGGAGATGGAGTTCTCCGGCAAGTGCATAAGCCAAGACCGGACGTTTGGCTTAAGCACTAGCGGGAACTAGTTGGCTAGAATCTTCTCGTCGCGTCCCCCGGCAGCCTGCACCGTAATGGTGTAGATGCTGAGGAACTCCGAGGGGTGTGTCTTGCCGTCGTACTTCTCGGGTACGTCGGGCTTGAAATTCTTCATGCTGGGCCACTGGACTTGCCGCAGCTCACGGGTGAAAGCAGGGCAACCTGCCGCGTACGGCAAGTCGCCTGGTTCACCGGGCGCGTGCGCGTCGACAGCGGTCCCAGCGCGCTGATCTGACTGTCTTCGGGTTTCTCGTCGACGCTCGATGCGAGTCCGAGCGTCCTCTTGCCGCCTGTCGTCTAGGACTTGGCGCTGATCGCGGCGAGCCCGCGGATCCGACGACGCCGTAGAGTCGTCGTCGACGTTGATCTGGCGGGGTGGCGATTTCTGCTTCCGCGGCGGGGAGTGCACGGTAGTTGCACCCCCGGCGGTCTTGTCTCCATCGGCCTTCGTCTGGTCGACTTGCCGCGGCCGCGACGTTGCCGGCTGCTGCGGCGTGTCGTTGTTGGCGAAGGCGATGAGGCTCTGGATCGTCGCCCTCCAGTCTTCGGCTTTATCTGTCGCTGGAGGGAAATCGAGGAGCAGCTGTGCTCTTGCTAGAGCTTCTGCTGGAGAGGAGGGGAGCGGCGGCGAGCGGTGCGAGGAGCGGGACACACTCAGACTTCTAACAGCGTTAGAAGGAGCATGTTCCCGCCCCGGCGACCGTGCCTTGCTCGTACCAGCGCGCTGGCCTTGAGCATCCCGCGATCCTCCGGCTTGGCCACGCCCCAGCAAGCGTATGGTACCTCCAGTACCACGCCGTTGCGGGTCTTGTACCTCCTGAGAGGGACGTGGTGCGTGCACGGACACCGAGGCTCTGGAGTTCGCCCGGTCGTCCGTCTTGTCCTTGGACTTGGTGACGCCGTGAGTCTCCTCACCGGTGGTCACCCTTCCGCCGGCGTCTCCTCCACCAACCGTTGGTTCTGGTGGCGGTGGGATTGACGCAGACGGGCCTCCGACCTCCGAAGCCTTCTTCTTCGGAGGCATGTCGATGCTGTCGATGAGGTTGATGAAGCTCGTGAAGTTGCTGAAGGTTGCGCCCGCGTGAGCGCCGGATCAGGTTCGCACAACCTCGACGCCCCCCTACCTGGCGCGCCAAAGATGTCGGGGGAAACTGTCCTCCCACGAGCACCTATGGGACCGGAGCCCCTTCTACGTTGCGGTAAGGGAGCGGAGGGAGCACGGAGAGCAGATCGAGGAGCACACACGGGCAGTTTACCCAGGTTCGGGCCGCGCGGACGCGTAAAACCCTACTCCTGCTTAGGTTGTATTGAGTTCTTGGGCTCGGAAGCTTGAAGATCTACAGTGCTAGCTACACCGAGCGAGAGAGTTGTCTAGGTTTCGAACCTCCTCTACGTTGTGCATGGGCCTCCTTTTATAGCTCAAAGGGGTCACCGACAGGTGTCAACGTAGAGGAGGGTAAAAGTGTAAATTTGGTGGTAGTTGCAACAGTGCATGAACAGTGTATGAACAGTGGTCTTCACCTAACTTTGACAGTGGGGGACAAGGGAATTAAATGCCCGTCGCCGTCGCCCCCAAAAGCGTCCGTCCATGCTTCTCCGTTCGCCACGGCGGTAGCCTCGTCACCGTGGCTTGCCACCGTGTGCCCCAGGCTGCACAGCCGTCTGCCACGTGCCCCTAGAAGGGCCCCAGGGCGACGCGTGGGCAGATGAGCTGGAGCGCGGGCACACAGCATAGGTTTCCCCGGCAAGCACCTTGCCGGGGTCGTGATCTTGCCGGGCCCGGAAGCTTGTCGCTCTCCGGGTCCTGCCGGGGCGCATGATGCGCCGAGACATCTCTTGAGGTATGTGTTCCTTGGCCTTCCTGGCAAGCTCCTCTTGCCAGGGTCTTGTGCTAAAGTGATAACCTTGAGCCTGGTGCGGCCTTCCCGGCAAGCTCCTCTTGCCGGGGCCTTGATCTTCTGACTTGTATACTTTGTTCTTGAATGGCTTCATAGGGACCAGAACGGTTCTTGGCGAGCACGTGGTAAGCCCTGCCACGGGAAGCTGCTACTGCCCGTGCACAAGTTGGGGTACTAAGGTACCCCTATCTTAGTACACCGACAACGCGCGACTCGCCGGGGCATTGCATATATGGCATTTTGAACACAAAATGAAGTTGAAACATTCAAAATGCAATGAACATGACATATAAAATTTCCACACAAACAAGTTGATGAAGAAAAGTTCATGCCCACAAGTTCAAAATCATGCCCACAAGTTCATCCAACTAAGTTGAAAATGTAAATCAAGTTCAATACACAAATGAAAGACACATCATTCCTTGTCCTCGTCTTCGTCCTCGTCCTCGTCCTCATCTTCGGAAGGCGATTCTTCCGCCTCCGAAGATGAATCTTCCTCCCTCTCCTCATCACGCATCGCATCACGTGAAGCTCCGACGGTGTTGGCAAGATCTTCAACGGCATCTTCATGGGAATGTGTGAGAGGAGGCACATCGAAAGACATTCTAGCCATAGCGGCCGGAGGTGCACCCATGCCTCCCATGAGAGAAGCAAAACTCATGCCTCCCATGGTGGCCATAGCGTCGGGGGGTGCTCCAAAGCCAGCCATGCCTCCCATTGCACCTAAACCGCCCATGGTACCTCCGAAGCCACCCATGCCACCCATGGCGCTGAGGTCACCGCCACCCATGGCGCCGAGGCCACCGCCACCCGTTGCGCCGAGGCCACCGCCACCCATTGCACGAACCATGGCTCTTTTTTGGATCAAGACTTCTTCACGGGCAAGATTGCCATACTCCTTTTGCGCCGCATTGAGGTTAGATGTGTCCAAGAAGAACAAGTGCTTCTCCCATTCCAACAATCTAGTTCGCTCCTCATTGCTCACCTTCCTCTCCTCCAAAGTCACCTTCCTCTCCTCGGCCGCCACCGTACTCACCTCGGTCGCCAACCTCCTCTCTTCGGCCGCGGCATCTTGGTTCCTTGCCATTTTCCTCACCTCGTTGGCTTCTTTTCTTGCATTCACAATAGCTTCCATAGCATTTTTGAGCTCATTGATGTCTACTACACGCTTCTATTCCTGTAGACAGTGTTGGGCCTCCAAGAGCAGAGGTTTGTAGGACAGCAGCAAATTTCCCTTAAGTGAGTAACCCAAGGTTTATCGAACTCATGGAAGTGGAGGTTGAACGTACCCCTTTCAAGCAACCCTGCAATCAAGATACAAGAAGTCTCTTGTGTCCCCAACACACCTAATACACTTGTCAGATGTATAGGTGCACTAGTTCGGCGAAGAGATGTTAAATGGCAAGTGATATGGATGGCAAAAGATGTATTTGTAAATCTGAAATAAAAAGTGCAGCAAGCAAACAAGTGGTAAACGTGAGCACAAATGGTATTGCAATGGTGGAAACAAGGCCTAGGCTTCATACTTTCACTAGTGGCAACTCCCAACAACATTGACATAGTCTAATCACATGATATTTCCCATAAAACATGCAATGGAGACGCACTCGGAGGTCATTCCTTTGTGGTCAAGAGATGACGAGAATTATGTAGGGCTACAAAAGCACACCTCAAAGTTCGTAGTTCTCAATCTATGGATTTCCCAATGTCACCGCGGCCATCCAAAGAGAGTACCACAATCACCACAACATATCTCCAGGATAGTCAAAGACAAGCACCAAGAGACTCTCAATCTTCAATCAACACACAAAAGAGGAAATCACTCATGAAAATATTCTTCTAATCCATGTCCAATAGACCGCTGTCACCTTGGTCTCGGGGATTATACTAGATAAAGACAAGTGAGTACATCAATTCAATACATAAAGGAAGGGGAAATATCATGGGATCACCCTAGATTAACATAGCCTATGATCACAACGAAGATCACATCATGGGAGAGAGAGATAACCACATAGCTACACGTACAAGCCCTCAGCCCCGGAGAAGACTACTCACACATGACCATGGTGAGCAAGAGATTGATGGTGGTGTTGATGGAGAGGTGCAGCCCGGAGAAGGAGGAGGCGGCCGGCGGCAGCCACGGCGGCGGCGGCGACTGCCCTAGGGCGGCGGCGGCCCTTGGGGGCAGCGGCCCCTTGGCCCCCCTTCTTCCTTGTGGATGGTGCTGCAATGGTGCAGGTCCTCCCCTCCAAGACGGCGGCTTGGGAGGAGGAAAATTTGTGGTCCTTGGTGACCTAGGTTTCCTCTCTTTATATAGACTCTCGGATTCCCGTCATCAGATTTTGGGCTTCAGTAAAACGGGCTTTTCTCGGCCGTACGGACTCCGATTTGGACGAATTTTATATCCAGAAGCATCCTCTCAAAATTCCCCACAACTTTCGCAAATAGGCTTTTTCCGTTTGACGTCGTCTTTGGGCCGGAACGTGACCATCTTCAAAACGTTCTTGGACAGATTTCAGGAAAGTCAGAGTCCTACTCCAATACGACTCCTTTTGCGTTTTTGTCAATTTCCAAGTAATTCCTACACAATAAAGTGTAAAACAAGAACATTGTGCACTTTTGCAACCATTAGTAGGTTAGTCCAATAAATGCCTAAAAAGATAGAAAACTTTGATATAAACATGAGACAATGATGCAAAACAAGCATGTCACAAGCAAAAATTATGGATACGTTTGGGACGTATCACTCATCATCTCCTTTCCTCTTCTTCTTTTCGGTTTTGTCTTTCTTGCACCCATCCATCGCTTTGGCTTCGAGTATGAAACCGAGTTGGGTGTGGGGCTTCTCTTGCCGTCATCACTTGATGCATCATCCTCCTCCTCATCATCATCCAACTTAATTGTTCGCTTGCGTTTGTTGCTCAAATGCAAATCATCCAAATCTTCATGCTTCTTCCATTTCTCATCATCCTTCAACACTTTATAGCAATGGGGCAAAGTAAAGACCCTTCCTTTCTTGGTCTTCCCCTTCTTGGTTGTCCTTTCCTCTTCTTTGAACAAGTTTTGCGCAATGTTGTACTACATGAAAACAAAGCAAGTTAGCACCAACAACAAGTATGATGAACATGTATGATGAACATGTATGAAATGCCACATACTCTATCATCCTCATTTGTGCCACTTGGGTTCAACTTGTCAACTGCCCTTTGACAGGCCGCCCACCTTTGACAATCCGAGTTGATTGTTGACCATCGGGGCCGAAGTGATCTCTCGGAGCGGTCAATTCCACTCAAGTTGTGAACATCAAAGTGTTCTTTCATCCGCCCCCAATAAGCATCTCTACTTTGATCACCTTCTACGGATGGATCCCTCGACACTTGCAACCAAGTATTGCATAGTAAGATGTCATCGACGTTGGTGTAATTGCCCGCTCTTCCTTTCGGTGCGTCGACAATGCCCTCACCCTCCTCGTCCACCTCGAACTCATGGTCTTCGAAATGCATGTCATTGGTTTGAGACCAATGCGAATTGTTGGAGCCAACACCCGTCGTTGACATGTCTGCATCATCATTGAGACTACAAAGTTTTTTGAACAATGCAAATAAGCTATCTATATGTGAATGCATTGAAAAAATAACAAAAAAATGAAAAGTTGGATTTTTTTTACCTTGGGGGGGCATTTCGTCGAACATGTTGTGCGCGTCGGCCGTCGGCTCAACGAGTGAGCTCGCCGGTGCTTCGGTAGCCGCCGCGCCCGTCGCACGCCCTGCAAGCTTCTTCCTCCTCGCCTTCGAGGTGCCGAAGCCGTCCGCCGCCTTGTTTTTCTTCGCCGATGTCTTGCCCTTCTTTGGCCGCGCCGCATTGCGGAGCTTTGACGAGGAGGGAGCGGCGGCTCGGGCCGGCGCCGGCGCGACGCCACCCGCCGCCGAGGTCATCTGCGGCGGCATGAAGAGGCCGCGCGCGAGGCCGATGGTCGGAGGAGTTCCGGCGGAGGCGAGGCCAACGCCACCCGGGCTAGGGTTTGCGGCGGCGACAGCGGCAGCGATGGAGGGGTCGCGGCTATAGGATGGGGTGAGCGGGGTGCCAGTGCGTGCATCCATGGGGTGCAGTTCGTCGGCGTCGGCGCGTGCGGGGCGTAGGAGGCAGAGAAGAGAGAGTGCAGCGCGAGTGCTTGAGTGTGCCGCGCGCGGAAGCGGGCGCCCCAAATACACCGCGCGCCCAACTCCTTATATCGCGCGCGCGGTTATTGCGCGCCCGCTGGAGCCACCCACCGGATTGCGCGGCCGCTAAACTGACCAAATTTGCGGCGCGGCGCTTGTTTAGCGCGGCTGTTGAAGATGCTCTTAGAAGTTCTGGCGCTCGTGGGATCACGATCCCGATGTTCTAATCTCTTGGGCGCTGTGGAATATGTGTAACACGATGGTGTTTCGCAAAGAGTGCCCCCACCATGGTTATCGTGCGAAACATTAAGAAGGAAGTTGGCTCGTGGGTCTTGGTGGGCGCCAAATATTTGTGTAATTTGATGCCACAAGAGTGAGCACTTTGTTCTTTCCTTTTCCAATTAGTGGGTTTTGTTCAACTTCTCTCTTAATCAAATGCCAAGTCTTTTGCCTTGTTTAAAAAAAGAAATAATAATAATCAGAAAAGACTATATGTAATGGAAAATGAGTGGATCATGGCACGGCCGCAGGATAAATACATTGCGTACCACATCGTCCACACGCCACTGACTGACGCAACCTGCGTGTAAACGAGGAGAAGACGACGGCCCAGGCATGGAGAAAAGGGCCGGCAATCTTCTGGAGCCACACAACCGGCCGCACTCCACTCCAGCAAGCTAGCTAGGTCAAGATACACACATCATCATGCATGGCTCCGAATTATTTTGCAGCATGATACATGCATGCATGCATATCCTCGTGAGTCTGTTTCATACCCACCAGCTGACTTTTCAGTTAAATTTTTAGTAATATCATGCTGGGAATCACTCCCTCCATTTCAAAATACTTGTCATGATTTTAGTTCAATAATAAATTTAGAAAACGTAAGTACTAAACTTTTACTGATAGGTGGATTGAAATATTAGCTTGGGAGCTGCTAAATTCTGTTGACACGAGGCAAAAATATTTGACTTCGTATAAAAATAGCAAAGGGACATATATTTTGGACAGGAGATTGTACATGGACATTGGACAAGCTTGCATAAAAAAGTACAGTACAAAACTATTTTTTGACACATACATGGGTCCTCTATGAAAGCTGGACAGGGGTCGAGAGGACAAGCTAGGTTGTAGTGGGCATCTTCTAACAAACCGGCCATAGCTTACCAAATCGCCATAAAGGAAGGCTTGGAGCTATGTGCACATATGTGTGGCCCATGAATCTTCCAAAGGACCATGCATGCATGCTAGGTGACAAATGTACTTGGATCGCCATGACATCAGAGAGATGCGTGGTAGTTACACATGCCAACAAAAAGTTACAACTAATTACACAGACGTGCACCCACATGCGCACCCTTGTGCTGAAAAATAAAACTGAATTACCAGGGCCAACAATCTTCTTAAAAAAACACATTTTATGCTGTCAGTTTTCGTGGGAAAACTGACATTATCATTGCCCCTATTGGAACATATTTACAGCTTTTTACTTGTTTTCTTTTCACAGTTGTTGTGTGAAAAAGGACCCTTGCCACCATTTTTTCTTTAAAAAATTAGGTGTACAAAGAATTCAACATTTGCATGTTCATTTGTTTTCTGCAAACTTTTAACTCGGGAGCTAAATGTTTGCACTATGTTTTCATTCTGCAAACGAGATTAGCAACATCAATATGTCAAAGCAAATGGGAAGGGAAAAATCATTTTGTGATGTGTGATATGGATGTGGCGTGTCTCTTATATATAGTACTAGGCCCAAAAGAGGAGGAAAGTGTGGGCAATCATGCGTGCAAAGGGGGATCATGAAAAGATGGATGGACGGCAGTTTCATCCTTCAAGCAAGGGCCAATCATTCAAGCTGTACTACCAGCTCTTCTGTAGACATATCTTGCAAGCAAGAATTGATAATCAATTGTCTTGATGGACATGACAACTCAGTTCATAATTCTTTTCTTTTCCGCACCCACTTTTCGATCTGTCCCTGAAGGAATTAATAAGATTGATCATACCCACCTTTCGTTTATTCAGCATCATGCATTGTCGACAAGACCAAAAAAATGAACGAACATAATCACCGCTGATGAAAATAATTTGTAATTCAGCAACATGATTCCAATATTACTAGCTAGGCAAGATATTAGAGACAATGGTATATATTAACATACCCATACATCACATTTACAAGTGGATAATTCCACGACCAATCTATAAAGGAAATAATAGAGGTGCAACAAGGATCAATCAATGCGAGAGATCAAGAAGAATAATGCTGCTCAGATACAGTCATACAGATCATGCAAGATTTTTTTTTTTCTTTCTTCCAGATTGATGAAATTCATATGCTGCTGCTTCTGCATCCAACTCTTCAGTTGCTGGAAAAAATTTATTACTTTGTGCCCCTAACAATCATCAAGAGATACAACATTAAGCTAGGCATGCCATAGATATGGAACTAAACCCTCTTTATGATTAACAAGATCAAGAAAGCCATAATTATGGCAGTTAGTTTTCATCAAATTAACTACCTACAACAGTTTAGTAGGAAAAGACCGATGGACCATAAACATTTAAGTCTGAAAAATAAGCACATACATACATTAACCTGAGTACTGCCAAAGCAGCCTAAACAGTAAGTACGGTATAAAATAACATAACTAATGTCAAAGGCTGCCTAAGCAGTCTATACCATCTCACATATGCCAAAAAAAAGGGACATAAATACCTAAATTTCGATCTAAATAAAATAACTAAATCACAAGCCACAAGATCCGTTCAGATATTACTACACCGGGACAGGTCAATTTAAACGTCACCTCGTGAAAGAAAACTTTCGATCTTGGCCGGTTAATTTTGGAGAGGAAAGAAAAAGGAATAATCGACAGGATCTGAAGAAAACTGCACTAGTAACACCCAAGAATCCCAGATCCGTTCTGCTACGAAAGATCGAAAGAGAAGAACCAAGACAGAATCAACCTACACACAGGAATTAACGACTAGCCAGGCAGGCACGGCCGATCGATACGAGGCAGTGAGGGGAGTTGGATGGATCTCACCTTGAGGATAACCTGCAGGAAGGGTAGATGGCCCATGCGTCCATGGATAGATTTCATGGGATTTTAGGGTTTTCGTTGTGCTCCGACCAGCAGATGAAACTCCAGCATGACCTGATTGACATGGATTCTGATCCATGAGTTAGGTCATCAGATCATGCTGGCAGCTTCACCAGCTTGTGGTGCACCTTGATCTACCCATCAAAGAGAAAGAGGAATAACTCTGGCACTTTGGCGAGAGAGAGAGGGAGAGAGAGAGAGGGGTGGGAATAATTGGGGGCGAAGAGAGCAGCAAGCAACGGGGGATATATAGGCCAAGCGGTGAGAGAGAAACTCAGAATTGCTCCTTTCTCTCTCTCTCTCGCACTCTCAATTTTTTTTTTCTTCACTTGACTTTTTTGTCCATATATTTTTTGGGACGGTACTGTGATGGGAACTGGGCAGTACTAGTACTGTGAAAATCGCTACTGCAACAAACAACTGAAGATGAATGAACTGCAAGGACAGCAAGGGTATGATTCAGATGCATGGCTTCATACCCCCTCGGACGACGATCAAGCGGCGCTTCTTGTGTATTCTTAGATTTATTGTTTCGTTTGATGTCTCTCACATTTCTTGTTTATCATGGCGTCAACACCGAGCCTAGTCCTTTAAAAAAATATGCATGGCTGACCCATAGACCAGTTTGAGATTTTTCTTTTCTAAAAAGAAGGAAGACCCCGGCCTCTAATCTGGACGATGCATGCATTCACTTTATTAATTATTTATAAAATACTTTATAAATAAATACAACAGTAAGTCTGAAGCCAACGTCTAGGCAGCATTTGTCGCTACTCCTATCCAGTTGATGAAGCGATGCTGATAGTCCAGGCGCCTAATACCACAAACCTCGTAGTCAAGCCTAACATCTAAGACCTGAGGCCCCAACCTAGCCACTTGTCGGGTCTGAGGCACACACCAGTCCCGCGCGCTCCCAAAGGCCGCCGCCCAACTGCCACCGCTCCATCTTCAGAGCTGTATTGATGCATCAACCTTGCTTGGTTTAGTTGTCGTCGACGCCACCACGGTGGCCAACGGCCCCACCCCCGCGCGCAAACAGCTGAGCACGTCGCGGTCGCCACCGATACACCTCAGCACCATGCTGCCAAGTATCACCGGCCGACACAGCTTGAAGTCCTTGAAAGATCTATCGTGCGTAGCACCTGCCGACCAGGCATGACTTGACATCTCCACCGAAGCTCCGTGCAAGACGAAGGCACGCCACCACCTGCCTTTGACTTCCAGCGCTGCTCCACGAACGATGCTCCCAAGAGAGAAACGACACCGCAGTGCCGCCATCATCCGATCTGTAACACCAGATCCAAGGGTTTCCTCCGGAGCAGCACGAGTGAGTCGTCAGTAGTTACATGACGATGCCTTCATCAAGGTGACGGCGTAAAAATGCCGCCATCGCTCGGTTTTCACCGGCAACCATGTCTCCCAAACTCGCAGCCGGGACTAGATGATGGATGTCGAGATCCGATCACCAAGCCTGTGGCCGGCCACCTCCGACGAAGAAGATGACCACCGCCACTGGCTACACCGGCCAGAACAGATCTGCCAGAGGTGCCGCCGAGCAGTCTACCAGACCCTCGACTCCATCGCCGATCTAAAGCCAGATGACGTGCCGCCAAAGACCGCATCGCGCCGCCGCTCGATCCAGGCCAGCGGCCCGTGGCCCGAGGCAGGGCCGACCACCGCCGCCATCGTCGAAGCCATCGCCGCCACTTCTATATCGGCCACGCCTCCACACACGTTGGGGCCCCGCCACCCCTGAGACGCGAGAGGGAGGAAGGGCTCCCGTCACCTCCGTCGGCCTCCGGGCGCAGGCCGATAGCGTCCTCCGGCGGCGGCGGGAGGAAGGGAGGAAGATGAGTTAGGCTCCGATGGCGGCTAGGG
>LR738713.1:60764106-60807006 GCA_902687465.1 Secale cereale | reverse complement strand
GGGGGCTGCTGTTCGCGTGTGATAACCTCGACCAATTTGAGATAGTTTCATGTGTTTAACAAATTATATTTTCCTACTTAATTTCAGCTCAAATTGGAAGAAATAATTCTAGCATAGATCCAAAAGTTAATGGCCATATGCATTCCAAGGATGCGTGCTTGTGTGGCGGTCACATGGATAATTAAGGTGTGTGTACATGTCATGTGCGTCCAAATATTAGATCCAAAAGCTAGCTAGAGAAGAAATGTCGTCGTTCTCTGGATCAATACATGTATGGGAAAAAATTGCGGTCCCAAATTTAAGGCATGCCACCAAAGGCATCCAAAGGCTTCTCACATCTTTCCATTCACCAGGATTTTATAATGTTATTATTACTAACCTTTGTTTTGTTAACTGAGATTGTTTTATCAGTCATCGATTCTGTGTGTAGTGTAGTGTAGCTACTAGCCAGGGACCATTTCGTGCATGTCGACATCACATTAATTTGGTAGCACCTTTTATCTTGAATTCCAATCGTAGGGCTGTCGTCTAAAATTGCAACTTCGTGATCAAGACTTAACTAATTTGTTAGAAATTAAAGGTACCTAATCACTTTTAGTCTTTTTCACCTTCCCTCGTTTTGATCACTAGTACTGCTTGTTATACCCAAAAAATGTTTACCCTATTTTTTTCATTCATAGGGATAAAAATAAATAGACATGACTTCTCTTTTTTGCAGGAAAATAGAAATGACTTCTTATGAAGTATGAAAGCAAATCATTATCAGGGCGAGGTGCCTGTGAAGATTGACTGCACAATTAACAATTTCATGGGTTGAGATTGCTACCCGGACGTACCACCCGGTAACAGAGATGACTTCTTAATACTTATAACGAAAGAAGATGGTTGTATCATATAATAAGTAGAACTGTTTTTTTTTTACCAAAAACTATAAGTTGTAGTTACAGATTGATTAGATTCAAAATGTCGTTAGGAATATGATTTGTAAATTAGTTAACTAGCATGAAAAAATGTGGGCTGCTCAGACTGGCAGTGGGATTGTGCAGTGGCCCAGTTCTGGAACCGAGAAAGTGACAAGATCGATGTAGGAGTATATATCACCAGTTCCGTTCCAGAGCTTCAAAGTGGCCCAGTTCTAGCTTTCTCCATATGCATACATGTACTAGCTTGGTAGATCTAGACCTTTTCTTAATCTAGCTAGCTGCCCATTTGGAACCTGTTATGCAATCTCCTATACATGTATACACGGCAAGAGGGCATAATTTGGTGACCCTACATGTGTGCATTTCAATTGCTTTATCAGATGTAGACATGAAGATCGTATGTCTGCGTAATTTTGGCATGAATGTATGCGGTTTTGGTGGGAAAACTGTTTAGTATATTTTAGATAAACATAATTAGATAGATGCTTGTAGATATATCTTGCAAAGAAATAGAAGCGTATGCGTGTATAGATGATCTACAGTATGGATTAGCTAGTGCAGGAACCCAGTACATACATGTCGCTATCATCAAATCATCATGTATAGCTAGCTAGGAGTAGATTTGATTGGCTAAATAAATATATTGTGGTAGTTAGTAGGTGGGCTTGTGGCCAAGTGCTTCGGTTAGACTATACTATTTTACTAAATAATCATATGAACTGCTATTAAAGTAGTAGCTAACTAACTAACTTGTTTGGAGACATGGTATAGTAGTGTTAACAAACTGAAATCGGTGCACTCCACACATATCTTTACCTAATCAAACAGCAGACCCACATCAGAGACAATAAACTAAGTATGAACCAAATAAAGCGATGATCCCCCACGAAAACTGGCATAACAACTACTGTATGATGAAACAGTCAAACAAGCAGAAAAGTTGGGTTAACAAGTGCACCCACAGCTCAACTATGAAGTCTGGCCCTCCCACAGCTCAACTATGAAAGTCTGCTTCCCTACAAAGTTCATCAGAACATTCATGGTTAGAGCTGGGTTAATTTAATACGAGGAGCTAGCTGATGAGCTAGCCACTTACCCCCTGGCCAGCGATGATGCCCTTCGGCACCATGCTGCAAACACATAGTATATGCCCATTGCTGGGAAGAAATGAGGCTGTCAGTCATGATCTAACAAGGATTCACACGCAGAAGCGAATCAAAGATAGATCATGCTGGCAGCTTCACTCATTCACATGGGCATGACCATCAAAACAAGAACATCATCCTCCCTCATCTCTTTGTCTTTCTCTCTCTCTGTCAAGGTAAATCTGACTGCTTGGCTAGAGTGGGCTAGAAGGGAAGAGGATTCACCCAAACTAGGAAAAGGGGAGGAGAGAAGAAGATGATGATGTGATGATCTTGAGCTCAACGAGAAGAAGAAAGCGCACAGAAGATTGTAGAAGAAACAAACAGAGAACAAGACGGTTCGCTCTGTGCAACTGCTGGACGGGCACATGTATTTATAGAGGAGTATGGAATGTACGTGGTGACGGGCCATCGGGTCATATGGTGGTCAGGATGTGGGGGTATTGCGGGTTTTCCTGAGGTTGTAGATGCAAAATGGCGTAGGGTCAAGCCCAAAATTCGAAAATTACATTTAAAAATCATACTTTTAAGAAGTTGCGCCGACGTGTCTGCACAGGAGAGCGCAGACAGACAGATAGGTGATAGCTAGGGTGCGGCACACTGCATGCAAAGGCCAGCCAGGGTGCATGCATTGCACAGCATCGATGCATGCATCGAGCCAGCCATCACCGTAGGACCGTATCGTTCGATGCACGCTCTGTGCTACCTGTATTGGCACGCGTACACCTAGCTACCTATAGGCCTTGTCGATTTTAAAGTTTTCAATTAGGGCATCTCCAATAATTATAAGATAGTTGTTGGTAGACTTTACCACATAGAATTTTTATGATGTGTCATACAATAAATAAGGGAAAAGAGGAAAGTTGTATGTACATGAACCAACACCCTTTGCACAGGCTTCAATATAGAATGAGAGAGCACCTTATTTATTATCTCACATCCTATTGGGCAAACTAGATACAACACATTGGAGTTGTTGTTGTGAAGATAAAAGAGAGAGCGAGAGAATGATAGAATGAACAATCCCTTTCATTGATGAAGTTTGAGGTATATATACCCTTGATACAAAGGCGGTTACAACGAGGTGGTTGCCAAAAGTGGGAACCGACATAGCAGGGATTAACCCCTAATTAATGTATTTAATTAATTCCTAACACTCCCCCTAATCAATGCTTGTCTTTGTGAATATACATCATCTCGATAAAGAACCCTCCTTGTAAATGTTTGCCTTTGAGAATGTTCATCATCTTCATCTTGAGAAAGACTCCTCCAAAAAACCTGTGGGAAAAATATGAGGAGAATAGTATTTGATATGTTGTTAAAACTCCTTTAAACCCTGAGAAAATAAGAAGAAAATGATAAAACATATAATGGTTATTGTCTCATGAGAACTCAATTGAGAAAAACCTTTGTAGAAGGAGAAAAATCATCTTTGAGTTTAGAGAACAATAAATATGTCTTGAGTACTTTCTTTAAAAACCTCCATAGGGAAAATAGAAAGTATGACATATGATCTTTGAGAAGATATTGCCTCATTAAAAACCATTATGAGAAACTTTGAGAAAAAACTCATAAGGGAAAAGAGTGCGATTATATATGCCATTGAAAACTTCTTTAAACCCCAGTGGAAAAAAATATAAGGAGAAAATGATATGGCATATACTCACACTTGTGTTTATATTGTCTTGTTAAAAACCATTTATGAGAAACCATTAGGGAAAAACTCATGAAGGGGAAAAGAGTACAATATATGCAATCTAATGTTTGTTAATGGGTTATACTTTGGGAGATTACTCCCCCTGAACTTTGCAAAACTGGAGGATGTGTCCGACCAATTCCCCTGACATGATCATAACATTAGGAATAATCCGTTGGATTTTCTAGCTTTTTGTTTGCAAATTGTTTCCTCACTTTCTATAATTCATGAGGATAAGTGCTTTTCGAGCAATGTGCTTTACGATGTTGCTCTTCATATAACCTGTAGGTATTGGGTAACGCAAGTGGTAGAATCTTGATAAAATCAAGTTATGCGATTCTGATGAATCTCAACCATATGATTTTGAGTGTGGTTAATCATTCTGCTAAGACGTGCATATTTTGCAATGCTTTTAGATAAAGCAATTATGTCAGAATGATAAGAGGAAATAGCCATTAAAGCCCATTTAGATGACTTCCATAAGAAGGTTATTCCATCGAATCAGTCATTTATATGACCTTGTTGGGATCAAATAAAGAGCCAATGCCATTATATAATACCATGGTCATATCTTGATTTTCCTCATGGAATTGTCCAATATTTATTGAAAGCTTGAGATATAAGTTGATATTCCCCATATCTACCGTACACCTTTTGTTGGGGGTTACACTCTAAACAAAGATAGCAAATATAGTATCAGGCCTGACGTAGTTTGCAATTGTATGAGTGCCTTGACATTAGTGAGGTATAGAACTTCAGGTCATGGTATAAATTCATTATCACCCCTTTGTATGAATTGATTTGTACCCTATCATGGGTTCTATGACCATATTACATGTCTTTTATTGGTATGATATATCCACATTGAACTTCTCGTATATGTCTTGGATATATTTAGACTGATATGTATTCTTGAGAGAATGCTCAAGTTGTAAGCTTAAGCTAAATTTGGTTGAATCCAAAATTTCCGTCTTTAGATGATTATGTGTATGTTTAGGTCTTGTATAGACATTGATGATGAGGTCATCAATATACACTAAGGTGATGAAAGGAAGTCAAATTTGGGATTCCTTTATTAAACATGTAAATAATCATCATCATTCGAGTAATCCTTTTGAAGAAGGAACTCATTTAGTTGGTAGTACCATATGATTTTCGACTATTTTGAGTCATAGAGTGACTTCTGAAGTTTTACACAAAACATGTTGCGATTTGCTTTTGGATTCGGAATATTAAGCCCTTCAGGGACTTCAATATAGATTTCCGAAACGAGTGACTCATATGAGTATTTAGTCACTGCATCCATTAACTGCACGGATAATCGTTTTTATTTTTATTGCCAATGATATTTAGTATCAAAACATAATTCCACTCATACCAAGAGGGTATTTTACATCGTAATCGATGCCGGGTCTCTGCGTGAACCCTTTTGCTACAAGCCTCGCTTTCTCACCACCTCATTGACTTTGTCTATGAATGAGAAATTTTTAGTATTCTGTAGGGATGATACTTATGAGGAGTAGGTATTACCGCGGTAAATACTACTCATTTGCAGAGCGAGTACTATTCTTCATTAGTAGCTTCCTTTTATGTGAACCAATATGAGTGCAAGAGGCACTCTACCATGGATTTTGGTTCAGGGCCCAAAAGGTTTTAGCAATTTGAGAAGAAATATATGTCGACAAATGTAGTCTTTAGTTTATATGATTCTGATGGAATCATTGAAGTTTGTGGATGTATATATATAACTCCTTGTGATTTCCTACAACAAATGGAGTCAATGTGTTTCGATGTCCCGGCACCAAAACATTTGTGCACATTTATGCCGGGCTTTGGATGATGAGCATCCAGTGATGTGTCTTTCAACTTGATGTTGAATTACATTTACTGGTTGAGGATTTAAATTCCTCTGTTTCCGCGGAAGCATATGAGAAGTTATATCTCGTGTTGTTAAATCTTCTCCCCCTCTTGCTCTCATTTGGGGAGAAGAGTGGTTTAGCTAAATGTATGTGACACCTTGTCATCAGTAAATGTATGTGGCAGATTTGCAATGTGTTGCAAATATATGATTCTCTAAACTTCTTGTTTAGATTCTTTGATTACGTGGATATAAGGATTAAATGTTAATAACATTTCTAATTTATTTCCCGGCATTAATTATGGTACTTATCTCTCCCTAATGCCAGAAAATATCCTTATTGCTGATGCAATCAGCATACGGGCTATGAATAATTTTGATTGACGGATAAATTGTTATTCCTCACATAGATCCCTACTTTTTTGTGAGTGCCCATTGATGTACGCCGGAGTGGTGATATCAGTATGTAACCGAATATCGCAGATGGGAAATACCTTGTTGATTTCTACGTAGTTACTACAAGGGGAAAGTAGTATGATATGCAGTTGGTATGATTTAGATCATACTTATGGTGTCTAAGGCCGTATGTGTCCAACAAGAGGCTGGTAAATTTACAACTCTTTAAAAATGACCATGTAATTCATTTAACTATCTTTGATAAGAAATTTAGCTAACACATTATGGGTATGTACATAAAGTACTGAATGCAATCAGAAAATGCTCGTGAAATGAGTTCAACGACATTGTCCATTCGAATGGGTTTATCCTTTGTCCAGGAGAATTTGCTCCTAGTTTGATAAGTTAAGCAATTTTATTGGGTAAGATCTTGGTTGTGTGTGATAAGAGACACACTTAAAACATTTTATGAATGTGTATATGAGTACCATGAAGTATCTAAATTACCCCAGATAATGGTTCAACATTCCACATATATCTTCTGAATTTTTCAAGAAAGAATAAGTGGCTCATTTAGAATTTTAAGGTGAGAGTTCCATAAAATAAATTCCCCCTATGGCACATGTGGTGCACATATAATTCGATGATATGGGGAATATATTGCAACTTGTTAAGTTGTGACCAACATAATTGTCAATAATTTTCTAATCATCCCCAAACCAGGATGGTTAAGGCTATCAAGCCTAATAATTAATTTATTAATACTTATAAATAATTGTGTACGCAACAATATTGAGTATGAATTGAAACATACATTCAAATTTATCCAATATTGTATCCAATGAATATGATATTGGACATTTACTACATGTGGTAGTACAAGTATAAACTAATAATATGTTGGGATAATTAGGAGATTAGCCGAGGTCACCGATACAATTGAGTGCAAATGAGTTCATCCTCCATTTTATGCACTAGATTTTGGTCATCCTTCTGATGAAGATTCTGAGAACAATCCATTACCAAAATCTGGTTGTTATTTGCAAATTTTCAAATTTATCCCATTGAACTTATTGGCCTTCTAATAAATTTGCGGTGTGATTCGACCATATGTTAGAGGGTTTGATAATCATAGGTACGATATTTATATAACCACACACTTGACAAACTTGAGAGTTGTCTTTTGATCATTTGAAAATGAGAGATTGCTATTAAGAGATAATTCTATCTTTGGTTGTCTATTAGCCTCCACTTTGCTTCGAATTCCCCATGGTTCTATTTTTTGACCACTAACTTGCATAGTATTCTCGGTACTAGCAAGAATTTTTAACTACGGTATAGCACCCGTTGGGTGAATCTGATGATTTAAAAAAATCCATGTTTCTAGATCATAAAAATGGTAGTACCAACTTAAGAAGAGGTAAAGTGCATTAAGGGATTTTCATCCGGATCTGCATATGAAAATATTTGATCATGGGATCTCAACTTGAAGTTGATTAAGTGACAGAATTGTGAGCTGCGATAGACTTCAGGTCTTGAAAAAAGAATGGGTGATCATTCACGATGTGCTCATGGAAACATGTATCTCTTAAGGGAAATATCCATCCATTATGTACTTAGTTTGAGAACTAAGTGAAGCTGGTGACATATAAAATGCATATTAACATACTTAGCTATTAAGATAATAGCTAGCCATGACACAATTTTCAAAGGTGGAGTTATAGTGGACACAATGCCACAGATGGATACAATGACTGATGTCATAAATCATCTTAAAATAAACACTGCCACCTATCATGAACTTGCATTTGGAAATGTCACCCATGTGTTACATGAAAAAGGCTCATGCATTTATTTAATTTACTTCTAGGAGTAAGCGATGTATATGGATAAAATGATTTGTTTGAGAACAATCCTGGCCAAAGTGATCTTTGGTGAACCTGGGTGTATCCTTCAATACAACGCATGTGAGAAGTCATTGCTAACATTCTGGACTTTATTCTCGATGAAATATGCAACTTTAGAATCAATGCTAAAAACATAGACGTTGCATGTTTAACATTGGTTAGTCTCTAAGAGACTATAACCACAATGTGATATGGACCTTGCAACAATGTTGACACTCAATTGTTGCAATAAATTATTGTATCTCTCTTTATGAATGGACAACACTATAATTGAAAATAGTGACATAGGCTCAACTTCCATGTATTTATCCAAATGTAATAGAAAGTAATTACCGGGGTATGCATATATTTGCAAAAGTCTATATCAATTATTCAAGCCTATGACTTATTCAAGCAAAATGAGGCTTGAATAATTCATATTGGTAGATAATACCATTCAACATGTAATGATCATGCATGAATTTACTATGATAGTAAATCATTTTAGTGAACAACAACAATTGCTTCAGAGGAGCAAATGTTGGAATAGCCGATGCTTTAAAACCATATGTGTAGACCTCAATTTATAGGATAACACTTTGAAGATAATCACCAATATGGTGTAGATCTCACAGTAATAGAAAACATAGTCTGACATTTGTCAGTAGATGTTAATATTTCTATTACCTTATGTTATGCTATATTTAAGAAAATCTCCTTGAAGGTAATTATCTATCAAAGTGACATGATGTAGACCCTGCAGTAATAGTGGATAGTCTGCACATTTATTTTACAACAGATGCCAATATTACCTTATGATATCTTGAGGTAGTCACTTCTAATATGAATATTTTGAAGAGCACATTGAAGGTAGTCATATTTCTTAAAATGACAAGATGTAGACCTCACAGTAGTGGTGGATAATCTGCAAATGATGCAGTAGATACCAGCAATACCTTGTGATTCACAAATAATATTTGGGCATGTCATATGAAGTATGAAAATTTATAATTCTTCTTTGAATTACATAAAGATTTGCAAAATAAACTGATTTCTATTGCAAATTCATAGTTGTTGTCATACATTGCATGTAATGCTAGTGGTAAAGACATAGGAGATGTCTTAATGGGGCGGGAACGTAGGCAAAAAAAATATATTGCAATAGTATTACTGTGGTAATACGTGGAAAGTAATAATTTGCATACTTAAGAAGGCATGAGGTCTTCAAATGAGAAATTTACCTATTGTAAAAATGGTACATAATTATGTTGTACTTAATTTAGGGTGACCCGAGGTTTTCCCCCATATATTTTCTAAAGCCAAGAGCTTAGAATAACTAATAATAACCAAAGAGTTAAAGTGTTAAAATAGTAAGCCCGAGGGCTAAACTACGTAGTCTGATAGGCTTGATAACTTGACTGTAAAATACTGCAAACCAAATGGGAAATGGCTGATACAGAAATACATGGACTTTTGCGGAATTAACATAAAGGTAGAGGGCTAAATCAATAAATAACCCAATGGATAAGAATCCCTAACTCCTCTCCCATGCGGTTACATTACATCCCATGGGGAATTTTTATATACATCACCGCCGGGAGGATATGTGCGCCGTGCCAGAAATCGCGGCCGCAGCACTTCGATCGAAAACCGTTGGCGTACGGGCTCCGTGTGCCGGAGGGTGGTCTCGCAGGCCTGAGAAGATAAAAGAGAGGGCGAGAGAATGATAAAATGAACAGTCCCTTTCATTGATGAAGTTTGGGGTATATATACCCTTGATACAAATGCGATTACAACGAGGTGGTTGCCAAAAGTGGGAACCGACATAGCAGGGATTAACCCTTAATTAATGTATTTAATTAATTCCTAACAGTTGTATGTTAAAGTATTGATTGATGACATGGCATATTTTACCAACAAGCTAACATAAAAATTGTTGAAGATGCCCTTATGAGAACAAGCCAAAGTTTGACCTATATTTTTGAGAAAAATTCCAACTTTTTTCACATGTAAGCATTTTTAACAAGGGCACGGATATGACATTTAAGGCCAACTCCAACGCACGGCCTCAAATAGCCCGGCCGCGTTCGTTTGGGAGTAAATAAAAACAAAATGTGGTCCAACGCCCGGGTGCAAATGGACAAACGCCTGTCTTTCGTCCTCTTTCGACCCATTCCTGGTCTAAGTTTGGGCCATGTTTGCGTAGAAACGGACATGCGTGGATGGACGGGACACATGCCCTTGTCCTACCCTGGCCACCCACCCCTTTTTCTAACCCCTCCCACTCCATTCGTCTCCCCGCCCCGCTTTTCTAAACCCTAGCCGTCATCGCCGGCATATTTCTCGGCCATGTTGCTATCGAGCACGGCCGCGCCCCGTGCCCTACCCTTTCCACTACCCCTGTTTTCCTGTCCCCCAAGCTGTACAACCTCGACCACCTGGTTTCAGCGCATCCGGCTGACGGATTTAGAGCGGATCCCGCCGGATTTGAGCTCACCCTGCCACCGGAGGCTGTGCCTTGCCATGGATTGGCCGGGTACCGGACCGCACAGCTCTAGAAAAGCCCCCAGGTCGCATGCAGGTATTGACTCTACCTTTAGTAGCTCGGATCTATCCCATCAGTGGTTCGCCGGCAAAGACATGCCCGACTGTCGTCCGGGCTCGGTGCTAGCCCAAATGCTTGTCGACGCACCGCTGCCGCTCATAAAATGCGGCGACTTCCCACAGAAGATCATGCGCCGCGTGTCTACAACGCAGGATCATCCCGGATGGGTGTTCGTCAAGTGCAAAAACTATGGGGTATGTGTTTGTTTTGCTTCGGTTGTGTGTAATGCCCAGTATGAGATTATACCTCCCACGTGTTGAGGCACGACTTAAAGACATAAGCTCATACTAGAATGATCTCAAGTATGGTATATTTGCACGACTCATGTAAAAGAGGGATGGAATTGCAAAAGAGTAGATGGCTTACACTTGCCACGTCACACAATACATTACATAAGCAATCATCATCCAAATAACATCACAGTCCGACTACGGACGAAGATCCAAATGAAAGATACCATAAATAACACAAGCCCGGATCGCCCCTAGTAGGAACCACTACTGATCGTCGAACAACGTCACGTACATAGGGCCACTCTCTTCATCGAGCTCCCAGTGAAGTTCTGAAACATCTCCTGCACTGTTCTCAGCGGTACCTGCATCTGGTGTTGTAGTATCTGTGAGCCACGAGGACTCAGCAATCCCATAACCATGGGTATCAAGACTAGCAAAGCTTTATGGGTATGGAAGAGGGTAGTGGTGAGGTTGCAGCAGCGGCTAAGCATAATATGTTGGGGAACGTAGTATTTTAAAAATTTCCTACGATCACGCAAGATCTATCTACCAGATGCATAGCAACGAGAGGGAAGAGTGTGTCTACGTACCCTCGTAGACCGGAAGCGGAAGCGTCAAGTGACGCGGTTGATGTAGTCGAACTTCTTCGCGATTCAACCGATCAAGCACCGAACGTATGGCACCTCCGCGTTCAGCACACGTTCATCTTGATGACGTCCCACGAGCTCTTGATCCAGTTGATCTTCACGGGAGAGTTTCGTCAGCACGACGGCGTGGTGACGGATATGATGTATTCACCGGCGCAGGGCTTCGCCTAAGCACCGCGACGGTATGACCGAGGTGTGTTTCTGTGGAGGGGGGCATCGCACACGGCTGGAACAATTCAACTTATGTGTCTTTGGGTGCCCCCCTGCCCCCGTATATAAAGAAGCAAGGGGGGAGGCCGGCCGGCCCTTGTTTGGTGCGGCTAGGGATGCAATCCTACTAGGAATAGGATTGCAATCCTATTCCTAGTAGGAACCACCAAAGAAGGAACAGAGGGAAAGGAAAAAAGGAAGAGGTGGCGCCCCCCCCAATCCTAGTCCAACTAGGAACCCTAGGTGGGGCGCCGGCCAGCCCTATGGGCTGCCTCTCTCTTTTCCATAAGGCCCACTATGGACCATCCCCCTTCGTAGGGGGTTCCGGTAACCCCCTCCGGCAATCCCGTTAAATCCGAAACTTTTCCGGAACACTTCCGGTGTCCGAATATAGTCGTCCAATATATCAATCTTTATGTCTCGGACATTCCGAGACTCCTCGTCATGTCCGTGATCTCATCCGAGACTCCGAACTACCTTCGGTACATCAAAACTCATAAACTCATAATACCGATCGTCATCAAACGTTAAGCGTGCGGACCCTACGGGTTCGAGAACTATGTAGACATGACCGAGACTCATCTCCGGTCAATAACCAATAGCGGAACCTGGATGTTCATATTGGCTCCTACATATTCTACGAAGATCTTTTATCGGTCAGAACCGCATAACAACATACGTTGTTCCTTTTGTCATCGGTATGTTACTTGTCCGAGATTCGATCGTCGGTATCTCCATACCTAGTTCAATCTCATTACCGGCAAGTCTCTTTACTCGTTCCGTAACACATCATCTCGTGACTAACTCATTAGTCTTTTGCTTGCAAGGCTTATTGTGATGTGTGTTACCGAGAGGGCCCAGAGATACCTCTCCGACACTCGGAGTGACAAATCCTAATCTTGATCTACGCCAACACCACGAATACTTTTGGAGACACCTGTAGAGCATCTTTATGATCACCCAGTTACGTTGTGACGTTTGATAGCACACAAGGTGTTCCTACGGTATTCGGGAGTTGCATAATCTCATAGTCATAGGAACATGTATAAGTCATGAAGAAAGCAATAGCAGTAAAACTAAACGATCATAGTGCTATGCTAACGGACGGGTCTTGTCCATCACATCATTCTCTAATGATGTGATCCCGTTGATCAAATGACAACTCATGTCTATGGCTAGGAAACATAACCATCTTTGATCAATGAGCTAGTCTAGTAGAGGCATACTAGGGACATACTGTTTTGTCTATGTATCCACACATGTACTAAGTTTCCGGTTAATACAATTCTAGCATGAATAAAAGACATTTATCATGATATAAGGAAATACAAATAACATCTTTATTATTGCCTCTAGGGCATATTTCCTTCAGTCTCCCACTTGCACTAGAGTCAATAATCTAGCTCACATCGCCATGTGATTTAATACCGATAGTTCACATCGTTATGTGAATAACACCCATAGTTCACATCACCATGTGACCAACACCCAAAGGGTTTACTAGAGTAAATAATCTAGTTCACATCGCTATGTGATTAATACCCAAGAGTAATAAGGTGTGATCATGTTTTGCTTGTGAGAGAAGTTTAGTCAACGGGTCTGTCACATTCAGATCCGTATGTATTTCGCAAATTTATATGTCTACAATGCTCTGCATGGAGCTACTCTAGCTAATTGCTCCCACTTTCAATACGCATCCAGATTGATACTTAGAGTCATCTGGATTTAGTGTCAAAGCTTGCATCGGCGTAACCCTTTACGACGAACTCTTTATCACCTCCATAATCGAGAAATATTTCCTTAGTCATCCAATTAGTAAGGATAATTTTGACCGCTGTACAGTGATCTACTCCTGGATCACTATTGTACCTCCCTGTCAAACTCATGGCAAGGTACACAACGTGTTTTGTACACAATATGGCATACTTTATAGAACCTATGGCTGAGGCATAGGGAATGACTTTCATTCTCTCTATATTTTTCTGCCGTGGTCTGGCTTTGAGTCTTACTCAACTTCACACCTTACAAGTCAGGCAAGAACTCCTTCTTTGACTGATCCATTTTGAACTACTTCAAAATCTTATCAAGGTATGTACTCATCGAAAGTCTTATCAAGCGTCTTGATCTATCTATATAGATCTTGATGCCCAATATGTAAGCAGCTTCACAAAGGTCTTTCTTTGAAAAACTCCTTTCAAACACTCCTTTATGCTTTCCAGAAAATTCTACATCATCTCCGATCGACAATATGTCATTCACATATACTTATCAGAAAGGTTGTAGTGCTCCCACTCACTTCTTGTAAATACAGGCTTCACCGCAAGTCTGTATAAATCTATATGCTTTGATCAACTTATCAAAGCGTATATTCCAACTCCGAGATGCTTGCACCAGTCCATAGATGGATCGCTGGAGCTTGCACATTTTGTTAGCACCTTTTGGATCGACAAAACCTTCTGGTTGCATCATATACAACTCTTCTTTGAGATATCCATTCAGGAATGCAGTTTTGACATCCATTTGCCAAATTTCATAATCATAAAATGCGGCAATTGCTAACATGATTCGGACAGACTTAAGCATCGCTACCGGTGAGAAAGTCTCATCGTAGTCAACTCCTTGAACTTGTCGAAACCCTTTCGCAACAAGTCGAGCTTTGTAAACAGTAACATTACCGTCTGCGTCGGTCTTCCTCTTGAAGATCCATTTATTTTCGATGGCCTGCCGATCATCGGGCAAGTCAACCAAAGTCCACACTTTGTTCTCATACATGGATCCCATCTTAGATTTCATGGCCTCAAGCCATTTTGCGGAATCTGGGCTTATCATCGCTTCCTCATAGTTCGTAGGTTCATCATGGTCTAGTAACATGATTTCCAGAACTGGGTTGCCGTACCACTCTGGTGCGGAACGTACTCTGGTTGATCTACGACGTTCAGCAGAAACTTGATCCGAAGTTTCATGATCATCATCATTAACTTCCTCACTGATTGGTGTAGGAATCACTGGAACAATTTTCTGTGATGTACTACTTTCCAATCTGGGAGAAGGTACAATTACCTCATCAAGTTCTACTTTCCTCCCACTCACTTCTTTCGAGAGAAACTCCTTCTCTAGAAAGGATCCACTCTTAGCAACAAAGACCTTGCCTTAGGATCTGTGATAGAAGGTGTACCCAACAGTTTCTTTTTGGGTATCCTATGAAGATTTACTTCTCCGATTTGGGTTCGAGCTTATCATGTTGAAACTTTTTCACATAAGCATTGCAGTGCCAAACTTAAAGAAATGACAGCTTAGGTTTCTCGTCAAACCACAGTTCATACGGTGTCATCTCCACGGATTTAGATGGTGCCCTATTTAACGTGAATGTAGCTGTCTCTAATGCATAACCCCAAAAGCGATAGTAGTAGATCGGTAAGAGACATCATCGATCGCACCATATCTAATAAAGTACGGTTATGATGTTCGGACACACCATTAGACTATGGTGTTCCAGATGGCGTGAGTAGTGAAACTATTTCACATTGTTTTTACTGATGGCCAAACTCGCTAACTCAAATATTTTACCTCTACGATCATATCGTAGAAACTCTTATTTTCTTGTTACGATGATTCTCCACTTCACTCTGAAATTCTTTGAACTTTTCAAATGTTTCAGACTTGTGCTTCATTAAGTAGATATACCCATATCTGCTCAAATCATCAGTGAAGGTCAGAAAATAACGATACCCGCCGCGAGCTTCAACACTCATTGGTCCACATACATCTGTATGTATGATCTCCACCAAATCTGTTGCTTGCTCCACAGTTCCGGAGAACGGAGTTTTAGTCATCTTGCCCATGAGGCATGGTTCGCAAGCACCAAGTGATTCATAATCAAGTGATTCCAAAAGTCCATCACTATGGAGTTTCTTCATGCGCTTTACACCAATATGACCTAAACGGCAGTGCCACAAATAAGTTGCACTATCATTATTAACCTTGCATCTTTTGGCTTCAATATTATGAATATGTGTATCACCACGATCGAGATCCAACAAACCATTTTCATTGGGTGTATGACCATAGAAGGTTTTATTCATGTAAACAGTACAACAATTATTCTCTAACTTACATGAATAACTGTATTGCAATAAACATGATCAAATCATATTCATGCTCAACACCAAATAACACTTATTTAGGTTCAACACTAATCCCGAACGTATAGGGAGTGTGCGATGATGATCATATCAATCTTGGAACTACTTCCAATACACATCGTCACTTCATCCTTTAACTAGTTTCTGTTCATTATGCAACTCCCATTTCGAGTTACTACTCTTTAGCAACTGAACCAATATCAAATACAGAGGGGTTGCTATGAACACTAGTAAAATACACATCAATAATCTGTATATCAAATATACCTTTGTTCACTTTTCCATCTTTCTTATCCGCCAAATATCTAGGGCAGTTCCACTTCTAGTGACCATTTCCTTTGCAGTAGAAGCACTTAGTTTCAGGCTTGAGTTTTAGCTTTGGGTTTCTTCACGGGTGGGACAGCTTGCTTGTCATTCCTTTTGAAGTTCCCCTTCTATCCCTTTGCCCTTTACTTGAAACAAGTGGTCTTATTTAACCATCAACACTTGATGCTCTTTCTTGATTTCTACCTTCGCCGATTTCAGGATCGCGAAGAGCTCGGGAATTACCTTCGTCATCCCTTGCATATTATAGTTCATCACGAAGTTCTACTAACTTGGTGATAGTGACTAGAGAACTTTGTCAATTACTATCTTATCTGGAAGAATAACTCCCACTTGACTCAAGTAATTGTAGTACCCAGACAATCTGAGCACATGCTCACTGGTTGAGCTATTCTCCTCCATCTTGTAGGCAAAGTACTGTCAGAGGTCTTATACCTCTCGACACGGGCATGAGTATGAAATACTAATTTCAACTCTTGGAACATCTTATATGCTCCGTGGTGTTCAAAACGTTTTGAAGTCCCGGTTCTAATCCGTAAAGCATGGTGCACTTAAACTATCAAGTAGTCATCATACCGAGCTTTTGTCAAAACGTTCATAACGTCTACATCTGCTCCTGCAATAGGTCTGTCACCTAGCGGTGCATCAAGGACATAATTCTTCTGTGCAGCAATGAGGATAATCCTCAGATCACGGAACAATTCCGCATCATTGCTACTAACATCTTTTAACTTAGTTTTCTCTAGGAACATATAAAATAAACGGGGAGCAACATCGCGAGCTATTGATCTACTACATAGATATGCTAATACTACCAAGACTAAGTTCATGATAAATTAAAGTTCAATTTAATCGTATTACTTAAGAACTCCCACTTAGATAGACATCCCTCCGGTCATCTAAATGATCACGTGATCCAAATCAACTAAACCATGTCCGATCATCACGTGAGATGGAGTAGTTTCAATGGTGAACATCTTATGTTGATCATATCTACTATATGATTCACGCTCGACCTTTCGGTCTCCAGTGTTCCGAGGCCATATCTGCATATGCTAGGCTCGTCAAGTTTAACCCGAGTATTCTGCGTGTGCAAAACTGGCTTACACCCGTTGTATTTGAACGTAGAGCTTATCACACCCGATCATCACGTGGTGTCTCGGCACGACGAACTTTCGCAACAGTGCATACTCAGGGAGAACACTTATACCTTGAAATTTAGTAAGGGATCATCTTATAATGCTACCGTCGTTCTAAGCAAAATAAGAAGCATAATAAGATAAACATCACATGCAATCAAAATATGTGACATGATATGGCCATCATCATCTTGTGCTTTTGATCTCCATCTCCAAAGCACCGTCATGATCACCTTCGTCACCAGCGCGACACCTTGATCTCCATCGTAGCATCGTTGTCGTCTTGCCAACTATTGCTTCTACGACTATCGCTACCGCTTAGTGATAAAGTAAAGCAATTACATGGCGATTGCATTTCATACAATAAAGCGACAACCATATGGCTCCTGCTAGTTGCCGATAACTTTACAAAACATGATCATCTCATACAAAACCGTATAACTCATCATGTCTTGACCATATCACATCACAACATGCCCTGCAAAAACAAGTTAGACGTCCTCTACTTTGTTGTTGCATGTTTTACGTGGCTGCTACGGGCTTAGCAAGAACCGTTCTTACCTACGCATACAAAACCACAACGATGTTTCGTCAAGTATGTGCTGTTTTAACCTTCACAAGGACCGGGCGTAGCCACACTTGATTCAGCTAAAGTGAGAGAGACAGACACCCGCCAGTCACCTTTAAGCAACGAGTGCTCGTAACGGTGAAACCCGTCTCGCGTAAGCGTACGCGTAATGTCGGTCCGGGCCGCTTCATCTCACAATACCGCCGAAGCAAAGTAGGACATGCTAGTAAGCAGTATGACTAGTATCGCCCACAACTCATTGTGTTCTACTCGTGCATATCATCTACGCATAGACCTGGCTCATGATGCCACTGTTGGGGAACGTAGTATTTTAAAATTTTCCTACGATCACGCAAGATCTATCTACCAGATGCATAGCAACGAGAGGGAAGAGTGTGTCTACGTACCCTCGTAGACCGGAAGCGGAAGCGTCAAGTGACGCGGTTGATGTAGTCGAACTTCTTCGCGATTCAACCGATCAAGCACCGAACGTACGACACCTCCGCGTTCAGCACACGTTCAGCTTGATGACGTCCCACGAGCTCTTGATCCAGTTGAGCTTCACGAGAGAGTTTCGTCAGCACGACGGCATGGTGACGGATATTATGTATTCACCGGCGCAGGGCTTCGCCTAAGCACCGCGACGGTATGACCGAGGTGTGTTTCTGTGGAAGGGGGCACCGCACACGGCTGGAACAATTCAACTTGTGTGTCTTTGGGTGCCCCCCTGCCCCCGTATATAAAGGAGCAAGGGGGAGGCCGGCCGGCCCTTGTTTGGTGCTGCTAGGGATGCAATCCTACTAGGAATAGGATTGCAATCCTATTCCTAGTAGGAACCACCAAAGAAGGAAGAGAGGGAAAGGAAAAAAGGAAGAGGTGGCGCCCCCCCCCCCAATCCTAGTCCAACTAGGAACCCTAGGTGGGGAGCCGGCCAGCCCTATGGGCTGCCTCTCTCTTTTCCATAAGGCCCACTATGGACCATCCCCCTTCGTAGGGGGTTCCGGTAACCCCCTCCGGCAATCCCGTTAAATCCGAAACTTTTCCGAAACACTTCCGGTGTCCGAATATATTCGTCCAATATATCAATCTTTATGTCTCGGACATTCCGAGACTCCTCGTCATGTCCGTGATCTCATCCGGGACTCCGAACTACCTTCGGTACATCAAAACTCATAAACTCATAATACCGATCGTCATCAAACGTTAAGCGTGCGGACCCTACGGGTTTGAGAACTATGTAGACATGACCGAGACTCCTCTCCGGTCAATAACCAATAGCGGAACCTGGATGTTCATATTGGCTCCTACATATTCTACGAAGATCTTTTATCGGTCAGAACCGCATAACAACATACGTTGTTCCTTTTGTCATCGGTATGTTACTTGTCCGAGATTCGATCGTCGGTATCTCCATACCTAGTTCAATCTCGTTACCGGCAAGTCTCTTTACTCGTTCCGTAACACATCATCTCGTGACTAACTCATTAGTCTTTTGCTTGCAAGGCTTATTGTGATGTGTGTTACCGAGAGGGCCCAGAGATACCTCTCCGACACTCGGAGTGACAAATCCTAATCTTGATCTACGCCAACACCACGAATACTTTTGGAGACACCTGTAGAGCATCTTTATGATCACCCAGTTACGTTGTGACGTTTGATAGCACACAAGGTGTTCCTACGGTATTCGGGAGTTGCATAATCTCATAGTCATAGGAACATGTATAAGTCATGAAGAAAGCAATAGCAGTAAAACTAAACGATCATAGTGCTATGCTAACGGATGGGTCTTGTCCATCACATCATTCTCTAATGATGTGATCCCGTTGATCAAATGACAACTCATGTCTATGGCTAGGAAACATAACCATCTTTGATCAATGAGCTAGTCTAGTAGAGGCATACTAGGGACATACTGTTTTGTCTATGTATCCACACATGTACTAAGTTTCCGGTTAATACAATTCTAGCATGAATAAAAGACATTTATCATGATATAAGGAAATACAAATAACATCTTTATTATTGCCTCTAGGGCATATTTCCTTCATAATATGGTGGCTAACTTATGAGTACAAGAATGAGATGAGCATCTACGCAAACGGTCGCAAACTAGTAATGATTGATAAAGATCCTGAACTACCTACGAGTCAAACATAACCCCACCGTGTTCTCTTCTCAAAGTGAAAAGAAATATGATCATAGGTAGGGTTATGTTTGACTACATGATTATCCGGTATTTATCCGGTGATCCGGTATTTGATGCAACAACATAGGGAAAAGAAATATGCAAAACAATTATGATAATGCAACAAACACAATAAACACACAACAACAACTAAAATAAATGGAAGGCATCTGGAGCATCGGTCTCGGGGTGTCACATTGTGCTCCCAGATTGGGCGCATTTTCGATACCTCTTTACTTATACTAAAATTTTTGTAGGATGGATGCAAGTTTTGTTACTGGGAAGAAGAATGCATCGATCTATTGAGACTAGCCATAGTGGGAGTAACTTCAATAGTAGCATAGTGTCCAATTCAGCGTAGTTGCTTGTGTGACAATTATTTAACTATGCGAGAGATGAATAGAGTAACATAGCTAGTTATCCATACTATGGGTAACATCACACATACCAAGACAAGATAATACAACCTAACAAATGAAGGTTTGCATGACACCACACTTATGTTACTCCCTACTATAGTGGTAATAACATGGCCTAGGTCTTGTTTATGTTATTAGTGCAAGTTACTCTCCACTATGGCTAGTCTAATAGAACAAAATTTGATAGATGTAAGTGCACTATCGCTATAATAGAGAGGTTAGAGATGCGACGAGATGTGAAGCAACGTCTACTTCTTTAGAATCGAAAAAAGTATACAAGATCGAGAATCTGCAGATCAATAATGGAGGCATCGAGAAGATACTAATCCAACTTGTGTGAGTAGTTACGGAAGTTGGATATCTTTTAAAATATCTACTTTTGGTTCTTATTTTCTTTAGTCTTACTATTCTAGTTAAGAATTGGTGAATGTACTCCAATGTATCAAAAAATCATAGATGAAAAAAATATAGGAAATGCGGCCCAAAAATATATATGCGAACGAGATGCGGCCGAGATGAGGCCGCGCGTTGGGTGCAAGGCCAGTGCATCCATGAAAACGGCTGGATGACGCCCTATTGTCATCCCTGAACGACGAAATCCAGACAAAACAGACTTCCGTTTGGGGGTTGTGCGTTGGAGTTGGCCTAAGGGCATCTCCAACGACAACCCGCTAATTTTCTCCCACATCCATCCGCGGATAAGGGGGACCAGTCCGCGGACATGGATGCGGCACGACACCATCCAACCATAGCCGTGTACATTTCAAACTCTTTTTCAACAAATGGATGAAATTCATGCAAACAAGGCCAGGATTTCATATAAACAGGACGGATTTCATACAAACATGGCGATTTTTCATTACATTTCAAACATTTAGAAGAAAAAATGACACGGGCCTAACCTATCCTATGGCTGCGTTGTGACGCCCCCGATTTGACCCTACACTAATCATGCACGCAAACGTGTACGACCAAGATCAGGGACTCACTGGAAGATATCACGAAATAACTCTAGACACAAATAAAATAATACAAGCTTTATATTACAAGCCAGGGGCCTCGAGGGTTCGAATACATAAGCTCGAATACATGAGAGTTAGCGGAAGCAACAATATCTGAGTACATGCATAAGTTAAACAAGGTTGCCTTAAGAAGGCTAGCACAAAAGCAACATTATCGAAAAGGCAAGGCTTCGTGCCTGGGAGCCTCCTAACTACTCCTGGTCATTGATACGTCCAAAATGCATCACTATTTTGTATCATAATTTATCCTTATTAATTGATATATTTCACGTTACGGTGATGTTCTTATATTGTTTTGGTCTATTTTACACAGTTTGCAAACTTTCCGATGCGGAAGCAGCAGACACAAGATTCAGCAGTAAAAAGTGAACGCTGAGTTGCTGAAGAAGAATACCTCCAAACTACCTGAAAATTGACGGGAGTTATTTTTCAGACGGATCACGAAGGCACGCGAAAGGGCAACTAGAGGGGGGCCACAGGGTGCCCAGGCGGCCTGGGGGCGCGCCCCCCTGGCCGCGCTGGGGGGTCGCCTGGAGCCCCTGGCCCACCTCTGGCCGCCCCCTTTTGCATATATGCTCTCCGTTATCCAAAAACCCTAGGGACGGGACTTTTTACGGAGTTCCGCCGCCGCTTCGTGGCGGAAACCTACAGAGAAGAAAAGGGCATCTCCGGCGGGCAGATTCCGCCGGGGAGATCACCTCCCGGAAGGGGAGATCATCGCCATCGTCATCACCATCGTCACGGGCATCATCGAGATCATCATCAACATCATCCCCAACACCAGCACCATCTCCATCTTCATCCAAATCTCATCTTAAAATCACAACTTGTGTTGTAACTCGTACTACCTATCCTCTCTACTCCATCGGTGTTGATTACTACTTTGTGGTGAATGCTATTGAGTTTTGTTGGAGAAATATTATTATGTCCAGATTGTTCATCACATATTTATCCCCACTGATCATGATCTCTTTTATGTCTCGTGAGTAGTCACCTTAGTTCTTGAGGACATGGGGAAAGTCTTGTTGTTAGTAGTCATATGCTGTTGAAGTAATATGTGTTGTTTGATACTTAAGTTGTGTTGTCATTCTACTAGTGGTGTTGTGTGAGTCGAACACCCAACACTTCGCCTTATTAAGGACCTAGGAGAATACATTGTGTATAAAGAATGCTTATGGTGGGTTGCCGGAGTGACAGAAACCTGAACCCCAGTTCGCACGCTTTTGCATAAGGGAATAATGGATCCTCGATCGTATTGCTATTGTTAGGCTTTTGCCTTAAATTCTACCTTGTATTTGCGGATGCTTGCAAGGTGTTTAATCATAAGAGTGCATTCATCTTAGTCTAGAGAGTGCACTAGCATAGATCCACCCACTCAACACTTATCAACACATAACATAGTATCGATACGGAATATGGTGAAAGCACATGACTACCTCTCCCGTGTGTCCTCAAGAACGCTTTAGTCTTTATAAGTTCAGTTGCTAGGCCTCTCCTTTGCTAAGAAAGGATTGGGCCACTTGTTACTCTCAGTACCTTTTACATTACTCGCTTTTACTTTCCTGTTGCTTATACCGAGAAAACCCCTAAAAGTTATCTTTCAGTGCCTGCAGTAATTTCTTGCTCAGAATCGCTTATCAATACCTTCTTCTCCTCGTTGGGTTCGACACTCTTACTTATCGAAAACGCTGCAATAGATCCCTTACGGTTGAGGGTCATCAAGTACCGTTTTCTGGCGCCGTTGCCGGGGAGCGTAGCGCTATTGGTAAAGTGAAACTGGTAAGAAAGTTTTTTTTTAATTCTGTTTTTATTTTTGCTATTTGCTGCCCCTTGTCCTTATGGACAACCCTATTATTGGATCGTTGCTTGCGGGAAGACGCCCCACACCTGTGGTGGTTGATCCTCCCCCTACTGAAATTGTGCCTTATAAAATACCAGCTGGTACTATCGATTATGTTTTGGCTAATCGTTACGCAGGAGACAGACATCCCGGTGAACACTTGCTATATCTGTCACAACTATGTTCATTATTTAAGCTTGCAGGTGTATCGAGGGAGTTTGTCATGAGGAAATTGTTTGTCGTACCACTTATAGATAAAGCTTCAGATTGGTATGGGCTTCTCGATAACTCACACTTGCTGGACTGGCAGGAGCTTATGTCTCTCTTATATACTAAGTTTTATCCTCTTCATGAAATTCATCGAGACAGGAATTATATCTATAACTTTAGGTCTCGTGACGGAGAAAGCATTGCTCAAGCTTGGGGGAGATTGAAGTCCCTAATGCTCAAATGCCCTATTCATACGCTTCCCAAGGAAATTATACTTACAAATTTTTATGCCAGGCTTTCTCGTCAGGATAAGGAGATGCTGGATGCCTCCTCTAGTGGGGTATTTCAGAAGAAGAGTGTTGAAGAAAGGTGGGATCTCCTTGAAAGAATCCAGAGGAATACCGAAGATTGGGAAATTGATAAAGGTATTGAACCCGCTATAAATTATGAACATGATTATATTGAGAGCTATGTGAAAACTGATTACTTCAACACTTTTTGCTCTAAGATTGGTCTTGATTCCCATCTAGTGATTGATTTGTGTAAGAATTTTGCTTCTCACGTTGATTCTTTTAAAAAGAAGAGAGACCAGCACCGTGAACCTTTTAAAGAACCACCTATTGATATTTATGTTGCTGACCCTATTTTGCCTGCAGTTATATATGAAAAGCCTCCTTTTCCCACGAGGATGAGGGAGTACTCTCTTGTGACAGGCATAATAAATAAAAGTGAGAGAAGAGTTGATGAGCCTGAGGACCAGATCAGGGTCGATCCTCAAGTTGCATTGATTAAAGACCTTGCTACTAATGATGTTTTGGATTCCAATATAAATTTTTGTGCTGTTTCCACTAACCTTGTCACAGCCAAGAATAAAGGCCCAATTTCAGGTACTCCAGTGGTATCTGTTAAAATAGGAGATCATAATTATTATGGGCTATGCGATTTGGGATCGAGTGCAAGTGCTATCCCCTATTCACTTTATGAAGAGATCATCGGTGAGATTTCTCCTTGTGAACTTGAAGAAGTTGATGTTACTATTCATCTTGCAAACAGAACAACTATCTCTCCTATCGGAATTGTGAGGGACGTTGAAGTCCTATGTGGAAAGGTAAAATACCCTACCGACATTCTAGTACTTGGTTCAGAGAGGGACAATTTTTGTCCAATTATTTTTGGTAGACCTTTTCTTAGAACTTGTGGAGCTATAATAGATTGCAAGAAAGGTAAAGTTTCTGTTGAATTCGAAGGTGAGCCATATGAATTTAATTTTTCTAAGTTCTCTAAGCTGCCTCGTGGTACTAATTTACCTAGTGATGATAAAATTATTGAAAGTATTGCCTCTATTGCTATTCCCCCTAATGATCCTTTGCAGCAATACATGGAGGACCATGAGAATGATTTGCATATGCAGGAAAGAAATGAACTAGATGAAATATTCTTGAGGCAGCCTGCTATCCTGAAGCACAACCTTCCGGTTGAACCTTTGGGAATTCTATCAAGACCAAAAGAAGACCCGGTGTTCGATCTTAAACCTCTTCCCGATACGCTCAAGTATGCTTATTTAGATGAAAAGAAAGTATATCCTGTTATTATGAACTCTAACTTTTCAGGATATGAAGAAGGGCGATTATTGGAAGTACTTCGTAAACACCGAGGCGCAATTGGCTACACCCTTGATGACCTTAAGGGGATTAGTCCATCTATTTGTCAACATACTATCAACCTTGAGCCTGATGCTAAACCAGTTGTTGATCATCAACGATGGTTGAACCCGAAGATGATGGATGTCGTGAGAACTGAGATTCTCAAGCTTCTAGCCGCAGGTATTATCTACCCTATAGCTGATAGTAAGTGGGTAAGTCCGGTACATTGTGTTCCTAAGAAAGGAGGTACAACTGTGGTTCCTAATGATAAAAATGAATTAATACCTCCGAGAATTATTATTGGATATAGAATGTGTATTGATTACAGGAAGTTGAACAAGGCAACCAGGAAGGATCACTATCCGTTGCCGTTCATCGACCAAATGCTTGAAAGGTTATCCAAAAATACCCACTTTTGTTATCTCGATGGTTATTCTGGCTTCTCTCAAATTCATGTTAACACTGCCGATCAAGAGAAGACCACTTTTACTTGTCCCTTTGGTACTTATGCTTACAGGCGTATGCCTTTTGGTTTATGTAATGCCCCTGCTACTTTTTAAAGGTGTATGTCTGCTATCTTTCATGGTTTCTGCGGGGATATTATGGAAGTTTTCATGGACGATTTCTCCGTCTATGGAACTTCTTTTGACCATTGTCTTCACAACCTTAATAAAGTTTTGCAGTGATGCGAGGAGACAAATTTGGTACTCAACTGGGAAAAGTGCCACTTTATGGTTAATGAAGGAATTGTTCTTGGTCACAAGATTTCCGAAAGGGGAATTGAAGTGGACAAGGCCAAGATCGAAGCTATTGAGAGGATGCCCTATCCAAGGGACATCAAAGGTATTCGCAGTTTTCTCAGTCATGCAGGGTTTTATAGAAGATTTATTAAAGACTTTTCTAAAACCTCGAGACCCCTCACTAATCTTCTCCAGAAGGATGTTCCTTTTGTATTTGATGAAAATTGTAAGGAAGCTTTTGAAGTCCTTAAGAAAGCTTTAATAACTGCTCCTATAGTACAACCACGTGACTGGAATTTACCTTTTGAGATTATGTGTGATGCAAGTGATTTTGCTGTTGGAGCTGTTTTAGGACAAAGAGTTGATAAGAAATTGAATGTTATACATTATGCTAGTAAAACCCTTGATAGTGCTCAAAGAAATTATGCTACTACTGAGAAGGAATTCTTAGATGTAGTTTTTGCTTGTGATAAGTTTAGGCAGTATATTGTTGATTCCAAAGATATTATTCATACTGGTCATGCTGCCATTAAGTATCTTATGACAAAGAAGGATGCCAAGCCAAGGCTTATCAGATGGGTACTCCTTCTTCAAGAATTTGATTTGCAGATTGTTGATAGGAAAGGGGGAGACAATCCGGTGGCGGACAATCTTTCAAGGATGGAAGATATACCGCATGACCCCATCCCAGTTAACGATAGTTTTCCAGACGAGCAACTTGCCGTTGTAAAAGTACAATCTCTTTCCGATCCTTGGTATGCAGATTATGCTAATTTTATTGTTGCAAAGTATTTGCCTCCAGGTCTAACATTTCAGCAAAGGAAGAAGTTCTTTCATGATTTGAGGCACTACTTTTGGGATGACCCACATCTTTTCAAAGAAGGTCCCGACGGGATCGTGAGAAGATGCATTCCGGAACATGAGCAGAAGGACATTCTCAGACGGTGTCATGATAGTCCCTATGGAGGACATCATGCCGGTGAGAGGACTGCACATAAGGTTCTTCAATTAGGTTTTTATTGGCCTACTCTCTTTAAAGATGCTAGAAATTATGTTTTAGCCTGTGATAAATGTCAGAGAGTTGGTAACATTAGTAGAAGGAATGAGATGCCTATGAATTACTCACTAGTGATTGAACCTTTCGATTGTTGGGGTTTTGATTTTATGGGTCCTTTTCCTTCTTCGCACAAGTACACTCACATTTTAGTAGCTGTTGATTATGTGACCAAGTGGGTTGAAGCAATCCCCACTGAAAGTGCTGATCACAAGACGTCCTTGAAAATGCTTAAAGATGTAATATTTCCTAGGTTTGGTGTACCAAGGTATCTCATGACTGATGGGGGATCACACTTCACGCACGGAGCTTTTAGAAAAGCTTTGGCCAAATACGATGTTAATCATAGAATTGCTTCACCATATCATCCTCAAACTAGTGGGCAAGTTGAGCTCACCAATAGAGAGATTAAGTTGATCTTGCAGAAAACAGTAAACAGAAATAGGAAGGATTGGTCAAACAAGTTAGGAGATGCTTTGTGGGCATATAGAACTGCTTACAAAAACCCCATGGGCATGTCTCCCTATAAGATGGTGTATGGCAAGGCTTGCCATTTGCCATTAGAGTTAGAGCACAAAGCTTTCTGGGCTGTTAGAGAGCTTAACGCTGACCCAAAATTAGCTGGTGAGAAGCGTCTCATGAACTTGATTTCTCTAGATGAATGGAGAAGTGAAGCTTACGAGAGCGCTAAAATGTTCAAGGAAAAGGTAAAAAGGTGGCATGATAGGAAGATTCTGAAACGTGAATTTAATATTGGTGATAAAGTTTTGTTGTTCAGATCCCGTTTCAGGTTTTCTCCAGGTAAACTACTTTCCAGGTGGGAAGGGCCATTTCATATTGAAGAAGTTTATCGGTCTGGTGCAATTAAGATTAATAATTTTGAAGGCACCAAACCTCAAGTTGTGAATGGGCAAAGACTTAAACATTACATAGCAAGAGACCCTGTCAATGTTGATGTGAATATAATATACACAACAACCCACGAAGAACATGTTGCAGCCCTGTTTCAGACGCCAGCAGAAGCAGAATAAAGAAAAGGTATGTAGTACGGTAAGGAAACATCGCGAACCGTCATAAAAGTTCCGTATTACGAGTTCCTGCAAAATTAGTAAAATTCCGAACCTAAGTGGAGCCGGAGACGACCTCCAGGGAGTCCAGGCGCCCCCCTAGCGCGCCCCCCTGGGCCGCGCCGGGAGGCCGCCTGGACACCCGGGAGTCCGTCTCCGACCCCGCTTTGGTCCGTTACCTTCCTTTCTGTACATAAATTTTCCTATATATTTGCCCGGATTGTTCCGGCAACGTATCTTGCGATTTCGCGTGTTTTCTCTTCGATCTGTTTCTGCCAGGGAATCTTTCAGCTGAATTTAGGTGCCATGGCTTCTCCAAGTTCCCCCAAGGACAAGTTCGTCGTCAACGTCATCAACCCTTACCTCGCTGAGGTGAAGAAGCACCCTCAGGTTGTTCAGATGAAGGACGGTGTCCTTCATCAAGAAGATCTGGAGGGACCTATCAAGGAGGGGAGCATCCAGGCCAGGCTGGAAGAAGTGGAACAAGAAGTCTTCAAGTACAAGAAGATGATCGAGCGTGGTGTTGAAGCTAACTTTAACATCATCGACGAGCTGAAGACCTACTTCCTGAAGGAGATGAATGAGATGTGGAAAAGCATCACCGCGTTTGAAGAAAGAATTATAGAGCTCCAAGGGAAAATTAATGATGTACATAACCAGAACTGTGAGTATGAACTAAGGTTTATGCGCATGAATTTGGGTGCTGAATGCAGGATTCAGGAGACGAGCTTCTCATATGAGACTGGAGAACCCCTTCCATGGAAGCGTTTCGCCAAGGACTATGTGATCAACGCCAACAAGAATGATGAGTGAAATCTCCTGGGTAATGGCATTCCCTTGGCTTGTTCCAAGCTTGGGGGAGTGCTCGGTATCATTATCTTTACCTTTTGTCTTTTAGAGTCAAGTAGAGTCGTATCATGTCTAGGGAGGTTATTATATGAGATAGGTGTGTGCATTGAGGTCCATCGCTCCTTCGGTGAGGAATTGTATCCGTGAGTGTGGAGTCGTTTATGATGGAATATTAATGAGAAGTTTATCGGTTCCTTTTGCTGCACTCGGTATTCTCTTCACGCAATCGACCTTATATGATGATTCTTATGAGGAGTATTGATCTTATGTCAGGTATGGCTGTGAAAACTTTATTTAATCTTGGCAAACATAGCTTTGGTCATAACAACAAGCATGATTTTCTTAAAGTATCAACATAGCCAAAACCTTTATGTTATTATGCTTGAAGTGTTATGCTGACAAGGAAGACAACTTGATGTGTTATGCTTATTTCAATGTTCATGCTTTATATTGCTTTGCATCTTAGTCATCATCAGTTGTCTGCTCTCTCAAAACCTTTGCTAGCCTAACTCTGTACTAAGCGGTATTCTGCTTGTGCATCCATACCCTTAAAACCAATACCTTCCATATGAGTCCACCATACCTACCTACTCGTGGTATCCCACTACCACCTCCTAAAAGTATATAATTTATGTGTTATCCTTAAATGTTCAAAATCTTTTATTTTGTGCCTCTGTTTTAGCTCATGAGGAAGTAATAGCTAATTCATAGTCTTCTTGAGTTGGACAAGCTTCACCCCGGGATTGCATGTCTAATGTGCAAACCCATAATACGAGAAGGAACTGGCAAAGAGTGCGCCCGACTTAAAAATAATATAACAAACAAACCCTCCTTCACGCTTTGTTCATGAGAAATCAGAAAACTTTGGCAGTGATAAACAAAGGAGAATAAGAGGATGTTATCGTCCTCGTGCGGGAGCCGTTCCTCGAAACTTGTCCAGCTCAAAAAGCAATTGAGTTATCTATTAGCATTCGTTGACAAATCATGCACCTCTCAAAACTTGTTTTCATTCTGTTTGATTTGAGGATAGCACATGAGTTTTCCCTACTACCCTAGAGCTGGGCCTATCTTTTAATTTTAAGTTGAGTCAGTTATTTCTACTTCCTTCTATTTCTCAAAGAGAGCAGACGTTTGATGTTGATAAGGATTCATTCATATAAAACTGCATTAAGATTTGTCATATCATATCCTTGTTGACATTATCATTCGATAAGTAAGTTGTTTGTCATGCCCAGCTAAGGCCAATATCTTCCTTTGTGTTAACACTTTCACTTCTTGCCTATTAACATGTTATTTCAAAAAGCTTCAATTGATCTCATCAAAATATAAGAGCAAAAGTTAAATCTATTTGTTGTTCTTTGACCGAAGGACATGTTTGCCATGATATAATGAGTTTCCTTAGCCCTACTTTCGAATATAAGTGTTATCACTCTTTCATAAGGGCCTTATGAGTTGAAGATTGTTGTTGAGGATATTTGAGTTGGTAAAGAAACTATGATGCTTCTTGTCCGTATTCTATTTATCGACACTTCACTCTCTAAACTTGTGGACAGGTTTACCGAGCTCATATTCGCTTGGGGACAAGCGAGGTCTAAGCTTGGGGGTGTTGATACGTCCAAAATGCATCACTATTTTGTATCATAATTTATCCTTATTCATTGATATATTTCACGTTACGGTGATGTTCTTATATTGTTTTGGTCTATTTTACACAGTTTGCAAACTTTCCGATGCCGAAGCAGCAGACGGAGGATTCAGCAGTAAAAAGTGGACGCTGAGTTGCTGAAGAAGAATACCTCCAAATTACCTGAAAATTGACGGGAGTTATTTTTCAGACGGATCACGAAGGCACGCGAAAGGGCAACTAGAGGGGGCCACAGGGTGCCCAGGCGGCCTGGGGGCGCGCCCCCCTGGCCGCGCCGGGGGGTCGCCTGGAGCCCCTGGCCCACCTCTGGCCGCCCCCTTTTGCATATATGCTCTCCGTTATCCAAAAACCCTAGGGACGGGACTTTTTACGGAGATCCGCCGCCGCTCCGTGGCGGAAACCTACAGAGAAGAAAAGGGCATCTCCGGTGGGCAGATTCCGCAGGGGAGATCACCTCCCGGAAGGGGAGATCGTCGCCATCGTCATCACCATCGTCACGGGCATCATCGAGATCATCATCAACATCATCCCCAACACCAGCACCATCTCCATCTTCATCCAAATCTCATCTTACAATCGCAACTTGTGTTGTAACTCGTACTACCTATCCTCTCTACTCCATCGGTGTTGATTACTACTTTGTGGTGAATGCTATTGAGTTTTGTTGGAGAAATATTATTATTTCCAGATTGTTCATCACATATTTATCCCCACTGATCATGATCTCTTTTATGTCTCGTGAGTAGTCACCTTAGTTCTTGAGGACATGGGGAAAGTCTTGTTGTTAGTAGTCATATGCTGTTGAAGTAATATGTGTTGTTTGATACTTAAGTTGTGTTGTCATTCTACTAGTGGTGTTGTGTGAGTTGAACACCCAACACTTCGCCTTATTAAGGACCTAGGAGAATAAATTTTGTATAAAGAATGCTTATGGTGGGTTGCCGGAGTGGCAGAAACCTGAACCCCAGTTCGCATGCTTTTGCATAAGGGAATAATGGATCCTCGATCGTATTGCTATGGTTAGGCTTTTGCCTTAAATTCTACCTTGTATTTGCGGATGCTTGCAAGGTGTTTAATCATAAGAGTGCATTCATCTTAGTCTAGAGAGTGCACTAGCATAGATCCACCCACTCAACACTTATCAACACATAACATAGTATCGATACGGAATATGGTGAAAGCACATGACTACCTCTCCCGTGTGTCCTCAAGAACGCTTTAGTCTTTATAAGTTCAGTTGCTAGGCCTCTCCTTTGCTAAGAAAGGATTGGGCCACTTGTTACTCTCAGTACCTTTTACATTACTCACTTTTACTTTCCTGTTGCTTATACCGAGAAAACCCCTAAAAGTTATCTTTCAGTGCTTGCAGTAATTTCTTGCTCAGAATCGCTTATCAATACCTTCTGCTCCTCGTTGGGTTCGACACTCTTACATATCGAAAATGCTGCAATAGATCCCTTACGGTTGAGGGTCATCAGTCATCGGCGTCCGTCACGTAGTAGTAGGCACCATCGGGGTAGTAGCAGTCGTGAAATGTGGCATCTGGCTCCCGGACTCCACCATTTGGTTGCATCAAGCGGAAAGAAGAAAGAAGGGGAAAAGGGGTAGCAAAGCAACCATGAGTACTCATCCAAAGTACTCGAAAGCAAGGATCTACACTACATATGCATCGGTATCAATGAAAGGGGTAGTATATGTTGTCTAAACTGCAGAATGCCAGAATAAGAGGGGGAGAAGCTAGTCCTATCAAAGACTAGCATCTCCTGGAAACCATCGTCTTGCAGCAACAGGAGGGAGTAGAGTAGTATAACATAAGTCATATTTATGTTGTTATATCAACGCTCTGGGATCCTTTCTCGACTCCCGATGCAACATATCCAAATCATGCCTCAGCATCCAATTCTAGTTGTATCAATCGGGATACAACTCCAAGTGTCTGTTACCGTAGGATAGGCTATCGATAGATGTTTTCTTCCCTGCAGGGGTGCACCAACTTAAACACCACGCTCGCTTAACTCCGGCCGGACACACCATCAGGTCATGCCCGTCCTCAGCCAAACAATACGCCGCAACCCAACCTAGGCTTAATAGAGAGGTCAGCACGCCGGACTAAATCTATGCCCGTAGGGGTCATGGGCCATCGCCCCCGGGAACTCCTGCACGTTGAGTGGGCGGCCGGTGAGCAGACCTAGCTACCTCCTTGAAAAAGGCAGGAGCTTACTAGTCCAACCCGTTGCGCGCCGCTCAGTCGCATGACGTCAATTGAGCTTCGGCTCATGCATACGCTGCAGAACGCCCATACTATGTGTTGGAAATATGCCCTAGAGGCAATAATAAAATGGTTATTATTATATATTTCGTTGTTCATGATAATTTTCCACTGTTCATGCTATAATTGTATTAACCGGAAACAATAATACACGTGTGAATACATAGACCACAACATCTCCCTAGTGAGCCTCTAGTTGACTAGCTCGTTGATCAATAGATGGTTACGGTTTCCTGACCATGGACATTGGATGTCATTGATAACGGTATCACATCATTAGGAGAATGATGTGATGGACAAGACACAATCCTAATCATAGCACTAGATCGTGTAGTACGTTTGCTAAAGCTTTTCTAATGTCAAGTATCATTTCCTTAGACCACGAGATTGTGCAACTCCCGGATACCATAGGAATGCTTTGGGTGTGCCAACCGACATCGTGGTTCATCCGATGAGATCATCGTGGAACATGTGGGAGCCAACATGGGTATCGAAATCATGATGTTGGTTATTGGCCGGAGAGATGTCTCGGTCATGTCTGCATGGTTCCCGAACCCATATATAGGGTCTACACACTTAAGGTTCGGTGACGCTAGAGTTGTATGTGAAATTGTATGTGGTTACCTAATGTTGTTCGGAGTCCCGGATGAGATCCGAACGTCACAAGGAGTTCCGGAATGGTGCGGAGGTGAAGATTTATATATGGGAAGTCATCATACGGTCACCGGAAATGTTCGGGGGATTGCTGGTATTGTACCGGGACCACCGAAGGGGTTCCGGGGGTCCACCGGGAGGGTCCTCCTGCCCCGGAGGGCCCTATGGGCTGTATGTGGAGGGGAACCAGCCCATAAGTGGGCTGGGTGCCATCCCACTAGGGCCCATGTGCCTAGGGTTGAGGGGAAACCCTAAAGAGGGCACCCCCCTTGGCTTGGGGGGCAAGCCCCCTACCCTGGAAGCCCCCCCCCCTAGATGGGATTGCTACTTCTCGATCTTGCGTTGTATTCCCTCGAAGAGGAAAGGGAGATGCAGCACAGTAGCGTAAGTATTTCCCTCAGTTTTTGAGAACCAAGGTATCAATCCAGTAGGAGACCACGCGCGAGTCCCTCACACCTGCACAAACAAATAAGAACTTCGCAGCCAACGCGATAAGGGGTTGTCAATCCCTTTACGGTCACTTACGAAAGTGAGATCTGATAGAGATGATAGTTTATATTTTTGGTATTTTTGGTTTATAAGAACATCAAATAAAAGCGATAAAAGTAAAGTAGATGTATATTGATATGTTGAGAATAGACCGGGGGCCATAGTGTTCTCTAGTGGCTTCTCTCATGATAGAGATATTCTACAACGGGTAAACAAATTACTGTCGAGCAATTGATAGAAAAGCGAATAATTATGAGACTATCTAGGCATGACCATTGTATATAGGCATCACGTCCGAGACAAGTAGACCGTAACGGTTCTTCACTCCCACTTTTAACAATTTTAGCATCATGATCTAAAAACTCCGAATCATTAGGACACCTAAAAGCAGAATCATCTCCAATCCTATCTTCATCAAGATTTATACTAGAAAACAATGATATAATAGGAGACACATCAATAACTTTAAGATCTTCATCTTTATTTTCATGATAACTAGAAGAACATGCTTTAATATAATCCTCTCTTTTAGCACGCATCCTAGCAGTTCTTTCTTTGCTTTCATCAATGGAAATTCTCATGGCTTTGAAAGACTCATTGATATCATGCTTAGGTGGGATAAATCTAAGTTTCAAAGAATCAACATCAAGAGTAATTCTATCCACACTTCTAACCAATTCATCAAACTTAAGCAATTTTTCTTCAAGCAAAGCATTGAAATTCTTTTGCGAGATCATAAACTCCTTAACACTAGTTTCAAATTCAGAAGGCATCTTTCCATAAGAGTTGTTGTAGGAATTACCATAATAATTAGAGGAATTACTAGGAAAAGACCTAGGATTAAAATTACCTCTATAAGCATTGTTACCAAAATTATTCCTACCAACAAAATTCACATCCAAAGATTCATTGTTATTCTCGATCAAAGTGGACAAAGGCATATCATTAGGATCAGAAGAAGCACTCTTAGCAGCAAATAATTTCATAAGTTCATCCATCTTTCCACTCAAAACACTAATTTCTTCAATAGCATGCACTTTTTTACTAGTAGATCTTTCGGTGTGCCATTGAGAATAATTAACCATAATATTATCTAGGAGTTTGGTAGCTTCTCCTAAGGTAGTTTCCATGAAAGTGCCTCCGGCGGCCGAATCTAAAAGATTTCTAGAAGCAAAATTCAAGCCAGCATAAAAGTTCTGAATAATCATCCATAGATTCAAACCATGTGTAGGGCAGTTACGTATCAGCAATTTCATTCTCTCCTAAGCTTGTGCAACATACTCATGATCTAGTTTCTTAAAATTCATAATATCGTTTCTAAGAGAGATGATCTTAGCAGGAGGGAAATACTTAGAGATAAAAGCATCTTTGCACTTATTCCACGAATCAATACTATTTCTAGGCAAAGAGGAAAACCAAGTTTTAGCACGATCTCTAAGTGAAAACAAAAATAACTTCAATTTAACAATATCGTTATCCGTATCCCTTTTCTTTTGCATATCACACAAATCAACAAAGTTGTTTAGATGGGTAGCGGCATCTTCACTAGGAAGGCCGGAGAATTGATCTTTCATGACAAGATTCAACAAAGCAGCATTGATCTCACAAGATTCAGCATCGGTAATAGGAGCAATCGGAGTTCTAATAAAAATCATTGTTGTTGGTATTGGAGAAGTCACACAATTTGGTATTGCTCTGAGCCATAGGGACAAGCAAGCAATCCAACACACACAAGCAAACAAGAAGCAAGCGAATGATAAACACACGGAGGAAGAATGGCATATAAAATGGCGAGGTTAAAGTGGGGGAGAGGAAAACGAGAGGCAAATAAATGTAATGCGAAAGATAAGGGTTTGTGATAGGTACTTGGTATATGACTTTTGCGTAAGCCTCCCAACGGCGCCAGAAATTCTTCTTGCTACTTCTCGAGCTTGCGTTGTATTCCCTCGAAGATGAAAGGGAGATGCAGCACAGTAGCGTAAGTATTTCCCTCAGTTTTTGAGAACCAAGGTATCAATCCAGTAGGAGACCACGCACGAGTCCCTCGCACCTGCACAAACAAATAAGAACTTCGCAGCCAACACGATAAGGGGTTGTCAATCCCTTTACGGTCACTTACGAAAGTGAGATATGATAGAGATGATAGTTTATATTTTTGGTATTTTTGGTTTATAAGAACAACAAATAAAAGCGATAAAAGTAAAGTAGATGTAGATTGATATGTTGAGAATAGACCCGGGGGCCATAGTGTTCTCTAGTGGCTTCTCTCATGATAGCGATATTCTACGGCGGGTAAACAAATTACTGTCGAGCAATTGATAGAAAAGCGAATAATTATGAGACTATCTAGGCATGATCATTGTATATAGGCATCACGTCCGAGACAAGTAGACTGACTCCTGCCTACATCTACTACTATTACTCCACACGCCGACCGCTATCCAGCATGCATCTAGTGTATTGAGTTCATACGAACAGAGTAACGCCTTAAGCAAGAGGACATGATGTAGAGGGATAAACTCAAGCAACATGATGTAAACCCTATCTTTTTATCCTCGATGGCAACAATACAATACATGCCTTGCTGCCCCTACTGTCACTGGGAAAGGACACCACAAGATTGAACCCAAAGCCAAGCACTTCTCCCATTGCAAGAACTATAGATCTAGTAGGCCAAACCAAACCAATAATTTGAAGAGACTTGCAAGGATATTATGAGCACACATAAAAAGTTCAGAGAAAAACCAAATATCTTTCATAGATAACCTTGATCATAAACTCACAATTCATCGGATCTCGACAAACACACCGCAAAAAGAGATTACATCGAATAGATCTCCTCGAAGACCGATGAGAACTTTGTATTGAGATCCAGAGAGAGAGAAGAAGCCATCTAGATACTAGTTATGGATCCGAAGGTCTGTGGTAAACTACTCACAACTCATGGTGAGGGCGATGATGATGATGATGATGAACTCCGTGATGGATCCCTCTCCGGTGGAGCTCCGGAACAGGCTCCAAGATGGGATCTTCACGGGAACAGAAGGTACGGCAGTGGAATTATGGTTTTCTCTTTGTTCACGGGGGTTCTGGGGTACGTAGACTTATATATGAAGAAGGAGGGCACCGGGGGACGCTCGAGGGGGTCACGAGGTAGGGGGCGTGCCCCCCACCCTCGTGGGACACCTCTTGGTCCCCTGACGTGGTTCTCAAGCTCCGCGTGCGTGATTTTCTCCAAAAATATCTCTCGCGAAGGTTTCATTCCGTTTGGACTCCATTTGATATTCTTTTTCTGCAAAACCCTTAAACAGGCAAAAAACAGCAATCTGGACTGGGCCTTTGGGTTAGTAGGTTAGTCCCAAAAATGATATAAAAGTGAATGATAAAGCCCATTAAACATCCAAGACTTCATAAATAATAGCATGGAACAATCAAAAATTATAGACACATTGGAGACGTATCAAGCATCCCCAAGCTTAATTCCTGCTCGTCCTCGAGTAGGTAAATGATAAAGAAAGGATTTTTGATGTGGAATGCTAACCAATATAGTTTTTCAATGTAATTCTCTTAATTGTGGCATGCATGTTCAGATCTGAAAGATAAAGTCTTTATTGACATAAGAAACAATAATACTTCAAGCATACTAACAAAGCAATCATGTCTTCTCAAAATACTATGGCTAAAGAAAGTTATCCCTAGAAAATCATATAGTATGGCTATGCTCCCTCTTCATCACACAAAATATTCATATCTTGCAGAACCCCGATTTCAGCCAAGCCCTTGTTTTCATACTCTATTTTTTCAAACCTTTCAACTTTCACGCAATACATGAGCGTGAGCCATGGACATAGCACTATGGGTGGAATAGAGGTGGTTTTGGAGAAGACAAAAAGGAGGGAGATAGTTTCACATCAACTAGGCGTATCAACGGGCTATGGACATGCCCATCAATAGATAGCAATGTGAGTGAGTAGGGATTGCCATGCAACGGATGCACTAGAGGTAAATATATATGAAAGCTCAACAAAAGAAACTAAGTGGGTGTGCATCCAACTTGCTTGCTCACGAAGACCTAGGGCATTTGAGGAAGCCCATCGTTGGAATATACAAGCCAAGTTTTATAATGAAAATTCCCACTAGTATATGAAAGTGACTAAACATGAGACTCTCTACAATGAAGAACATGGTGCTACTTTGAAGCACAAGTGTGTAAAAAGAGATAGTAGCAATTGTCCATTTTCTTTTCTTTTTTCTTTGGCCTTTTTTCCTTTTTTTGCGGAGGGGCTTTATAGATTTAGCCTTTCCTCCCATGGGACAATGCTCTAATAATGATGATCATTACAACTCGATATTACAAGAACAAAGTATGACTCTATATGAATGCCTCCGGCGGTGTACCGGTATGTGCAATGAAAGAAGAGTGACATGTATAAAAATTATGCATGGTGGTCTTGCCACAAATGCGATGTCAACTACATGATTATCCGGTATTTATCCGGTGATCCCTGGAACTCTTCCGGTGTCCGAATATAACCTTCCAATATATCAATCTTTATGCCTCGACCATTCTGAGAGTCCTCGTCATGTACGTGATCTCACCCGGGACTCCGAACAACCTTTGGTTCATCAAAACACATAAACTCATAATACCGATCGTCATCGAACGTTAAGCGTGCGGACCCTACGGGTTCGAGAACTATGTAGACATGACCGAGACTTATCTCTGGTCAATAACCAATAGCGGTACCTGGATGCTCATATTGGTTCCTACATATTCTATGAAGATCTTTTTTCGGTCAAACCGCATAACAACATACGTTGTTCCCTTTTTTCATCGGTATGTTACTTGCCCGAGATACGATCGTCGGTATCATCATACCTAGTTCAATCTCTTCATCGGTAAGTCTCTTTACTCGTTCCTCAATACATCATCTCGTGACTAACTCATTAGTCGTTTTCTTGCAAGGCTTATTATGATGTGTATTACCGAGAGGGCCCAGAGATACCTCTTCGACACTCGGAGTGACAAATCCTAATCTTGATATATGCCAACACCACAAACACCTTCGGAGACACCTGCAGAGCATCTTTATAATCACCCAGTTACGTTGTGACGTTTGATAGCACACAAGGTGTTCCGTTGGTATTCGGGAGTTGCATAATCTCATAGTCATAGGAACATGTATAAGTCATGAAGAAAGCAATAGCAGTAGAACTAAACGATCATAGTGCTAAACTAACGGATGGGTCTTGTCCATCACATCATTCTCCTAATGATGTGGTCCCGTTGATCAAATGACAACACATGTCTATGGTTAGGAAACACAATCATCTTTGATTAACGAGCTAATCTAGTAGAGGCATACTAGGGACACTCTGTTTTTTCTATGTATTCACACATGTATCAAGTTTCTGGTTAATACAATTCTAGTATGAATAAAAGACATTTATCCTGATATACAAGGAAATATAAATAACAACTTTATTATTGCCTCTAGGGCATATTTCCTTCAGTCTCCCACTTGCACTAGAGTCAATAATCTAGATTACATATTAATGATTCTAACACCCATGGAGTCTTGGAGTTGATCATGTTTTGCTCGTGGAAGAGGCTTAGTCAACGGGTCTGCAACATTTAGATCTGTATGCATCTTGCAAATTTCTATGTCCCCCTCCTTGAGTTGGTTTTCTCGTGAAACCTGGATTCCTTTGCCAAGGCTATTGCTCTAGTGTTGTCACAAAAGATTTTCATTGGACCCGATGCACTAGGTATTACACCTATTTTGGATATGAACTCTTTCATCCAGACTCCTTCATTTGCTACTTCCGAAGCAGCTATGTACTCCTCTTCACATGTATATCCCGCCACGATGCTCTGCTTGGAACTGCACCAACTAACAGCTCCACCGTTCAACAAAAATACGTATCCAGTTTGTGACTTAGAGTCATCCGGATCAATGTCAAAGCTTGAATTGAGGTAACCGTTTACGACGAGCTCTTTGTTACCTCCATAAACGAGAAACATATCCTTCGTCCTTTTCAGGTACTTCAGGATGTTCTTGACCGCTGTCCAGTGATCCACTCCTGGATTACTTTGGTACCTCCCTGCTAGACTTATAGCAAGGCACACATCAGGTCTGGTACACAACATAGCATACATGATAGAACCTATGGCTGAAGCATAGGGAATGACTTTCATTTTCTCTCTATCTTCTGCAGTGGTCAGGTATTGAGTCTTACTCAACTTCACACCTTGTAACACATGAAAGAATCCTTTCTTTGACTGATCCATTTTTAACTTCTTCAAAACTTTATCAAGGTATGTGCTTTGTCAAAGTCCAATTAAGTGTCTTGATCTATCTCTATAGATCTTGACGCCCAATATATAAGTAGCTTCACTGAGGTGTTTCATTGAAAAATTCTTATTCAAGTATCCTTTTATGCCATCTAGAAATTCTATATCATTTCCAATCAACAATATGTCATCCACATATAATATCAGAAATGCTACAGATCTCCCACTCACTTTCTTGTAAATACATGCTTCTCCAAAAGTCTGTATAAAACCATATGCTTTGATCACCTCATCAAAGCGTATATTCCAACTCCGAGATGCTTGCACCAGTCCATAGATGGATCGTTGGAGCTTGCACACTTTGTTAGCACCATTAGGATTGACAAAACCTTCTGGTTGCATCATATACAACTCTTCTTTGAGATATCCATTAAGGAATGTAGTTTTGACATCCATTTGCTAGATTACATATTCATAAAATGCGGCAATTGCTAACATGATTCAGACAGACTTGAGCATCGCTACGGGTGAAGAAATCTAATCGTAGTCAACTCCTTGAACTTGTCGAAAACCTTTCGCAACAAGTCGAGCTTTGTAGACGGTAACATTACCATCGGCGTCAGTCTTCCTCTTAAAGATCCATTTATTTTCAATGCCTTGCCGATCATCGGGCAAGTCAACCAAAGTCCGCACTTTGTTCTCATACATAGATCCCATCTCAGATTTCATGGCCTCAAGCCATTTTGCGGAATCTGGGCTCATCATCGCTTCCTCATAGTTCGTAGGTTCATCATGGTCCAGTAACTTGACCTCCAAAATTGGGTTACCTACCACTCTGGTGTGTAACATACTCAGGTTGACCTATGAGGTCCAGTAATAACTTGATCTGAAGTTTCATGATCATCATCATTAGCTTCCTCACTAATAGGTTTAGGAATCACTGGAACTAATTTCTGTGATGAAATACTTTCCAAGTCGGGAGAAGGTACAATTACCTCATCATGTTCTACTTTCCTCCCACTCACTTCTTTTGAGAGAAACTCCTTCTCTAGAAAGGATCCATTCTTAGCAACGAATATTTTGCCTTCGGATCTGTTATAGAAGGTGTACCCAACAGTTTCCTTTGGGTATCCTATGAAGACACATTTCTCCAACTTGGGTTCGAGCTTATCAGGTTGAAGCTTTTTCACATAAGCATCGCATCCCCAAACTTTAAGAAACGACAACTTGGGTTTCTTGCCAAACCACAGTTCATAAGGTGTCATCTCAACGGATTTAGATGGTGCCCTATTTAATGTGAATGCAGTTGTCTCTAAAGCATAACCCCAAAACGATAGTGGTAAATCGGTAAGAGACATCATAGATCGCACCATATCTAATAAAGTATGGTTACGACGTTCGTACACACCATTACGTGTGGTGTTCTGCTAGGCTTCTCGCCCCTCGTTGGTTACCCCAAGTGGAAGGTGTGAGATGTAGTGTTGCGGAAGTTTTTCCCTTGGCAAAGATACCAAGGATCGAATCCCCAGAGACTCCTAGGTTCAACAAGAAGGTGTCAACTGCTAACGGCGCCAGATATTAGCAATCAACGTGGACCTGCACACAGATACAAATAACTTTGCTCCCAACAAGTATAGAGAGGTTGTCAATCCCTCCGGCCTTGTAGTTCACAAAGGATTAAACGCAAATGATAGTAGTGATAGATAATGTTTGCAATAGTAAATAAAAGCGAAAAGTAAATAGCGGGTGTGATCAATGATGGTAATATGGACCGGAGTCTCATGATGTTCACTAGTGATGTCTCTCTCCCAAAAGACGATAAAACAGCTATGTGAGGTAAACGAATTACAGCTGGGCAATTGACAGGACCACGAACGCACTGCTGACTACATTGCAAGAAAGGTTGAGGTTCAAAGCATGGGCGGTACGCCAAAGTAAGTAGACCGAAATCCATCAATATCTACTACTAATCATCCACCTTGAGATATCTATCCAGAACATCTCGCTGGTATTAAGTTGCGAGTCCCACCCATAGTGTAAACTCAATGCAACAGACAACTGCATTAAAAGAACTTTGCGTAAAGTAAACAATCCTTGCACCCGCGGGCACAAGCACCGTTGTTTTCCCCCTTGTGGCAACAGCACATCCCCTAGACTCATGTTTCTGTCACTCAAACTAGTCATCGAGGGGCATGAACCCACAATCGAGCATAACGTTCCCTCTTGGAGTCACTACCTATTACTTGGCCAAAGCAATAAATAACAATGGAGAACATGCAAGAATTACTTATGAACATAAATATAAAAGAGGTAGATCAAATATATTACTCAAGCACAATCTGAACATAATCTCATAATCCATCGGATCCCAGCAAACTCATCATAGCAACAGCATAAGGATTACATATGTGCCTCGATCATGTAGGGCAGCTCACGAGGACTAATTAGTGAAGCACAAGAACGGGAGGAGAACATCACATATCTACTGGTCATGGACTCATGGTCCAAGGGAGACTACTCACAACTCATCCGGGAGGCATCCATGGTGGTGGAGAGGCTCCCGGTGGTGATCCTCCCCTCCGGCAGTGTGCCGGGAAGAGTTCTCCTGGTGCTCCCGATCTTGGAAGCGGCGGCGGCGGGAGAACAGAGATGAGATCGCGAAAAAGAGTTCCTGTTTCGAGGGTTTCTCGAGACGCTTTAAATATATGCCAAAGGGGGGCATCGGGGGAGCCTCGGGGGGCCCAGGC
>LR738713.1:60725271-60764070 GCA_902687465.1 Secale cereale | reverse complement strand
GGGGGGGGGGCGCCGCCAGGGCGCCTGGAGCCCTGGTGGCCCCCCGGCTGTCCTTCGGGCGCACGGTAGTTTCTGGAACGCTGATTTTTTATATAATTTTTCTGGATTTTTCTTGGCAGTTCTCGTAATGTGAAAACCTGAAATACAAAAACAGCCGAAAACAGAAACTGGCACTGAGGTGCACTGAGTTAATAGGTTAGTCCAAATATGATCAAAAGTGCATGGAAGTGTATAAATATCATAGCAATATCACCCAAAAGAGGCATGGAACAAGCAGAAATTATAGATACGTTTTGGACGTATCATGTTCCCGGTGGCGTGAGTTGTGAAACTATTCCACATTGTTTCAAATGAAGACCAAACTCGTAACTCAAATGTTCGCCTCTGTGATCAGATCGTAGAAACTTTATTTTCTTGTTACGATGATTCTCTACTTCACTCTAAAAGTCTTTGAACTTTTCAAATGTTTCAGACTTGTGTTTCATCAAGTAGATATACCCATATCTTCTCAAATCATTTGTCAAGGTCAGAAAATAACGATACCCGCCACGAGCCTCAACATGCATTGGACCACATACATCAGTATGTATGATTTCCAATAAGTCAGTTGCTCGCTCCATTGTTCTGGAGAATGGAGTTTTAGTCATCTTGCCCATGGGGCATGGTTCGCAAGCACCAAGTGATTCATAATCAAGTGATTCCAAAAGTCCATCAGTATGGAGTTTCTTCATGCGCTTTATACCAATATGACCTAAACGGCAGTGCCACAAATAAGTTGCATTATCATTATCAACTTTGCATCTTTTGGCTTCAATATTAGAAATATGTGTATCACTACGATCGAGATCCAACAAAAATAGACCATTCATCAAGGGTGCATGACCATAAAAGATATTACTCATATACATAGAACAACCATTATTCTCTGATTTAAATGTATAACCGTCTCGCAAAAAACAAGATCCAGAGATAATGTTCATGCTCAACGCTGGCACCAAATAACAGTTATTTAGGTCTAAAACTAATCCCGAAGGTAGATGTAGAGGTAGCATGCCGACGGCGATCACATCGACTTTGGAACCATTTCCCACACTCATCATCACCTCGTCCTTAGCTAATCTTCGTTTAATCCGTAGCCCCTGTTTCGAGTTACAAATATTAGCAACCGAACCAGTATCAAATACCCAGGTGCTACTACGAGCATTAGTAAGGTACACATCAATAACATGTATATCAAATATACCTTTGGTCACTTTGCCATCCTTCTTATGCGCCAAATACTTGGGGCAGTTCCGCTTCCAGTGTCTAGTCCCTTTGCAGTAGAAGAACTCAGTTTCAGGATTGGCTCCAGACTTGAGTTTCTTCGCGGGATTAGCAACTGGCTTGCTATTCTTTTGAAGTTCCCCTTCTTTCCCTTGCCCTTTTTTCTTGAAACTAGTGGTCTTGTTAACTATCAACGCTTGATGCTCCTTTTTGATTTCTACCTCCGCAACTTTGAGCATAGCGAAGAGCTCGGGAATTCTCTTCTGTATCCCTCGCATATTATAGTTCATCATGAAGCCATTATAGCTTGGTGGTAGTGATTGAAGAACTCTATCAATAATACTATCTTCATCAACTATGCATCCAAGTTGAGTCATGTGATCGTAGTACCTAGACATTCTGAGTAGGTGTTCACTGATAGAACTGTTCTCCTCCATCTTGCAGCTATATAACTTATTGGAGATTTCATATCTCTTAATTCGGGCATTTGCTTGAAATATTAACTTCAACTCTTGGAACATCTCATATGATCCATGACGTTCAAAACGTCTTTGAAGTCCCGATTCTAAGCTGTAAAGCATGACACACTAAACTATTGATTAGTCATCAGAACGAGCTTGCCAGACGTTCATAACGTCAGGAGTTGCTCATGCAGTAGGCCTGTCACCTAGCGGTGCTTCAAGGACACAATTCTTCTGTGTAGCAATGAGGATAATTCTCCAGTTACGGACCCAGTCCGTGTAGTTGCTACCATCATCTTTCAACTTAGCTTTCTCTTGGAACGCATTAAAATTCGGGAACAGTAGCACGGGCCATTGATCTACAACAACATAGATATGCAAAAACTATCATGACTAAGTTCTTGATAAATTAAAGTTCAATTAATCATATTACTAAAGAACTCCCACTTAGATAGACATCCCTCTAGTCATCTAAATGATCACGTGATCCAAATCAACTAAACCATGTCCGATCATCACGTGAGATGGAGTAGTTTTCAATGATGAACATATTATGTTGATCATATCTACTATATGATTCACGCTCGACCTTTCGGTCACCAGTGTTCCGAGGCAATGTCTGTACATGCTAGGCTCGTCAAGTTTAACCCGAGTATTCTGCATGTGCAAAACTGTCTTACACCCGTTGTATTTGAACGTAGAGCTTATCACACCCAATCATCACATGGTGTCTCGGCACGACGAACTGTCACAACGGTCCATACTCAGGGAGAACACTTGTACCTTGAAATTTTGTAAGGGATCATCTTATAATACTACCGCCGTACTAAGAAAAATAAGAAGCATAATAAGATAAACATCATATGCAATCAAAAAATGTGACATGATATGGCCATCATTATCTTGTGCTTTTTATCTCCATCTCCAAAGCAACGTCATGATCTCCATCGTCACCGGCTTGACACCATGATCTTTGATACGTCCATTGTGCATCATGCTTATATGTTGATATTTATTGCATTATGGGCTGTTATTACTTGTTTTGTCACAATACTTATGTCTTTTCTCTCTTATTTTACAAGGTTTACCAGAAGAGGGAGAATGCCGGCAGCTGGAATTCTGGGCTGGAAAAGGAACAAACTCTGGAAACCTATTCTGCACAGCTCCAAAAGCCCCGAAACTCCACATAACTCTGTTTTAGAAAATATAAAAAATATCTGGTGAAAGAAGTTCACGAGGGGGGCCACCGGCTGTCCACGAGGGTGGGGGCGCGCCTACCTGTCTTGTGGCCCCCCCGAAGGCCCCCCGGTGCCCATCTTCTCCTATATGAGGTATTTTGACCTGGAAAAAATCATAAGGAGGCTTTCGGGACCAGACGCCGCCGTCTCGAGGCGGAAACCAATCTAGGGCTCCAGCAGAGCTGTTCTGTCGGGATACTTCCCTCCGGGAGGGGGAAATCGTCACCGCCGTCATCACCAACAACTCTCCCATCTTGGGGAGGGCTATCTTCATCAGCATCTTCACCAGCACCATGTCCTCTCAAAACGTAGTTCATCTCTTGTATCCAATCTTTGTACCCAAACGTCAGATTGGTACATGTGGGTTGCTAGTAGTGTTGATTACTCCTTGTAGTTGATGCTAGTTGGTTTATTTGGTGGAAGATCATATATTCAGATCCATTATGCGTATTAAGACCCCTCTGATCATGAATAATATTATGTCTTGTGAGTGGTTACTTTTGTTCCTGAGGACATGGGAGAAGTCTTGCTATTAGTAGTCATGTGAATTTGGTCTTCGTTCGATATTTTGATGAGATGTATATTGTCTCTCCTCTAGTCGTGTCATGTGAACGTCGACTACATGACACTTCACCATTATTTGGGCCTAGAGGAAGGCATTGGGAAGTAATAAGTAGATGATGGGTTGCTAAAGTGAGAGAAGCTTAAACCCTAGTTTATGCGTTGCTTCGTAATGAGCTGATTTGGATCCATATGTTTTAGGCTATGGTTAGGTTTACCTTATTACTTCTTTTGTAGTTGCGGATGCTTGCATTAGAGGTTAATCATAAGTGGGAGGCTTTTCCAAGTAAGGACAGCACCCAAGCACCGCTCCACCCACATACCAAATTATCAAAGTACCGAACGCAAATCAGATGATCGTGATGAAAACTAGCTTGACGATAATTCCCATGTGTCCTCGGGAGCGCTTTCCTTTATATAAGAGTTTGTCCAGGCTTGTCCTTTGCTACAAAAAGGATTGGGCCACCCTGCTGCACCTTATTTACTTTTAACTTTTGTCACTTGCTACCAATTACCTTATCACAAAACTATTTTTTACTTATAACTTCAGTGCTTGCAGAAAATACCTCACTGAAAACTGCATATCATTTCCTTCTGCTCCTCGTTGGGTTCGACACTCTTACTTATCGAAAGGACTACGATAGATCCCCTACACTTTTGGGTCATCAAGACTCTTTTCTGGCCCCGTTGCCGGGGAGTGAAGCGCCTTTGGTAAGGAAACATTTATATAGTGTGCTGAAATTTACTGTCACTTGTTACTATGGCTCAAAATCCTTTGAGGGGCTTGTTCGGGGTATCTTCACCCCGACCAGAAGAGCAAAGAGTTGCTCCCCAACCTACTGCACCTACTGAAAATGTTTTCTTTGAGATTTCTTCGGGTTTGATAGAGAAACTGCTTGAAAATCCTTTTACAGGAGACGGAACACTGCATCCCGATTTACACCTAATCTATGTGGATGAAGTTTGTCGATTATTTAAGCTTGCAGGTATACCCGAGGATGTTATCAAGAAGAAGGTCTTTGCTTTATCTTTGAGGGGAGATGCATTGACATGGTTTAGGCTATGTGATGATATTGGATCATGGAACTATAATCGTCTGAAGTTGGAATTTCATCAGAAGTTCTACCCTATGCACCAGGTTCATCGTGATCGTAATATATTTATAATTTCTGGGCTCACGAAGGAGAAAACATCTCTCAAGCTTGGGGGAGGCTTAAGTCAATGTTATATTCATGCCCCTATCATGAGCTCTCAAGAAAAATGATCATTCAAATTTTTTATGCTCGACTTTCTCTCAATAACCGCACCATGCTCGATAATTCTTATTCTGGCTCTTTTATGATGAAGACTGTTGAATTCAAATGGGATTTATTGGAAAGAATTAAACGCAACTCTGAATATTGGGATCTCGACGAAGGTAAGGAGTCAGGTATGACCCCTCAGTTTGATTGTGTTAAAGCTTTTATGGATACCGATGTTTTTCGTGAGTTTAGCACTAAATATGGACTTGACTCTGAGATAGTAGCTTCTTTCTGTGAATCATTTGCCACTCATGTTGATCTCCCCAAGGAGAAGTGGCTTAAATACCATCCCCCTATTGAAGTAAAAGTACTTGAACCTGTTAAAGTTGAAGAAAAGACTATCACTTATAATGTTGATCCTATTATTCCTACTGCTTATATTGAGAAACCACCTTTCCCTGTTAGGATAAAGGATCATGCTCAAGCTTCAACTGTAGTTCGTATGAGTAATACTAGAACGCCTACACCCTCTGAGCAAATTAAAGTTGAACCTAGCGTTGCTATGGTTAAAGATATCTTGGTAGAATATTTAGATGGACATGTTATTTACCTCCAAGAAGAGTCTGCTGGAATAGCCAAACCAAATGCTAGGAATAGACATAGACCTGTTGTAGGCTTGCCTGTTATCTCTGTTAAGATAGGAGATCATTGCTATCATGGTTTATATGACGTAGGTGCTAGTGCGAGTATTATCCCTCTTACTTATCGAGAAATTATGCATGACATTGCACCTGTTGAGCTAGAAGGGATTGATGTTACTATTAAGCTAGCTAATAGAGACACTATTTCACCATTTGGGATTGTTAGAGATGTTGAAGTCTTGTGTGGAAAGGTTAAATACCCTCCTGATTTTCTTATTCTTAGTTCTACACAAGATGAATTTTGTCCCATTATATTTGGTAGACCCTTCTTGAATACTGTTAATGCCAAGATAGACTGCGTGAAAAATATTGTTACTGTTGGATTAGGGGATATGTCTCATGATTTTAACTTTGCTAAATTTCGTAGACAACCCCTTGAGAAGGAACCACCTAGTAAGGATGAAATTATTGGTCTTGCTTCTATTTTCGTGCCTCCTAATGATCCTTTAGAACAATACTTGCTAGACCATGATAATGATATGCATATGAATGAGAGAAGGGAAATAGATGAAATATTCTTTAAACAGGGACCCGTATTGAAAAACAACTTGCCTGTTGAAATCCTAGAGGATCCTCCTCCACCCAAGGGTGATCCCGTGTTTGAACTTAAACCCTTACCTGATAATCTTAAGTATGTTTATCTTGATGAAAAGAAGATATATCCTGTTATTATTAGTGCTAACCTTTCAGAGCAGGAAGAAGAAAAAATATTGAAAACTCTGAAGAAGCACCGTGCTGCTATTGGATATACTCTGGATGATCTTAAGGGCATTAGTCCCACTATATGCCAACACAAGATAAAATTGGAAGAAAATGATAAACCGGTTATTGATCATCAGCGATGGTTAAATCCTAAGATGAAAGAAGTGGTAAGGAAGGAAATAGTAAAGCTTCTAGACGCATGTATTATCTATCTAGTTGCTGATAGACAGTGGATAAGTCATGTCCATTGTGTCCCTAAGAAGGGAGGTATGACTGTCGGTCCTAACGATAAAGATGAATTGATCCCGCAAAGAATAGTTACAGGTTATATGATGGTAATTGATTTCCGTAAGTTAAATAAAGCTACTAAGAAAGATCATTACCCCTTGCCATTTATTGATCAAATGCTAGAAAGGTTATCCAAGCATACTCATTTTTGCTTTCTAGATAGTTATTCTGGTTTCTCTCAAATACCTGTGTCAAAAGGGGATCAATAAAAGACCACTTTTACTTGTCCTTTCGGTACCTTTGCTTATAGATGTATGCCTTTTGGTTTATGTAATGCACCTGCTACCTTTCAAAGATGCATGATGGCTATATTCTATGATTTTTGTGAAAAGATTGTTGAGGTGTTCATGGATGATTTCTCCATTTACGGAACTTCTTTTGATGATTGCTTAAGCAACCTTGATCGAGTTTTGCAGAGATGTGCAGACACTAATCTTGTATTGAATTGGGAGAAGTGCCACTTTATGGTTAATGAAGGCATTGTCTTGGGACATAAAATTTCTGAAAGAGGTATTGAAGTTGACAAAGCTAAAGTTGATGCTATTGAAAAGATGCCATGCCCCAAGGACATTAAAGGTATACGAAGTTTCCTTGGTCATGCCGGGTTTTATAGGAGGTTCATAAAGGATTTCTCCAAAATCTCTAGGCCTCTGACTAATCTCTTACAAAGAGATATTCCTTTTGTCTTTGATGATGATTGTCTAGAAGCATTTGAAATACTTAAGAAAGCATTGATCTCCGCACCTATTGTCCAGCCTCCTGCCTAGAATTTACCTTTTGAGATTATGTGCGATGCTAGTGATTATGCTGTAGGTGCTGTTCTAGGGCAAAGAGTTGATAAGAAATTGAATATTATCCAGTATGCTAGTAAAACTCTAGATAGTGCCCAGAGAAATTATGCTACTACCGAGAAAGAATTTTTAGCAGTTGTATTTGCTTGTGATAAGTTTAGACCCTATATTGTTGATTCTAAAGTAACTATTCACACTGATCATGCTGCTATCAAATACCTTATGGAAAAGAAAGATGCTAAACCTAGACTTATTAAACGGGTTCTCTTGCTGCAAGAGTTTGACTTGCATATTATTGATAGAAAGGGAGCCGAGAACCCCGTTGCAGATAACTTGTCTAGGTTAGAGAATATACTTGATGACCCACAACCTATTGATGATAGCTTTCCTGATGAACAATTAGCTGTCATAAATACTTCTCGTACTGCTCCATGGTATGCTGATTATGCTAATTATATTGTTCCTAAGTTTATACCTCCTAGCTTCACGTACCAGCAAAAGAAAAAGTTCTTCTATGATTTGAGACATTACTTCCGGGATGACCCACATCTTTATAAAGAAGGAGTAGATGGTATTATTAGACGTTGTGTACGTGAGCATGAACAGGAACAGATCCTACGCAAGTGCCACTCCGAAGCTTATGGAGGACACCATGTGGGAGATAGAACTGCTACAAGGTATTGCAATCTGGTTTTTATTGGCCTACTCTCTTCAAGGATGCCCGTAAGTTTGTATTATCTAGTGATGAATGTCAAAGAATTGTTAATATTAGTAGACGTCAAGAAATTCCTATGAATTATTCACTTGTGATTGAACCATTTGATGTTTGGGGCTTTGATTATATGGGACCGTTTCCTGCCTCTAATGGGTACACACATATTTTAGTTGCTGTTGATTACGTTACTAAGTGGGTAGAAGCTATTCCAACTAGTAGTGCTGATCACAACACCTCTATTAAGATGCTTAAAGAAGTTATTTTCCCGAGGTTTGGAGTCCCTAGATATCTAATGACTGATGGTGGTTCACACTTTATTCATGGTGCTTTCCGTAAGATGCTTGCAAAGTATGATGTGAATCATAGAATTGCATCCCCTTATCACCCACAGACTAGTGGTCAAGTAGAACTATGTAATAGGGAGTTGAAATTACTTTTGCAAAAGAAAATTAATAGGTCTAGAAAGAATTGGTCCAAGAAACTTGATGATGCATTATGGGCCTATAGAACTGCATACAAGAATCCTATGGGTATGTCTCCATATAAGATGGCATATGGAAAAGCTTGTCACTTACCTCTTGAGCTAGAACATAAGGCATATTGGGCTATTAAAGAGCTGAACTACGATTTCAAACTCGCCGGTGAGAAGAGGTTTTTGGACATTAGCTGTCTTGACGAATGGAGAACCCAGGCCTATGAGAATGCCATGCTGTTTAAAGAAAAAGTTAAAAGATGGCATGACAAAAGGATACAAAAGCGTGAGTTTAACGTAGGTGATTATGTCTTGCTATTCAACTCTCGTTTAAGATTTTTTGCAGTAAAACTTCTCTCCAAGTGGGAAGGACCTTACGTTATCGAGGAGGTCTAACATTCTGGTGCCATAAAAATTAACAACTTTGAAGGCACAAATCCGAAGGTGGTGAACGGTCAAAGAATCAAACATTATATCTCAGGTAATCCTATAAATGTTGAAACCAATGTTATTGAAACTGTAACCCCGGAGGAATACATAAGGGACACTTTCCAGAACGATCCAGCCTCCAAAAACGAAGAGGTATGTGGTACGGTAAGTAAACCGACTCCAAAACAGTTCTAAAGGCAATTTTTCTCTGTTTTGGAATATTTAGAAATATAGAAAAATAAGTAGCAGTACGGAAGAGACACGAGGTGTCCACGAGGGTGGAGGGCGTGCCCCCCTTCCCTGGGCGCGCCCCCTGCCTCGTGGGCACCCCGTGTGCCTCCCGAACTCCGTTTTCTTATGGGTTACTCCTTTTGGTCGGTAAAAATTCATTATATATACTCCCGAAGTTTTGACCTCTGTATCACGCAAAAATCCCCTGTTCTTGTTTCGAGCTATTTTCTGCTAGGGTTTGCGAAGCTAGGCATCATGTCATCTCCCTCCTCCAACAACGAAGGAAACGATGCTTGGCTAATGAAGATAGATCTGAAGAGGGAAGGACCTGAGGAGATCCACAAGGAGAAGAAAATCACGAAGGAGGTGGAAGATCCAGCTCCGGCATCGGGAGACACCCCTAATCTCTTCCTAATCTCTTTACCTCAAGTGAGATTGAAGCTTTCAGGATGATTGAGTTAACTCAAATTCAAAACAAGCATCTCACAAGTGAAAATATTTTGTTGAAGGATTACATAGCTGCACTGAAAGGTATTATTCGCAAGCTGGAGGATCTCTTATGCTCGATATATGATGATCCGGCGTCACTGCTTTAAACTCCATCATCACCACCCCCAAATAAGGAGACATAATTATATGGGTATGGGCACTCCCCTTGGAAACTGCCAAGCTTGGGGGAGTGACCCCGGTATCGTATCACCATCACTCCTATCCTTACCGTTTTTATTAGTTTGATCCTTTTGGTAGTATCTTGATCTAGTAGAATAAAGTTAGCATGATCTAGTTGTGAGCTTTTGCCTTATGATCTTTACCCTTTGTAATCGAGTCCGTGAGCTATATAATAAATATTAGTGTTGAGTCAAGGGCTTAATTTCCTCACTTGGGTCATGATAAAAATAAACAAAACCTAAAGAGTATCAAAGAGATCATATTGATCTTGTGGGAAGTAATGACTTCACATATAAGAGTATGATAAATAAAAGTTGTTGGGAGTTGACAAACATAGTTTTGGTCATCGTTGCAATTAATAGGAAGTAATAAAAGAAGAGAGGCTTCACATACAAATATACTATCTTGGACATCTTTTATGATTGTGAGCACTCATTAAAGTATGACATGCTAAAGAGTTGATGTTGGACAAGGAAGCCAACATAATGGGTTATGTTTTCCTATATCCGAAATAAAGTATATCGTCATGGATCATCCAACAGGTTGAGCTTGCATTTCCCCCTCATGCTAGCCAAAACTCCTTGCACTAAGTAGAGATACTACTTGTGCTTCCATACATACTTAAACCCAGTTTTGCCATGAGAGTCCACCATACCTACCTATGGATTGAGAAAGATCCTTCCAAGTAAGTTGTCATGTTGCAAACTCGCTAAAATATGTATGATTTATTAGTATGGACGAAATTAGCTTTATACGATCTTGTGATACGGAATTAATAAAAGCGACAGACTGCATAATAAAGGTCCTTATCACAAGTGGCAATATAAAGTGACGTTCTTCTGTGCTAAGACTTTGTGCATCCAACCATAAAAACACATGAAAACCTCTGCTTCCCTCTGCGGACGGCCTATCTATTATTCTTGCCTTATAAGAGTCAAGGTGAAATCCACCTTTCCTTTTTACATTTTATCCTTTGGCAAGCACATTGTGTTGGAAAGATCCTGACATATATACCCACTTTGATGTAAGTTTTCATGATCTATTACTGTTGACATTACCCTTGAGGTAAAAGGTTGGGAGGCAACACCATAAGCCCCTATCTTTCTCTGTGTCCGATTAAAACTCCATAACCATAAGTATTGAGTGAGTGTGAGGAATTGTGAAAGACTATATGATAGTTGAGTATGTAGGCTTGCTGAAAGCTCTTATATAGACTCTTTCTGATGTTACTATAAATTGCAATTGCTTCAATGACCGAGATCAAAGTTTGTTAGTTTCCAATGAAGTTTATGATTCATGCCTGATATTGTGGATGAATTGTTACTTTAGCACAAGAATCATATGACATTATTTATATGTTGCTGTTAGGAGAATGATCATGATGCCCTCATGTCCGTATTTTGTTTTTATCGACACCTCTATCTCTAAACATGTGGACATATTTTTCGATTTCGGCTTTCGCTTGAGGACAAGCGAGGTCTAAGCTTGGGGGAGTTGATACGTCCATTTTGCATCATGCTTATATGTTGATATTTATTGCATTATGGGCTGCTATTACTTATTTTGTCACAATACTTATGCCTTTTCTCTCTTATTTTACAAGGTTTACAAGAACAGGGAGAATTCCGGCAGCTGGAATTCTGGGCTGGAAAAGGAGCAAACTCTGGAAACATATTCTGCACAACTCCAAAAGCCCCGAAACTCCACAGAACTTTGTTTCAGAAGATATAAAAAATATCTGGCGAAAGAAGTTCACGAGGGGGGCCACCGGCTGTCCACGAGGGTGGGGGGCACGCCCCCTCTCTGGGCGTGCCCCCCTGATATGTCTCCAACGTATCTATAATTTTTGATTTTTCCATGCTATTATATTATCCTTCTAGGATGTTTAATGGGCTTTGTCATACACTTTTATATGATTTTTGGTACTAACCTATTAACCTAGAGCCCAGTGCCAGTTTCTGTTTTTTCCTTGTTTTTGAGTTTTACAGAAAAGCAATATCAAACGGAGTCCAATTGATGTGCCAATTTTTGATGATTTTTTCTGGACCAAAAGAAGCCCCCGAAGTAAAAGAGTTGGGCCAGGAGAGCCACGGGCTGCCCACGAGGGTGGGGGCGCGCCCTGGGTAGGTGGTGGCGTCGCCCTATCTCGTGGACGGCCCGGAGGGTCCCCCTGACTTGTGCCCTACGCCAAAAAGTCCTATAAATACGGAAACCTTCAGAAATTAACCTAAATCAGGAGTTCCGCCGCCGAAAGCCTCTGTAGCCACCAAAAACCAATCTAGACCCCATTCCGGAACCCTGCCAGAGGGGGGAACCCTCACCGATGGTCATCTTCATCATCCCGATTCTCTCCATGATGAGGAGGGAGTAGTCCACCCTCGGGGCTGAGGGTATGTACCAGTAGCTATGTGTTTGATCTCTCTCTCTCTCTCTCGTGTTCTTGAGATGGCACGATCTTGATGTATCGCGAGCTTTGCTATTATAGTTGGATCTTATGATGCTTCTCCCCCTCTACTCTCTTGTAATGGATTGAGTTTTCCTTTTGAAGTTATCTTATCGGGTTGAGTCTTTAAGGATTTGAGAACACTTGATGTATGTCTTACACGTGCTTATCTATGGTGACAATGGGATATCATGTGATCTACTTGATGTATGTTTTGGTGATCAACTTGCGGCTTTCGTGACCTTGGGAATCTATGCATAGGGGTTGGCACACGTTTTCGTCTTGACTTTCCGGTAGAAACTTTGGGGCACTCTTTGAAGTTCTATGTGTTGGTTGAATAGACGTTTCTGAGATTGTGTGATGCATATCGTATAATCATGCCCACGGATACTTGAGGTGACAATGGAGTATCTAGGTGACATTAGGGTTTTGGTTGATTTGTGTCTTAAGGTGTTATTCTAGTACAAACTCTATGATAGATTGAACGTTACTACGGACTCTTGAATAGATCGATCAGAAAGAATAACTTTGAGGTGGTTTCGTACCCTATCATAATCTCTTCGTTTGTTCTCCGCTATTAGTTACTTTGGAGTGACTCTTTGTTGCATGTTGAGGGCTAGTAATATGATCCAATTATGTTATCCTTGTTGAGAGAACTTGCACTAGTGAAAGTATGAACCCTAGGCCTTGTTTCCTATCATTGCAGCACCATTTATGCTTACTTTTACCCTTTGCTACCTTGCTTTTTTATATATTTTCAGATTACAAAAACCTATATCTACCATCCATATTGCACTTGTATCACCATCTCTTCAACGAACTAGTGCACCTATACAATTTACCATTGTATTGGGTGTGGTGGGGACACAAGAGACTCTTTGTTATTTGGTTGCAGGGTTGCTTGAGAGAGACCATCTTCATCCTACGCCTCCCGCGGATTGATAAACCTTAGGTCGTCCACTTGAGGGAAATTTGCTACTGTCCTACAAACCTAGGCACTTGGAGGCCCAACAACGTCTACAAGAAGAAGGTTGTGTAGTAGACATCAAGCTCTTTTCTGGCGCCGTTGCCGGGGAGGTTAGTGCTTGAAGGTATATATTTAGATCTTGCAATCGAATCTTTTAGTTTCTTGTTTTATCACTAGTTTAGTTTATAAAAGAAAATTACAAAAAATGGAATTAAGGTTACCTCATATGCTTCATCTTTTTAATATCTTTTGTGAAAATGCTGGGAAGGAAAATTGTGCTCAAGTACTAGAAGAAGAATTACAAAAAATGCTTGGCATAGAATATGTGCATGATGAGCATGATTGCAATGTTGTTAGTATGAATTCTTTGAATACCCATGATGCTAATGATATGCAAAGCCACAAGCTTGGGGAAGCTATGTTTGATGAACATGATACTTTTAGTCCCCCAAGTTTTGATTAGTAAATTTATTATGATGAAAGCATGCCTCCTATTTATGATGATTATATTTATGAAAGTGGATTTGGAGAGGTCATGACTTTATTTAGTGATGAATCCACTATTTCGGAAGAAGTTCCAATTGATTATGAGAACAAAGTTGCTATCTATGATGACTATTGTGATGACTTGTATGCTATTAAGAATAAAGATAACCATGAAGCTTGTCATCACGATTTTATTTTTCAATTGGATTATGCTTCACATGATAGTTATTTTGTTGAATTTCCTCCTCCCACTACTATGAATGAGAAGAATTTTGCTTATGATGGGCATAGTAAAATTTCTATGCAAGTAGATCATGAAAATAATGCTTTATGTGCTGGTTATATGGTTGAATTCATTCATGATGCTACTGAAAATTATTATAAGAGAGGATCATATGCTTGTAGGAATTGCAATAATATCAAGTTTCCTCTCTATGTGCTTAAAGTTTTGAAGTTATGCTTGTTCTGCCTTCCTATGCTAGTTCATTATCGTTCCCATAAGTTGTTTGCTTACAAAATACCTATGCATAGGAAGTGGTTTGACTTAAATGTGCTAGTAATATTCTTCATGATGCTCCCGTTATGTTTCAATTCTTATGTTTTATGCGAGCATCATTGAAATCATCCTGCCTAGCTAGGGGCGTTAAACGATAGCGCTTGTTGGGAGGCAACCCAACTTTATTTTATTTTCTTTGCTTTTGCTTCTGTTTAGGAATAAATATTGCATCTAGCTTATGTTTAGATGTGGTTTTGTGTTTTAATTAGTGTTTGTGCCAAGTAGAACCTTTGGGAAGACTTGTGTGAAGTTTATATGATCTTGCTGTGAAAAACAGAATCGTTAGCGCTCGCTAGAATGGTTACCAGATTTTACTGGAGCATGCTATTTAGTTGATTCTTTTTGCAGATGATTAATAGACAAATTCCTCACGTTTACCAATTTAGTTTGAATTTTTTTGGAGTTACAAAAGTATGCGAAAACTGCAGATTACTACAGACTGTTCTGTTTTTGACAGATTCTATTTTTCGCATGTTGTTTGCTTATTTCAATGCATCTATGAGTAATATTGGGAAGTATGAACCATAGAGAAGTTGGAATACATTAGGTTTAACACCAATATAAACCAAGAATTAATTCATGGCAGTACCCTTGAGTAGTGGTTTGCTTTCTTATACTAACGGAGCTCACGAGATTTTTGTCTAAGTTTTGTGTTGTGAAGTTTTCAAGTTTTGAGTATTGCTTTGATGGACTATGGAACAGAGAGTGGCAAGAGCCTAAGCTTGGGGATGCCCAAGGCACCCCAAGGTAAAATCCAAGGACAACCAAGATCCTAAGCTTTGGGATGCCCCGGGAAGGCATCCCCTCTTTCGTCTTCATCTATCGGTAACTATACTCGGAGCTATATTTTTATTCACCACATGATATGTGTTTTGCTTGGAGCGTCATTTTGTTTTATTTTGTTTTGCTTGATGTTTGAATAATATCCCAAGATCTGAAATTCTTAAATGTTAGAGAGTCTTCACATAGTTACATAATTATTCAACTACTCATTGATCTTCACTTATATCTTTCGGAGTAGTTTGTTGTTTGCTCTAGTGCTTCAATTTTATATGTTAGAGCACGGCGGTGGTTTTATTTTGAAGAAATAGATGAACTCTCATGCTTCACTTATATCCTTTTGAGAGCCTATTAGAACAACATGGTAATTTTCTTTGGCTATATAACTAGCCTTCAGATGATAGACATCCAAGATCAATGTAGTAAAAACTTTCACACTAAGTGCATTGAATATGATGAGAAGTTGGATGCTTGATTATTGTTTTGAGATATGAGGATAGTGATATTAGAGTCATGCTAGTGGAGTTATTATGAAATTGAGAAATTCTTGTGTTAAGGTTAGTGATTCCCGTAGCATGCACATATGGTGAACCGTATGTGACGAAGTTAGAGCATGAGGTATTTGTAAAGTGTCAACCTTTGTGTGGAGGTCGGGGGCACGCGATGGTTAACTCCTACCAACCTCCCCCTAGGAGCATGCGTTGATTGCTTTGTTTTGATGACTCGTAGATTTTTGCAATAAGTATATGAGTTCTGTATGACTAATGTTGAGTCCATGGATTATATGCACTCTCACCCTTCCACCATTGCTAGCCTCTCTTGTATCGCACAACTTTCGCCGGTACCATACACCCACTATATACATTCCTCAAAACAGCCACCATATATCTTCCTCAAAACAGCCACCATACCTACCTATCATGGCATTTCCATAGCCATTCCGAGATATATTGCCATGCAACTTTCCACCGTTCCGTTCATATGACAGGCTTCATATTGTCATATTGCCATGCATGATCATGTAGTTGACATCCTATTTGTGGAAAAGCCACCATGCATAATTTTTCATACATGTCACTCTTGATTCATTGCACATCCTAGTACACCGCTGGAGGCATTCATATAGAGTCATACTTGTTCAAGTATCGAGTTGTAATTCAATGAAAGTGTGATGATCATCATTATTAGAGCATTGTCCCATGTGAGGAAAGGCCAAAGAAAAAAGAAAGACAAAAAAGGGGACAATTGCTACTATCTTATTCCACACTTGTGCTTCAAAGTAGCACCATGTTCTTCATGATAGAGAGTCTCATGTTTAGTCACTTTCATTTACTAGTGGGAATTTTCATTATAGAACTTGGCTTGTATATTCCAATGATGGGCTTCCTCAAATGCCCTAGGTCTTAGTGAGCAAGCAAGTTGGACGCACACCCACTAGTTTCTTTTGTTGAGCTTTCATACATATTTAGCTCTAGTGCATCCGTTGCATGGCAATCCCTACTCACTCAGATTGATATCTATTGATGGGCATCTCCATAGCCCGTTGATACGCCTAGTCGATGTGAGACTATCTCCCTCTTTTTTGTCTTATCCACAACCACCTCTCTATTCCACATAGTGCTATGTCAATGGCTCACACTCATGTATTGCCTGAAAGTTGAAAGGTTTAAAAGGAGGGTATGAAAACAAGTGCATGGCTGAAACCGGGGTTGTGCATGATATGAATATTTTGTGTGATGAAGAGGGAGCATAGCCAGACTATATGATTTTGTAGGGATAACTTTCTTTAGCCATAGTATTTTGAGAAGACATGATTGCTTTGTTAGTATGCTTGAAATATTATTATTTCTTATGTCAATATAGACTTTTGTCTTGAATCTTCCAAATCTGAACATTCATGCCACAATTAAGAGAATTACATTGAAAATTATGTTGGTTAGCATTCCACATCAAAAATTCTGTTTTTATCATTTACCTACTCGAGGACAAGCAGGAATTAAGCTTGGGGATGCTTGATACGTCTCCAACATATCTATAATTTTTGATTGTTCCGTGCGATTATATTATCCTTCTAGGATGTTTAATGGGCTTTGTCATACACTTTTATATGATTTTTGGTACTAACCTATTAACCTAGAGCCCAGTGCCAGTTTCTGTTTTTTCCTTGTTTTTGAGTTTTACAGAAAAGGAATATCATACAGAGTCCAATTGATGTGCCAATTTTTGATCATTTTTTCTGGACCAAAAGAAGCCCCCGAAGTAAAAGAGTTGGGCCAGGAGAGCCACGGGCTGCCCACGAGGGTGGGGGGCGCGCCCTGGGCAGGTGGTGGCGCCGCCCTATCTCGTGGACGGCCCGGAGGGCCCCCTGACTTGTGCCCTACGCCAAAAATCCTATAAATACTGAAACCTTCGAAAATTAACCTAGATCGGGAGTTCCGCCGCCTAAAGCCTCTGTAGCCACCAAAAACCAATCCAGACACCGTTCCGGCACCCTGCTGGAGGGGGGGAACCCTCATCGGTGGCCATCTTCATCATCCCGGCGCTCTCCATGACGAGGAGGGAGTATTCCACCCTCGGGGCTGAGGGTATGTACCAGTAGCTATGTGTTTGATCTCTCTCTCTCTCTCTTGTTCTTGAGATGGCACGATCTTGATGTATCGCGAGCTTTGCTATTATAGTTGGATCTTATGATGCTTCTCCCCCTCTACTCTCTTGTAATGGATTGAGTTTCCCCTTTGAAGTTATCTTATCGGATTGAGTCTTTAAGGATTTGAGAACACTTGATGTATGTCTTGCACGTGCTTATCTATGGTGACAATGGGATATCATGTGATCTACTCGATGTATGTTTTGGTGATCAACTTGCGGGTTCCGTGACCTTGGGAATCTATGCATAGGGGTTGGCACACGTTTTCATCTTGACTTTCTGGTAGAAACTTTGGGGCACTCTTTGAAGTTCTATGTGTTGGTTGAATAGATGTTTCTGAGATTGTGTGATGCATATCGTATAATCATGCCCACGGATACTTGAGGTGACAATGGAGTATCTAGGTGACATTAGGGTTTTGGTTGATTTGTGTCTTAATGTGTTATTCTAGTACGAACTCTATGATAGATTGAACGTTACTACAGACTCTTGAATAGATCGAACAGAAAGAATAACTTTGAGGTGGTTTCGTACCCTACCATAATCTCTTCGTTTGTTCTCCACTGTTAGTTACTTTGGAGTGACTCTTTGTTGCATGTTGAGGGCTAGTAATATGATCCAATTATGTTATCCTTGTTGAGAGAACTTGCACTAGTGGAAGTATGAACCCTAGGCCTTGTTTCCTATCATTGCAACACCGTTTATGCTTACTTTTACCCTTTGCTACCTTGCTGTTTTATATTTTCAGATTACAAAAACCTATATCTACCATCCATATTGCACTTGTATCACCATCTCTTCGCCGAACTAGTGCACCTATACAATTTACCATTGTATTGGGTGTGTTGGGGACACAAGAGACTCTTTGTTATTTGGTTGCAGGGTTTCTTGAGAGAGACCATCTTCATCCTACGCCTCCTGCGGATTGATAAACCTTAGGTCATCCACTTGAGGGAAATTTGCTACTGTCCTACAAACCTCTGCACTTGGAGGCCCAACAACGTCTACAAGAAGAAGGTTGTGTAGTAGACATCACCCCCTATCTCATGGGCCACCCGAAGGCCCCCCGATGCCCATCTTCTCCTCTATGAGGTGTTTTGACCTAGAAAAAATCATAAGGAGGATTTCGGGACCAGACGCCGCCTTCTCGAGGCGGAAACCAATCTAGGGCTCCGGCAGAGCTGTTCTGCCGGGGATACTTCCCTCCGGGAGGGGGAAATCGTCACCGCCGTCATCACCAACAACTCTCCCATCTTGGGGAGGGCTATCTTCATCAACATATTCACCAGCACCATCTCCTCTCAAACCCTAGTTCATCTCTTGTATCCAATCTTTGTATCCAATCTTTGGACCAAAACCTCAGATTGGTACCTATGGGTTGCTAGTAGTGTTGATTACTCCTTGTAGTTGATGCTAGTTTCTTTATTTGGTGGAAGATCATATGTTCAGATCCATTATGCATATTAATACCCCTCTGATCATGAACAATATTATGTCTTGTGAGTAGTTACATTTGTTCCTGAGGACATGGGAGAAGTCTTGCTATTAGTAGACATGTGAATTTGGTCTTCGTTCGATATTTTGATGAGATGTATGTTGTCTCTCCTCTAGTGGTGTCACGTGAACGTCGACTGCATGACACTTCACCATTATTTGGGCCTAGAGGAAGGCATTGGGAAGTAATAAGTAGATGATGGGTTGCTAGAGTGACAGAAGCTTAAACCCTAGTTTATGCGTTGCTTCGTAAGCAGCTGATTTGGATCCATATGTTTCAGGCTATGGTTAGGTTTACCTTAATACTTCTTTTGTAGTTGCGGATGCTTGCATTAGAGGTTAATCATAAGTGGGAGGCTTGTCCAAGTATGGACAGCACCCAAGCACTGGTCCACCCACATACCAAATTATCAAAGTACCGAACGCGAATCAGATGATCGTGATGAAAACTAGCTTGACGATAATTCACATGTGTCCTCGTTGAGCACTTTCCTTTATATGAGAGTTTGTCCAGGGTTGTCCTTTGCTACAAAAAGGATTGGGCCACCTTGCTGCACCTTATTTAGTTTTACCTTTTGTCACTTGCTACCAATTACCTTATCACAAAACTGTCTGGTACTTATAATTTTAGTGCTTGCAGAAAATACCTTACTTAAAACTGCCTCTCATTTCCTTCTGCTCCTCGTTGGGTTCGACACTCTTACTTATCGAAAGGACTACGATAGATCCCCTACACTTCTGGGTCATCAATCTTCATCGTAGCGTCGTGGTCGTCTCTCCAACTATTGGTACTACTACTATCGCTAACTCATAGTGATAAAGTAAAGCAATTACATGGCTTTCGCAATTCATACAATAAAGTGACAACCATAAGGCTCCTGCCGGTTGACGATAATTACAAAACATGATCATCTCATACAATAAAGTATAACTCATCACGTCTTGACCATTTCACATCACAACATGCCCTGCAAAAACAAGTTAGACGTCCTCTACTTTGTTGTTGCAAGTTTTACGTGGCTGCTACGGGCTTAGCAAGAAGGGTTCTTACCTACGCATCAAAACCACAACAAGTTTTCGTCAAGTGTGTTATTTTAACCTTCACAAGGACCGGACGTAGTCACACTCGATTCAACTAAAGTTGGAGAAACTGACACCCGCCAGCCACCTAAGTGCAGAGCACGTCGGTAGAACCAGTCTCACATAAGCATACGCGTAATGTCGGTCCGGGCTGCTTCATCCAACAATACCGCCAAATCAAAATATGACATGCTGGAAAGGAGTATGACTATTATCGCCCACAACTCATTATGTTCTATTCATGCATATCATCTACGCATAGACCTGGTTCATGATGCCACTGTTGGGGAACATAGTATTTCAAAATTTTCCTACGATCATGGAAGGTCTATCTAGGAGAAGCATAGCAATGAGCGGGGAGAGTATTTCCACATACCCTCATAGACCGAAAGCGGAAGCGTTTAGTAATGCAGTTGATGTAGTCGAACATCTTCGCGATCCAACCGATCATGCACCAAACGCATGGCACCTCCGCGATATGCACACGTTCAGCTCGGTGGCGTCCCTCAAACTCTTGATCCAGTTGAGGCCGAGGGAGAGTTTCGTCAACACAACGGCGTGGTGACGGTGTTGATGAAGTTACCGATGCAGGGCTTTGCCTAAGCACTTGACAATATGACCGAGGTGTGTAATAGTGGAGGGGGGCACTGCACATGGCTAAAACAATTGTCAACTTGCTTCCCCCGAAATGTTTAGGCGGGAAGGGATCCCACAACAGCCATTTTGAGCGGGAACACAAGGACGTTCCTATCTTGACAAAAGCAGTCTTCGCCTGCAAAAGGATCAGGCGGTGCCGCGGTGGTGGGCTCGGTGGCGACATCCTCCTGGTCGTCCTTGCGGTCTTCGGTCTTGTTGCACCAATGTAGAAACCTTTGTCCTGCTCCTCGGGAACCTGCGCCTGCGCTGTCCCCCTTTGCACCAAATCGGCAACTACGCCGCTGGCACGCGCTGGCACCCGCTGGCGTGGTGTGTCATTGCTTGCGTCACTGCCTCCTCCTGAGGCAGGCTTGGCCTTGGATTCTCCGCCCCTCCTGAGCAACCTAACCGAGGCCGCTCCCGAGGGGGTCTTGACATCGTTCTCCTCGCGAGGTCCAGCCCCCTCGCGAGGGTCTTGAGCAGCTGGTCGATCAGCTGGGCCATACCAGGCCACGGCAGGAGCGTGCTACGGACCGCATACATGCAAGTCTGGGTACACTGGTTCCCAGGACGTCGACAGTAGCCCTCGGGCCCAAGGCACGCATGGAGTTGGCTTCGAGGCGAAGCTTTGTTGAGGACGAAGCACTGAGGGGCCCAAAAGGCTGCGGGCCAGGCTGGCGTGTGACATTGGATGGGACGTGGCGACTCCGCTCCCCACGCAGTCTTGGTAACCGTGTGACTTGACAACTCCGTGGCGCGACGACGGGGCCGTTATGGCTGCGACGCCAGCAACTGGCGGTTGGGCTCCTCCGCCCTATAAATGGGACTAGGGGGAGCCCCCAAGCCATCTTCAAGCCAGCGCGGTCTGCCTCCTTGCTTGCTCTCCGCTCTCCCTCTTGCTGCGAGATCTCCATGGCGCCGTCGAGGAAGCCGTATGTCGCGGAGAAGGGGAAGGCCCCAAAGGATATGGCCTCGCCACCGTCGAAGAGGGGACGCGGGCGTCCCCGAAAGCATGCCACCGCGCCCGCAGCGACTCCTCGAGGGAGCGGGCGCCACGATCGCCAGTGAGAGGCGCGGTGTGTCTTCCTGCGGTGAAGGTGGTCGCGGCCGTGGTGGGAGAGGAGGCGCGAGGCGGCGTATGGCGGTCGTGCGTCCCCCGTGCCCGCAGCTCCACTCCTTCGACGTGTCGTCGGAGTTCGTGGTGTGGGCGAAGAAGCCTGGCGGCTCGTGGCTCCGGCTTCCCCGCTCGTTTGGCGACGTGCTACCGGTCAGAGGCCCCGGCGGCGTCTGGCTGTAGACCGACGGTTGCTGCAGCAGTGCTTCCTGGGTGGAGGTCGATGTGGCTCCCTCGGGCGACGTGTTCCTGGAGCGTGGCTGGCAATCGTTTGCACACGCGCGCCGGCTGCAGGGGAGGTGTACGCTCCACTTCAGGTATGATGGCGCCCCCACGCTGTTTGTAAGGGTCTTCTCGGAGGAAGGGAGGCGCCTTGGGTGCTGTCCTAAGGCTGATGACGAAGAGGATGGCGGGGACGGCGTCCGGAGGAGCAGCTCCTCCTCCGGAGATGATCTTGGTCCCGGGGGCACCACAGGTCCCCCCTCTGGGGCAGCAGCAACTCCTCCAGCAACGACGGCTACAACGAGCCACCACCACGCCGAGCTCGGCTCGGCGAGGGGAGGGGGTCGCTGCGCCGCTGTGGCTCGGTGAAACTGGAGGAACTGGTAGAATCCGACTGAACGGGAGCGGCCTTTGCTTCTTCTTCTTCCCCCTTTTTTTCTTCATGTCCTTCCTGTGTCAAAACTTTAAGTTGCCTCGAGAAGGCGTGTAATGGACTGCGACATATGTATGAAGCGAGAACTTGCCATCATGTTTTTGGTATTGGTGAGATTACTTAGCTTATGCGTTGCCACGTCTTGAGGCGAAGTGCTCCTGACTCATTGGCGTCATGAGCCCCCATCGGGTCGTGAGGACGGCCGAATCCAGAGAGCTCGCGCAGCCCCCGAGCATGGGTGAGCCGCTGAGAGCTGCTGAGAGCGCCGAGCGTGGGTTAAGGCGCCAAAGCCTGAGCCAGCTCGGTAGGATAGATTACACGGACTGAGAAGCTCGACGCCAGAGCCTGAGCAGGCTTGGCCAGGCGAGGTCACGGGGCCATGGCAGACAAAGGCCGATGACCGACCGTGCCCCAGCCCCCACGCGTCAGGCGCGCGAAGGAGAGCGAGTGGTGCAACCCCTGTTTAACAAGCTAAACTTAAAACCGGCGAGAAAGATCCCAAGCAAGACTTCCAACCAAATGCCAGAAACACGAGAAACACGAGAACTTCATAGCACGGGGTAGAGGAAGGGCTGATAGCCAAGGAAGTAGAAAAGGCTGACAGCCAAACACCAAGCCAAAAAGGAAAAAGGTCGCGTCAGACCCCTACACAATGTCTTCTTCCCAGCACGGAGCTAAGGACTGCCACTGGGACGTGGGTGGGAGCCCCGTCTGAGGGCCCGTAGGCAACGCACAGGAGACTCCGAGGCGTGTACAACCCCAACTCATTATTACGTGAGAGTGTCACGAGCGGAGACCTTCACGGGCACGGAGCCTTGATTATGGATAGAACCTCCTGAGGTGTTCAATGTTCCAGGAATTCCGGATAGGTATCCCATCCTATGTCTCCAGGCGCACAGCACCAAGCCTAGAGACACGGGCGATTCTGAACGGGCCCTCCCACATGGGCGAGAGCTTAGGTAATCCCTCCTTGGAGAGGACCCGCCTCAGGTCCAAGTCACCAACTTCAAGTGTTCTCGCGCGGACGCTGCGGCAGTGGTACCGCTGCAGTGCCTGCTGATATCGTGCCGCACTGAGAGCAGCTCGGCGGTGGCCCTCCTCGCCGAGCACGAGGTCCATCCGCCAGGCGGCGTCCTGGCATTCCTCATTGAAATCCAAGACCCGTGGGGAGCGATGCTTGACCTCGTGTGGAAGGACCGCCTCCGCCCCATAGACGAGAAAGAAAGGAGTTTCTCCTAGGGGTTTGGTGGCAGTGGTTCAGATTGACCACAACACGGACTGGAGCTCGTCGATCCAACCCCTGCCACAAGCCTCGAGCTTCTTCTTAAAGCTGCGCGTCTTGAGGCCGTGCAAGACTTCCGCGTTGGTGCATCCGGCCTGACCGTAGCTCCTGGGGTGAGCCACTGAGGCGTAGCAGATCTGTGTTCCAAGGTTAGCACAATATGACCTGAAGAGATTGCTTGTGAACGGTGAACCGTTATCCGTGATGATGCGGCTCGGGACCCCGAATCGCCTCACGAGGCCTTGGATGAACTTGACGGCCGACCCGGCTGGGATCGCGCGAATAGGCTCCACCTCTGCCCACTTGGTGAATTTGTCGATGGCGACGTAGAGGAAGCGATAGCCCCCCACTGCCTAGGGAAACGGACCCAGGATGTCTTATCCCCAGACCGCAAATGGCCAAGAGAGCGGGATCGTCTGGAGGCCCTGCGCTGGCTGGTGATCTGCTTGGCGTGAAACTGGCATGCCACGCAAGCCGACACAAGTTCCGTGGCGTTGTTGAGCGCTGTGGGCCAGTATAAGCCGCTGCGGAAGGCCTTGCCCATGAGGGTGCGGGACGACGCGTGATGACCGCAGTCCCCACCTTGGATGTCGGCCAGCAGCTCGCGCCCCTGATTCCTCGAGATGCATTTTAGTGAGACGTTGTTGGGGCGCCTCCTGTAGAGTTCGTCGTCTTGGATGCAGTAAGCCGAGGCCTGTCGGACCATGCGCTCTGCGTCTTCTTCCTTGTCTGGCAGGGTGTCATGTTGCAGGTACATCCTGAGCCCTTGGGCCCAGCAACCCTCCTCGGGCTCCGCGGCGAGTAGCGGGCGGGCTCCGGAGGCTGGTCCATAGGACGGGGCTCCATCTGCAGGCGCCGCAGGTAGCCTCTGCTAATGGGACGCCGGCTCAGGAACGGGCGGTGTTGCCGACGGTTTGATCAGCTGCTCCTCGAAGACGCCTGGCCTCTGAGGCTCCTGCCTGGAGGCTCGCTTAGCGATGTCATCCGCTTCCTTGTTGGCGCCTCTTGGTATGCGCTGCATCTCCAGCCTTCGGAACTGCTATTCCACCTTGCGCACCTCCTCCAGATATGCCTCCATGTGCTCGTCCTTGGGCTTGTATTTCTTGTTGGAGAAGTTGACGAGGAGTTGCGAATCACCTCTGATGGTGAGACGCTTGACCCCCAGTGCATCGGCGGCCTTAAGCCCAACAATGAGGCCCTCGTACTCTATGATGTTGTTGGAGACCTTCTCGCCTTGCTGGAAGCAAAGCTGCACAGCGTAGTGCGAATTGTCCTGAGTGGGGGATACTAACACAGCGCCAGCCCCCACGCCGAGGCGCGAGAAGGCGCCGCTGAAGTACACCACCCATCCATCTGGGGCTCGGTCGTGGGTACCCTGGAAGTTGGCGACGAAACGTTCACTAAGCTCCCCCTAGGAGGAGATGGATCCCTCAGGGAGGTTCAAGAGCCAGGAGCGTGCGCCATCCTTGAGAACCATGGGGAACCAGTTCGCCATGACCTGCTTGGTGCCGTTAGACGCCTCGATGTTCAGCTCGTAGAGCTGGAGGAACTCTGTGGGGTCGGTGGTGCCGTCGTAGCTCGGAGGCAGATCTGGCCTAAACTTGCCGGGCCAGATGAGGCGCCGTAGCTCGGGAGCCAAGGCGCGACATCCAGCCACACTTATGATTGCAGGAACCCCCTGCGCCTGCGTTGCTGGTTCTTGAGGTGCTGGCGCCACCACCTCTAGTGGTGCGTGGTCTTGGTGCTGCGGGGCAGGGGGCCCACGAGCTCCTGCATGGGAACGCGGGATCACCTGGCATCTATCTTCGTTGGGTGCAGGGGCCCTGCGGGGCAGCTCGCGCCGCGGAGCCTCACGCCTGACCTCCTGACCAGCGCCGTAGAGAGGAGGTCGAGCTAGGACACCGTGGCCCTCGTTCCCCGCCATGGGCGACGGGGGATGGGGGGAGTGAGTTGGTACATTCTACCTCTTGAGCTTGCGTTGTATTCCCTCGAAGAGGAAAGTGAGACGCATCACAGTAGCGTAAGTATTTCCCTCAGTTTTTCAGAACCAAGGTATCAATCCAGTAGGAGACCACGCGCTAGTCCCTCGCACCTGCACAAACAAATAAGAACTTCGCTGCCAACGCGATAAGGGGTTGTCAATCCCTTTACGGTCACTTACGAGAGTGAGATCTGATAGAGATGATAGTTTATATTTTTGGTATTTTTAGTTTAACAAAACAACAAATAAAAGCAGTAAAAGTAAAGTAGATGTAGATTGATAAGTTGAGAATAGACCCGGGGGCTATAATTTTCTCTAGTGGCTTCTCTCATGATAGCGATATTCTACGGCGGGTAAACAAATTACTGTCGAGCAATTGATAGAAAAGCGAATAATTATGAGACTATCTAGGCATGATCATTGTATATAGGCATCATGTCCGCGACAAGTAGACCGAAACGATTCTGCATCTACTACTATTACTCCACACATCGACCGCTATCCAGCATTCATCTGGTGTATTGAGTTCAGAAGAACAGAGTAACGCCTTAAGCAAGATGACATGATGTAGAGGGATAAACTCAAGCATTATGATGAAAACCCCATCTTTTTATCCTCGATGGCAACAATACAATACGTGCCTTGCTGCCCCTACTATCACTGGGAAAGGACATCGCAAGATTGAACCCAAAGCCAAGCACTTCTCCCATTTCAAGAACTATAGATCTAGTAGGCCAAACCAAACCGATAATTCGAAGAGACTTGCAAGGATATTATGAGCACACATAAAAAGTTCAGAGAAGAACCAAATATCTTCCATAGATAACCTTGATCATAAACTCACAATTCATCGGATCTCGACAAACACATCGCAAAAAGAGATTACATCGGATAGATCTCCTCGAAGACCGAGGAGAACTTTGTATTGAGATCTAGAGAGAGAGAAGAAGCCGTCTAGATACTAGCTATGGACCCGAAGGTCTGTGGTAAACTACTCACAAATCATGGTGAGGGCGATGATGATGATGATGATGATGATGATGAAGGCCTCCATGATGGATCCCCCTCCCGGAAAAGGCTCCAAGATGGGATCTCCACGGGAACAGAAGCTACGGCGGTGGAATTAGGGTTTTCTCTCTGCGCATGGAGTTTCTGGGATACGAGGATATATATAGGAAGAAGGAGGGCACCGGGGGCCGCACGAGGGGCCCTCGAGGCAGGGGGCTCGCCCTGGGAAGGGGGGCGCACCCCACCCTCGAGGGCAACCCCTCTGTCCCTGACTTGGTCCTGAAGCTTCCCGTGCGTGATTTTCTCCAAAAATATCTCTCGCGAAGGTTTCATTCCGTTTGGACTCTGTTTGATATTCCTTTTCTGCAAAACCCTAAAATAGGCAAAAAAAATAGCAATCTGGACTGGGCCTTTGGGTTAGTAGGTTAGTCCCAAAAATGATATAAAAGTGAATGATAAATCCCATTAAACATCCAAGACTTCATAAATAATAACATGGAACAATAAAAAATTATAGATACGTTGGAGACGTATCAAGCATCCCAAGCTTAATTCCTGCTCGTCCTTGAGTAGGTAAATGATAAAGAAAGAATTTTTGATGTGGAATGCTAACCAATATAGTTTTTCAGTGTAATTTTGTTAATTGTGGCATGGATGTTCAGATCTGAAAGATTCAAGATAAAAGTCTATATTGACATAAGAAATAACAATACTTCAAGCAATACTAACAAAGCAATCATGTCTTCTCAAAATACTATGGCTAAATAAAGTTATCCCTACAAAATCATATAGTGTTGTCTATGCTACCTTATTATCACACAAAAATATTCATATCATGCACAACCCCGATTTCAGCCAAGCATTTGTTTTCATACTCTATCTTTTCAAACCTTTCAACTTTCACGCAATACATGAGCGTGAGCCATGGACATAGCACTATGGGTGGAATAGAGGTGGTTGTGGAGAAGACAAAAAGGAGGGAGATAGTCTCACATCGACTACGCGTATCAACGGGCTATGGAGATGCCCATCAATAGATATCAATGTGATTGAGTAGGGATTGCCATGCAACGGATGCACTAGAGCTAAATATGAATGAAAGCTCAACAAAAGAAACTAGTGGGTGTGCATCCAACTTGCTTGCTCACGAAGACCTAGGGCATTTGAGGAAGCCCATCGTTGGAATATACAAGTCAAGTTCTATAATGAAAATTCCCATTAGTATATGAAAGTGACTAAGCATGAGACTCTCTACAATGAAAAACATGGTGCTACTTTGAAGCACAAGTGTGGAAAAAGATAGTAGCAAGTCTCCCTTTTTTCTTTTCTTTTTTTCTTTTTTTGGGCCTTTTTTTCTTTGGCCTTTCTTCTTTTTTTCTTTTTTTTTGCGGAGGGGCTTTATAGATTCAGCCTTTCCTCCCTTGGGACAATGCTCTAATAATGATGATCATCACACTTCCATTACAACACCAAATTACAACTCGATACTACAACAACAAAGTATGACTCTACATGAATGCCTCCGGCGGTGTACCGGTATGTGCAATGAAACAAGAGTGACATGTATGAAAAGTTATGCATGGTGGCCTTGCCACAAATACGATGTCAACTACATGATCATGCAATGGCAATACGACAATATGATGCGTGTCATATGAATGGAACGGTGGAAAGTTGCATGGCAATATATCTCGGAATGGCTATGGAAATGCCATGATAGGTAGGTATGGTGGCTGTTTTGAGGAACAGTATGGTGGGTTTATGGCACCGACGAAACTTGCGCGGTACAAGATAGGCCAGCAATGGTGGAAGGGTGAGAGTGCGTATAATCCATGGACTCAACATTAGTCATAAGAACTCATATACTTATTGCAAAAATTTACGAGTCATCAAAACAACGCAATCAACGCATGTTCCTAGGGGGAGGTTGGTAGGAGTTAACCATTGCGCGCCCCCGACCTCCACATAAAGGTTGGCACTCTACAAATACCTCATGCTCTAACTTAGTCACACAACGGTTCACCATACATGCATGCTACGGGAATCACTAACCTTAACACAAGTATTTCTCAATTTCATAATAACTCCACTATCATGACTCTAATATCACTATCCTCATGTCTCAAAACAATTATCAAGCATCCAACATCTCATTCTATTCAATCACTTGGTGTGATTTTTTTACTACATTGACATTGGATGTCTATCATGTGAAGACTAGTTTCTTTAGCCTAAACACATTACCATGCTGTTTTGATAGACTATCAGATAGATATAAGTGAAGCATGAGAGTTCAACAATTTCTACAAAATATTACCAGCACTGTGCTCTAAAAGATATAAGTGAAGCACTAGAGCAAAAACTATTCAACTCAAATGATATAAGTGATGCACTTAGAGTGTTCTAATAATTTATAGGCCATATTTAACTCTCTCAAATAGGTGTGTCCAGCAAGGATGATTGTGGCAAACTAACAAGCAAAGACTCAAATTATACAAGACGCTCCAAGCAAAACACATAGCATGTTGCGAATAAAAATATAGCTCCAAGTATAGTTACCGATGGATGAAGACGAAAGAGGGGATGCCTTCCCGGGGCATCCCCAAGCTTAGGCTTTTGATTATCTTGGATTTACTTGGGGTGCCATGGGCATCCCCAATCTTAGGCCTTTTCTACTCCTTGCTCCATAGTCCATCAAAGCAATACTCAAAACTTGAAAACTTCACAACACAAAACTTAGACAAAAGTTCTCGTGAGCTCTGTTAGTATGAGAAAGCAAACCACTACTCAAAGGTACAGCAATGAATTAATTATTTGTTTATATTGGTGTTAAACCTACTGTACTCCAAGTTCTCTATGGTTCATATCCTCCAATATTACTCATAGATGCATCGGAATAAGCAAACAACACACGAAAAACAGAATCTGTCAAAGACAGAACAGTCTGTAGTAATCTGCAGGGTTCGCCTACTTCTGGAACTCCAAAAAATTCAAACTAAATTGGTAAATTTGTGAAATTTATCTAACAATCAGCATAAAAAAGAATCAACTAAAAAGCAAGCTCCAGTAAAATCCCACGACTATTTTAGCGAGCGCTAACGATTCTGTTTTTCACAGCAAGATCATATAAACTTCACACAAGTCTTACCAAAGGTTCTACTTGGCACAAACACTAAACAAAACATGAAACCACATCTAATAAGAGGCTAGATGAAATATTTATTCCTAACAGCAACAAAAGGAAAAACCATAAAATTGGGTTGCCTCCCAACAAGCGCTATCGTTTTACGCCCCTAGCTAGGCACGATACAAGATAGATCTAGGTATTGCCATCTTTGGAAGGCAATCCATAAGTGGCTCTCATGATAGATTCATATGGTAATTTGATTTTATTTCTATGAAAGTTTTCCATGCCTTTCCTTAATGGAAATTGGAATCTAATATTTCCGTACTTCATATCAATAATTGCACCAATCGTTCTAAGGAAAGGTCTATCAAGAATAATAGGACATGAAGGATTGCAATCTATATCAAGAACAATGAAATCTACGGGCACAAAATTCCTATTGGAAACAATAAAAACATCATTAATTCTTCCCATAGGTTTCTTAATAGTGGAATCCGCAAGATGCAAATTTAAGAACAATCATCAAGGTCATGTAACCCTAGCAAATCACACAAAGTTTTTGGGATAGTGGAGACACTTGCACCCAAATCACACGAAGCATAGCATTCATGATCTTTTATTTTTATTTTTATAGTAGGTTCCCATTCATCATAAAGCTTTCTAGGTATAGAAACTTCCAACTCAAGTTTTTCTTCATAAGATTGCATCAAAGCATCAACTATGTGTTTAGTGAAAGCTTTATTTTGAATATAAGCATGCGGAGAATTTAGCACGGATTGCAACAAGGAAATACAATCAATCAAAGAGAAATTATCATAATTGAATCCCTTGAAATCCAATGTAGTGGGTTCATCACTATGCAAAGTTTTAATCTCTTCACTCCCACTTTTAGCAATTTTAGCATCAAGATCTAAAAACTCCGAATTATTGGGACAACTTAAAGCAGAATCATCTCCAATCCTATTCTCATCAAGATTAATACTAGAAAACAAGGATCTAATAGGAGACACATCAATAACTTTCAGATCTCCATCTTTATTTTCATGATAACTAGAAGAACACGATTTAATATAATTCTCTCTTTTAGCACGCATTCTAGCGGTTCTTTCTTTGCATTCATCAATGGAAATTCTCATGGCTTTGAGAGACTCATTGATATCATGATTAGGTGGGATAGATCTAAGTTTCAAAGAATCAACATCAAGAGTAATTCTATCCACACTTCTAGCCAATTCATCATCCTTAAGCAATTTCTCTTCAAGAATAGCATTGAAATTCTTTAGCGAGATCATAAACTCCTTAACACTAGTTTCAAATTCAGAAGGCATCTTTCCATAAGAGTTGTTGTAGGAATTACCAAAATTATTAGAAGAATTAATAGGAAAAGGCCTAGGATTAAAATTACCTCTATAAGCATTGGTACCAAAATTATTCCTACCAACAAAATTCACATCCAAGGATTCATTGCTATTCTCAATCAAAGTGGACAAAGGCATATCATTAGGATCGGAAGAAGCACTCTTAGCAGCAAACAATTTCATAAGTTCATCCATCTTTCCACTCAAAATACTAATTTCTTCGATAGCATGCACTTTTTTACTAGTAGATCTTTTGGTGTGCCATTGAGAATAATTAACCATAATATATCTAGGAGTTTGGTAGCTTCTCCTAAGGTGGTTTCCATGAAAGTGCCTCCGGCGGCCGAATCTAATAGATTTCTAGAAGCAAAATTCAAGCCAGCATAAAAGTTCTGAATAATCATCCATAGATTCAAACCATGTGTAGGGCAATTACTTATCATCAATTTCATTCTCTCCCAAGCTTGTGCAACATTCTCATGATCTAGTTGCTTAAAATTCATAATATCGTTTCTAAGAGAGATGATCTTAGCCGGTGGGAAATACTTAGAGATAAAAGCATCTTTGCACTTATTCCACGAATTAATACTATTTCTAGGCAAAGAGCAAAAACTAAGTTTTAGCACGATCTCTAAGTGAAAACGGAAATAACTTCAATTTAACAATATCGTTATCCGTATCCCTTTTCTTTTGCATATCACACAAATCAACATAGTTGTTTAGATGGGTAGCAACATCTTCGCTAGTAAGGCCGGAGAATTGATCTTTCATGACAAGATTTAACAAAGCAGCATTGATCTCACAAGATTCAGCATCGGTAATAGGAGCAATCGGAGTGATAATAAAGTCATTGTTGTTGGTATTGGAGAAGTCACACAATTTGGTATTGTTCTGGGCCATAGTGACAAGCAAGCAATCCAACACACACAGGCAAACAAAAAGGCAAGCGAACGATAAACACACGGCGGAAGAAGGGAAAATAAAACGGCAAGGGTGAAGTGGGGGAGAGGAAAAAAAGAGGGAAATAAATGTAATGCGAAGGATAGGGGTTTGTGATAGGTACTTGGTATATGACTTTTGCGTAAGCCTCCCCGGGAACGGCGCAAGAAATTATTCTTGCTACCCCTTGAGCTTGCGTTGTATTCCCTCGAAGAGGAAAGGGAGATGCATCACAATAGCGTAAATATTTCCCTCAGTTTTTGAGAAACAAGGTATCAATCCAGTAGGAGACCACACGCCAGTCCCTCGCACCTGCACAAACAAATAAGAACTTCGCAGCCAACGCGATAAGGGGTTGTCAATCCCTTTACGGTCACTTACGAGAGTGAGATCTGATAGAGATGATAGTTTATATTTTTTTGGTATTTTTAGTTTAATAAAACAGAAAATAAAAGAGGTAAAAGTAAAGTAGATGTAGATTGATAAGTTGAGAATAGACCCGGGGGCCATAGTTTTCTCTAGTGGCTTCTCTCATGATAGCGATATTCTACGGCGGGTAAACAAATTACTGTCGAGCAATTGATAGAAAAGAGAATAATTATGAGACTATCTAGGCATGATCATTGTATATAGGCATCACGTCCGAGACAAGTAGACCGAAACGATTCTGCATCTACTACTATTACTCCACACATCGACCGCTATCCAGCATGCATCTAGTGTATTGAGTTCAGAAGAACAGAGTAACGCCTTAAGCAAGATGACATGATGTACAGGGATAAACTCAAGCAATATGATGAAAACCCCATCTTTTTATCCTCGTTGGCAACAATACAATACGTGCCTTGCTGCCCCTACTGTCACTGGGAAAGGACACCGCAAGATTGAACCCAAAGCAAAGCACTTCTCCCATTGCAAGAACAATAGATCTTGTAGGCCAAACCAAACCGATAATTCGAAGAGACTTGCAAGGACATTATGAGCACACATAAAAAGTTCAGAGAAGAACCAAATATCTTTCATAGATAACCTTGATCATAAACTGACAATTCATCGGAAATCGACAAACACACCGCAAAAAGAGATTAGATAAAATAGATCTCCTCGAAGACCGAGGAGAACTTTGTATTGAGATCCAGAGAGAGAGAAGAAGCCATCTAGATACTAGCTATGGACCCGAAGGTCTGCGGTAAACTACTCACAACTCATGGTGAGGGCGATGATGATGGTGATGAAGGCCTCCGTGATGGATCCCCCTCCCGGAACAGGCTCCAAGATGGGATCTCCACGGGAGCAGAAGCTACGGCGGTGGAATTAGGGTTGTCTCTCTGCGTATGGAGTTTCTGGGGTATGTGGATATATATAGGAAGAAGGAGGGCACCGGGGGCCACACGAGGGGGCCTCGAGGCAGGGGGCGCGCCCTGGGAAGGGGGCGCACCCCCACCCTCAAGGGCAGCCCCTCTGTCCCCTGACTTGGTCCTGAAGCTTCCCGTGCGTGATTTTCTCCGAAAATATCTCTCGCGAAGGTTTCATTCCGTTTGGACTCCATTTGATATTCCTTTTCTGCAAAACCCTGAAAAAGGCAAAAAAACAACAATCTGGACTGGGCCTTTGGGTTAGTAGGTTAGTCCCAAAAATGATATAAAAGTGAATGATAAAGCCCATTAAACATCCTAGACTTCATAATTAATAGCATGGAACAATAAAAAATTATAGATACGTTGGAGATGTATTAGTACATGTACCTCCCTGGCGGCGTTGGCGAGCTTGGTGATGCGGTGGAGACACTCGCCGTAGGGGTCATCCGCCGGTCCGTAGCCCAGGAGCTCCCGCACCATCAATAGCGCATGCTGCTGGTAGACCGGCCCACGACGGATGTGCGAGGACGATGCCGCGGCCGGCGAGGGTGACGGTGTCGTGGAAGGTCGGGTCGGTGGCGAAGTTGGCGACCAGCGAGTTGGGACGGGGCGGCGCGCCGTTGCCCGCAAGCGCCGTCTGAGCGACGTTCACGGCGCGGCGGGCGTCGCATTCTCGATGTGTGTCCACCATGGCTGTGGAGCAAAGTCGACGACGAGGACAGGACGAGGTCGTCGGAGAGGCGAGATCTTGACACGCCCCCTACCTGGTGCGCCAAATGTCGGATTACGGGCTCCGCAAACCCAAGAAGTTCGAACACAGGGGCGTGAACGAAGATCTCTCCCACTCACGTCTTCCTAGCATCTCACCCTCGTCCAGTGAAGAGATTCAAGCGAACAACAAGTAAAGCACACAAGAGTTTACCCAGGTTTAGGCCACCTTGTGGTGTAAAACCCTACTTTTGGCTTTGGTGGATTGGCCGCAGGAGGGCTTGAATATGGACTAGTACAGTGGTTCCTGAGCTCAGGAGGGTCAGGAGGCAAGAGTTCTTGCTCCTATGTGTGAGGGCAGAGTTTATGGTTTTGATCCTCCCTCCCCTCATAGTGGGGATCCTAGCTACTTATATAGGCGGCCAGGGTCCTCTTCCCCCGAAATGTTTGGGCGGGAAGGGATCCCACAATGGCCATTTTGAGCGGGAACACAAGGACGTTCCTATCCTGACAAAAGCAATCTACGCCTGCAAAAGGATCATGCGGTAACGCGGTGGTGGGCTCGGCGGTGACATCCTCTTAGTCATCCTTGCGGTCTTCGGTCTTGTTGCACCAATGGAGAAATCTTTCTCCCGCTCCTCGGGAACCTGCGCCTGCGCTGTCCCCCTTTGCACCAAAACGGCAACTGCGCCGCTAGCACGCGCTGGCACCCCTTGGCATGGTGTGTCATTGCTTGTTTCACTGCCTCCTCCTGAGGCAGGTTTGGCCTTGGATTCTCCGCCCCTCCTGAGCAACCTAACCGAGGCCGCTCCCGAGGGGGTCTTGACGTCGCTCTACTAGCGAGGTCCAGCCCCCTCGCGAGGGTCTTGAGCAGCTGGTCAATCAGCTGGGTTGTACCAGGCCACGGCTAGAGCGTGCTGCGGCCCGCAGACAGGCAAGTCTAGGTACCCTGGTTCCCAGGACACCGACAAAAACGATATATTTTTTATAAACATGGCATAAATACTTCATAAATTATAGATACGTTGGAGACGTATCAAGCATCCTACGGATAACCGCCACCATCAGCTCCCTCCTAACTAAGCTACATCAGGTATTCTTGTTCCCGGTCGGGGATGAAATCAAATATACTCTACCATTGCAAGACCAGGCAATGAAGAGGATAAACAAACTATAACACCCCAAATTTTTGAGTTGGTTTTCTTCCAAACTTTTGGCCTTTTGGAAGAGGATTGTTTGATCTTTTCTTTTGCCTTTTCTAAAAATCTTTTGGCCAAAGTTTTTGGTGATCTCTCAAGTCTAGTTTTTGACCTTGAAGATCTTCTTTTGGGTTGGCTCCAGCCCAAGTTGAGTTTCAAAGAAGTTGCTTGAATTCTCCCCCTTCTTGATTTTTGCTTCTCAAGTTTGATCTTGGACTTATCCTCCCCTCCAACCTTCATCTTGCCATGACCCCAACTGAAATATTTTTCTCCAAGACTCTCTTCACACCTTAGGACAAGTCTTTCATCAATTCCAGTAAGTTTTAACCTTATTGAGATTTTTCTTCTATTTATTTTACTCCAAAAACCAATTCTGTCTTTTTAGTGGACCTTGGTGATTTACAAAGGAACCACCATGCCTAGCTTGTTGTTTGACTCCAAACCAACTCTCCTAGATAGTCTTTAGTGCCCACAACCTAGATCCATCTTGTTTCACTGGTCCACAATTCAAAATTTTCAAATTTCACCTGCTGCAAGTTTGGACCAGATTTGCAAAATTTGGTGAAATTCATATTTATCTTCTTCCAAAAATTCTGTGAAAAATCAGGCAGCCTCTAGATGCATCAAGAGGCCACTCCACCAAATATCAGCACGAGAGATATATCTCACATGGCAGAAACATTTCATCAAACACTTAGTTTGCACTGTACTATCAACTGTTAACTGAAACTGTCAACAGACAGTTCGTCAGTTTCGTCAGTTTCGTCAGTTTCGTCAGTTCCTTCGGGCGCAGCGACAAAACCTCGCCAGCACCTCCTTGGCTCGACGCTGCACTGCAGCTTCTTCTTATCCAGTGCGCCACACGCTCGCTTGGCCGCTTCTGGGCGTCGGTGGCGCTCTGGCCCGACCACGCCGTCGACTGCCACGGCAACAGCGCCGCCCGTGGCGACTGATAGAAGCAACCCCGCAGCTCGATGTCGTTTCTCGCCGCCCAAACCACCCCAGCACTCCGCGTGTCCACCTCCAGTGCCAGCGCACGCCTGTCGCTCCATCGCCGTGGCCTGGCACGCGCAGAGCGCGGTTTCTGTCGCCGACGTGCCGCGCGGCCTTTCCGTCGAGGGCAACCCGTAACTCCCTCTCCCCTGCTGAGTTAGGTGCGGGAATGGAACCACTACAGCTCCTAGATGATGCTCAAGCCCCTAACTCCGCCGTCCGACCACTGCAGCACCGTAATAGACTCGCCGGACTTATCCGTTCACGGCAGCCACCTCGAGCCGCCTATATAAGGCACCCCCGAGCTCGTGCTCGAGCCCGCACACCTTCACTACCTCCCTAGACCTCGCCCAGCCTCTGGAAGAGCCTCAAGGGGCCCTTCTTCCTGTAATGCCCAGGATGGGACTATACCTCCTACGTGTCGAGGCACGACTTAAAGGTATAAGCCCATCCTAGAATGACCTCACTTTCCCTTTTGGGCATTACACTTCCCCAACTCAGACCAACCCCCCTCTGCCTCGGACTCCAGCTTCGTTCACTCTGGTGAGGGCTTCTCCGCCGCCGTGGACTCGGACGTAGCACCCTAGCACCCACCTAGACCTAACCCCCACCTCAATTTCATCCCAGGAACCCTCTCCGACGAGGTCCACGACCACCCGAGCCGTCGTCCGCCGGAGGCAAGGTCGCCGTCGACGTGGGGCTTGCCAACACCCAACTCCACCACCGTTCGACGCGGAAGACCACTGAGAAGCTGTACGTACCCTCCTTCTCCCCTAACTCGCCGTAGATCGACGCCGGCGATCACCGCAGCACCGGCACGGATCTGTTTCCAGTTTTCAAACCCGACGAGTGGGGCCTCCTGTCAGCCTCACATCTCCTCCCCCGAACCGTTTTCTGTAAGCACCTTCGGGCAAAGTACGTTTTCGCCTTTGGTTGACGTACTGCGTACCGGTTCGCTTTGCTGTTTTCTGTTCTAGCCCCTGGAACTTTTCTGTTTCATTAGAGATGAGTCCCTGGACAGAAACTCTAATATCTTTTAAAGTAAAAATGATTTTGAGTTGATTCTTTTTCTGTCCACTTTAGTTTTCTGCCTAGTTTTTTGTCATATTTATGTGGAAATTTTTGGAGAAACTTTATTTGCACGCGCGGTATTTATGTTAGTATGTATTTTGTTTGAATACATAGATACCGGAGGCCGTGACGGAGACGCGAATCACACCGAGTTAGGCTCCGACTTCTCAGAACCAGGCAAGCATGTTTGAACTTTTGATATGATGAGTGTGTTGCATGTTTGCTCGAGTAGTTCGTTTCATGAGCATGAACATATGGGCATATGTGTATGGTTATATTTCATGCTAGTAAGCTTCGGGTGAACCCCGAAGGATAATGTTTGAACCACCTTGATCATATGGTGATATGATGGGTGGAATGCTGGTATAGTTGGAGCATGCCAGTAGCTGGTTAACTCAGTATCAACGGAGATCATGTCATGATTCCGTTCGTCTCCTTTTCCGGTACTATCATAGGCCGTCCGTTGGGATTACGGTCTAGTCAGTTGTAAACCACTTCCCGAGTAGACACCAAGTAGAGGGGCCGGGATGAGGGTTCCATGGCCCTGGATTAAAGCCCGTCATCCGGTCAGGGGGCATGGGTGTTTCCGGTTGGGACCGAGAGGGGGGCACCCCTTAGAGCGCGCGTATATAAATTTGATCCCATGCTATTCGAGGTTGTAGCCTCCCCGTCTTAAAGTTTTCCATGAATGTCGTCGCGGGTGATTCCGGATGACAGGATGTTAAATGGATGTGTACTGGTTAGTTGGGTTTCTACTAAAACACCGTAAACGGGACTGGCCCACGTGGCTAGTAGAACCCGTTGGCTATGAGTTAATAGTACAATCTCTGCAGAGTTAAATTCCTTCAGTAGCCATGTTTATGACCTAGGGTCAATCTTCATGTCAACCCGGTGACCGTCTCTAGTATAGTCTTGTTAGTAACCAGAATAGTGTTTTCGTCAAGTTCATTTGGTAGATGAACTCACCAACTAATCTCTGTATTGATTTACTTTCCGAAGTATTTCATCAGTTTACTATTGTTATTTATAAGCCCTTTATGTGATGTCGCTCCGACGTCCGACTGTGGCATTCTTTTTATTTATAAGCCCTTTTTGTGATGTCGCTCAGACGTCCGACTGTGGCATTCTTTTATTTATAAGCCCTTTATGTGATGT
>LR738713.1:60568112-60716733 GCA_902687465.1 Secale cereale | reverse complement strand
CTGTGATGTCACTCAGACGTCCGACTGTGGCTTTCTTTTATTTATACGCCCTTTATGTGATGTCGCTCAGACATCCCACTGTGGCATTCTTTCTATTTATAAGCCCTTTATGTGATGTCGCTCAGACGTCCGACTGTGGCATTCTTGTTATTTACTTTTGCTATAAGCCCTTTATGTGACGTCGCTCAGACGCCCGACTGTGGCCTGCTATCATTTATTACTTTCCTACGAGGCGTCACTCAGACACTCGTTTGGTCTCCTTATATTTATCTTACGGACTTCGGGAGGATTACCGCCCGACTTCTATCGTTGCATACAGCTCATTAATATATTTTTTTCTCGGTCGCATTATTGCTGGAATACTCATATGCATCATGTTGCCATTTGTTATATCTTAAGTCTGAATTGTCTTGCGAGTACATTCAAAGTACTCACCTGGCTTGTTGATTTGGCCAGATGTGGACGAGGGCGATCTCATGGATGAGGAATTCGATAGCGAGTCCGACGCTTAGTGGAGTCCTAGTCAGTCCCTTGTGATCCTGGAGTTGATCACTGTTTTATAACCGCTTCCGCCTACCACCAAATAAATTCATTGGGTTTCACTCCGATACTCGATGAGCTGTTATATTTCGGAGTCACGTCACCCACTACACTGTGACATATTCCACCACCTTTTATTACGAGCTAGTAGTATGCCACCCTGCCTTGTGCCATATCCGCCTCTATGTATTATATTGGCGCGCTTGTAATAAAATTGTTGAGCGACCCCCAGCTCAACCTTGTATCATATTCAGTGTACTGGAATTCTGTATTAAGGAATTGTCTGCCAGCAAGGAATTATATTCCCCGCTGGTTTAATAAAAAGGTCGGCCTTTCGGTAATTATTTTACTAAAGGACCGGTCCTGACACAAACGCGCCATGGGCAAATTTAGCGGCTCATTGTTAGCCTGGAAAGTAAGGGTGAAACATCGGATCATCACCAAAAAGGAACTCTACTCCAAGATTGTAAAGGATAATCTGACAGTTACAAAAGAGTAGTTCTAAATATTCAAGAATGTTTGCGTTGCCGAAGATGCCTAAGAAAAGTCGGAGTATATGAAATGGCTCCAAGGGAGGAACATGGGGTTCCACCACCTCGGAAGTTGTGGTTACGCGGGGAAGTGGCCCATATGGGCCAAGGAGGACGCGGAACGCGAAAGTCTGGGGATCCCAGACCCCTTGGCGGATTTCACCATCCCTTAGGAGTGTGACGTCATCAAGGCCCCGTACCGTTGGGACCCAGTCAACAAGGTTTTCGATACGGACGCGGTCACGAAGGTGTTCATGAGACTGCTAGTAATTTTCACTTTACCCCCTAATTTTAGCTTCGGATCAATTCAACAACATGTTTAGTAACATTTGTATACGATCCACGTTGCTTTTTGTAGAAGGAGCAGCACATGGCTGTGGCCGAAAGCGACTCGCCGTCTGAGGCCTTGAACATATTGAAAGGACTCCCGGTGGACACTCGACCGTCGTATGAACGTGTGCACGGCATTGGAGACGTCGCCACGTGGAAGAAGTACTACCATGAGACCATGGAGGAGAGAAAGGAAAGACAGAGGTTAAATGAAGAAAACATAGGCAAGAAGGTTGAGATTGCGGTTGGTAAGAAATCAGCTGAGATGGTCAAAGCAGCGGTAGCTGCCGCAAGGGAGGAGATGGCAGCTTCGTATAATGTCTTGTTCCAGCTATCGTCAGTTGGACCAAGCAAAATCTAGAGAAAGAGGAAGTGGACTTTCCCATTTCCAACTTCTTCGAGAGCAGCTGGTTTAGCAAACCTGCTCCCGCACGTGCTCCCGCACCCGCTAGCAGCTCGTCCTCCATCTCTGGCGTGCTCGGCGGGGCTTCGTCTTTGGCTAAGCTCGACGCCTTCACGGTACCTGTCACACCGGCCCTCTTCAATATATGTATAATCTCCCGTTTCCGTTGCCCTTCAGATGTCTCATGTCGTCGACATGTCTTTGTAGGCCGACGTAACCCCATGCACCATATTGTACATCATCAATGGCAAGAAGGTGGATGTGGGAAAGGTGATGATAGTGAAATTGAAGGAACAATTGTTCCACAGCTGGCCGATCCCCCTTTGGTCTTCATGGTTTCCGTGGCCAGTGTCAAATCAGGCCACGAGAATTTGGCTCCTCCGGTATCACTTGGGGGAGATGACGACGAGACCCCGCAGCGGCTTGGCGATTGCAAGAGTTTGGTCCTGTTGTGGCCAAAGAGTCTGCTTTGTCTGGAGACGGCCGGGAGCACACCCACGAACACGCAGCTTCAGCAAGGTATGAACACCAACACCCCACCTACCCAATTAGCATCACCCGTCGTACCGGGTGATAGCGGACGGAGTGAGGAAGAGGCTCCATTAGTCGCTGATGACGTCGTAGAAGCAATGCATGATATCGATGCCATCAATGAGGATGACAATGACCCTCTACAATATCTCAATACTGGCACCATTGAGTACTCAAGGATTGAGCGTGATGAGTCCGTGCCTAAATTGCCGAAGGATGAATGTATTATAAACGACCTTTCAGTAGAAAAGAACCATAGGAAGAGACCGAGGAAAGGCAACAAAGCTCCTTCTATGAGCCATGCACCTCCGCAGCCTTGGGTTCAAGATCGTATACCTGTCATAGGTGTTGCAAAATAACATATTGCCGGTGATCCGATCCTACCTACGGTAGTGGTAGAGGCCATATACGGAAATCTCAGGAGACTTCATGATGATGTGCCGCGGAGAGAGAGAAGCCTGATTGACTCAGAAAATCCAGGATACCCACTCTACGTGGTTAACGTGTCGCGGCAAAGGTTATACGTCGACACATTCCTCGTGGAGAAGTTCTTCCTTCGGTTCGATTACATCTTTGACATGTTTCACTTTAAGAAGATGGATTTTACGTTTGTCCGCCTTTTTGCCTTGTTCATGAACTACATCATCCGGATTGAGAAAATACCTTATATCTGTGTCGCTGACCTGTACTTCATGCATGAGAGCTTCTTGGCAGTCTTCCCAAAGCACTCTGAATACGCGAGTAACTACATCGCTGACTTCATGGTCGACAATAGGACAAGAAGATGATTCTCGTGCCTTATCATCCCATGTAAGTCATCCGCTCATATCCTTCCTTCGATTTCAATAATTCATTTGCACGCGTGGAGGCTAATTTGAGGTGTACTTATTTTGCGCAGTGACGGGTGCGCCGTCCTCATCATCCTTTGCCCCCAATTCTCCCATGCTCTTTACTTGGACTCGTCGAAGAACTTGAAGAAAAAGGATTACACCGACATCAAGTTTGTTCTCAACAGTGCTATCTTAAGCTACGACTTACAGGGTGGAGAGATCATGATCAAGAAGACAAGGAACTGCGTACCCGCCTTCGGCAATAAAACCTACTTCTGCTGCATCCAGCAACCGAGTGATACACTGAGTGATGGATTCTATGTCGTCCACCACATGCTGGAGTACAGACGGGATCACTAGAACCTTCACATGTCACCTAGATCCGGTGATGCCAATGTTCTGCGATGGACAAAGAATCTAGTAGATGTCCTAAATCATCGAATCCAAGCTGAGTTCTATCACATCTAGCGTGAACTTGCCCAAATCATCATCAAGGTGGTCCTCGAAAAAATAGGGTTGTTCTAAGAAGAAGGGCAAATGTCGTGGGAAGACGTCCAAACACGCGTAGCTGCTCAGTGTCTCGGCCTGAAGCCTTTCACTGCGCTCGGGGATATCTGCCAGATTTGGATGGATGGCATGACATGATTGAGTGATTGATAATAATGTATTTGTTTAGTCCATACTTTCTCTATGACAAAACTTTGAGTTATGCACGACGAAACTTTGTGATTTAATTAAGCAACTAGCAAAGATCACTCTAGTTAGGGCATTGTGGGTACGATGGACTTTGTTATTTATTCTTATGATATGTTGCTTCTATTTTTGCCAACTCTATCTCTTTCTATTGCTCAACTATATATGTCATTGCATATTATCGACTCATGTGACAATGCAGGTACATAGATCATTGATGTCGAAGAAGTATTACGCCAGGAGTATATGACGAGTGGCCCGAGTGTCAGGCCCAGGTGTATCGGTTTTCGAGTGACAACGAAAGAGGGTTCGATAGCACAGCTGAAGCAGAAAATAGTTAGTTTAGGTTCATGCTAGTGTGAGAGATAGGGATACGAATCGGCGCCTCAAGAAGTACTACATTATGCATGATGAGACATGTCATGTAACTTGTATAGCTATATCGTGATTATGATGTGACGACATGATTTGTGTTGGATGATATGATGAGACTATTATGTGTGTGATATGATGAGCATATTGCATGTTTATGATTTGATCAAAATATTGTATAAAACCTGTACAAAAACATCGCAAATACGTAACAAAAAAAGATATGTCAAAATATAGTAGTAGCGCTCTTTAGTGCTGGACACGAAAATGCTACTGCTAAGGAACTTAGTAGTAGCGCTGGTATGAAATGCACTACTGCTAAGTAGGTATATCAGTAGCGCGTGTCAAAGAGCGCTACTGCTAAACGTTAGCTATAGCACCGTATCAGTAGCGCGGTGCCCCGCGCTACTAATAGCCCTTACAGCCGCGCTACTTCTAGGCTTTTCCCGAGTAGTGTTAGCACCGAAGAGGAAATTGTCCTCCTCAGCGCCCGCTGGCACCCGCTTGGCCTTGGTCGTCATGGCTCATGTCATCTGGAGCCTCGTGAGGATGGTACCTGCATAGAAATCTCCGCTCCTTGGGAGGCATGCTTCAGGAGCCGCTCCCCATGAGTTCTTGGCCTTGCTCGCCTTGCGAGGCCGGAGGCCTTCGCGAGGGTTTTGTCTTGAGGTCCTTGTAGATGGGCCATACCAGGCCATCGATGAGCCTGCATGCTGGGCCGCAGGCAAGCAAGTTTGGGTACCCCTGATCCCAGAATGCCGATAGTAGCCCTAGGGCCCAAAGCACGCTAGAGTTGGCTTAGAGGCAAAGCCAAGGGGAAAGGGCGAAGCCCCGCGGGCCCCAACGGCCTGCGGGTTAGGCTTCATGCGTGGCGCACGACGGGACGAGGATGCCTCTGCTACCCCATGTTGCCTCGGCAACTTCCCAGGCTGACAAAAAGCCTAGCATATGCTGCAGAGCCATCATTGCTCACCCACGCCTCCTGCCAAAAGCTTCTCCCGATCAAATTGGAACTCCGTCGCCTTCCTTCCTTGACGCCGGCGACCACATGAATGGCGCCCGAGAAGACGAAGCCCGTGGCCCAGGCCGCGACCTCCTCCACTCTTTCGCCTACGCTCGACGCATCCTCCATCGCCGAGGAGGGACATCTCAGCCTCGTGCTCCCGCAGACAGCGAGCGAAGACAATGAATGGGGTGAGACCTTTATCTGGGCTGGCTCCACAGAGCAGGGATCCCTTGCGCAGTTGGTCTACACCTTCTTACTCCACAACATCTACGCGGGGCTTGTCCCGCCCTTCTCGAAGTTCTTCTGCGCCATCCTCCATCACTACAGGGGTCCACGCCCTCCATCTTCAGCCCAAATCCATCCTCCTCTTGTCCATCTTCGCCTCCTACTGCGAGGTCTTCGTGGGTGTGAGGCCCTCCGTGGCGCTCTTCCGCCATTTCTTCAGCATGCGGCTGCACGACCGGACGGAGCACTCTGGCTGCGCTTCCTTCGTTGCAGTCCATAAGGGGAATATGCTCATGAAGGCCGGGAAAAAGGTGGAGGCTTCTAGTGCCATTGGATCTTCATGGACGTCAAGGGTCTTAACCCGCTCCTGGAGCTGTCGATGGGACTGCTTGAGTGGCTCCCGAGGTGGGCCTCTGCAAAGCACTCCGACCCCTAGGTAGAGCTCGTCCTGAAGAGGATATATGCGGACATAGATGCTAGGCTGTTGAAGTGGGAGCTGATCATGAATGAATTCCTTACCCAGTGCCTGGTGCCGCTCGAGTCACACATGAGGCCCATCTGGGAGTTCCAAGGCGTGCTAGATGACATAAGGCTACGCCCCAATAACCTGACTGGTGAGGAACTGGACAGGGCCCTGACGGTCCTGCTCCACGATGATCCGAGGGAACTCCCCGAGGCTTACACACCGCGACGATAGGGGGAACTGGTTGCCGCCATGCCCTCCTTCAACGAGCTAGGGCTCATGTCATCAGAGGGCCTAAATTCCCCTTGTCGGTGTCGTCCGACGGCAGCAGCACCGAGGAGGACTCGGAGGAGACTAATGACGACGCCCCGGAAGAGGTGTCACCCCCGTCGCAGAGCGAGCTCCTCCGCAACCTTGAAGACGACGACAATACTGGCGAGCACCCGGCCGCAGACTCCCCGCACTCCACCAGGGTCCTTAGGAGGTCAGGTCCTTCCCCCCAAACCACGCGAGTACCTGGCCGTTGACCCCGAGGAAAGGCGCAGCTACGCCCCCTCTGGAGGGCTCCCCATACTCCAGCGGGGCGACCGCTACTGGGGCGGACGCGATTCCGCTGGCCGTGAACTCTCAGGGTGGCCTCCTGACCCCTCCTAGCGGCAGCGTCGGGCCTGGGCCTGTCGAGGAGCATCCCGCCCGCCCTCTGGGTGCGGCCAAGGCCACGCCAACGAAGGTCAGGGGCGCCCCGACCTTTGCAGAGAAGGAGAAGAAAAGGAAGTGGATCACTCCTGAGGAGTAAATAACATGACTTGCTTTTGGTTAAGCATAGACTGCAATTGTGCTCACGACACCTCCTTTCCGACGACCACGGGCGTGCTACTTCTTGAGCATGCGTTGATTTTTCCCTTGAAGAGGAAAGGGTGATGCAGCAAAGTAGAGATAAGTATTTCCCTCAGTTCGAGAACGAAAGTATCAATCCAGTAGGAGGTACAAGGAAGTCCCCAATATATACACCTGCACAAACAAGAGTGAGATCTGATACAGATAGAATTAAAACTAAAGTAAAAAAAGCAAAATAAAGTAAACACAATATAATTGCAGCAAGGTATTTCTGGTTTTTGGGTTTATAGATCTAAAAATAATAGATGTAAAATAGACCCCGGGGGCATAGGTTTCACTAGAGGCTTCTCTCTTGATTAAATCATACATTGGGTAGACAAATTACTCTCGAGCAATTGATACAAAAGCGCAAAAGTTATGATGATATCTAAGGCAATGATCATGAATATAGGCATCACGTCCGCGACAAGTAGACCGAAACGATTCTGCATCTACTACTATTACTACACACATTGACCGCTATCCAGCATGCATCTAGAGTGTTAAGCTCATAAGAACAGAGTAACGCCTTAAGCAAGATGACATGATGTAGATGGATAAACTCAAGAAATATGATATAAACCTCACCTTTTTATCCTTGATGGCAACAATACAATACATGCCTCGCTACCCCTTCTATCACTAGGTGAGGACACCGCAAGATTGAACCCAAAACTAAGAACCTCTCCCATTGCAAGAACTACCAATCTTGTTCGCCAAACCAAACCAATAATTCGAAGAGAAATACAAAGATATGAAATCATGCATATAAGAATTCAGAGAAGATTCAAACTCATAGATAATCTTATCATAAATCCACAATTCATCGGATCTCGACAAACACCACCGCAAAAGAAGATTACATCGAATACATTTCCAAGAACATCGAGGAGAACATTGTCTTGAAGATCAAAGAGAGAGAAGAAGCCATCTAGATACTAGCAACGGACTCGTAGGTTTGTGGTAAACTACTCACGCATCATCGGAAGGGCGGCAAGGTTGATGTAGAAGCCCTTCCTAATCGGATCAACATCTGGCAGAGTACCGGAAAAGGCCCCCAAATGGGATCTCACAGGAACAGATACTTGTGGTGGTGGAAAAGTATTTTCGTGGATGCTTCTAGGGTTTCTAGAATATCTCTTTATTTATAGGCTAAAGAAGTGTGTCAAGGGCTGTCCGAGGGGGCCACAAGCTCTAGGGGCGCGCCTCCCCGGCTTGTCGTCGCCTCGAGGACTCTCTGACTTGGACCCAAAGTCCTACGTGTGTCTTCTGGTCCAAGAAAAATCATCGCAAAAGTTTTATTCTGTTTGGACTCCGTTTGATATTTCTTTTCTGCAAAACTCAAAAACAAGGAAAAAACAGAAACTGGCACTGGGCTCTAGGTTAATAAGTTAGTCCCAAAAATAATATAGAATAGCATATTAATGCATATAAAACTTTCAAAGTTGTTAATATAATAGCATGAAGCAATCAAAAAATTATAGATACGTTGGAGACGTATCAGTGCGGCGACGAGATGGAGAAGAAGAAGGCGAGCACTGGGCCGATGGAGCCCCTGTCCTGAGGGCGCCGCCAGCCTCCGGTTGCGGCCGCGGCGAGCGCTGGAGTGCACCGCGGCTACCCAGTGCAGCCCTTGGGTGTCTAGTCGACACCACGCCCGAGGGTGCAGGCGCACCACCCGGCCTTGGCGCCTCGCCGGCGACGCTTGAGGGGCCGTCGGCTAGGGATGCTGGGGTTCGCGAGGCGACACTCCTTGTCACGGCTGCGGCGACCCCGACACTAGTGGAGGAGGCGATCCCTCGCCCCCTCCCGACGGGATCTGCCCCTGAGGACGCGTTGATGCAGCTTTAGGAGGAGCCAGTCCCCATAGGCCAGCAGGTTGCGAAGTCATCCACTGTTGTCGTGCCCGAGGGGAGCCTGGAGCCTCCGGTGCCCCAAGCCAGCCACGCCGCCGCATCCTTGGCCACTGAGTCCATCGACGCGCCAGCACTGACTCCTTGTCAGGCCCTCGCGCTCGCGAACCACGGCCCCCTGATCAGGCCTCGGGCCTTGGACGAAGCCTACATCACGCTCGGCCGGATCCGGGCCGACCTTCGAGATGCCGATAGGTGCCTCGCGAGGGAGCACTTGGGGCTTCTTTTAGGGTGCTTCTAGGTCGAGATAGCCTCTAGGACGGCCTGGAGCCGGGCCGAAGCCGCCTCGGTGGAGGGCAGGAAGGAGGTCGTTGAATCCAAGGAGGCTCGTGGTGCAGTGCTGGCCAGCGCAGCTTCCGCTCAGAACCGTTGCGGCGATGTGGAGGCCCAGCTGAAGGCCCTTCTGGAGGAGCAAGCCGCACATGCACATCAGCTCCACTAGTAGGAAGAGGATCTAAAGTCCCGTGAGGCGAAGCTCGCCATCCACGACCCCATGTTGTCCCAGGTGGCTGTTGATCGGGTGGCTGAGCGCGTGCATCTGGCTAGGCTAAAGGAGGAGGTAACCTCCCATGCCTAGCGTGTATCCGAGGTGACGGCCCAGCTAGATCCCAGGGAGAGGACCCTCGTCGCTGCCGAGAAGAAAGCATCTGCGAAGCGCGACACCTTCCCTTCTCTCGATCTCAGGTCTAATCAGGCATTACACTCCATCTGCAGGGGAGGATTCGAGGAGGCGCTGGCAACCCCGGAGGGCGGCTTCGCAGGGCTCTCCTCAAAGCTTTCCGAGGCACTCGAGGGCGCTGCCGCCGAGGTGGACTCCATCCTGGAGGAGGAGTGCCGCTCGCTCTTCTCCGCAGCTGTGACGCGTGTCTTCAGCCAGCTCTACCTCCAGGATCCAGGCTTCAACTTCAACACGGTGATCCGCCCGGTCGCACCTGAGGCCCGTGCCGCTGCTGCGGCGGCTATGGAAGGTCACATGGATGCACTACTGAAGAAGTTCACCAGTAGCAACGACCAAGGCGACGATGACCCTTCCTCCTAGTTTTTACGTTGTGATATTTACCATGCCTCATGGTGGCGTTAGACTTTGTTTGAATTTGAAGAACATTTGGTGCTTGTAATAATTGTTAGGACTCTATGATTTCCTTTTCGTGATTGGTTTCCTTCTTGTTTGCCTTCATGATCCGTGGCGGCAGGGCCCAGCCCCACGCTTACCTCGACCGCCACTGGGGCATCTGGATCGCCAGGATGAACCAATGGGTGAGGGGCTACGTGACTAGTGAGGCCCCTGAGGTCCGATGCTCAGGGGTCCCCCTTGATGTACGAGCAGCCCTCATGAAGGAAAGGTAGGCAACGACGAAGTTAATCTAGAGCCCTCCATACCTCTCCTCGCCAGCTTTTGCCAGGGAGGGGCGCAAGAAGACGAGGTACAAGGGACTTGGTGAGGTAGCGTGCGCCAGGTCTGGCCTGAGCATAGCCCGCGTGTCCAGCCTCCTCGCGCGCGCAAACCAGGGGAATGTGGCGTGATAGGGCCATGTGAAGGGCTGAGAGGCCATCCTGAGGTTGGTGTAGCCCTTAGGGCACACTCAGTTGTTTATCCAGCATCGTGGAGCATGGGGCGTCCACATGGGGGTGGGCATAGCCGATGTGCGACAGTGTCGTTTGCAAGCGCGGAGCATGGGGCTTCCACTTGGGCACGAGCATCGCCGCTGCGTGACCTTGTCGTCCGCCAGCGCGGAGCATTGGGCTTCCACTTGAGCGTGGGTGGGAGTTCCCTCGGGGAGAGACTCCGGGGCGTGTACAACTCCATGCCGTTCATACGCATGAGTGACACGACATTACTTGAGGAGGTGTATCTGGGCAGCCATGAGCCAGCGCGGTACTCATGAGGCCCTACCTCAAGGCGGGTTGCGCCTGAATCTTCTGGCGAGGAGCGCACTTATAAAACATGTGTGATGAGGGCGACCTATGCCGAATGAACCTCTAGAGGACATCGCCTGAGAAGGCCAAACACCAAGGACCCCAGGAGGTGACATGAATGGGGCCGGCCGGCCAGATAGAGCTCAGTCGCTTGGGTTTATCGATGCTGCAGGGACGGACCCGAGCACACACGCCTTGCCCAATCTTCTCATGCAACCTACCCAAGGAAGGACACCCGGCGTGCGGCTCCCGCAACGGCGAAGCACCGGACAACTGTTATACAAATCGATCCACGCGCCCTGACTCACCCACTCCTGATTAGCTCATGCGAGGAAGTGTCACCAAGGAACCTGGGAGGTGACGTGCATGAGAGTTGGCCCATGACACATAGCTCGGTCACTTGGATTTATCAACATTGTAGGGACGGACCCGAGCACAGACGCGTGCCAACCCTTAATCATGAGGCGGTCGAGGGCGGGTTTGTGTGGGCGCGACGACATTCATGGTGATGAAGCACCAGGCAGGCAGGTTGAAGTACTTAAGAAATTCATGAAAGCAAGCCAGTTCTGATACATGCGCAAAATAGTGCAGTTGCAAGGACTAGCCCAGACAACTTGAGGATAATGCAGCCCAAGGGGTGACCTCAACTGAACAAACCAAAAGTTACAAATGAACAGTGTTGAAGAAGCGTCTGGGTAGCTGAAGAAACGTGTTGCGGAGTCTGCTCCTCACGAGCTGGGCAGCTCCGGAGGCCCAGGGGGCTCACAAGGCTCTGGAGGCCAGGGGCCTGGCCTCGTGAGACGCCATGACGCACTACATGAGCCATTGGTACGTGGCACGCGCTTTCAGCACGCCAAATGGCATGTGGATGTAGTTGCGGGGGTAGCCCCCGCTCCGACCAACGTGCGACGACTAGAAGAGGTCTTACTAAGCGGTCCTGTTGAGGCCCGTGATGTTGACACAGACGCGTAGCTTGCCACTCACGTTGGGAGGGGCGGCTGCACTGGTGGGCCGTGCGGGGCGGTGCTCGCCGCACGTGGCTTGCGCCTCCTGAAGCTCCTCTATTGCCTTGGTGATGAACTCTCGTTTCCCTAGCGCCTCGCGCCGTGCTCCTTGCTCGCGGGGGAACGCGTCAAGGCATGCCTCCAAGTAGTGTCGAAGCACCTCCCCCGTGTGCCATTCATGTCAGAGGCTCTCCAGACGAAAGCCCCCGAGCTCGTCCTAAGGGGGGGGCGCCTCCCTATGCATGAGGAAGAGATGCCCCGGCAGCAGGCGCGGGGCCTAAAGCACTGACTGCATGTTCCTCGGTCTCCGGATGGCCCTTGGGGAGGAGCTGTATCTTCTTCGTGGGAGTGGCCTCAATGCATGCTCAAGAGCACAATCTGCGTCCTCGTCGCAGGCGACCGTAATGACGCCGCGACTCCCTGGCATCTTGAGGATATTGTAGCCGTGATGAACTACTACCATGAACTTGGCAAGGGTAGGATACCCCTGTATGGCATTGTAGGGGAGGCCGATGTGGCAACGTCGAAGTCGATGAGCTCAGTGTGGTAGTTGCGCGCTTGCCAAAGGTGACGGGCAGGCACACTTTCCCCAGGGGAATAGTGGAGCCATCTGTCACCCCGTAGTACGGCCTGGTGGGCATGAGCTGATCATAGGGCACCTGAAGCGCCTTGAAGGTCTAGACAGAGAGCACATTGAGTCATGTGCCACCGTAAATGAGGGTCTTGGTAACAGCCACATTGCTGATGGTCGGCGTGCAGAGCATGGGGAGCGCGCCAGCTGCGGCCGCGCACTTGAGGCGGTCCTTGCAGTCGAAGGTGATGGCGCACTAGGACCACCTGAGAGGGCGCGCGACCTCAAGCTTCACGAGGGTCGCGTTGACCTTGTCAGATTTCGGGTTCCACAAACCCTTGAGAGGTTCAAACTCTGGGGTGCACACGAAGAACACTCTCTCCCCATCGCGCTCACCCTACGATTCCATAGTCTAGCTCGACGAACTCAAAGAACAGGGGACACAGATGATTATACTGGTTCGGACCACCTGGCGGTGTAATACCCTACTCTAGTGTGTGTGGTGGATTGCCTTGTAATTTTTTTTGAGAACTGATGACAGTGAGATTCTCTCACTTCCTTTTTATAAGTTAAGGGTTAGGGGGTTAGAGTGTCCAGCTAGTTACAATTTACATTTGGAAGCAGGCAGGGGGGGGAGGGGAGAATGACTAAGAAGCTATTACAAAGGATTACAGAGAGCTAGCTAGTGATAAAATGTACGGGCCATGCTCTTGCTTTGATCTATGAACCATCATGGCAAAATCCTGCTTGAATATGTTCTTCCAAGATCGAACGAGGGCTGGATCCCTCGGAAGTGTTTGTCATTTCTCTCCTTCCATATCCCCCAAGCTGCCACTGCAAAGACTTCCAGGAACAAAGGCCGAGCCCATCTGACTTTGGCATCATGCAACATTCTCAACCTGCAACTATCATTTGATTAATGGACACCAAGGGCATCCCAGCATCTCCGACTGAAGGGGCAGGTAAAGAAGAGGTGCACAACATCTTCCTCCGGAGGGTTGCGGCAGAGAAGACAAGTTTAATCATCATCCTGGATTCTGTAATGTATTCTCTTGATCATATTCCTAGTGTTCAGACGATCAGCCATCAGCAGCCACAGGAACACTTTCCATTTCATGGTGTATTTAGATTTGCATATCCGACCGAAGGCCTCATCCGCATTTACCTGGCTAAAATAGTGAGCGCAATATTTTGCAGATCTAAAGTCCTTCCCGCCCCAGACACATGACCAGTTATCATTGCCCGAAACGAGGGAAATATCCAAGGTTTCAGCCTGCAGCTCAGCTACCTCTTGCCGCGCCTCCGATGAGAGAGGGAGGTGGAACACCTCACCCAATCTTTCAGAGGAAAGTAGTTGATGCACCTATACGTCAGGCTCTTTGGCCAACGAGAAGGCTCTCGAGAATTTGTATTGAAAAATTTCACTCCTCCAATTGTCCTTCCAAAAGAGGGTCGTGTCACCCGCAGCCACATCTATTTTTGTCACCCCTCTGTAAATGTCCGAGAGCTGCATGAGATCCCTCCACCAGAATGACCCACACGGCTCCGTTGCATGAGGTATCTTGCCTGCATAATAAGTTTCCTAGATCAAGTTCACCCAAGGAACATCGAGCTTGTTGTAGAATTTGTGAAGCTGTTTCAGCCTTGGTTTGTATTTTGAGGTCAATGAATCCCAGGCCCCCTTTATTCTTAGGTTTGCACACCATTCGCCAGGCTGCCAACGAGCTGCCTTTGTATCCATCATCTGATTACCTCACCCAGAGACAAGACCTACACAATCTATCAAGATGGTCGGTGATTTTAGGGTTTATCTTGATGGAGCACATAACATAGATGGCCAGGGAGGTCACCACCGAATTTAGCAATGTGAGTTTCGAGCCATAGTCCAACAACGCGGTTGCTGCCGGCACTCTCCTCTGAACTGACGCCACCAGCGGTGTCAAATCAAACACACACGGGCGTGTGGTACCCATGGGCAGGCCAAGATACGTGAACGGCATCTGGCCCATGTAACAACCAAAGACACCAGCCATTGCGGTGGCATTTGCAGGTGCAAGATTTATGGGCACCAGGGTCAACTTGTGAAGGTTAATCTTGAGACCCACCGACGTCGTGTAATCGATCAAAATATACCTCAGCACCCGCGCTTGGAAGGGGCAAGCGGGGAAGACAACGATTGTGTTGTCAGCATATTGGATCACGGGGTAGTCATTGTTGGGCATGGGTAAAGGCAACTGGAGCCACCCTGACTGACTGGCATCATTGATCGCCCACTGCAAAAGGTCTGCTGCGAGGACCAATATCAATGGCGGGATTGCCTTGTATGGCTGAGGATGAACTAGTACATGGGATGAACAGCCTCCGGAGGAGAGGTGTTCTTGGGCTCGGATGAGCTTGTGCTGTTTCAGATCAGATCAGATGATTCAGCTGGATTCGGATCCTGATCCTACTCTAGGGTGGTGGCTAGGACCTATTTATAGTGGCCTTGGTCCACAACGGCCAAATTTGAAGGGGAATAGCTAGTACAAGTTATCCTGACAAAAGTGGTCTTCGCCTGTCAAAGCCTCTTGTGGTGACACCGCGTCGGGCTCCACGATGACCTCCATTCTGCAGTTCTGACGGTCCTTGGTCTTGTTGCACCGATATGGAAACCTTTGCTTGATTCCTCGGGACTCCGCGCCTGCGCTTGCCCCCTTGGCACCAAAGGGGAAACTGGCACACTACGCCCGCTGGCGCCCGCCTGGCCTTGGACATCAATGCTCACGTCATGCTAACCTCGCGAGGTGTGCCTTGCGTAGATATCTCCGCTCCTCGGGAGCCAGCCTAGGAAGACTACCTCCAAGGAGGTATTGTTGTCATCCACCTCGCGAGGCTTGGCCCCTTGCGAGGGTCTTGAGTTGCGTTTGTTGAAGTTGGGCCATACCAGGCCGCTGATGGAGCCACGTCACGGGCCGCAGGCAGGCAAGTCTGGGTACCCCCATTCCCAGGATGCCGACAGTAGCCCCCGGGCCCAAGGCGCGCTTAGACTTGGCTTCGAGGCGAAGCCAAAGGGGGCAAGGGCGAAGCGCCGCGGGCCACAAACGCCTGCGACCCTGGTCGATGAGTGGCGACTCGATTGGACGTGGGCGTCTCCGGTTCCCCGCGCTGCCTTGGCAACCGCCCAATTTGATGAGACCCTGCTGCATGCACAAAAAAACCATCATTACGCGAGATAGTGGAGGCCGGTGGTTGGCCTCCTTCAGGTTATAAATGGGGAGAGGGTGAAGCCCCCGTTGCTTATCTCTTCGGGTCGCTCCCCTATTCTTCTCGCTCCTTGCTGAGCCGGCTTACCACGACGCCCATGGCGCCAATAAGGAGATTCTCTGCTGCTGAAAAAGGGAAAGCTCCCTACGAGGAGCGGGAACCACTTCCACCGAAGAAGAGGTTCAGTCTCCCTCGTGGCGGTGGCGAGAGGCAGTAGGTGACAAGGCCTTGGTGCGAGCGGCCTCCTCCCGACTACACGCTACCCTTGTATGCCCAAGAGTAAGGGGTTGCGCACTGCGCCGCTTGCGTCGTGGTCGAGGTCGTCCTGCTGGGGCTGCCTGGGCTGCCGGTCCCCAAACTCACGCCGAGGGCTCCTCGCGCGAGTTCGTGGTATGGACAGTGATGCCGCCGCCATCTTGGATTCGGCTCCCAAGGTTCTTCACCGAGATGATGCCGGCGAGGGGTCCTGTCGAGCTGTGGTTGCAGCACGTCGGATGGTGCAGCCAGGCTTCGGCGGCGGAGGTTGAGGTCGTCCCCCTGGCCGGTGTCTTCATGACCCGAGGATGGGGCAAAATTGCCCCCGTGTGCCGTCCTGATGGAGCTTCCATTGTCCACTTCGAGTCTGACATCGCCTCCATGTTGTTCTTCAAGGTCTTCGACAAGAAAGGACGCCGCCAGGAGTGCTGCCCAGGTGAGAGCTGCCAGGGTGGCACAACGACTGACGCCGTGCCTGCTCTCGGCCCTGCCGTTAGCTCTCCTGGCAGCGACAATGGCCACTGGGTGTCCAGTAGCTCTCATGCGCCTCACGAGTCTTTAGAGACGAGTGACAACAACTACGTGCCCCTAAGCTCACGCCACGCCTGGAGCGCGGCGGTTGCACCAGCTCGCCGTCGATGGTGACTTGAGCGGCGTTGGAGACGGCCTATCGTGACCCACTGTTGATGATGGCGTCGGCGGTGGCAGCCGTAGTTAGGGTTTCCTGGAATCTCCTTCTTTTGCTCCCTGCGAGGAATCAGAGCGAACCCCATGGGGGTGAGTAAAGAACGTGTAATGCTTTTGCTCCGATGTGTGTTATTCTCGCTATGAAACCGTGTTTGCAAGCCTGGCTTCGACAGTGCCCCTCCTTTTTATCCTTTCAGTAGCTTTGTGCTCTACGCCGGCAGGTCCCAGTCACAAGGCAAGCTTAAGTCGTCGCTGGTATGCCAGGTCGCGATACTGTGGTCAAGGCCAGGAGGTGAGCGGCCCGGTGTCCGGTAAGAGCCCCTGAGGCGCGATGCTCAAGAGGTCCCCCTTGGCGTGCAAGCAGCTTCCGGAGGCTTAAAAGGGAGGCGGCATTGCCGGAGCAAGACTACAGAAATCAAACTTATCGAGTAGTGGTGTCGTGCCGGTTGGATGCATGACTTATCTTGACGGGCCTGAGGTGATTCTCCACGTGGCGCCTGATCTGCTCCTACGGCAGTGCGGCTGAGCTTTCGCGATTCCCTTCCCGTGTGCTTTAGCATTCTGCGTCGGCAGAGCCCGACCCCATGCATACCTCAGCTGCCACTCGCTCGTCCGGGTCGCTAGGACGAGGCCAGGGGGTGAGGGGCTACGTGACCAGTTAGGCTCCTGAGCCGTGATGCTCAGGAGTCCCCCTTGATGTGCGAATATCCCTCGGGAAGGAAATGCTAGACTAGGCCTTGGTGTTCTGCGTCGGCAGGGCCCGACCCCGCTCATACCTCAGCCGCCGCTGGTTCGTCCGGGTCGCTAGGACGAGGCCAGGGGGTGAGGGTCTACGTGGATAGTTAGGCCCCTGATACGTGATGCTCAGGGGTCCCCCTTGACGTATGAACAGACCTTAGCGCTCCCAGCCGGCCTCCCCTTCTACCGCTCTTCCAGGTGCTCTGCATCCTTTGGTCCCGACACTCAAGCGGAGCTCAGTCGCCGCTGGTATGCCAGGTCGCGATGCCGTGGTGAAGGCCAGGGGAGGAGGGCTGGAGAGTCAGTAGCAGCCTCTGAGACGCGATGCTCAGGAGCCCCTCTCCCATTAGCACACAAGCGAATTATGTGAGAAGGGAAAGACCGACAAGGCCGCCTATCGCTAGGCTCCTGAGATTCCTGCGGGTTAGTCCGACGAAATAGCACAACTTTTAATCACTCCTGCCGTTGGGCCACTGATCTTTCCGCAGGAAGACGAAGACACTAAAGACCTGGCGAGGTGACATACGCGAGGCGGGCCGCGAGCCAGAGCTCAATCTCTTAGATTTGTCAGCATTGCAGGGATGGACCCGAGCACAAGCGGCATGCCAACGTGTGTAGCCCCCGCTGCGGGATGAGCAGGAGTCCATTCGGCAACGAGGGAATCCAAATAGGTGGTGAGTGAGCAGGTGATGAGCATAAGATAATCCAGAGGAGGAAACGAGCTAACCCAGGTGATGCAAAATGCGATACATGCCACAGGGACGGACCTATGCGGCCCGGGATGATGCAGCCCGTGGGGCGCCCCCAGCTAAACAAACCGAAACAAAGTAACCTGGCACCGATGCTGGAGTGGTGTTTATGTAGCTGAAGATGGTTGCTGCAGATGTCGCTCCTCATGAGCCGCCTGACTCCGAGGCCTCGCGAGGCTCCTGGGGTTCCGAGAGCTCGTGAAGAACCGACTCCATTTCTGCCAGGATATCCTGATGCATGGCCTCACGAGTCGCCAGGACCTCTTGCATGTAGCGTTGGTGTAGGGCCGCCTGGTTTGGCAAGCCGAAGGGCATGCGAATGTAGCTGTGAGGAGGGCCGTCATACCAGCCTGATACGTCTCCAACGTATCTATAATTTTTGATTGTTCCATGCTATTATATTATCCTTCTAGGATGTTTTATGGGCTTTATTATACACTTTTATATTATTTTTGGGACTAACCTATTAACCCAGAGCTCTGTGCCAGTTTATGTTTTTCTCCTGTTCTAGGGTTTCAGAGAAAAGGAATATCAAACGGAGCCCAATTGACCTGAAAATCAAAGGAGATCATTTTTGGACCAGAAGAAGCCCATGGAGTGCCGGAGGGGGACAAGAGGACCCACGGGCTGCCCACGAGGGTGGGGGGCGCGCCCGCCTACCTCATGGACAGCCCGTAGCCCCCCTTTTCTTGGCCCCGACTCCAACACCTCCTATATATACTGAAACCTCCGGAAAATAACCTAGATCGGGAGTTCCGCCGCCGAAAGCCTCTGTTGCCACCCAAAACCAATCTAGACACGTTCTGGCACCCTGCCGGAGGGGGGGGATCCCTCTCCGGTGGCTATCTTCATCATCCCGGCGCTCTCCATGACGAGGGAGGAGTAGTTCACACTCGGGGCTGAGGGTATGTACCAGTAGCTATGTGTTTGATCTCTCTCTCTCTCGTGTTCTTGAGATGGCACGATCTTGATGTGTCGCGAGCTTTGCTATTATAGTTGGATCTTATGATGCTTTTCCCCCTCTACTCTCTTGTAATGGATTGAGTTTTCCCTTTGAAGGTATCTTATCGCATTGAGTCTTTAAGGATTTGAGAACACTTGATGTTTGTCTTGCATGTGCTTATTTGTGGTGACAATGTGATATCACATGAATCACTTGATGTATGTTTTGGTGATCAAATTGCGGGTTCCGTGACCTTGGGAATCTATGCATAGGGGTTGGCACACGTTTTCGACTGGACATTCCGGTGGAAACTTTGGGGCACTCTTTGAAGTACTTTGTCTTGGTTGAATAGATGAATATGAGATTGTGTGATGCATATCGTATAATCATGCCCACGGATACTTGAGGTGACAATGGAGTATCTAGCTGACATTAGGGTTTTGGTTGATTTGTGTCTTAAGGTGTTATTCTAGTACGAACTCTATGATAGATTGAAAGTTACTACGAACTCTTGAATAGATTGATCAGAAAGAATAACTTTGAGGTGGTTTCGTACCCTACCATAATATCTTCGTTTGTTCTCCGCTATTAGTTACTTTGGAGTGACTCTTTTTTGCATGTTGATGGCTAGTAATATGATCCAATTATGTTATCCTTGTTCAGAGAACTTGCACTAGTGAAAGTATGAACCCTAGGCCTTGCCTACTATCATTGCAACACCATTTATGTTCACTTTTATCTTTAGTTACCTTGTTGTTTTTATATTTTCAGATTACAAAAACCTATATCTACCATCCATATTGCACTTGTATCACCATCTCTTCGCCGAACTAGTTCACCTATACAATTTACCATTGTATTGGGTGTGTTGGGGACACAAGAGACTCTTTGTTATTTGGTTACAGGGTTGTTTGAGAGAGACCATCTTCATCCTACGCCTCCCACGGATTGATAAACCTTACGTCATCCACTTGAGGGAAATTTGCTATTATCCTACAAACCTCTGCACTTGGAGGCCCAACAACGTCTACAAGAAGAAGGTTGTGTAGTAGACATCACGGCCCACCTGAGATGGCCAGTAGAGTTCCTGAGACGTGATCATGTTGAGTCTTGTGACGTTGAAGCAGACGCGCAACTCGTCGCTTGAGCATGGGATGACAGCTGCATTCTGTGGTGCAGGGCGGCGCTCGCCCCGCATTGCCCTTGGTACCTGCAAGTCTTCGATGGTTTGGTCGATGAACTCCTGAGCGCTTGGTGCCTCACACCTTGTGCTCTCTTGAGCGAAACGTGTGATGAAGCATGACTCCACATGGTGCCCGAGCGCCTTCCTCGTGATGTTGGCTAGGTTGGAGGCCCTCCAGAGGAGAGCCCTCGAGCCCAGCATGAGGGGGGCGCCGGGCGTGCCTTCCTATGCGAGGGAGGGAGGCACCCTATCCACGAGCACGGATCGCGAGGCACAGCCGCTAGGTGTTGCATCTTCATGAGGTTCCAGGGCGAGCAACTGCTTCTTCTTCTTCGGGATAGCTTCAGGGGGTAGATGGTGTCTTCGTTGTCTGGGTCCTCGACTGCCGCAGCCTAGTAAGCGCGCTCGAGGGAGTACACTACGTCCTTTACCTTGCAAACAATGGTGATGATGTCACAGCTCCCTGGCATATTGAGGACGTTGTTGCCATGGTGGGTCACTGCCATGAACTTGGCTAGGGCCGCATACAGAAGGATGGCATTGTATGGGAGACGGATGTGAGCGACATCAAAGTCGATGAGCTCGGTGTGGTAATTGTCGCGGGTGACAAATGTAACAGGGAGCCGGATCTGTCCGATCGGGGTGGTGGAGCCATCGGTCACTCCTGAGAAAGGTCTGGTGGGTTGCAGCTAGTCATACGACACTTGGAGTCAGTCGAACGTGTCGACAAAGAGGACGTTGAGCCCTGCGCCGCCATCGATGAGGGTCTTGGTGACTTTGACGTTGCTGATGATGAGTGAGCAGAGCATTGGGAGGGCGCCGGCGGCCGCCGTGCACTTGAGCTGGCCGGCTGAGCAGAAGGTGTTGGCGCATTTGGACCACTTGAGCGGTCGTGTGGCTTCTATCCTGGGAAGAGCTGCGTTTACTTCTCGGGTGAACTTCTTGAAGAGGCGCTGAGAGCTGGAGCCCGCGCACCACCCAGGATGCAGGCGATGGTGCGAGGCTGCTGGAAGCCCCTAGCCTCCTCGTCTTGGTCGTCGTTCCTTCTTGGCGGCAGTAGCGAAGGGAGGCCGGCCTTGCCCTGAGGACGGTCCTCATGAGGCTGGTCCCTCCAGGCAGCCTCACGCGGATGGTCCCTCTAAGCACCCTCGCGAGGCTGATCGTGTCAGCGTTCCTCACGAGGCTGATCATGCCAGTCCTGACTGGGGCCGCGGTCGTCCCAGCACCCCCCTAGTTCGGCTTCCTCCATGGTCGTAGCCCCTGTCGTTGCACTCGGGGCGTCGGCTGATGCGTCCATCGTGGATGGCCCTGAGCTCCTGGCAATCGTTGGTGTTGTGGCTGTCCATGTTGTGGAAGGTGCAGAACGGACAGCTGGTCTTGGATGACTCCGGGTGGTCGCGGCCGCGCTTCATCTCTAGTTCGGCCGCGAGCACAGCCACCCCCTTGCCCTTCACATCTTTAGCCTTGGCCTTCTTGTCTTCTGGGTCAGCAGCGGGGAGCTCGACGAGGAAGAGGCGCCCCTCCTCAGCTCTAGCACACTTGGTCGCGAGGTTGAACAGCTCCAAGGCCGTGCATAGGTCTTCCTGGATGGCGAGTTCCTCCTTCATCTTGACGTTGCGGACGCCATCAGAAAACCTGAGATGATGGCTTCGTCCGTTACCATGGGGATCTTGAGGCGGACACTATTGAAGCGTTGGATGAACTTCTGCAGGGTTTATCCTGGTTGCAGCTTGACGCGTTGCAGGTCACCTCCGGCTGGTGGGCGGTCGCGGGTGCCCTAGAAATTGGCGATGAAACACTCGCGCATCTCACCCCGAGAGGAGATCTATCCCGCGGGAAGGTTCAGGAGCCACGAGCGCGTGCCGTCCTTGAGAGCCATGGGGAACCAGTTCGCCATGATCTTCTCATTGCCATTGGATGCCTTGATGCTCAGCTCGTAGAGCTGCAGGAACTCGGCAGGGTCGGGGGTGCAGTCGTAGCATGGAGGCAGGTCGGGCTTGAACTTCCCAGGCCAGTTGATGTTGCGCAGCTCAGGAGTGAAGGCCCGGCAGCCCGCCGTGGGCACCGGAGCATGTCGCAGAGCCGGAGCTTGGTCTTGGTTTCCGCACACCGCCACTACAGGGGGCACACGGTCTCGATGCGGCGGTGGAGGGAGCGCGGGAACTCCTCCTTGCGGCCGCTGGATCTCTTGGTAGCTTCCTTCTTCGTGCACGAGCGCCCCGCGTAGTGGGTCGCGCCACGGGGCCGCATGCCTTGGAGCGTGGACGGCGTCTTGATGTTAACATGATGGAGGTGCTTCATGGGCCATGTTGCCCGCAAGGGGAGGCGGGCGAGGTAGCGAGAGAGACGGGGCAGGAGAGCCCCCGGCGGCGCTGACGAGCTTGGCGATGCGGTCGAGCCAGTCCTCGTAGAGGTCGTCGACAGGGCGGTAGCGCAGGAGCTCGCGTGCCATGAGCAGCATAGCTTGCGCGTCCACCGGTCCGCGATGGTCGCGGGACAATGAGCCAGCGGGGGTCAGCGGCGGGGTTGCGGTGCGTCCATCCCGCCGCACCGAGGGGTGCAGCTACGAGGCGTGCTTCTCGTGCCGCGCCAGGCCGATGGCTGCGTTGGCGGCGGGCGATGGAGAACGGCGAGGAGGTCCGCCAGCGGGAGCTGTCTAAGGGATGCAGGCGGCGAGGGCGGCCCGTCGCTCAGCACGAGCATGGCGAGCGTCAGCTATGGAAGCGATGGAGCGGTGACGCGCCGACCGACGGAAGAGAGGTTTGGGCAAACCCCTACCTGGCGCGCCAAATGTCGGATTTCGGGTTCCGCAAACCCTTGAGAGGTTCAAACTCTGGGGTGCGCAGGAAGAACACTCTCTCCCCAGCGCGCTCACCCTATGATTCCACAGCCTAGCTCGACGAACTCAAAGAACAAGGGACATAGAGGATTATACTGGTTCGGGCCACCTTGCAGTGTAATACCCTACTCCAGTGTGTGTTGTGGATTGCCTTGTACGACAGAGGATGAACTAGTACATGGGATGAACAGCCTCCGGAGGAGAGGTGTTCTTGGGCTCGATTGAGCTTGTGGTGTTTCAGATCAGATCAGATGAGTCGACCGAATCTGGATCCTGATCCTTCTCTAGGGTGGTGGCTAGGTCCTATTTATAGTGGCCTTGGTCCTCTTCCCAAATATCGGCGGGAAGGGATCCCACAACGGCCAAATTTGACGGGGAACAGCTAGTACAAGTTATCTTGACAAAAGTGGTCTTCACCTGTCAAAGTCTCTGGTGGTGACGACGCGCCGGGCTCCACGATGACCTCCATTCTGCAGCCCTGATGGTCCTTGGTCTTGTTGCACCGATATGGAAACCCTTGCTTGATTCCTCGGAACTCCACGCCTGTGCTTGCCCCCTTGGCAACAATGGCGAAACTGGCACACTGCGCCCGCTAGCGCCCGCCTGGCCTTGGACTTCATGGCTCATGTCACGCTAACCTCGCCAGGTGCGCCTTGTGTAGATATCTCCTCTCCTTGGCAGACAGTAAAGGGAGACTACCCCCAATGAGGTCTTGCTGTCATCCGCCTTGCGAGGCTTGGCCCCTCGCGAGGGTCCAGAGTTGCGGTTGGTGAAGTTGGGCCATACTAGGCCGCTGATGGAGCCACGTCATGGGCCGCAGACAGGCAAGTCTGGGTACCCCCGTTCCCACGACGCCGACACACTTCACGAGAGAAATGCTTGATCGCCACCGATGATGCAGGCAACCAAGCAAGGTTCTTGGAAACCCCCAGCCTCATCGTCCTGATGGTTGTCATCGTTCCTTCTTGGTAGTGGTGGAAGCGAAGGGAGGCCGGCATTGCCCTAAGGATGGGCCTCATGTGGCTGGTCACACTAGGGGACCTAACGAGGCTCGTCACGCCAGTGGTCCTCACGAGGCTGGTCGCACAAGTCCTGGCGGGTATTGCGATTGTCCCAGTGGCCTCTGCCGCGGCCTCCCCCACGGCCATAGACTCGGTCATTGCGCTCGCGGCGGCAGCCCAGGCGCTTTTCGAGGATCACCCTGAGCTCTTGGCAGTCATTGGTGTTGTGGGTGTAGACGTCATTGAAGACGTAGTATGGGCGGCGATCCTTGGCGTGTTTGTTGCAGTCATGACCGCGCTTCTGCTCGGGATCTGTTCCCAGCATTGTGGGCCCTTGCGCTTCACCTCCTTATCCTTGGCCTTCTTGTCTTCAGGGTCGTTCTCGGGGTGCTTGAGGAGGGAGAGGCGGCCTTCTTCAGTTCTGGTGCACTTGTCCACCAGATTGAATTGCTCCAGAGCCGTGCAAATTAAGGTTGTGATGGATGGCGAGCTCCTCGCTCATATGACGTCGGTTATGCCTTATGTAAACGTGGAGATGATGGCCTCATCGAATGCCTTCGGGACCTTGAGTCAGACTTGGTTGAAGTGCTGGATGTAATTCCAGAGGGTCTCGCCTCGCTTCTCCTTCACGCACCGCAGGTCATTGACGGTGAGGGCATGGTCGCGGGTCCCATGGAAGTTGGCGATGAAACACTCTCGGAACTCATCCCACGTGGTGATGGATCCCTCGGGGAGGTGTATGATATAGGAGCACGCGTCGTCCCTGAGGGTCATGGGGAACTAGTTCGTCATGACCTTCTCATAGCCATTGGTCGCCTCGATGCTGAGCGCGTAGAGCTGGAGGAACTCCGTGGGGTCATGGGTGCCATCATAGCGTGGGGGAGGTCAGGCTTGAACTTGACCGGTGATAACCCGCAAGTATAGGGGATCACAACAGTTTTCGAGGGTAGAGTATTCAACCCAAATTTAAGGATTCAACACAAGGGGAGCCAAAGAACATTTGTAAGTATTAGCAGCTAAGTGTTCAATTCAACCACACCTAGAGATTAATTATCTACAAAAATTGATCAGTATCAAGGTAATATGATAGTTTTGATAGTTGTGGTAGCAGCAATGGTAACGGTAACAGTGATAGCAATAGTTTTGTAGCAAGTGCAGCAGTAACGATAGCAATAGTAACTTAGCAAGAACAATATATGGTAAATTCGTAGGCATTAGATCGGTAACTTGTTGGATGATATTCATCATGTGATAGTTATAACCTAGGGCGATACGGCACTAGCTCCAGTTCTTAAATATAATATAGGCATGTATTCCGTAAATAGTCATACATGCTTATGGAAAGAACTTGCATGACATCTTTTGTCCTACCCTCCCGTGGCAGCGCGGTCCATATTGTAAACTAAGGGATATTAAGGCCTCCTTTTAATAGAGAACTGTAACAAAGCATTAACGCACGATGAATACATGAACTCCTCAAACTACGGTCATCACCTGGAGTGGTCCCGGCTATTGTCACTCCGGGGTTGCCGGATCATAACACGTAGTAGGTGACTATAACTTGCAAGATCGGATCTAGAACATGGATATAATGGTGATAACATAAACGGTTCAGATCTGAAATCATGGCACCCGGGCCCAAAGTGACAAGCATTAAGCATGGCAAAGTCATAGCAACATCAATCTCAGAACATAGTGGACACTAGGGATCGGCCGTAACAAAACTAACTAGATTACATGATGAATCTCATCCAACTCCTCACCGACCAGCTAATCTACGAAGGAATTACGAACTCCCGGTGGGGAGCATCATGGAATTGGTGATGGAGAAGGGTTGGTGATGACAAAGAACGAAGATCCCCCTCTACGGAGCCCCAAACGGACTCCAGATCTGGGCTCCCGATGAAGAACAGGAGGTGACGGTGGCTCCATCTCGTGGATCGCGATCATTCTTTCTCCCCGATTTTTCTCTCCGTAAATGTGAATATATAGTGTCAGGATTGAGGTCAGTGGGGCCACCAGGTGGGGACAACCCACCTGGGCGCGCCAGGAGGGGCCGCCCTGGTGGGTTGTGCCCACCCAGGTGCCCCCTCCGGTGGTTCTTGGCTCCAGTAATTTTCTTTTATTGTGCAAAAATTCCCCGCAAAGTTTCGTTCCATTCCGAGAACTTTTATTTCTACACAAAAAAACACCATGGTAGTTCTGCTGAAAACAACGTCAGTCCGGGTTAGTTTCATTCAAATCATGCAAATTAGAGTCCAAAACAAGAGGAAAAGCGTTTGGAAAAGTAGGTATGTTGGATACGTATCAACTCCCCCAAGCTTAAACCTTTGCTTGTCCTCAAGCAATTCAGTTGATAAACTGAAAGTGAGAAAGAAAAACTTTTACAAACTCTTTTGCTCTTGTTTTCATAAATAAGCTTAAACAACATCCAAGTTTTCAACAAAGATCATGACTAACCATGTCAACAATAACTCTTAGAAATTATATTAACTCATATCAATGACATAATCAGCTAGTGAGCGATAATAAGATATCTCAAACAGCAACATGATATAATATGACAATAGTGGTATCTCGCTAGCCCTTTCTGAGACCGCAAAACATAAATGCAGAGCACCTCCAAAGTTCAAGCAGCAACTAAACATTGTAATTCATGGTAGGAAAGATCCAGTCATGCTAACACCCAACATTCACTACACGCAATGCATAGGCATGACAGGAGTGCCCTCAGATCTGGCGCTTATTTTAGAAGGTGATGACACAACATAAAAGTAAATAGATAGTTCCTTCGCAGAGGGAAGCCGTGATTTGTAGACATGCCAGAGCTCAAGTTATTAAAATAGAGGTAAATGATATTTTGAGGCATGCACCCTTCTCGTTCACTTCACAACAATCAGTTATCAATATCTCCCATGCTAACCACACTAGTGGCAGCTCCCAAGCATAAAAGTAAAGGTTTGGACTCCATTGGGAGTTTTTGTTTGTTTATTTATAAGCTCTATTTCTTTTGGCAATTTGGGACTCGGAATCCCTATTATCGCCTTTTTCTCGTGCGATGTCGAGTGAATAAACACCCAACCTGAGAATAACCCGCTTAGCATGGAAGATACCGACAACCTCATGTCGTTACATGAACGATCCAGGCACACAAAAAGGATATTTATTTGAAGTTTTTAGACATGGCACATGCAAATTTACTTAGGACGGAAGGGTAATACAGCATATAGGTAGGTATGGTGGACTCATCTGGAATAACTTGGGTTTAAGGTTTTTTGATGTACAAGAAGAATTCCCACTTAGTACAGGCGAAGGCTAGAAAATAGGTTTGGAAGCGGCCAGCTAGAGAGAAACAACGGTCATGAACATACATTATGCATAATAAACATTCGACACCACCATGAGTAGGATACGGACAACATGAACATAAATATTATAGAGGCTATGTTGGTTTTGATTCAACTACATGTATGAACATGCGCCAAGTCATGCCACTTGAACATTCAGAGGAGGATACCATATCATCATACTACATCACAATCATTTTAACGCAATGTTGATATCCAAGGTAAATCATTATCAACTCCTAGCTACTTATACATGTCATGTGAAACTATAATATATAATTTTCATTGTAAACATGTTTAATCATAATGGGCTGAATAACGGATACTAGGTTAAACATATTTACAAAAACAGAGCAAGTCGAGTTCATACCAGTTTCTGTCTGCCACGGCCAGTTCATCAAATATCGTCATTATTGCCTTTCACTTGCACGATGGAATGATGTGAAAATGATAGTAGTGCAAGAATGTCATGGACTTAGCTGGAATCTGCAAACATTTTATTCAACAGGAGAAGACAAGGTAAAACGGGCTCTTTATTAGATAAACAATTATGCATATGAGAGCCACTCAATATTTTCATCGCGGTCTTCTCCTTGGTACGACTCGAATAAAAAGAAAAGAAATTCACAGAAACACACTAAAATATTTTTGGAGTTTTTTGTTTTCTAGAACAAGTAAATAAAAGGGAAAGAAAAAACGAGAAAACTACTTACACGGGAAAGCCCTCAACAAGCAAAAGAAGAACAAAGAAATCTTTTTGGGGTTTTCTTCTTAACATTATAGCTAAGCAAGCATAGAAAGTAACTAACTACAACTAATGTTTTTGGTTTTTCTCATATTTTTTTCAAACACATAAGAAGAAGGCGAGAAAATAAATGAAGCATGGATACTACAATGAAAAAGTGTGAGCACCGACAACTGAAATGTGTGAACATGCATGTAAAGTCGGTGAGAAACACGTACTCCCCCAAGCTCAGGCTTTTGGCCTAACTTGGTAAGCAGTCAGTAGCCTGGATAGTAGTCGGTGTGGTAGCTCACGGAGGCTCTCGGTGCAGAGGCCTCGGCCTGCTGTGCTGCCTCGACCACAGCGTTGTGGGCTTGGGCCTCGCTCTCAAGAGCGAAATATCTTCCCTTGCTGTGATAATCAAAAAGAGTAGGCGCAGGTAAATGTGTGTACACGACAGATGATTGGTTAAATAACAACTTGTAAGTGAAATTATGAATGTCTCCTTTAAGGATCTTGTGGTTTTTCATAGTTTTAAAGTCTCAATACTGTGTGGGTAGGATAGGGTCAAAGGGCAAAGGTGGAATACCCAGCTCTCTTGCTAAACTTTGTATAGACTTTGTATAGACTTCACTGATGTGAATAAAGCTTGTCCCAAGGATCCTTTTCCCTTGCCGCGCATCGACCAGATTGTCGACTCCACGGCTGGATGTGAGTTGCTTTCATTTCTCGATGCATACTCAGGTTACCACCAGATATTCATGGCTGAGGAAGATGAAGAGAAGACTGCATTCATTACTCCATGTGGCACATATTGCTTCATACGCATGCCCTTTGGATTGAAGAATGCGGGCTCGACGTTTGCAAGGGTAGTCCACACTGCTTTTGAGCCACAGATACACAGAAATGTAGAAGCCTACATGGATGATATAGTGGTCAAGAGCAAGAGCAAGGATACCCTGATTCAAGACCAAGAAGAAACCTTTGAGAATCTGCGCAAGATACAACTCAAGCTGAACCCCGAGAAGTGCGTCTTCGGAGTCCCCTCCGACAAGCTTCTCGGGTTCTTCGTGTCCCAGAGGGGGATTGAAGCCAATCCCGACAAGATAAAAGCCATTGAGCAGATTGAAGCCCCGAAGCGCGTCAAGGACGTAAGGAGACTTGCTGGTTGTGCGGCTGCCATCAGCAGGTTCATTTCAAAGTCTGCAGAACGCGCCCTGCCTTTCTTCAAAATCTTGAAAAAGGCAGGTCCTATGAAATGGACTCCAGAAGCGGAGGCAGCGCTGCAAGATTTGAAAGGATACCTGTCCTCCACTCCAACACTTGTCGCACCTAGGCCACAAGAGAAGTTGCTGCTGTACCTAGCGGCAACCAATCAAGTGGTTAGTGCTGCGTTAGTAGCGGAGAGGGAGGCGGATGAGGAACCCACATCCCCGGCAAGCGAATCCAGCGACAAGCAGGGGGTTTCCCCGACAAGCTCTGGCCCCGGCAAGGACAAGTCTGCGCAGGAACAAGGAGAAGTGCAAAAGAAGATGGTACTGCGCCCAGTTTATTTTGTAAGTTCCCTCTTGCAGGGGGCTAGATCAAGATATTCTGGGGTGCAGAAATTGCTTTTTGGCCTCCTCATGGCCTCAAGGAAGCTGCGCCACTACTTCCAAGCACATGAGATAACGGTGGTCACTCGCTTTCCGTTGAAGAGGATATTGCAAAATCCAGAAGCAACAGGCAGGATCGTCGAGTGGGCACTGGAGCTGTCGAGCTTTGGTCTCAAGTTTGAGAGTACTTCAACCATACAGAGCAGAGCTTTGGCAGAATTCATAGCAGAATGGACACCAACACCAGATGAAGAAGTTCCAGAGACAAGCATCCTCGTCCAAGAAGCAAGAAAAGAGTGGATAATGTACTTCGATGGTGCCTTCTCGCTGCAAGGCGCCGGCGCTGGCGTGTTATTCATAGCACCCACCGGAGAGCACCTCAAGTATGTTGTTCAAATGCACTTCCCCAAGGAGCAAGCGACAAACAATACTGCTGAGTATGAAGGTTTGCTTGCCGGTCTCAGAATTGCAGCCGAACTTGGGATCAAAAAGCTGATTGTGCGGGGAGACTCACAATTGGTGGTCCGACAAGTAAACAAGAGCTACCAGAGCCCTTTGATGGAAGCTTATGTTGATGAAGTGAGGAAGCTTGAAGAACACTTTGAAGGCCTACAAATGGAGCACGTTCCAAGAGCTCAAAATGATATTGCTGACGGCCTGTCAAAGTGTGCTGCAATGAAGTTACCTGTGGAACCAGGGACCTTCGTGCTCAAGTTAACTCAGCCATCCGTTACACCGTCAGTTGGGAAAAGCAAGAAGAGGAAGTTGGCCTCCGTCGACTACTTGCCGGCTGATCTTCCCGAAGCCGCCGCCAAGGTCCCCAAGATCAACAACCAAGATGCTGAGGAACAGTCTGCTCCTGCGGACCCAAGGGTCTGTACAGTTGAAGCAGGCGTTCCCGACAAGCCTTGCCCCGGCAGGCTTGCCGGGGAAGCCTCAGCTCTGGCAGAGCCGCAGGTTCATGCCGTAGAAGCTGAGGTTTCCGCAGCAGCACTGATGCCTTTAGTCCTTGTTGTTGAGCCTCAGGCTCCAGCATGGGCACAGCAAATAGTCCGTTTTCTTCAAACTGGAGAACTTCCCGAAGAACCAGAAGAGATAGAAAGAATAACCAGACAGTCAAGTATGTACCAGTTCGTCGACAACGAACTGTACAGAAGAAGACTCAACGGTGTCAGGTTGAAGTGCATTTCCCGGGAAGATGGACAGAAGCTGTTGGCAGAGATACACGGAGGCATATGTGGCCATCACATTGGCGCAAGAGCACTTGCCGGGAAGGCGTTCCGGCAAGGGTTCTTTTGGCCAGAAGCCCTCCAAGATGCAACTGCACAAGTAACCAAGTGTGAAGCGTGCCAGTTCCATGCCAAACAAATACATCAACCAGCTCAAGCTCTCCATACGATCCCTTTGTCCTGGCCCTTCTCGGTCTGGGGGCTCGATATCCTCGGACACTTTCCCCGCGCAGTCGGGGGCTTTGAGTACTTGTACGTTGCAATCGACAAGTTCACAAAGTGGCCAGAAGTGGAACCAGTGAGAAAGGTGACAGCACAGTCAGCAGTCAGGTTCTTCAGGTCAATAGTTTGCCGTTTCGGGATTCCTAACAGGATCATCACCGACAACGGCACACAGTTCACAAGTCGCACCTTCATGCAGTACGTCCAAGACCTTGGCGCCAAGGTCTGCTTCGCTTCTGTCGCTCACCCGAGGAGCAATGGCCAAGCGGAGAGGGCCAATGCTGAAGTGCTGCGCGGGCTCAAGACAAGAACCTTCGACAGGCTGCACAAGTGCGGAAGAAACTGGATAGAGGAGTTGCCGGCGGCTCTTTGGTCAATCAGGACGACACCAAATCGAGCCACCGGACAGACACCCTTTGCTCTTGTCTATGGAGCAGAAGCAGTTCTCCCCACGGAACTCGTATACTGGTCTCCTCGAGTACTCGCTTACGACGAGCTCGAGCAAGAGCAACTGCGACAAGATGATGCATTGCTCCTCGACGAGGACCGTCTCCAGGCTGCTGTACGAGCTGCTCGATACCAGCAAGCCTTGCGTCGCTATCATAGCCGCAAGGTCAAGGCCAGGAGTCTCGAGGAAGGCGACCTTGTTCTTCGGCGCGTTTAGTCCGCCAAGGGCTCCAACAAGTTGACGCCGAAGTGGGAAGGCCCTTATCGGGTGAGACAAGTCACAAGGCCCGGCGCTGTCCGCCTTGAGACCGAAGATGGCTTACCGGTGAGCAACTCCTGGAACATAGAGCATCTTTGCAAGTTTCACCCATAAGGCGCGGTTGCCGTGATCCGCTCCGGCAACCACCTTTTGTACAAGTCTTGCCGCTGTTGCATGTAAACCTTTGTACAAAGCCGGGCGCAGACCCCGTGCATCAGTAAAACTTTTGTGCTTCACATTGTTTGTCATTTCATGCTTTTCTTTTTACTTGCATGTATCATCTGACATCTTGTGCAGCACGCATCCCCGGTAAGCAGTAAGAGGCCGCAAGGCCCTATACTAGTGTTTCCTCCTTTTTTCCTTTCTCTCTTGAAACATAAGAAGTGTTCCTCGCGCACAAGTTTGCCGGGGGGAGAGGAGATAGAGGTATGGACCAAGTGTTGTTGAAGAAAGGGAAGCCTTGCCGGGAAGCAAACAATCCACGAAAGCTAAGTTACCAAAGTTTGAGCAATTTAAAAATTTCAAATTCTTAGTTGTCTTCCTTGAACAACCACACTTTGTATGGAAAACCTGTGCGCGGAGGAACCTACCCGTGGCTAGCCGCACCCTTACTTTGTTTCGAGCACGCTCAACGGCTTAAGTGAGCAGCGACAAGTGTCGCGCCCTTATTTCGCTTTCGAGTTCGCTCAACAATCTAAGTGTGTTGCGACTAGTTGCGGCAAGGTTTCTTGCCGACAAGGCCATTGCCGGCAGGCTGCTAAGAGTCTCGCACTTAGCGCTCGCGGCAAGGGTCCCTTTGTCGGCAAGTTCCCTAAAAGCGTAGGGCGAAAAGCATACAAAGTGAAGGGACTAAGACAAGGGAGATAACACTGCATTGATTACCCAAAATAAAAGTATATATTACAAAGATAAATTGCCACTGTTCTAACCAACTACTACCTATGACTTAACCGACAACGGCGAGGGAAGTAAGGTGCCTAGTCCCTTCGATCTCCGTCGACCCTCTGGATCTTGCCCGCCTTGGCCACGATGTGGGCAACCTGTGCCTTCAATGCCTCCTGGTCAGCTTCGGGCGGCAGAGTCCGAAGGACGTTGACGAGGTTGATCCCGGGGTTGCGGTAGACGATCTTCGACAGTACCCGCTCCATGGTACCCATGCAAAGCCGGCGCGCCTTGTTAGCCAGCTGCGCGTGGATCTTCTCCCGTAGCCGCGCTAGAGCCGGCGCCACCCCCCTGAAGAACAAGCTCAGCTTGGCACTGTGGGGGAGGCTCTCGTTGGGGGAGTACACGAGGTGCTCCGCCCTCAACGCCACCATCTCCTTGTCAATGTTGGCGGCGGAGGCGACGAGCTCCTCGGTCCACTGCTCCACCGTCCGCTGGAAGTGGTTTTGCGAGACGGCGGCGCTTTCCAGCAAGGCCCTCTCAGTACGGAGATCGTCCTTCAGCTTTGTCTCGCGGTCCTGGGCGGTGTCGAGCGAGTCGGTGAGGGTGGAAACCTTCAGCTCCAAGTCAGCAATAGAGTCCCTGGCGTCGGTGAGCTCTTTACCTTTCTCGGAGAGGCGGACTTGCAGCTCCGAGTTGGTATGGGCGTCCTTCTCCCGCGCCACGTTGAGCGCGGCGACCCTGTCCTCGCTCGCCTTCAAGTTCGTCTTCATCTGCGCCACCCGGGCCTCCAGATCCCTCTTGGCGGTCTCTGCGGCAGCAGCGGCGTCCCTCGCCTCCTGCAGAGCCCCGCCAATGGCCTGCTCACGAGCGGTGAGGTCGTCCTCGTGACTGTCGAGGTCGACCTTCCGCTGGTTGAGCTCTCCCTCCCGCCGAGACAGCTCCTCGGCGGCCAGACGCTACTGTTCCTCCACCTCGGCCTTCTCGAGGAGGAACGCCTGGTGTGCTCCGGCAAGCTCTTCACGCTCCTCCGCCAAGTTCCGGAGGGCCGCCTGGTTGGCGGCACGGAGCTCCGCGGCACTCTTCTCCAGATTAGCACCAGCCTTGGCAGCCAGGGCCTCTCGGGAGTCCAACTTAGCCTGCCTGGCCTGGTACAAGGCCAGAAGCCGGCGTAGGAGTTGCTCCTCTTCGGGCTCGTTGCTGCTGCCGAGCGCGTCGACAACCTTCAGCCCGGCGGAGGCGAGAACTTCTCCGTCGAAGGTCTCCCCCTCCGCGGGTGCCCTTGACGAGGACGCCCACGGGACTTGGATAAAGACCCCGTTGGCGGCCTCCAGATAGACACCCGACCCAGCCGCAGAGGCGAAGGGGTCGGCGGCCGGTGCAGCGTCCGGCGCTCCTGCGGCCTCCGGGCCAACAGTATGGTCGCCGGTCCCTTCCCCAGCTGCGGCGTCAGCGGTCGGGGCGGTCTCCTCGGCGGCTGGCTCGTCAACACCAGCCATTCCTTCGTTGGTGGCGTCGCCAGCATTTCCACGCACGTCTTCCTCGGTGATGGTCTCCGTCTCCATCGGCTCCGGGGCGGGCGGATCTAGCAGAAGAAAAATAAAAGAAAGAATTGTCAAGCAAATATCCAAAAAAGAAGAATCCAAGAAGAAGAAAGCACAAGGGTTTACCTGCGCGGGCCTCTTCGATGACGGGGTCCCTCGCCGGGGAATCCTCCCTTGGCGGCGTAGCAGTGGCCCCTGCTGGCGGAGGGCCGCTTGCGCCTTCCCTTGGCGGGGTGCTCACCCTTGTCGGGCTGCTCGCCTTTGGCGGGGTACACGCCCTTGGCGGAGTACCCGTCCTTGGCGGAGCGCTGTCCCTCGCCGGGGAGCTCATCCTTGGCGGGGAGGGTGGAACAAGCGGCTCGTCGGGGGCGGCCTCTTGGTGCTCCTGCGGTTGCGGCTCCACTTCTGCACAAGACAACAAGACATTAATAAGGATAACTACCTCAAGCGCGCCCGACAAATAGAAAAATGAACAAAGGACTTACGCTGGGGGCTGCGCTCGGGGCTGCTCTCCGGAGCAGCAGGCTCGTCCGGCAAGTTTGTCGCTGGCGCATCCCCCGTCGCTGCGGCAGGCTCGTCGTCATCGAGATCGACCACAGGGATCTTGGCCCTCTTCGCCATCCTCTGGGTCATGGTCCTGGAAGCCAAAACAAGATCAGAACCAAGCAAGAGAAATCAAGACAAAAGCAATGTAAATCAAAGGAAATAAAAATTACAAGTACTTACTCTTCCTCCTCTTCGTCGGAGCTGAGGGCGGAGAAGTCAAACTCCGCCTCGCGTGCTCCAGCGCGAGGAGCTGGAGGAGAAGGGTCCCTCGGGCGCTTGGCGGGCTCCGGAGCCGTGGTTTGCGAAGACCCCGCTCCGGTCGTCCCCGAGGACCGAGGGGCGGAAGGAACCCCAGAGCCACTCCGGGAAGATCCTCCTCCACTTGTCGCTCGGGCACGGGGCGCCTCCTTGACGACCTTACTCGTCGTGGTGGCGCGCGTCGCCCGGCGCTTCGGCTGCTGTCGGGGCGCCGGTGGCCTCGCCTTCTCAGTGGCCTTGCGGAGGTGCTTCTTCTGCTGTGGCGGAGGACTTGGCGGCGGCGGAGAGTTCTCCGAGGATGAGGAGGCGTCGTCGTCAAGGTTCAGAGACCCGCCGGAGTCTTCGTCAGAATCGCCCGATTCGGCGTCTTCCTCGGCGGGCTCACTGGACTCAGTGCCCTGCCCGGCAGCCTCACTCGTCCCGGCAGGCTCCCCGGCAGGCTCCCCGGCGAACACCTCGGGCGCAATCTTCAGCAGCTTGAGGATTTCCGCCTCCTCGGCTTGGCTCACTGCGTTCGCTGCCTCTGCTTCGTCCACAGTGTACCCGAATTCACCTGCAGCCGCAGCTGCAGCGGCCTCCTCCATTCTGGAGGCAATGTACGCCACATCTCGCTTGGTGGTCTCCCGGGTGAGCCCCTTCTTCTCCTCGGCGTTGCGTGGCTTTTCAACCAGGTTGTCGAAGAAGGCCTGCACGGTCTCCGCTGAAGGCACCAGCCAGGTGGGGACAACCCCGTGGGAATCGCACTCAGGCATCACCGCGCGGATGGCACTAAGGGCAGTGTTGTTGCACAACGGAACTACTCCCCGGGATGGGGTGAACCACTCCTTGTGCCTGGGGTCGTGCTTGAACAGCTCCCGGACCATCCCCTTCAGGTCCAAGACAGTGAAGTTATATTTCAACCCAGGGCGCAGCCTCATGCGGTCTGCCGCGTTGCCGAACTCCCAAGCGGGTCTCTTCCTTTCCTGGAGAGGGGCAATGCGGCGGCGAAGGAAATCGGCCCCAACTTCACCCACAGTCAGGTTGGCAGCCCGGAGGCGAAGGATCCTAGTAAGGGCAATCTGCAGCTTGTCATCCTCCAGGGCCAAGTCGCTCCAATCCTTGCCGCGCACTATTGCAGTCTGGCGCGACGAGGTAAACTGCTCGGGTGCATCTTCCAAAACCCAGCACCAATCAGCTCTCCACTCTTCCCACTTGCCGCGTAGCTCTCCAATCAAATACGCCTCCTTCTTGCCGAGCCTGAAGATCCAGGAGATACCGCCGCAGAGTGGGGATCCAGATTCTACTCTAGGCGTGAAGAAGTGGTGGAAGAGAGCTACGTTCGGGTGGACCCCGACATAGTTTTCGCACAAATGTGCGAAAACGGCCAAAGTGAGGACGGCATTCGGGGTAAAATCTAAGAGGTGGAGTCCATAGGTGTTCATCACATCGCAGAAAAATTCTGAATACGGAGGACAGAGACCGCAATGGAAGAATGAAGTGAAGTAGTAGTAACCTCCCGGGAACATGTCGACGGCTACGGCGGGGAGGACTCGGGTGCGAGGATGAGCCTTCGTCTCCCTCGCCCAGAACAAGTAGTACTTGTCCCGCAGCTCCCTCGCGCCGAGCCTCGGCGGGAAGACCACCATCCTTCTCCGCATGGCTGCCAGCTTCGCCGCCTTTTCGGACTTCTCCTTCTTCGCCTGGTCACTCTTCGCCTTGTCGCTCTTCGGGGCCATGGCGGGGACGGCGGGGAGGTCGACAGCGCTGCGGATGTTGGAGACGGCGGAGGAGAGGGTGGAGCTCGGCTCTCTGTCGACCCTTGCGGAGGCAGAGAGCGGCGGGGGTTTCTGGAGATTCAAGGCGCAATGAAGGCAATGGAGGGAAACTTCCTCTGCTTCCTCTGCTTTTAAGGGGGAAGTGGGGGACGTTTCGCATTTTTCATTAAAGAAGCAGGCCACGATCTCTCCCACGACGCCGCAATCGACGCGTGCCGTTAGGGAGAGATGCGGCAGATGCGGAGTGGGAAACGGCGCACCGTGGGCCGCGTGTGCCCATGCACTGTTTTGGGCCTGGCCCTACAGCGCTCGGCACCGTGTGTGGCCCAGGCCCGGGGCTCCTGTCGGTGTACTAAAGTAGGGGTACCTTAGTATCCCGACTTGTGCACGGGCAGTAGCAGCGTCCCGTGGTCAGGCTCACCACGCGCCCGCCAAAAGCACACTCTCGCCCCTTTTGAAGCCATTCAAGAACAAGGTATACTTGTCAGGAGATCAAGGCCCCGGCAAGAGGAGCTTGCCGGGAAGGCTGCTCTAAGCACAGGACCACTTTATTCTCACAAGACCCTGGCAAGAGGAGCTTGCTAGGAAGACCAAAGAATAACACTTCAGAAGATATAACGTGGCGCATCGTGCGCCCCGGCAAGATCCGGGGGAGCGACAAGCTCCCGGGCCCGGCAAGATAGCGACCCCGGCAAGTGCTTGCCGGGGAAGGCTTACACTGTGTGCCTGTGCTCCAGCTCATCTGCCCACGCGTCGCCCTGGGGCCCTTCCAGGGGCACGTGGCGGATGGCTGTGCAGCCTGAGGGACACGGTGGCGAGCCGCGGTGACGAGGCCACCATCGTGGCGAACGGAGACGCCCGGGCGGACGCTTTTGGGGTGACGGCGATGGGCATTCAATGCCCTTGTCCCCCACCGTCAGGGTTAGGTATGAACCACTGTACATCCACTCTACATACACTGTTCGCGCACTGTCGCAACTACCACCGATTTTACACTTTGACCCTCCTCTACGTTGACACCTGTCGGTGACCCCTTTGAGCTATAAAAGGAGGCCCATGCACAACGTAGAGGAGGTTCGATCCCAGAAACTCGATCACTTCTACGCTCGGTGTAGCCAGTACTGTAGATCTTCAAGCTCCCGAGCTCAAGAACTCAATATAACCAAAGGTAGGAGTAGGGTTTTTACGCGTCCGCGCGGCCCGAACCTGGGTAAACTGCCCGCGTGTGCTCCTCGATCTGCTCTCCGTGCTCCCTCCGCTCCCTTACCGCAACGTAGAAGGGGCTCCGGTCCCATAGGTGTTCGCGGGCAGTCAGTTTCCCCGACAGTAGACATTTGATCGGCAACTTGTTGGATGATATTGATCATGTGACAGTTATAACTTAGGGCGATACGGCACTAGCTCCAGTTCGTAAATAGTCATACGTGCTTATGGAAAGAACTTGCATGCCATCTTTTGTCCTACCCTCCCATGGTAGCGGGGTCCATATTGGAAACTAAGGCATATTAAGGCCTCCTTTTAATAGAAAACCAGAACAAAGCATTAACACACGGTGAATACATGATCTCCTCAAACTACGGTCATCACCGGGAGTGGTCCTGGCTATTGTCACTCCAGGGTTGCCGGATCATAACGCGTAGTAGGTGACTATACCTTGCAAGATCGGATCTAGAACATGGATATAATGCTGATAATATAAACGGTTCAGATCTGAAATCATGGCACCCGGGCCCAAAGCGACAAGCATTAAGCATGGAAAAGTCATAGCAACATCAATCTTAGAACATAGTGGATACTAGGGATCGGCCCTAACAAAACTAACTAGATTACATGATGAATCTCATCCAACCCCTCACCGACCAGCGAGCCTACGAAGGAATTACTCACCCCTGGTGGGGAGCATCCTGGACTTGGCGATGGAGAAGGGTTGGTGATGACGAAGAACGAAGATCCCCCTCTCCGGAGCCCCAAACGGACTCCAGATCTGGCCTCCCGATGAGGAACATGAGGTCATGGCGGCTCCGTCTCGTGGATCACGATAATTCTTTGTCCCTGGTGTTTTTCTCCATAAATGTGATTATATAGTGTCAGGGTTGAGGTCAACGGGGCCACCAGGTGGGGACAACCCACCTGGGCGCGCCAGGAGGGTGGCGCCCTAGTGGGTTGTGCCCACCCAGGTTCCCCCCCTCTGGTGGTTCTTGGCTCTAGTAATTTTCTTTTATTTTGTAAAAATTCCTCGCAAAGTTTCATTCCATTCCGAGAACTTTTATTTCTGCACAAAAATAACACCACGGTAGTTGTGCTGAAAACAACGTCAGTTCGGGGTTAGTTTCATTCAAATCATGCAAATTTGAGTCCAAACCAAGAGGAAAATCGTTAGGAAAAGTAGATACATTGGAGACATATCAACTCCCCCAAGCTTAAACCTTTTGTAACGCCCCGAACACAACTGCCGGTGGTCATTACTCCTAGCGGGATCTAGACTGGCCCCACGGATCAATACTAGTCTTTTCTGCGCACTTTGTCCTCACTCGTGCGCACCCGGGAGCAACTTCCCGGTCGGTCACCCATCCTAAAACTACTCCAAGCTGAGCACGCTTAACTTTGGAGTTCTATCCGAATGGGCTCCCAAAAAAGAAGGAATTCCTTATTGATATGAGTAGTCTATCATCCCTAATAAGCCAGGACATCACATACACCCACACTCAGAGGAACCGACATCCTCGTCAGGCCACATGAGCGTTCCCTCTTGGCACATACGTCTGTGCTTCCAGTGCAGCACATGTGCCATGCCGTGTACCACGACGGGTCACAACTGCCATGCACAACATGACTGCAAACATCCGTGTAACCGTGAGGGTCGGCTCTGATACCAAGTTGTAACGCCCCGGACACACCTGCCGGTGGTCATTACTCCTAGCGGGATCTAGACTGGCCCCACAGATCAATACTAGTCTTTTCTGCGCACTTTGTCCTCACTCGTGCGCACCAGGGAGCAACTTCCCGGTCGGTCACCCATCCTGAAACTACTCCAAGCTTAGCACGCTTAACTTTGGAGTTCTATCCGAATGGGCTCCCGGAAAAGAAGGAATTCCTTATTGATATGAGTAGTCTATCATCCCTAATAAGCCCGGACATCACACCTTTGCTTCTCCTCAAGCGATTTAGTTGATAAACTGAAAGTGAGAAAGAAAAACTTTTACGAACTCTTTTGCTCTTGTTTTCATAAATAAGCTTAAACAACTGAAAGTGCGCTATATCGACTAGAGGGGGGGTGAATACGCGATTTTTATGAATTCTTAACTGAGGAATTTGCGGTGAGGAAATTCCTTAGCGAAGAACTACTTGCAGTGGAATAAGTACTCAGAAGTAAACATAACAGAACACAATCATGGTCATCATGATGAAATGAAGACAAGCACAGAGTACAGAAAGCGTAATCACATGATAACATAGGATGAAGACAAACAAACTGAAGAAATTGAACTGAGGAAATTGAGAAAGTCCTCAGTCAAAGTCTTCAAACAGATATGAACAAGCACACAACACAGATATGAGGAAATGAAAGGGTTGAGGAAATAGAACCAGTAAGCTTGGTGAAGATAATGATTTGTTAGACCAGTTCCAACTGTTGTCTCAGTTGTACATCTGGTTAGGGTGGCTAGGTATTTAAACCTGAGGACACACAGTCTCGGACACCCAGTCCTGGACACACAGTCCAAGACACAAAGTCCTCACTGTATTCCCCTTGAGCTAAGGTCACACAGACCTTGCCCAATCACTCGTGGTAAGTCTTCACAGGTGACTTCCGAACCTTCACAAACTCGGTCACTCGGCGATCCACAATTCCACTTTGATGCTCTAGACCATGACGCCTAACCGTCTGGAAGAAGCACAGTCTTCAAAGGTTACAAGCGCCGGATCCAGGCAGGATCAATCTCTTCAGTGATGCTCAATCACTTTTGGGTTTGTAGGTGTTTGGGATTGGTTTGGGTTTTTCCTCACTTGATGATTTTCGCTCAAAGTCCTCAGAGGATGGGTTGCTCTTATCACAAGTGTCAGTTTCTCTCGGAGCAGCCAACTAGCAAGTGGTTGTAGGGGCGGCTATTTATAGCCTAGGGAGCAGCCCGACATGATAAGACATAAATGCCCTTTAATGATATGACCGTTTGGTAGGAAGATATTTTGGGACAGCTGGCGCATAGCACATCAACGATCGGAAATTTCAGTATCATATTCCTCAGGTCTATCATGTTCCTCACTTGTAGGTAATCCGCACTGGCGAATTCCTAACTCCTCTGTCAGAACAAATTCCTCAGAGACCAGAAGAACTTCGTCTCTGTCACTGAAGAATATGACTGAACTGTATGAGATTTCCAATGGCTTCACTCGAAGGGATTGGTAGGTGTAGGATTTTATGTTGAGCATCACAAGGAAATTTTTCCTTAGTATTTCCTCGACCCCCTTTTACAGTACGGTGTTTCCTATGACTCAAGAGAGAGAAAATGAAACTACGAAAACAAAATTATTCACACTTCATGTTCCTCAAATGAATACCAAGTCTTCGAGGTCACACCAATTTCTTCACTTTCAAAGTCTTCAGAAAGTCTTCAAAAATCCAAAGTCTTCAGTCGAAGAACTTCATTTTTACAGATCGAATTTCTTTGTAAATATCAAACTCCTCATAGACTTATAGACCTGTGTACACTCATAAACACATTAGTCCCTTAACCTATAAGTCTTCAATACACCAAAATCACTAAGGGGCACTAGATGCACTTACAATCTCCCCCTTTTTGGTGATTGATGACAATATAGGTTAAGTTTTCAATGGGGATAAACATATGAAGTGTAAATAATGATAATGAGGAATTTGATTGCAAGATATAGAAGAACTCCCCCTGAAGATGTGCATAGTGAGGAATTTGGTTTTGAAGCAATGCACACTTGAAGAGTAGAATCATGGAGATCTCCCCCTATATCTTGTAATTCATACACGCATTTGACATATAATATGAAGAATTTGAAATGCATGATGAAATATGGTGACTGATGTAATTCAGCATGCACGCATAGCATTAATGAGGAATAAGCATGCAGAAACACCACAGCAGAAGTATCAGGTCACCATAGAGTTTAAGTTTACAACTCGATCCTGCAAAGTCATCAGAAGAACGAGAGTTGTAACTTAAAAAAAGTGCCCATATATATAGACCCGCTTGAAGACTAACTCAAATTTATCCACCTTTGTCATCGGATGACCAAAAGGATCGAAACTGAGGACTAACGCCCCTGAAGAATCTCAAGATGATGAAGGAGCGCCAGCGTTGTTGGGGTCGATGGTTGATGTAGGTCCTGCCGCAGTGTCGTCCAAGTCTTCATACTTGTTGATTTCGCGCGGTGAAGAATAGGAGCTGGCCACCAAGGGAGGAACCTTGACCTTCTTGTATTTCTTCGGTGGAGGAGCAGACCAGTTAAAGTCATCCTTGAGTCCCATTTTCTTCAGATCTTCTTTGCCATATAGATGAGACAGAACAACCCAGGTGCGGTTGAGGGTTTCATGGAGTTAGTAATGGTTTTTCTTCACTGCATTGTGTGTAGAAGTCATGTTGTGAAGAATTGAACCAAACTGACGCTTGACCCATTTGTGATTGCGATCAACCTTCTAATGAAGACTAAGGAGAAGCTCACGATTAGTCATCACCCTGGGAGCTGTGCCTTGAGGATTTTGCTTGGGAGCGTTGGCGGCAGAGTCATGGGTGGCAGAGTCATCATTGGTGGAGTACGATGCAACTTTGCGAAATTGACCATCTAATGGATTAATGCCTTCATCAAAAACAACAGTGGCCTTGCCCTTGTCATTAGCTGAGGAAAATGTCCGTTTGAGGACTTCAATTGGGGGCAAGTAGCTGCAATGATTCAGTGTGTTGGCTTTGTAGTTTACTGAAGACCTTGTCCTGATGAATCTCGTAATCCAAGGAGCATAAGGCTTCATGTTGAAAGGGGATAGAGAAACATTTGCCATAGTCCTCATGAAGAAATCATGGAAGTTGACGGGAACGCCATGGATGATGTTGAACAGCAGATTCTTCATGATGCCAACGACTTCTTCATCATTTGAGTCGTGGCCCTTGATTGGACTCAATGTCTTCGTCAGAATGTGATAGACAGTCTAAGGCAGAAACAACAATTCCTTCACGAGGAATTTGGTCCTTGGGGCTTGACCTGGCTTCAAAGGCTTCATCAGCACTTGCATGTAGTGATCTGTAAGTTCAATTTCTTCGTACATGCAACGAGCTGCTTCAGTGGGAAGACTGAGAGGCAAGGCTTGAAGTAATTCAGAAGCTGGAGCCTTGTAGTGAGTGTTTTCGGTCATCCAGTCTAGCACCCATGAATTCACATCTTCAAAGTTTCCGGTGATGTGCAGCGTTGCATAGAATTGAAGAATAAGTTCTTCATTCCAATCATAGATATCAGTGTAGAAAACCAACAGTCCAGCGTCGTGAAGAACACCGAGGACTGGCATGAAGCACAACAGAGATTCCATATCCACGTGAGGAATATGCTGATGATCGAAGACATTTATTTTGCTGAATAGCACTGAGGAATAGAAGTTTGCCTGACTGGCAGTCCAGAAATGCCTCTTCCTAATGCGAGCAAGGTCATAAGGATTGTAGTCAGTGAAGAACACGTGCTCGTCGAAGAAATCAGCCTTCTTGAAAGTTTGCTTTCTTGAGAAAGGATCCTTTGGCTTGGGTTGAGGAGTGTCAGTCAATTGCATCACAACCTCCGGATTCGCAATCTCAGGTTCTTCAGGCTGAGGAATTTCTGGTTCCTCTTCAGTGGAGGTCTTCACAGATTCAGGAGCAGCAGCAGTTTCTTCAGCACTAGTGGCTGGAATGTCTTCATGGACAGATTGTGTGGGATGAGTTTCTTCAGAGCCCAATGGAACAGTTGGTGCTGGGGATTGAGGAATTTGTTGCAGCGGAGTGAACAGAGGGGAGTTGGGATGCTGACTATCCCAAAATTCATCATTCATCAGAGGAGTAGCACTCCCAATGTCCACGTCCGAGTCATGTTCTTCCAATTCTTCAACGCCGGCCTCTTCAGCAGTGAACTGAGGCATAGGCGAGGAGATGATTGGGTTGAAGGGATTGCATCCACTTCAATTTCTTCATCCGTCTGCTCTGAGGAAGCAGCAGAGGGAATATCTTTATCTGATTCACTTGGAATCACATATTCTTCATCAAACGGAATAAGTTCCTTTGATGGCATGGATGAGATGGGAATGGCATCAATTGGGTTTTCAACTGAGCTTGTCAACGCCTTCATTTTCTTTGGAGCTGAAGAATCTGATGAAGCCGATGCCTTCCTTTTCTTCACAGCTGCATGCTCTGCAGCCTTTGTCTTCTTCACATCTGATGCAGATGGAAGGATTGGAGTTGGGGTGGGCGCAGGAGGAGCAGAGGAATCAGGTTGAATTTCTTCAGGCACAACTGATGCAGTTTCCCTTACTTCTTCATGTTCTTCAGGCACAGCCTTTGGAGCTTCAGCTGTCCTAACATTTTCTTCAGGCGCAACACTAGAGGTTGCCCTGGCAATTTCTTCAGCGGCTGGAATGCAGTCATCAGCCCTAGTATTTTCTTCAGCAGCCAGATGTTCTTCAGCGGTGCTGGCATGTTCTTCAGTCGACTGAGCAGATGCTTCAGCCTGAGGTATTTCAATGTGCGTTTGACGAGCAGCACTTGAAAAAACCTTTAGTCAAATTCACAAATCTGACTTTGGCGCCCATCCAGTCTACGCGATATGCGTCGAATTCATCACTGAGGGTTTTGATTTCACCCTGAATCTTTACAAGTTCTTCAGTTGTCATGTTGACACCATTCTTCTTCAGGAAGCGCTCCTTCTTGTACTACGCTTTCTTCATCTGCTTGTCCCTTTCAAATTTCCATTTTTCTTCACCTATGAAGGCGGTCAGCATGTGACTTTGGCCAGGTGTCAGGTTGAAGTCAGGCATAAGAGTGTTGGGATCCTTGTGCCAGAGATCTATGAAATCAAGGATCACTTTTGGATCCAAAAGTAGTGGCACTTCGCTTCCTTTGGCTCTAGCGGCCCTTTCTTGCCTGTCTTTGATGATTTGAACAAGTTCTTCATCATCAGCTTCGTCATCAGACGGCACTTGGAAAGCAACTTGTTTCTTGTGAGGACATGGGCGAGAACCTGGTCCAGCAGTGGTCTTTTTCTTCAGCAGAGAGGGACCAGCTGAGGAACTTGGAGCAGCTGAGGAACTTGCAGAGGCTCCTGAGGCAATGGATATGCCCGTAGTCCTTTGACATGTGGCAAGATGCACTGGTGCAGATGATTTTGTTGGAGCATCTGAAGACTTTGGCGGAGGAGCAGGAGCAGTTTGAGGAATTTGACGTGAGGGCGTTGAAGAATTTCGCCGTGAGGGCATTGCTGAGGAACTGGGCCATGAGGGCATTGAAGAAGAAGCACTTGGCTTATGAGCAGGCTTCTTTGCCATGGCCTTCTTTGGCTTAGAAGCAGAGGCCTTAGCAGAGGCAGCAGCAGCAGCAGAGTCTTCATTGAATTTCATCATTGCTTCTTTTGCTTTTTCGGCCAACTTGGCCTGGCGCTTAGCCCATTCATCGGGATCATCCTCACCACGCTTGAGGCTAGTGGGATCCGCTACTTGGCCATGTGCCAATGGAGGTCTTGGGCAGGGAGGATTTAGTGCGAATTTCTTCATGTATTTGGGAGTCACATACCTGTACTCCCTCCACTCTCTTGCCCATCTCCTCTCTATTCTTTGTATCCGCACCTTGCGCTGATTCTTGTCCTCTTTTCCGTATATTGCCTCATCAAGAGTGCAATAGTCAGCATATATGTCTTCAGGTATCTCGAAAGAAGTATTGACCTCAGGCCTCTTTCCTCCCTTCTATGGCTTCTTTCCATCAGCCATTTTCTTTAGACGAGGAATTTGAACAATTGAATTCTCTGAAGAAGCATGCAACTTTTCTTCAAGGAAAGCTGCAAATGAGTTAAGTTGATGAGAACCTAGTGATTCAGCAGCGGACATGAGTACCTGTGAACAGAGTATAGTTGCGAGGAATTTGGAGAGGTCATATGCGTTCTCAGAAGGTTTTGTAAAAACAACAAGTTTGAGAAATTTGACCAGATGAGTCTTGAAGAATTTCACTAAGCGTTCTTTATCTTAGGTTCCAGAGTTGTATAGATTGCAAATCCACACAATTGAGGAATCTTGAAGAAAAACATAGCTTGGAGAAACTGAATCAAGAATAGATGACATGTGAGGTGTTTAGTGTGTGAAGATTTGAAGAAAAACACCTTTGAGAATTTTGGAGAAAACATTCGAATCAAAGAGGGTAGTAAAAGTAACTTTGATTACCCTAGACGAAGAACATGACGAACTGTGAGGTGGAGAAGTGAAGTTCGTCTGTGCAGATCTACCACGCCCTAACTTGGCAGAGGAAGACGGCTACGGCGGCGGAGGAGTGAAGAAATCCGTGGCTGGCGCGAGTACGACGACGACGAGGTCGAGATAGTGAAGCTCTTCCTCACCGGCGACGATGAAGTAGCGGCGGCGCTAGGGTTGGAGAAGCTCGAGCGGGAGAGAGAGAACAAGCGGAGTAAAAAGTGAAGTGAGGAAGGGGAGGGGGTATTTATAGCTGAGATGAATAACCGTTCGCCCGAATAATTTGGACGAACGTGCCCCTGATCCTTCTCATTCGCATGACATGTGTCACCCATGTACTGTCTGGTGGAGATCGTGTGAGATCGTGGGTGAGTAGATAAGTGTTGTCGTGGGATGCGGAACGATTTGAGCGGACAAACCGAAAAATTTGGATAGGACAAGTTTTAACGTCGCATTCGCAAATTCTTCAGCTGACAAGGACACAGTGAAGATTTTGAACAAGTTTGAAATAGAACGCATATGAAGAATTTGTGGATGGAATGGGTTGAGGTTAGCATAGAGGTGGAAGGGTCCGATCACATTCACTTAGCAGAAAAAGCAACTTGAAGAAATAGCAATAAGTGAATGCTGTAGAGGAAACGGTGAAGACAATGCAAAGTTGAAGAATATGAACAACTGAGGAATTTCAGAAAAACTCAAATTGAAGATTTTCAACTTTGGTGGTGGCGTGACCCATCGTATAAGAATGATGATTTCAAACACCGCGTACATTTGTCGTAGGGTTCTAAGAATCAAATTCTTCATTAATTTCTTCACACTTAGAGCGTTATTCTTCATTGATTGAAGAAAAACATTCCTTCATGTGTTGCACATCTAAGTCATCAATTTTGCATAAGTGTTAGGATGAGTGTCAAATTTCAAAGAACATTCAAAGATTCTAAGATACTTAGCTCACACCACAACTTGCTAAATCTCTTCTCATCCAAGGACTTTGTGAAGATATCGACTAGCTGTTCTTCAGTCTTCACATGCTCAATAGAAATGCCGCCCTTCAACACATGATCACGAAGAAAGTGATGACGAATCTGAATGTGCTTTCTCCTCGAGTGCTGAACTGGGTTGTGAGCAATCTTGATGGCACTCTCATTGTCACAGAAGAGAGGTACATTCTTCACGTTGACACCATAGTCCTTGAGAGTTTGCTTCGTCCATAACAATTGAGCACAGCAAGAGCCAGCAGCAACATAGTCAGCTTCAGCAGTAGACAGTGATACGTAGTTCTGTTTCTTCGAGGACCAACAGACCAAGGATCTTCCGAGGAAATGACATGTACTAGATGTTGACTTGCGGTCCACACGATCACCAGCATAGTTAGAGTCTGAATATCCAATGAGATCAAAAGTCGAGCCCTTGGGGTACCATAATCCAAGTGTTGGTGTGTGAGCTAGATATCGAAGAATATGTTTCACAGCCTTATGGTGTGATTCCTTCGGTGTAGCTTGAAATCGGGCACACATGGAAACACTAAGCATTATATTTGGCCTAGATGTACATAAGTACAATAAAGAACCAATCATGGAGCGGTATACCTTATGATCGAAGTCAATACCCTTTTCATCAGTGCACAAATGGCCATTTGTGGGCATAGGAATTTTGACACCTTTGCAATTGTGCATGCCGAATTTCCTCAATACATCCTTGAGGTATTTCTCCTGAGATATGAATACGCCATTGCGCTGTTGACGAATTTGAAGACTTAAGAAGAATTTCAACTCTCCCATCATAGACATTTGATATTCTTCACTCATCACATAGGCAAATTCATCACTATAACGTTGGTCAGTACAGCCAAAGATAATATCATCAACATATATTTGGCACACAAATAATTCACCATCATAAGATTTAGTGAAAAGAGTAGGATCAAGTGAACCAGGTTTGAAGCCTTTCTTCATGAATAATTCCTTCAAAGTATCATACCACGCCCGAGGGGCTTGCTTGAGGCCATAGAGGGCCTTATCGAGTCTGAAGACTTTGTGAGGATTCTTTGGATCTTCAAAACCTAGGGGTTGAGTAACATATACTTCTTCCTCAAGCTTACCATTGAGGAATGCACATTTCACATCCATTTGAGATAGAGTGATATGATGATGGTTAGCATAAGCAAGTAATATGCGAATAGCCTCAAGTCTAGCAACAGATGCAAAAGTTTCATTGAAATCAATTACTTCAACCTGTGTGTAGCCTTGAGCTACAAGCCGTGCCTTATTCCTTACCACAAGGCCATTTTCATCTTGCTTGTTGCGGTAGATCCACTTAGTGCCAATGGTATTATGCTTGCGAGGATCTGGACGTTTGACCAGTTCCCAGACGTTGTTGAGCTCGAACTGGTGTAATTCTTCTTGCATAGCTTGAATCCACTCAGGTTCCAGAAATGCTTCATCTACCTTAGTGGGCTCTGTGATAGAGACAAAAGCAAAGTGCCCACAAAAGTTAGATAAATGTGAAGCTCTTGAGAGTGTGAGAGGACCTGGTATTTTGATGTCGTTAATGATTTTCTCAATCTGCACTTCTTTTGCAACGCGAGGATGAGCTGTTTGTCGTCGAGGAATTTGATCAACATTTTCTTCAGCACCATTTTCTTCAGCATTTTCTTCAGGTGCATCAGCTTGACGTACTTCATGTTCTGGAATGAATTCTTCAGCAGATTCTTTGGTAGTAATGACATCCTGAGTAGCCTTGAACTTGATAGTTTCATCATGTGCTGGTTCATCTATCATAGAAGGTAGGTGCTCTCTTTGCGAGCCGTTAGTTTCATCAAACCGCACATCTACATTTTCAACAACCTTGTGAAGAACGTTGTTGAAGACTATGTAGGTGTGCGAGTCCTTTCCATAACCAAGCATAAACCCTTCATGTGCTTTCGGTGCAAATTTTGAGTTATGATGAGGATCTCTAATCCAACATTTAGCACCGAAGACTTTTAAATAACTCACATTGGGTTTCTTGTTAGTGAGAAGTTCATAGGCAGTCTTCTTGAAGAATTTGTGAAGATATACTCTGTTGATGATGTGGCATGCAGTATCAATTGCATCAATCTAGAAACGACGAGGCGTTTTGTACACATCCAGCATAGTGCGAGCCATCTCAGCAAGAGTCATGATCCTGCGCTCCACGACGCCATTCCGCTGAGGAGTATAAGGAGCAGATAACTCATGGGTAATACCAAGTTCATCAAGATAGTCATCGAGACCAGAGTTCTTGAACTCAGTTCCATTGTCACTTCTGATGTGCTTGATCTTCACACCAAAGTTGGTTGAAGCCCTCGAGGAAAATCGTTTGAAGACTTCCTGCACTTCATGTTTGTAAGTAAAAATGTGTACCCATGTGTATTGAGAGTAATCATCAACAATAACAAAGCCATATTCAGAAGCATCATTTGAAACTGCAGAATAATGGTTAGGACCGAAGAGATCCATGTGAAGCAATTCAAATGGTCGAGTAGTAGTCATGATAGTCTTTGCTGGATGATTGGCCTTGGTCATCTTTCCAGCTTCACAGGCACCACATAAGTGATCCTTAAGGAATTTGACATTCTCAATGCCAATGACATGCTTCTTCTTCGCAAGCGTGTGCAAATTCCTCATGCCTGCATGACCAAGTCGTCGATGCCATAGCCAGCCTTCTGAAGCTTTTGCAAGTAGACACACAGCTGGTTGATGTCCTGTAGAAAAATCAACAATATACAAGTCTCCTCTCCTAAAGCCTTCGAAGACTATGGAGTTGTCAGATTCCATGATCACAACACAATAATGTTTGCCAAGGCAACAACCATATCAAGATCGCAAAGCATTGAGACTGACATGAGGTTGTATCCTAAGGACTCGACAAGCATGACTGTGTCCATGTGTCGATCCTTTGAGATTGAAACCTTACCTAGACCCTATACCTCACTTTTGCCTTTGTTAGCGACGATGATATGCTTCAGATGAGATGGTGATAAAGGAGCATCCATCAATAGATTCTTGTCACCAGTCATGTGATTTGTACATCCACTATCGAGGACCCACTCAGAGGCTTTGGGTTGATCATCCTGCAGATGAATTAGTGCAACTTACAAACTCATATACTTCATCAGTGAAAAATATGACATTAAATCATCAGATCATTTTCATCAAGCAATGCAACAGATAAGGCAGTATGAGAACGTGAGAACTGAGAGTTCATTTCTTCATGATTAGCATGCGTCCTTTCAGGCACATTTCAGGTCTCCAGCAAATTCTTTAGACGTTTGAGCACGTCTGGAGACCTGACCCTGCAGAAGAGATTAGTTCTTTTTCTTCACCACCCACATTTGATGGGGTGGCAAAGAGTTCATCACTCTACGAGCTCCATACGAGAAAGGTGGCATAGAAGCCAGTCCATTTTGTTTCACATAAGAGGAGTTAGGATAAGCATATGAATAAGCAGAATAATTCTTCAAGGACTTATGAACATAATGGTTAGAAGAATAATGCTCATATTCATAGCCCTTAGGTCTTCCCTGTGAAACAGAGTTGTTAGCACGATGATATTCATGTGAGGACTTTGATCCTTTTGAGGAATTTGATCCGTGTGAGGGATTTGGTCTGTATGAGGATTTGAATCCATCTGAACATTTTGATCCATATGAAGAATTGGATCTGGTGTTCCTATTCATCACACGAGGTGTCATGAGGACATTCACTTCAAGATTTTCAAGGTGCCTCTTAGGGACCCAGATTTTCTTCATAGGGGGACCATTCCTGCAGTTTGTTCCAACATATCTAGCAAATACTTTTTGATTTTTGAACAGTTTATAGTTGGAGTCAAATGACTCATCAGAAGAATGAGGAGATTCACATGTAAAGCCAGATAAATTGGATGGATCAACTGGAGGTCCCTTTGCAGCAACCCATGAGGTTTTGGGATACTGCTCAGGCTTCCAATATGAACCATCAACATTAAGTTTCCTCTCAAAGGCAATTCCCTCTTTCCTAGGGTTCCTATTGAGGATCTCCTTTTTAAGAACATCACAAAGATTCTCATGCCTTTGAGGCTTTTGTACATGCCTATCATGTACAATTCCTTCAGCCATGCATTGTCAATGATACTAGCAATGTCCTCAGATGAGGAATTAGTGATAGCAGAGACAGATGAAGAATTAGCAGTTTCACGTTCAATGCATTTCAAGCATGGAGGAATGAATTCTTCCTAAGAAGCGTTGATTTGTTGAGCAAGTAATGAATCGCGCTCCTTTTGAAGATCTTCATAACTCACTCTTAGCTTTTCATGATCTTGCTTTTTTGAAGAAATTCATAAGAAAGCTTCTCATGATCAGACATGAGAGTGTTATGATGACCTTGAAGGTTATCATACTTGGACTGAAGTCTCTGAAGATTTTCAGTCAAGATTTTAGATCGATCCATTTCTTCACCCAACATATTGTCACTTTTATCTAGCATGTTTTGAACCTTATCAAGGGCCTTTTGTTGTTGCACAACAATCTTAGCAAGTTTAGAATAGCTGGGCTTAAGGTTTTCATCAGATACATTCTCACTAGATTGAGAAAAGGTATATTTGAGTACCTTGGCACCCTTTGCCATGAAGCAATAGGTTGGAGCATAGTCATCATTGCCTTCATCAGCCTTGTTGGTGAAACCATTTTCTTCAGTGTTGAAGATATACTTGCTGACGAATGCAGTAGCGAGAGCTAGACTTGCCACACCAGACTCGGACTCCTCAGATTCCTCCTCTTCCTCATGATCCTCATATTCAGCTTCAGAGTCCATTTCCTTGCCATTGAATGCCCGGGCTTTCTTGGAGCCCCTCTTCTTGTGAGGTGAAGACTTTGAGGATTTTGATTATGAAGATTTTGACGATTTCTTCTTCTTCTTTGAATCATCAGAACTGTAATCCTTGTATTTCTTCTTCTTAGATGCCTTTTCCCACTGAGGACAATCTTGAATGTAGTGACCAGGCTTCTTGTATTTGTGACATAGCCTCTTATTGTAGTCACTGGATGAGGAAGCATTTATCCTTGAGAATTTTCCAAAGCGACCACGTCTTGAGAATCTTTGGAATTTCTTCACGAGCAGTGCTAGCTTCTGGCTCAGTTCTTCAGGATCACCCATGCTACTACCAGAATCTTCACCTTCAGATTCAGAGACGACCTTGGCCTTCAGGGCACGTGATTTGCCATAGCTCGGACCATAGAGATCTCTCTTTTCAGCAAGCTGGAACTCATGAGTATTTAGCCTTTCGAGAATATCAGCAGGATCAAGTGACTTGTAATCACCACGCTCTTGTATCATCAATGCTAGAGTATCAAATGAGGAATCAAGTGATCTCAGCAATTTCTTCACCACCTCATGGTCGGTGATGTTAGTGGCACCAACTGCTGGAAGCTCATTTGAGATGTCAGTGAGCTGATCGAAGGTTTGCTGAACATTTTCATTGTCAAGTCCTTTGAAGCGGTTGAAGAGATTGCGAAGAACATCAACTCGAGAGTCACGCTGTGTTGAGACTCCCTCATTGACTTTGGATAGCCTATCCCAGATAAGCTTAGCAGTTTCCAAAGCACTCACTCTTCCATACTGTCCTTTGCTCAGATGACCACAAATGATAGTCTTAACTTGAGAATCAAGTTGCTTGAATCTCCTCACATCAGCAGCATTCAGAGAAGGTGATACCGAGGGAACACCATTTTCCACAACATACCAGAGATCGTTATCAATTGCCTCAAGATGCATTCGCATCTTGTTCTTCCAGTAGGGCTAGTGCGTCCCATCGAAGGAAGGACACCCAGCTGAGACCTTGATCATACCTGCAGTCGACATAACTAAAACTCCATACAGTGAAACAAAAATCGCACAGAACAAGGGAGTCCCTTGCTCTGATACCAATTGAAAGTGCGTTATATCGACTAGAGGGGGGTGAATAGGCGATTTTTATGAATTCTTCACTAAGGAATTTGCGGGTGAGGAAATTCCTTAGCGAAGAACTACTTCAGCAGAATAAGTACTTAGAAGTAAACATAACAGAACACAAGCATGGTCATCATGATGAAATGAAGACAAGCACAGAGTACAAAAAGCATAATCACAGGATAACACAGGATGAAGACAAACAGACTGAAGAAATTGAACTGAGGAAATTGAGAAAGTCTTCAGTCAAAGTCTTCAAACAGATATGAACAGGAACACAACAGAGATATGAGGAAATGAAAGGGTTGAGGAAATAGAACCAATAAGCTTGGTGAAGACAATGATTTGTTAGACCAGTTCTAACTGCTGTCTCAGTTGTACATTTGGTTAGGGCGGCTAGGTATTTAAACCTGATGACACACAGTCCCGGACATCCAGTCCTGGACACACAGTCCAAGACACCAAGTCCTCACCGTATTCCCCTTGAGCTAAGGTCACACAAACCTCGCCCAATCACTCGTGGTATGTCTTCACAGGTGACTTCTGAACCTTCACAAACTCGGTCACTTGGCGATCCACAATTCCTCTTGGATGCTCTAGACCATGATGCCTAACCGTCTGGAAGAAGCACAATCTGCAAAGGTAACAAGCGTCGGATCCACGCAGGATCAATCTCTTTAGTGATGCTCAATCACTTATGGGTTTGTAGGTGTTTGGGTTTGGTTTGGGTTTTTCCTCACTTGATGATTTTCGCTCAAAGTCCTCGGAGGATGGGTTGCTCTTATGACAAGTGTCAGTTTCTCTCCTAGTAGCCAACCAGCTAGTGGTTGTAGGGGGCGGCTATTTATAGCCTAGGGAGCAGCCCGACATGATAAGACATAAATGCCCTTTAATGATATGACCGTTAGGTAGGTAGATATTTTGGGACAGCTGGCGCATAGCATAACAACAGTTGGAAATTTGAGTATCAAATTCCTCAGGGCTATCATGTTCCTCACTTGTACGTAATCCGCACTAGCGAATTCCTAACTCCTCAGTCAGAACAAATTCCTCAGAGACCAGAAGAACTTCGTCTCTGTCACTGAAGAATATGACTGAACTGTATGAGATTTCCAATGGCTTCACTCAAAGGGATTGGTAGGTGTAGGATTTAGAGTTGAGCATCACATGGAAATTTTTCCTTAGTATTTCCTCGACCCCCTTTAACAGTACTGTGTTTCCTATGACCTAAGAGAGAGAAAATGAAACTACGAAAACAAAAGTCTTCACGCTTCATGTTCCTCAAATGAATACCAAGTCTTCAAGGTCACACCAATTTCTTCACTTTCAAAGTCTTCAGAAAATCTTCAGAAATCCAAAGTCTTCAGTCGAATAACTTCATTTTTAGGGGTCAACTTTCTCTGTAAATATCAATTCTCATAGACTTATAGACATGTGTACACTCATAAACACATTAGTCCCTTAACCTATAAGTCTTCAGTACACCAAAATCACTAAGGGGCACTAGATGTACTTACAACAACATCCGGGTTTTCAGCAAAGATCATGACTAACCATCTCAACAATAACTCTTAGAAATTATATTGACTCATATCAATGACATAATCAGCTAGTGAGCGATAATAAGATATCTCAAACAACAACATGTTATCAAAACAACCATGGTATAATATGATAATAGTGGTATCTTGCTAGCCCTTTTTGAGACCGCAAAACATAAATGTAGAGCACCTCCAAAGTTCAAGCAGCGACTAAACATTCTAATACATGGTAGAAAAGATCCAGTCATGCTAACACCCAACATTCACTACACGCAATGCATAGGCATGACAGGAGTGCTCTCAGATCTGGTGATTATTTTAGTTGGTGATTACACAACATAAAATAAAATAGATAGTCCCTTCGCAGAGGGAAGCAGTGATTTGCAGAGGTGCCAGAGCTCATGTTTTTAAATAGAGGTAAATGATATTTTGAGTCATGCACCCTTCTCATTTACTTCACAACTTTTAGTTATCAATATCTCCCATGCTAAACACGCTAGTGGCGGTTCCCAAGCAGAAAAGTAAAGGTTTGGACTCCATTAGGAGTTTTCGGTTGTTTATTTATAAGCTCTTTTTCTTTTGGCAATTTGGGACTGGGAATCCCTATTGCCGCCCTTTTCTGGTGCCATGGCGAGTGAATAAACACTCGACCTGAGAATAACCTGCCTAAGCATGGAAGATACCGACTACCTCCTGTCGTTCCATGAACGATCCAGGCACACAAAAAGGATATTTATTTGAAGTCTTTACAGATGGCACATGCAAATTTACTTAGGACGGCAGGGTAATACCGCATATAGGTAGGTATGGTGGACTCATCTAGAATAACTTGGGTTGAAGGGTTTTTGATGTAGAAGCAGAATTCCCACTTAGTGCAGGCGAAGGCTAGCAAATAGGTTGGGAAGCGGCCAGCTAGAGAGCAACAACGGTCACGAACATACATTATGCATAATAAACTTTGGACACCAGCATGAGTAGGATATAGATACCATGAACATAAATATCACAGAGGTGATGTTGGTTTTGATTCAACTACATCTATGAATATGCACCAAGTCAAGCCCGTCGAACATTCAGAGGAGGATACCATATCATTATACTACATCACAATCATTTTAGCGCAATGTTGGTATCCAAGGTAAATCATTATCAACTCCTAGCTACTTATGCATGGCATGTGAAACTATAATATCTAATTGTCATTGCAAACATGTTTAATCATAATAGGCTGAATCATGGATACTAGGTTAAACATATTTACAAAAACAGAGCAAGTCGAGTTCATACCAGTTTCTCTTTGCCACGGCCAGTTCATCAAATATTGTCATTACTACCTTTTACTTGCACGGCCGAACGATGTGAAAATGATAGTAGTGCAAGAGTGTCGTGGACTAAGCTGGAATCTGCAAACATTTTATTCAACAGGAGAAGACAAGGTAAATGGGCTCTTTATGAGATAATCAATTATGCATATGGGAGCCACTCAATATTTTCATCGCGGTCTTCTCCTTGGTACGACTCGAATAAAAACAAAACAAATTCATAGAAACACACTAAAATATTTTTGGAGTTTTTGGTTTTCTAGAACAAGCAAATAAAAGGGAAAGAAAAACGAGAAAAACTATTTACACAAGAAAGCTCCCAACAAGCAAAAGAAGAACAAGGAAATCTTTTTTGGGTTTTCTTCTTAACATTACAACAAAGCAAGCATAGAAAGTAACTAACTACCACTAATGTTTTTGGCTTTTCTCATATTTTTTTCAAAAACATAAGAAGAAGGCGAGAAAATAAATGAAGCATGGATAATACAATCAAAAAGTGTGAGCTCTGACAACTGAAATGTGTGAACATGTATGTAAAGTGTGAGCACCAACCAAATATAAACCACTAAAACAAAAACTAATTGGACAAACGGAGGAGTCACATAGCAAGCAACAATCCCCCGAAACAGTTTCGGAAACGGAGCTTCGAGCAAAGAGATCGAAATCCGTGGGTTTGACAGCAAGAACACGAGAGAGAGAGAGAGAGAGAGAGAGAGAGAGAGAGAGAGAGATCAATGGTTAATGTTTTCTGGAGGTAGGTGATGGTGTGGTATACAGAGATAAGTGAGGGGGCCCATGTGGGGACCATAACCCACCAGGGCGCACTTGGGGGTCCTGGCGCGCCCTGGTGGGTTGTGCCCACCTGATACGTCCAAAACGTATCTATAATTTCTGCTTGCTCCATGCCACTTTTGGGTGATATTGCTATGATATTTATACACTTCCATACACTTTTTATCATATTTGGACTAACCTACTAATCCAGTGCACCCCAGTGCCAGTTTCTGTTTTTGGCTATTTTTGTATTTCAGGTTTTCACATTACGAGAACTGTCAGGAAAAATCCAGAAAAATTATATAAAAAATCAGCGTTCCAGAACCTACCTTGCGCCCGAAGTACAGCCGGGGGGGGCCACCAGGGCCCCAGGCGCCCTGGCGGCGCGCCCCCCCTGGGCCGCGCCGGGGGGGCGTCTGGGCCCCCCGAGCCCCGTCTGGTGCCCCCCTTTGGCATATATTTAGAGCGTCCTTCGAAACCCTCGGGACGGAAACTCTTTTTCGTGATCTCATCTCGGTTCCGCCGCCGCCGCCGCTTCCAAGATCGGGAGCACCAGGAGAACTCTTCCCGGCACCCTGCCGGAGGGGAGGATCACCATCGGGAGCCTCTCCACCACCATGGACGCCTCCCGGATGAGTTGTGAGTAGTCGCCCTTGGACCATGAGTCCATGACCAGTAGCTATGTAATGTTCTCCTCCCGTTCTTGTGCTTCACTAATTAGTCCTCGTGAGCTGCCCTACATGATCGAGGCACATATGTAATCCTTATGCTGTTGCTATGATGAGATTGCTGGGATCCGATGGATTATGAGATTATGTTCAGATTGTGATTGAGTAATATATTTGATCTACCTCTTTTATATTTATGTTCATAAGTAATTCTTGCATGTTCTCCGTTTTTATTTATTGCTTTGGCCAAGTAATACGTAGTGACTCCAAGAGGGAACGTTATGCTCGATTGTGGGTTCATGCCCCTCGATGACTAGCTTGAGTGACAGAAACATGAGTCTAGGGGATGTGCTGTTGCCACAAGGGGGAAAATAACGGTGCTTGTGCCCGCGGGTGCAAGGATTGTTTACTTTGCGCAAAGTTCTTTTAATGCAGTTGTCTGTTGCTTTGAGTTTACACTATGGGTGGGACTCGCAACTTAATACCAGCGAGATGTTCTGGATAGATATCTCAAGGTGGATGATTAGTAGTAGATATTGATGGATTTCGGTCTACTTACTTTGGCGTACCGCCCATGCTTTGAACCTCAACCTTTCTTGCAATGTAGTCAGCATTGGTTTGCGTTCGTGGTCCTGTCAATTGCCCAGCTGTAATTCGTTTACCTCACACAGTTGTTTTATCGTCTTTTGGGAGAGAGACATCACTAGTGAACATCATGAGACTCCGGTGCATATTACCATCATTGATCACATTCGCTATTTACTTTTTGCTTTTATTTACTATTGCAAACATTATCTATCACTACTATCATTTGCGTTTAATCCTTTGTGAACTACAAGGCCGGAGGGATTGACAACCTCTCTGTACTCGTTGGGAGAAAAGTTATTTGTATCTGTGTGCAGGTCCACGTTGATTGCTAATATCTGGCGCCGTTAGCAGTTGACACCTACTTGTTGAACCTAGGAGTCTCTGGGGATTCGATCCTTGGCATCTTTGCTAAGGGAAAAACTTCGACAACACTGCATCTCACACCTTCCACTTGGGGTAACCAACGAGGGGTTAGAGGCCCATCACCACCTAGTGCACCTCCCACTGATATTATTTGCACCAGAAATTCTTAAATAATCAAAACAAAATCGTGTTAAATTTTTAGAGCATTCTGAGAACTTTTATTTTTGGTCCATTTTTCATTATTATTGCACAGAAAACTCAGTTTACAGACAAAACATGGCATTTATTTTATTTGACTAGTAGGAACAAAAAATTAAAGGTAGGGACAAAAGGTAGTTCTTACTAAATTCACCAACTTCATACCTCTCAAAAATGATTCATTAATAAGGTTGATCAAGTCTTATTAACAACCACTTTAGATTAGCATGAAATCGAAGAACTTTCGTAAATCACTAAGTTATCTGAATGGGGATATGAATGTCCCCAACAATAAGCATTTCATATTTCTTTTTAACAGTAGGTAGAGGTAGTTGAAATTTTCAAATAGCGATTGTCGGAGATTGTTCAATAATATTAATACCATTCACTTGGAATGGTTTCTTCGAAAAGTGCATCGTATGCTCATTACCATTGATATAAAAAGTGACCTTGCTTTTGTTGCAATCAATAACAACCCCTGCAGTATTCAAGAAGGGTCTACCGAGGATAATCGACATGTTGCCGTCCTCGGGCATCTCAAGTATAACAAAGTCAGTTAAAATAGTAACATTAGCAACATCAACTGGCACATCCTCACAGATACCGATAGGTATGGCAGTTGATTTGTTAGCCATTAGAAAAGATATTTCAGTAGGTGTGAGTTTAATCAAATCAAGTCTTTTATATAAAGAGAAAGGCATAACACTAACACCAGCTCCTAAGTCACATAAAGCAGTTTTCACATAATTCTTTTTGATGGAGCAAGGTATAGTTGGTATTCCGTGGTGTCCAAGTTTTGTAGGTACACCATCCTTAAAAGTTTAATTAGCAAGCATGGTGGAGATTTGAACTTCCGTTATTTTTCTCTTATTCGTGATGATGGCTTTCATGTACTTTGTGTAGGGATGCATTTTCAAGATATCAGTCAAGCGAGCATGAAAAAAGACCGGCCTCGGCATTTCAGCAAAATGTTCAAATTCTTCATCATCTTCTTTTTAGTTGACTTGGGGGGAAAAGGCATAGGTTTTGAACCCACAGTTCTCTTTCTTTACCGTGTTTCCTAGCAACAAAGTCTCTTTTATCATATCTTTCATTCTTAGGTTGTGGGTTATCAAGATCAACTGGTGGTTCTATCTCAACATCATTATCTTGATCCTTTTCATTGTTTGGTTGAGTATCTTCATGAACCTCAGCATTATATTTTTCATTATCACTAGGTGAATGTTCATTACCAGATTGAGTTTCAGCATCAGAGATAGAAACATCATTATCATTATCAGGAGGTTTTCTACTTCAGGTTCACTAGTAGCATGCTTCTCCGTTGCCAGCATGGTGGGGCCCTTGTGCTTCACCTCCTGAGCCTTGGCCTTCTTGTCTTTAGGGTCGTTCTCGGGGTGCTTGAGGAGGGAGAGCAGCCTTCTTCAGCTCGGGTGCACTTGTCGACCAGATTGAATAGCTCGAGAGCCGAGCAAATTAAGGTTGTGATGGATGGAGAGCTCCTCGCTCGTCTTGACATAGGTTATGCCTTATGTAAACATGGAGATGATGGCCTCGTAGAATGCCTTAGGGACCTTGAGTCAGACCTGGTTGAAGCGCTGCATGTACTTCCGGAGGGTCTCGCCTGGATGCTGCTTCACGCGCCGCAGGTCGTTGACGGTGAGGGCGCGGTCGCGGGTCCCATGGAAGTTGGCGATGAAACGCTCTCGGAGCTTGTCCCATGTGGTTATGGATCCCTCTGAGAGGTGCATGATCTAGGAGCGCGCGTCGTCCTTGAGGGTCATGGGGAACCAGTTCGCCATGACCTTCTCATCGCCATTCGTCGCCTCGATGTTCAGCGCGTCGAGCTGGAGGAACTCCGTGGGGTCATAGGTGCCATCATAGCGTGGGGGTAGGCCGGGCTTGAACTTGACTGATGATAACCCACAAGTATAGGGGATCACAAGAGTTTTCCAGGGTAGAGTATTCAACCCAAATTTGTAGATTCGACACAAGGGGAGCCAACGAACATTTGTAAGTATTAGCAGTTGAGTTGTCAATTCAACCACATCCGGAGATTAATTATTTGCAACAAAGTGGTCAATAGCATACTAATATGATAGTTTTGATTGTAGTGGCAGTAGCAATGGTAACAATAGCAGTGATAGCAATAGTTTTGTAGCAAGTGCAGTAGTAATGATAGCAGTAGTAACTTAGCAAGAACAATATAGGATAAATTCATGGGCATTGGATCGGTAACATGTTGGATGATATTCATCATTTGACAAATATAACCTAGGGCGAGACGGCACTAGCTCCAGTTCTTAAATATAATGTAGGCATGTATTTCGTAAATAGTCATACGTGCTTATGGAAAGAACTTGCAAGACATCTTTTGTCCTACCCTCCCGTGGCAACGGGGTCCATATTGGAAACTAAGGGATATTAAGACCTCCTTTTAATAGATAACCGGAACAAAGCATTAACACACGGTGAATACATGAACTCCTCAAACTACGGTCATCACCGGGAGTGGTCCCGGCTATTGTCACTGCGGGGTTGCCGGATCATAACACGTAGTAGGTGACTATAACTTGCATGATCGGTTCTAGGACATGGATATAATGGTGATAACATAAACGGTTCAGATTTTAAATCATGGCACCCGGGCCCAAAGTGAGAAGCATTAAGCATGGCAAAGTCATAGCACCATCAATCTCAGAACATAGTGGATACTCGAGATCGGCCCTAACAAAACTAACTAGATTACATGATGAATCTCATCCAACTCCTCACCGACCAGCGAGCCTACGAAGGAATTACTCACTCCCAGTGGGGAGCATCATGGAATTGACGATGGAGAAGGGTTCGTGATGACAAAGAACGAAGATCCCCCTCTCCGGATCCCCAAACGGACTCCATATCTGGCCTCCCGATGAAGAGCATGAGGTGATGGCGGCTCCGTCTCGTGGATCGCGATAATTCTGTCTCCCTGATTTTTTCTCCATAAATGTGAATATATAGTGTCAGGGTTGAGGTCAGAGCGGCCACCAGGTGGGGACAACCCACCTGGGCGCGCTAGGAGAGGGGCACCTTGGTGGGTTGTGCCCACCCAGGTGCCCCCCTCCGATGGTTCTTGGCTCCAGTAATTTTCTTTTATTATGAAAAATTCCTCGCAAAGTTCCGTTCCATTCTGAGAACTTTTATTTCTGCACAATAACAACACCATGGTAGTTCTGCTAAAAACAGCTTCGGTCTGGGGTTAGTTTCATTCAAATCGTGCAAATTAGAGTCCAAAACAAGAGGAAAAGCGTTTGGAAAAGTAGATACATTGGAGACGTATCAACCGGACAGACGACGCGGCATAACTCACGGGAGAAAGCACAGCCCATCGCACTCATGAGTACAACCCACGCAAGAGGGGCACGGTCCCGATGCTCGGGTGGGGCGGCCTCGAATGCTGCCCGGTCCTGTTATTGGCACAGCGGTGTCGGGAGCGCAGTGGCGTCATACTGTAGATGTTGCACCATCTGTCAGCTGGCCTCGTCCCTCGCACTGCGCCCTAGGTTGACATCGTCGCCACACCGAGGTGGAGGCGGACGAGCGCCATGCGCCACTTCACCCAGACGAGACGGGTGTGGGCGGAGCGAGTGGGATGGTGCCGGGACCTCACCAGCGATGTTGACGAGCTCGGTGATGTGGCCCAGCGAGGCATCATAGCCCTCTTTGGTGGGGTGGTAGTTCAGCAATTCCTGTGCCATGAGAAGTGCTGCCTACGCGTTCGCCGGTCCACGGCGAGCATGGGAAGACGAAGCCGCAACGGTGGTGAAGGAGGATGTGGCGGTGTGACCATCACGCGGCATGGAAGGAGGCATCAAAGAATCGTGCTGCTCTTGAGCAGCTGGGTTAGTGGTAGCATTGACCATCGAATAAGCGGAGCGACGAAGGGTCTCGTGGCCCACGGGGGCCGCCTGAGCGACCTGAGCGGCCCGACGCTCGGCGCAAACATGGCGAGCTTCAACCATGAGCACGGGGGATTGAGAACGGAGCGCGGTTGATTCCGCTTCACCTAAAAGGTCTACTCACTATACTCAAAGCCCAACCTCGCCTCGTAGGATGATCGAATGGGAAGGAAGAACAGCGAGATTTACCCAGGTTCGGGCCACCTTGCGGTGTAAAACCCTACTCCTGCCTTTGGTGGATTGGCCTCACGAGAGGTTGAGGATGAACTAGTATAGTGGATGAGCGGCCTTGTGAGGGCTCTTTTGGGGAGGATCAATCGATCTAAGTCGTCCCTTCTATGGTGGAGGCTTGCCTATATTTATAGTGGCCTTGGTCCTGTTCCCTCGTCGTTTTGGCGGGAAGGGATCCCACAATGGCCAATTTTGAAGGGGGACAAGAGGTACATCTTATCCTGACGAAAGTTGGTCTTCTCCTACGAAGCTTCTAGCCATGATCCAATGGTGGGCTCAGCGATGAAATCCGTCCTCCCGAGCTCGTGGTCTTGGTCTCATTGCACCAGAATGGACACCTTTGGGGCCGTCCTCAGGAACTTGTGCCTGTGCTTGCCTCCCTAACATCCAAGAGGAGACTGTCCTCCTCTATGCCCATTGGCAGCCGCCTGGCCTTGGTTATCATGGCTAATGTCATTCGGAGCCTCGTGAAGCTGGGTACCTTCATAGAAATCTCTGCTCCTCGGGAGGCAGGCTTGAGCAGCCGCTCCCCAGGAGATCTTTGCGTGCTCGCCTCGCGAGGCCGGAGGCCCTCGCGAGGATCTTGTCTTGCGATCTTGTCTTGCGGTCCTTGTAGCTGAGCCATACCAGGTCGTTGATGAACCCGCGATTTGGGACGCAGGCCGGCGAGTCTGGGTACCCCCAATCCTAAAACGTCGACAGAGCCCAACAAAAAAATGTGAGAAAAATAGAAAAGGGGCATTGCTACTCTCTTTTTCCGCACTTGTGCTTAAAAGTAGCACCATGTTTTTCATACCCTATGTAGTCACTTTCATATGCTAGTAGAATTTTTCATTATAGAACTTGGCTTGAATATTCCTACGATGGGTTTCCTCAAATGCATGAGGTCCTCATGAGCAAGCAAGTTGGATGCACACCCACTTAGTTTTAAGTTCGAGTTTTCATACACTTATAGCTCTTAGTGCAGCTGTTGATGGCAGTCCGTACTCGCATTCATATCAATTGATGGGCATCTCCATAGATCGTTGGTTTTCCTAGTTGATGCTAGACTGTCTCCCTTTTGTTTTCTCCATATTAATCTCTACCACCGCATTCTATTCCACCCATAATGTTATATCCATGGCATGCACTCATGTATTGCGTGGGCGTTGAAAAAGCCGAAGCGCGTTAAAAAGTATGAACCAATTGCTTGGCCGACACCGCGGCAGTGCATGATTTATATTTTGTGTTAATAAGATGGAGCATGACAAGGCTATATGATTTTGTAGGGATAGCGTACTTCAACATTTTAATTCTGAAAGACATGATTGTTTGTTGGTATTGTTGGGGAACATAGTATTTCAAAAATTTCCTACGATCATGCAAGATTTATCTAGGAGAAGCATAGCAACGAGCGGGGAGAGTGTGTCCACATAACCTCGTAGACCGAAAGCGGAAGCGTTTAGTAACACGGTTGATGTAGTCGAATGTCTTCACGATCCAACCGATCCAAGTACCGAACGTACGACACCTCCGTGTTCAGCCACGTTCAGCACGATGACGTCCCTCGAGCTCTTGATCCAGTTGAGGACGAGGGAGAGTTTCGTCAGCATGACGGCGTGGTGACGGCGACGATGAAGTTGCCGGCGCAGGGCTTCACCTAAGCACTGCAATGATATGACCGAGGTCTGTAAATGTGGAGGGGGGCACCGCGCACGGCTAAAAGATTGGCTTGTGTTTTCTAGGGTGCCCCCTCCCCATGTATATAAAGGAGGGCTGGCCGGCCCCTAGGGCGTGACCAAGTGGGGAATCCTACTAGGACTTCTAGTCTAGTAGGTTTCCACCAAAAGGAAGAGAGGGGGAAGGAAGGAGAGGGAGAGGAGAAGGAAAGAGGGAGCGCTGCCCCTCCCCCTAGTCCAATTTGGACTAGGCCCATGGGGGGCGCGCGGCCAGCCCTTGTGGCCTCTCCTCTCTCTCTCCCCAAAAGCCCACTAAGGCCCATTAGTTCCCCCGGGGGTTTCGATAACCCCCAGCACTCTGATAGTCATCCGGTAACAACCAGAACTCATCCGGTGTCCGAATAACATCGTCCAATATATCATTCTTTATGTCTCGACCATTTCAATACTCTTCGTCATGTCCGTGATCTCATCCAGGACTCCGAACAATCTTCGGTCGTCAAAAACACATAACTCATTATACGAATCATCATCGAATGTTAAGCATGCGGACCCTATGGGTTCGAGAACTTTGTATACATGACCGAGATACATCTCCGGTCAATAACCACTAGCGGCACCCGGATGCTCATACTGGTTCCTACATATTCTACAAAGATCTTTATCGGTCAAACCGCACAAGAACATACGTTATTCCCTTTGTCATCGGTATGTTACTTGCCCGAGATTCGACCGTTGGTATCTTCATACCTTGTTCAATCTCGTTACCAGTAAGTCTCTTTACTCGTTTCATAATACATCATCTCGTGACTAACTTATAAGTCTTTTGCTTGCAAGGCTTATTATGATGAGTATTACCGAGAAGTCCCAGAGATACCTCTCCGATCCTCAGAGTGACAAATCCTATTGTCGATCTATGCCAACACCACAAACACCTTCGGAGACACATGTAGAGTATCTTTATAATCACCTAGTTACGTTGTGATGGTTCGTAGCACACAAGGTGTTCCTCCGATATTTGGGGCTTGCAAGATCTCATAGTCATAGGAACATGTATAAGTCATGAAGAAAGCAATAGCATAAAAACTAAACGATCATAGTGCTAAGCTAACAGATGGGTCTTGTCCATCACATCATTCTCCTAATGATGTGATCCCGTTGATCAAATGACAACTTATGTCTATGATTAGGAAACCTAACCATCTTTGATTAACGAGCTAGTCTAGTAGAGGAATACTAGGGACACTCTATTTTGTGTATGTATTCACACATGTATCATGTTTCCGGTTAATACAATTCTAGCATGAATAAAAACATTTATCATGATGTATAAGGAAATATAAATAATAACTTTATTATTACCTCTAGGGCATATTTCCTTCAGTCTCCCACTTGCACTAGAGTCAATAATCTAGATTTCATAGTAATGATTCTAACACCAATGGAGTCTTGGTGTTGATCATGTTTTGCTCGTGGAAGAGGCTTAGTCAACGGGTCTGCGACATTCAGATCCGTATGTATTTTGCAAATCTCTATGTCTCCCTCCTTGACTTGCTCGCGGATGGTGTTGAAGTGTCTCTTGATGTGCTTGGTTCTCTTGTGAAATCTGGATTCCTTCGCCAAGGCTATTTCTTTAGTGTTGTCACAAAAGATTTTCATTAGACCCGATGCCCTAGGTATTGCACCTAGATCGGATATGAACTCCTTCATCCAGAATCCTTCATTTTTTGCTTCCGAAGCAGCTATGTACTCCGCTTCACACGTAGATCCCGCCACGATACTTTTCTTGGAACTGCACCAACTGAGAGCTCCACCGTTCAACAAAAATACGTATCCGGTTTGTGACTTAGAGTCATCTGGATCAGTGTCAAAGCTTGCATTGACGTAACCGTTTACGATGAGCTCTTTGTCACCTCCATAAATGATAAACATATCCTTCATCCTTTTCAGTTATTTTAGGATGTTCTTGACCATTGTCCTGTGATCCACTCCTCGATTACTGTGGTACCTCCCTGCTAGACTCATAGCAAGGCACAGATCAGGTCTAGTACATAGCATTGCATACATGATAGAACCTATGGCTGAAGCATAGGGAATGACTTTCATTTTCTCTCTATCTTTTATAGTGGTCGAGCATTGAGTCTGACTCAACTTCACACCTTCTAACACAGGCAAGGACCCTTTCTTTGACTGGTCCATTTTGAACTTCTTCAAAACTTTATCAAGGTATGTGCTTTGTGAAAGTCCAATTAAGCGTCTTGATCTATCTCTATAGATCTTGATGCCCAATATATAAGCAGCTTCACCGAGGTCTTTCATTGAAAAATTCTTATTCAAGTATCCTTTTATGCTATCCAGAAATTCTACATCATTTCCAATAAACAATATGTCACCCACATATAATATTAGAAATGCTATAGAGATCCCACTCACTTTTTTGTAAATACAGGTTTCTCCAAAAGTCTGTATAAAACAATATGCTTTGATCACTTCATCAAAGCGTATATTCCAACTCCAAGATGCTTGCACCAATCCATAGATGGATCGCTGGAGCTTGCACATTTTGTTAGCACCTTTTGGATCGACAAAACCTTCTGGTTGCATCATATACAACTCTTCTTTAAGATATCCATTAAGGAATGCAGTTTTGACATCCATTTGCCAGATTTCATAATCATCTTTACCTAATGATAAAGCACGGAACGAGTTTGTCAGGTTCACCGTCACAATATGCTTTCTTCTCATGTCATAATACGCTTTTATGATTTGTATAAACAAAATCATAATATAGGGAGCCGTTTGTAGTTTTGTCGGTCGTCCAAATTTCTGTAGTTTGACACATCGCTGCTTTGGGCCGGCCCACGCCGTGTTCTCTGCATGCACACGGCACACGGGTCTTACAATTCGTCTACAACTTGATCCTAAAAAAATACAATTAGTCTACAACTGGGACACCTCCGAGCAAAGTAAAAAGGGGATCGATGGAGTTTAGGTCACGTCCTCCCCCACCCAGATCGCTGCTCCCACCGATTTCGCAACCTACCGGTGGCCCCTCCACCACCCGTTCCCACGATCCCCAACTCTCGCAGCCGTGGCCACCACATCTTCCAACGGTCCCTTCGATCTCAGATATGGTCGACGGGGAACACGCACGGCCTCTGAAGGCTGGACGTGCGGCGGTGCTGTGGCTAGAGTTCCAGGCACTCAACTGGGACTGGTAGGCGTTGTGAGTGGTGGCGTCAGCCAGTTGGCTGCCTGCACGCCATGGCAGAGAGCGGTGAGGCCGAGCACCCGCCCTTCGTTTCGAGTTCGGGATTCCTTGATTTATTTTCAGCAGCAGCTTCATTACGTACCTCTTGTTCTTCCTCCACTATCAGTAGAATCTAAACTCGAGCTTTCAGCTGCAGCTTTTAGTATCCCGAGGCACTCATCAACTTCAGAATTACCACTGGGGTGACTTTTCTCAAGAAAATATGGAAAGAAGCGAGGATTCTCAAGTAATAAGATAAGTGTGCTTACAAAAACTTACCTACTTGAAAGTAGATGATGCATTCTTCTTTTGCATGGAAATCTGCAAATTGATTATCTGCATACTATTTGTCCGTACTTCTCCAAGATCTGAGCATACCATCTTAGGAACTTCTGAAACTTCCTGGTGGGACATAAGTTCAGGAGTGTAATTTATCGTTGTATAAAGTGCGTACTGAACCTTAATAACAAGGGGATTCTGTTATTTCTTACTCAATTTACTTGCATCTTCAGAAATCTGGTGTATAGAGTAGCAATGTTCAGTCTGCGTGGTCATATTATTCTGAATTTCAAGGAGCAAAAATGATGTATATTTGAAGACGTACGGGTTGAGGAACAAAATAATGTGATTTCGAGGAACAACATTAAATAGGCAGGAGGACAATGGATATTTTTGGGTCAGTATTTCCAATTAGATACATATTTCAACTTGCAATTAGGAGGTTCTGAACCTCTCTTTTCTTGATGGAGAGCATGCAATGAAGAAACCACCACCACTGGTTTGTCACAGGCAGAGGTAAGTGCATGGTTGTTTGGGTGATAGCCTTATAACTGCCTTGATGGTCTACATCCATGGTATGGCTGTGTAACGTTTATGTTTTCTCTCATATTAGTCATTCACCATGTTCCTCTTACCATTGCCTTGACTGGAACGAAGGTGCTTACCATCGCTGAACATTTGTTTAGCAATCTATTGTCGCTCGATATTGGCATGTTCCTTCTGCCATGGAGCATGATTTGCAAAGAATGGTGGAGTTGCTTGGTTATTTCTATGAATTGGTGGAGGATGTAGAGGCTCATCTGCATTCCATGTCCAGGTCCATACCTTGCATCAAATTCCAGCCTTTACGGCCACTCGGAGCACTTTTCACTGTACAAACAGCATGCAGAGAAGCTAATGGAGTCTTGTTCAGGTTATCACTGCTTTTGCTCCAGCAAGGTATCTTTCTCCCTCTTTATTGACCTTTTACGTTTGCCTGATTAGTGAAACATGAGTCACGTGATTCCAGTTACGCATGAATATAACATAGGCTTTTTTGTTGCCTCGTATTAACATGGGAACTGAGTAGATTTCTCGAAATGTATTCTTTTGGTTGCTTTGAGTAAAATGCTTAGTATTTTGTATTTTCTGTTCATATTAACACTGCTTCAAGTCATCACATGCCTTTTAATATTTTAGAAAGTACAACGAGTCTTGCGAAGGGTCCTCGAGGAAGCTCAACAAATGACTATTCTCAGTGGAGATGATACCAGAGATGTTATTCTGAAGTAAGCTCCTGCACACCATTCTTTTGTAGTTCCTTCATAAGAAACGATTCCATTCTTGTCCTCGATACTGAAGAGTGGTTGCTGGTCATTCATCTTAATTTAATATAGAATATATGCCATGAGAGAAAGATATACTTGAAACCCGTTGAGGTCAATGATGTGTGAGATTACATCAAACTAACAAGGTTTAACCTAAATGCTGCAGGTTTGAATGGCTTTCGCTCAGACTACTTTCTTTATTATGCATTTATCCTTTTTAGATGTTAAACTCTGAAGATCACACTACTTGATTATCCTATTCCAAGATCCGTTAAGGAAGCCATTACGAAATTAAGGGAGAACAAAGGCCTTTCATGTTTGATTTGCGGATTAACAGACTTTTACCTACAGAATTTGGGGTGGCTTTTCACCTAATGTTCTTAAAAACTTTAAATAGTGAAATGGTTGTTTTGATGTGGCGCTAATTTTTTTCCTGAAGAGATTGAGATTACCAGGATTCAGATTGGATCCCTGCTGTGTCAGCGTAGGAGAACTGCTCGAACACGTAGGCACGACGTGACCGACGCTTTATATTTACTAAAAGATAAACTTCTGATAGTAAAATGCTTTTCTTTCTTGAGAAAAATTGTAATGGTCATATATTTCCTTTATGTTCCATTGTTATTAATCTGTTTTTAATAATCTTAATTCTTACTTTTCATTGTTTATCTCTAGATATGCAAAGAAGTTGGATTTGCCACAAGTTTATTTGAGAGATTGGTTATGCTCAAATTTAATATATATTTGCATATACATTTGCTGAACATACAATATCACATGAATCCTCCTTCAGGTTATTTCCAAATGTCCAGTTTTATGAGAGGAAGATTAGCAGGGCGACCAAGTTCAAGGTGCACTTCCACGCTGGTGGGTTGAGCTCGACGGCAATCCAACGCAGGCGGCGTCCACGAACAGCTGCTCCTCCACGGACGAGGTGGGCCACGCGCAAGAGACCTACATACAAATTTGTTGTTTCATGTCATTTATTTGCTTATTTCTTGTTTGGTCTTAATCCCTGTTTTTTGTTTGTAATAGTTGTTAATGGGATGAAATTTCTAAATCACCTTTGTTTGTTTGCATACCCAAATTGTAATGATTAAATTTTATTACTTTCCATTGTGCATAGAAATGTACTTGTCCACATTTTGCTCTTGAACCACGGAATTTGTTTACATGTACATATATATAGAAATTCGCGTGAAGAATTGGTACTATAGGTGTCATGGGCAGGGGCATAATTCTGCGAAATGCAATGTGGAGTAGTCTATCGATCCCTCTTGGACTAGACCCATGTAGTTATTTTTCATTTGGCTTCGATCATATGGCATATGTCCTTGCATGCTATGTAATGATTAGTCACAAGTGGGTATTATCATCATTTAATGTAGAATCATTCTATTTGAGTGGCATAAAAAAGTTATATCTTTTTAAGCACATTAATAATATTTTATATGTTGCAATGTAGCCCGTTAGATATTTTTCTAGCGCATATAATGTTTTATTTCTCCCGTTGCAACACACAGGCCCATTTGCTAGTAACATTCAACAATTACTAACATGATTTGGACAGACTTAAGCATCGCTACGGGTGAGAAAGTCTCATCGTAGTAAACTCCTTGAACTTGTTGAAAACCTTTTGCAACAAGTCGAGCTTTGAGACAGTAACATTACCATCGACGTCAGTCTTCCTCTTAAATATCCATTTATTCTCAATGGCTTGCCGATCATCGGGCAAGTCAACCAAAGTCCAAACGTTGTTCCCATACATGGATCCCATCTCATATTGCATGGCTTCAAGCCATTTTGCGGAATCTGGGCTCATCATTGCTTCCTCATAGTTCGTAGGTTCGTCATGGTCTAGTAACATGACTTCCAGAACAAGGTCACCGTACCACTCTGGCACGGAACACACTCTGGTTGACCTACGAGGTTCAGTAGAAATTTGATCTGAAGTTTCATGATCATTGTCGGCATTCTGGGAACGGGGGTACCCAGACTTGCCTACCTGCGGCCCAGGGCGTGGCTCGTCAGGCGGCCTGGTACAGCCCAGCATCTTCAGAAATCACTCAAGACCCTCGCGAGGGCCAAGCCTCACGTGGCGGACGACGTAAGACATCCGCTAGGGCGGCCACACTAGGCCGGCTCATGAGGATCGGAGATATCAAGGCAAGGGGTACCTCGCGAGGCCCTCGTGGCATGAGCAGTGACGACCAAGGCCAGGCGGGCGCGAGCGGGCGTAGAGTTCCTGTTTCCTCTTTGGTGCTAAAGAAGTAGGTGCAGGCGAGGAATCACGAGGCATCAGGCAAAGGTCTCCATATCGGTGCAACGAGACCAAGACCAGCAGGACGGCAGAACGAAGGTCATCGCGGAGCCCACGGCGGCGTCACCACCAGAGCCATTGGCAGGCGAAGACCACCTTTTTTCAGGATAGCTTGTACTAGTTGTCCCCCTTCAAATTTGGCCGTTGTGGGATCCCTTTCCCCTCAATATTTGGGAAGAGGACCCAAGCCACTATAAATAGGACTAGCCATCACCATTGGGATCATCTCGTCGGATCGGGAGTTGATCTCATCTTGAGTTGATCAGAGAGTAGGCCACACACCACATGCTCACCCGGGCACAAGAACTCCTCTCCCCAGGAGGCAGTTCATCCATGTACTAGTTCTTCCTCGGCCTACAAGGCAATCCACCACACCACACTAGATTAGGGTATTACACCACAACGGTGGCCGAACCAATATAAACCTTGTGTCCCTTGTTCTTCAAATCTGACGAGCTAGGCTTAGGGATTGGCGAGTAGACGAGCTAGGGCGGAAGGAGAGATCTTCGCGCACACCCCAGAGTTCGAACCTCAAGGGTTTTGCCGGAACCCAAGATCCGACATTTGGCGCGCCAGGTAGGTGTGTGCCGAAACTTCGCTTCCGTCGATCTGCGCTCCATCGTCCCATCGGTTCCAAGGCCGACACTCGCAGATCCCGTGCTGAGCGACGGGCTGCCCTTGCTGCCTGCGTCGCTCAGACTGCTCCTGCCGACGAACCACCCCGCCATTCTCCATCGCCTGCCGCCAATGGCGCCACCGGCCCGACGCAGCATAAACAGCAGGCCTTGTCCCTGCACCCCTTTGTGCGGCGAGACGGTCCCACCGCAACCCCGTCGCTAACCCCAGTAGTCTCGTCATCCCATGCTCATCGAGGGACCTGCGGACGCGCAGGCTGCATTGCTCATGGCATGTGAGCTCCTACGCTACTGCCCCGTCGACGACTTCTACGAAGAATGGCTCGACCGCATCGCCAAGCTCGTCAGCGCCGCTGGGGGCTCTCCAGCGCCGTCCCTCTCCTTGCCTCGTCCACCTCCCCATGCGGACAACGGGGCCCATGAAGCTCCACTGCTACCCCCGCGTCAAGGCGTCGTCCAAGACTCAAGGCACGTGGCCCCGCGGCGTGACCACCCACGCGCGGCGCCAGTGCACGAAGAAGGAAGCTGCAAATAGATCCAGCGGCCCTGCGGGGGAGCGCTAGCGCTCCCTCCACCGCTGCACCGAGACCGCGCGCCCCCCGCCGCGGTGGCGCGCGAGGACCAAGATCAAGTTCCGCCTCCCCAGCAAGCTCCAGTTTTGATAGCACGCTGTAAGGCCCTCGCCCCCGAGCTGCGCTACGTCAACTGGCCCGGGAAGTTCAAGACCGACCTGCCTCCATGCTACGACGGCACCCCCGACCCTGCGGAGTTCCTGCAGCTCTACGAGCTGAGCAACGAAGCATCCGACGGCAACAAAAAGATCATGGCGAACTGGTTCCCCATGGCCCTCAAGGATGGCGTGCACTCGTGGCTCCTGAACCTGCCCGCGGGATCGATCTCCACCTAGAGCAAGATGTGTGAGTGGTTCATCGCCACCTTCCAGGGCACCCGAGACTGCCCCCCGGCTGCGGGTGACCTGCGGCATATCAAGCAACAACCAGGAGAAACCCTACAGAAGTTCATCCAACGCTTCAACAGTGTCTGAGTGAAGATCCCCAAGGTCACGGACGAGGCCATCCTTTCGGCGTTCTCTGATGGTGTCTGCGACATCAAGATGAAGGAGGAGCTCTCCATCCACGAAGATTAGTGCACGTCCCTGGAGCTGTTCAACCTTGCGACCAAGTGCGCCAAAGCTGAGGAGGGGCGCCTCTCCCTCTTCGAGCTCCCCGCTGCTGAACCTGAAGACAAGAAGGCCAAGAGCAAGGATGTAAAGCGCAAGGGAGCGGCAGTGCTCACAGCTAAACCAGAGATGAAGCGAGGTCGTGACTACCCAGAACCATCCAAGAACGGCGGGCGTTTTGCGCCTTCCACAACATGCACAGCCACAACACCCACGACGCGTCATCCAACGCCTCGAGCGCAGCAACTATGGCTACGGCCGCGGGGAAGTCAGACCGGGGGACACTGGGACGACTGCGGCCCCCGCCAGGAGTGGCGTGATCAACCTCGGGAGGACCATTCGCGCGGTCAGCCCCGTGAGGACGCCTGAAGAGACCAGCCTCGCAAGGAACGTCTTCAGGGCAGGGCCGGCCTTCCACCTCTGCCACCGCCAAGGAGAAACGACGACTAGGACGAGGGGGCTGGGGGCTTCCAGGAGCCATATGCCATCACCTGCATCTTGGGCGGAGCACAGGCCCCAGCTTCTCAGCGCCACTTCAAGCAGTTTGCATGGGATGTAACCGCGGCTCTCCCCAAGCTCGAGGCTACTCGCCCACTCAGGTGGTCCAGATGCCGCATCACCTTTAGTTGAGAAGATCAACTCAAGTGTGCGGCTACGGCCGGCGCCCTTCCGATGCTTTGTTCACCCGTCATCAGCAACATCCAAGTTACCAAGACCCTCATCGATGGTGGCGCAGGGCTCAACGTCATGTCCATCTAGACATTCAACAGCCTCCAAGTACCATACGATCAGTTGCTGCCTACCAAGCCCTTCTCTGGTGTGACCGACAGCTCCACCACCCCTGTAAGGCAGGTCCACCTGCATGTCACCTTTGGCAAGCGCGGCAACTACCACACTGAGCTCATCAACTTCAATGTCGCCCACATCCATCTCCCTTACAACGCCATCCTCGGGTACCCAGCCCTGGCCAAGTTCAGGGCAGTGACTCACCACGGCTACAACGTCCTCAAGATGCCGGGAAGCGGCGGCGTCATCACCATCGCCTGTGAAGAGAAAGATGCAGTGTGCTCACTCGAGCGCGCTTACCAGGTGGCAGCAGTCAAGGATCCAGACAATGACAACATCATCTACCCACCTGAGGTCGTCCCCAAGAAGAAGAAGAAGTTTCTCGCCCTGGAACCTCATGGGGATGCAACACCAGGTGGCAGCCCCTCGAGGCCTACACCTAGGGAGGGGCCGCCTCCCTCCCTCGCATAGGAAGGTGCGCCCGGCACCCCCCTCAGGCTGGGCTCGGGGGCCCTCCTCTAGAGGGCCTCTGACTTAGCCAATGTCACGAGGGAGGCTCTCCTGCATCATGTGGAGGAGTGCTTCTCCACACACTTCCCGCCGGAGGCCTCAGGGCATGAGGCACCAAGCGCTCAGGAGTTCATCAACCAAACCATCGAAGACCTACACATGCCAAGGGCAATGCGGGGCGAGCGCCGCCTCGCGCCTCTGAGTGCACCTGTCGGCCCAGGCTCGGGCGACAAGCTACGCGTCTGCGTCAACGTCCCCGCAATCAACAGGATTGCATCTCATGAGCTCTACTGGTCTTCCCGGGTGGGCCGGTCCCAGGGTCCTCCTCACAGCAACGTTCGCATGCTCTTCGGCCTGCCGAACCAAGCGACCTTGCACCAGCGTCATATGCGGGAAGTCCTGGCGGCTCGCGAGGCCGGGCATAAGGAGATCCAGGCGGAGTTGGACTCAGTCCTCCGCGAGATCTGGGGAACCCCAGAGCCTAACGAGGTGCCCAAGCCAGACGGTGCGTGAGGAGCAGCATCAGCGTCGAGCATCTTCAGCTGCACCAATACTAGTTCAGCAACTGTGCCAGGTGACATTTTCCGGTTTTTTGTTCAACTGGGAGTGCCCCTCGGGCTGCATCATTCCCAGGTCGCACGGGCCTGTCACTACGGTGTGTATCCTTTTGCATCTTAGCTCACCTTGTTGGGGGTGCCCCTCGGGCTACATCATCCCCGGACCGCATAGGTCCGTCCTTGTGGCATGTATCTCCCTTGCATTTACCTGAGCTAGTGTTATCGTTTCTATCAGCTGCACTCGAATCACTCATCTATCTGACCGTCACCCCTTCGGGTCTCCTTCGCTACCTAATGGACTTCCGCTCATCTCCCAATGGGGGCTGCATACGTTGGCATGGCGCTGCTACTTCTCGAGCTTGCGTTGTATTCCCTCGAAGAGGAAAGGGTGATGCAACACAGTAGCATAAGTATTTCCCCTCAGTTTTTGAGAACCAAGGTATCAATCCAGTAGGAGACCACACGCGAGTCCCTCGCACCTGCACAAACAAATAAGAACTTCGCAGCCAACGCGATAAGGGGTTGTCAATCCCTTTACGGTCACTTGCGAAAGTGAGATCTGATAGAGATGATAGTTTCATATTTTTGGTATTTTTTAATATAGGAACAGAAAGTAAAAGCGGAAAAGTAAAGTAGATTGTAGATTGATATGTTGAGAATAAGGGTTTGCGCAGAAGAAGGGCAAATAAAACGGCAAGGGTGAAGTGGGGGAGAGGAAAACGAGAGGCAAAAAATGTAATGCGAAGGATAAGGGTTTGTGATACATACTTGGTATATGACTTTTGCGTAAGTCTCCCCGGCAACGACGCCAAAAATTCTTCTTGCTACTTCTCGAGCTTGCGTTGTATTCCCTCGAAGAGGAAAGGGTGATGCAGCAAACTAGCGTAAGTATTTCCCTCAGTTTTTGAGAACCAAGGTATCAATCCAGTAGGAGACCACGCGCGAGTACCTCGCACCTGCACAAACAAATAAGAACTTCGCAGCCAATGCGATAAGGGGTTGTCAATCCCTTTACAGTCACATACGAAAGTGAGATCTGATAGAGAAGATAGTTTGATATTTTTGTTAGTTTTGGTTATAAGAACATAAGGTAAAAGCGGAAAAGTAAAGTAGATTGTAGATTGATATGTTGAGAATAGACCTGAGGGCCATAGTGTTCTCTAGTGGCTTCTCTCATGATAGCGATATTCTACAGCGGGTAAACAAATTACTGTCGAGCAATTGATAGAAAAGCGAATAATTATGAGACTATCTAGGCATTATCATTATATATAGGAATCACGTCCAAGACAAGTAGAACGAAACGATTCTGCATCTACTACTATTACTCCACACATCGACCGCTGTCCAGCATGCATCTAGTGTATTGAGTTCATAAGAACATAGTAACGCCTTAAGCAAGATGACATGATGTAGAGGGATAAACTCAAACTTAGTGATATAAACCCCATCTTTTTATCCTCGATGGCAACAATACAATACGTGCCATGCTGCCCCTACTGTCACTGGAAAAGGACACCGCAAGATTGAACCCATAGCCAACCACTTCTCCCATTGCAAGAACCATAGATCTAGTAGGCCAAACCAAACCAATCATTCAGAGAGACTTGCAAGGATATTATAATCATACATAAAGAGTTCAGAGATGAACCAAATATTTCTCATAGATAATCTTGATCATAAACCCACAATTCATCGGATCTCGACAAAGACGCCGCAAAAAGAGATTACATCGAATAGATCTTCGCGAAGACCGAGGAGAACTTTGAATTGAGATCCAAAGAGAGAGAAGAAGCCATCTAGATACTAGCTATGGACCCGAAGGTCTGTGGTAAACTACTCACAACTCATGGTGAGGCGATGATGATGATGTAGAAGCACTCCGTGGTAGATCCCTCTTTCGGTGGAGCTCCAGAACAGGCCCCAAGATGGAATCTCACGGGAACAGAAGGTTACGGCGGTGGAACTAGAGTTTTCTCTGTTGTTCTGATGGTTTCGGGGTACGTAGGTATATATAGGAGGAAGGAGGGCACCGGGGGCTAGAAGGGGTGCGCACGAGGCAGGGGGGCACGCCCTGTAGGGGGGCCGCGCCCCCCACCCTCGTGGACTCTACCTCAACCCTATTCCGTGGTTCTCAAGTCTCCCGTGCGTGAATTTCTCCAAAAAAATCTCTCCCGAAGGTTTCATTCCGTTTGATATTCCTTTTCTGCAAAACCCTGAAATAGACAAAAAAACAACAATCTGGGCTGGGCCTTTGGGTTAGTAGGTTAGTCCCAAAAATAATATAAAAGTGGATAACAAAGCCCATTAAACATCCAAAACATCATAAATAATAGCATGGAACAATCAAAAATTATAGATACGTTGGAGACATATCAAGCATCCCCAAGCTTTATTCCTGCTCGTCCTCGAGTAGGTAAATGATAAAAACAAATTTTTTGATGTGGAATGCTAACCAACATAGTTTTTCAATGTAATTCTCTTAATTGTGGCATGAATGTTCAGATCTGAAAGATTGAAGACAAAAGTCTATATTGACATAAGAAATAATAATACTTCAAGCATACTAACAAAGCAATCATGTCTTCTCAAAATACTTTGGCTAAAGAAATTTATCCCTACAAAATCATATAGTCTAGCTATGCTCCCTCTTCATCACACAAAATATGCATATCATGCACAACCCCGATTTCAGCCAAGCACTTGTTTTCACACTCTATTCTTTCAAAACTTTCAACTTTCACGCAATACATGAGCGTGAGCCATGGACATAGCACTATGGGTGGAATAGAGGTGGTTGTGGAGAAGACAAAAAGGAGGGAGATAGTCTCACACCAACTAGGTGTATCAACGGGCTATGTAGATGCCCATCAATAGATATCAATGTGAGTGAGTTGGGATTGCCATGCAACGGATGCACTAGAGCTAAATATGTATGAAAGCTCAATGAAAGAACCTAGTGGGTGTGCATCCAACTTGCTTGCTCACGAAGACCTTGGGCATTTAAGGAAGCCCATCGTTGGAATATACAAGCTGTCAGGACCCCGATCCTAAGTCACACAGGTCTAGCCTGTAACACACCATATCACTTTGCGGCCTCACACACGGTATCCCCACGGGTGCCACCTTACCTGGCCCGGGACCGTTTGCGCATTTTGGCACACGTATATGATAGTGTCGCTAGCATCCATATGACAGAGAACCCGGGCCGACATGACCAGTTATAAACCAAAAGTGGCACTAAATTACAGAGACAGGCATACATGACCCAGCAACGAACGTGTCGGTCATCAACGTATGAACCCACGTCGTAGCAAGCTACAAGGACTTAAAGGAAAAACGCGTGACATTTCCCCTAAGGGACAGACACAGGAACTAAGAAGGACACATGCCAGCCAGCCTAAGTGTTCCGGAGCAGTAGCAAGCTACCAAGGCTCAGTGGAAGCACTAGGAGACATTTCCCTGTAAGATAGGCTACCAAGGGTAAACAACTAGGTGTCGGATCCCACACATAGCAATACACATTACACGTACGCATAACATGCAAGTATGTGCTGAACAGCATGGCATCACAACTTAACTCAACAACTCATATAGATAAGGCCCAAAAGAGCCAACATAGCATTTATTACAATCAGAGGTCACATGACCCAACATACAGAGCATACAGGCAACGGAAGCATAACTTGTCTGAGTACACACAACTACAAATGAAAAAGGCTGAGAAGCCTGACTATCTACAAGATCCTACAAGGGTACGAGATCGTAGCTGAGGTAACAAGCTAAACGTCGAAGTCCACGCGGAACCACTAGCGAGACTGAAGTCTCTCTGCAAAAACATAAATTAAGCAAACGTGAGTACAAAGGTACTCAGCAAGACTTACATCAGAACTAGCTACATATGCATCAGTATCAACAAAGCGGGTGGTGGAGTTTGACTGCAGCAAGCCAGCTTGACTCGGTGGCTATCCTAAACTACGACTGCAAGCAACTCTTTTAAGGTGGCGCACACGAGTCCACATATTCACCAATCAATACACCACTATGGATCCGCTCCCGTCTCCCTACGAGAAGGCCATCCATAGCACTCACGCTTATCTTGCGTGTTTTAGAGTATCCAATTTCACTTGTCTATGAACTGTTATAGGCAACCCAGAAGTCCATTACCGCGGACACGGCTATTCGAATAGATCATATATAACCCTGCAGGGGTGTACTTCTTCACACATGTTTCCACCACTTAGCGTCTGCACACGACATGTGCTTGGCAGACTTCAAGCGAAAGCCGGCGTGGGTGTAGACCACGACCTAACCAACCACTCAAGTCTCTCGTCCAGGTTTATCACCTATTTTGGTTCCATCAGTGGGGAGATCTGGCCGGGGTGTCGCTCACGACCCCAAACGATGTGTACAGGGTTCCCGCGTCACGAAACAGGCGACCGGTACACCGTGCCACGTACCTGCCGTGTCACAGCCCACCCCGAGGGTCAGCACTGCGCACGACCTCCAGTAAACTACAAACACCAGAAACTAGTTTCAACTCCTGGACAGAGAACAAGGGCAGTCAATAAGTTGAGCGGGGTCGTATTTCAGGGCCCAATGTGTGGTAGTAGCTGTTTCATGGATCAACCAACACAGAACTCAGTTCCTGAGGACGGTTTCAATGAGACAACCCACCATGTACTCCTACATGGCCTCTCATCGCTACCTTTACCAAATCGTGTTCACCCACTTAGCTCACACACAGTAGGACATGTTCATCACATTCCAATTCATCCCCGATGAATCAGACCTGACACAACTCTAAGCAATAGCAGGCATAACCAGAAAGCATCAATGAGTAGGCACAACATGGCTCAAACAACTCCTACTCATACTAGTGGGTTTCAACTATTTACTGTGGCAATGACGGGTCATGCAGTGGAAAGGGGTTCAACTACCGCAGCAGGTAACAGTTGAAGCATTGTTGTCCTAATGCATTAAAAGAGAGCAAGAGCGAGAGAGTGGGATTGTATCGGAATGCTCAATGGGATTTTGCTTGCTTGGCACTTCTAAAGATAACATTGGTTCTTCATCGGTGTCATCGAACTCATCGTCGAAACGTCGTCTACTAAGAGGGGACAAAACCGACAAACAGAGAAAGAACACCATCAATGCAATGCAACAATATGATGCATGATCATGACATGGCAATATGCTGTGGATTAAGCTAATGCAACTAGCAACACAATTAAATGAAGTTGGTTTGAACCAAAGGTTCAAATTCAAACTCCATATGTGATTATTTAAATGCCATTTAATTGATTGGACCTGATCAGCAGGTTTAACTTCTTCAAACATGCATGAAAATGCTATAAACAGATTCCTTGAATTTTTCTGATCATTTTTCATATATAAATTATTTTTATCTGAGCTATAGTTTATTTTCTATGATTTTTAGAAGTTTTGGCTATTTTCTGAAATAAATAAATCATTTCTGATTTATTTAAAATTCCAGAAAATAGATACTGCGTCAGCATTGAGTAAGCATGACGTCAGTAGGGTTAAAAAGGCTGCCCTGGGTCAAACCTGACCAGTGGGGCCCAGTGGTCAGTGACCCACTAGCTAACAGGGTTAGTTAGTTTTTAAACTAACACTAACTAAACTGTTGGTGGGGCCTGGGCCCACATGTCAGTCTCTCAGGGCCTGATTAAGTTTAGTTTTAACTAAACTAATTTAACAGGGGTTGGCCCCACGTGTCAGTGACTCATAGAGCTAAGCACAGAGATTAGTACTTAATTAAACCTAAACTAAAACTAATCAACGGCCGACCCCACATGTCATGGACACAGGGGGGGTCCAGCCGTGGTCAAGGTGGTCAAACCCACCGGCGGCTCGACGCCGGCAAGGCCATCGTGGCGGCGGTGCTCGGAAATCGCCCTCCGACGACCATTTGGACGGCGGCTTGGTGCTACGCGTAGCTGGGGAGCTCGCGCATCTAATGGATGCAACGGGAGGACACGGGGACGGCGGAGCTCGTCGGAATGGAGCTCGCGGCGGCGGCCACGATCGGGCGCCGTCGAGTTAGGTGCTGCATGGCACGGGGAGGTGAGCTGGTGGGTGCGCTAGCTTGCTGTGGAGCTGCTGAGCACGGTGACGTGCTTGGTTCCGAGCTTGCGCGTCTGTGGCCACGACGGCGACAAGCTCAGCGGCGGCCGGAGTTCTGCCGCGGCGGAGCTATGGCCTAGAGGTCATGCGCGGCTAGGGGAGAAAGTGGAAACGACTCGGGGGCTCACGGTGGTTGCAGAGGCGTCGACGTGGGCTCGGGGGAGGCTCGGAGCAGAGCAGGGCGTCGAGGGGGATCTCCGGTGGCCGGAGCTTCAAGACGAGGTCGGGGAAGACACTAAGAGGCTCCCGAGCTCATGTGCGTGGGCGTGTAGATTCACGGGTCCGTGGCGGAGCCCGTAGACACGTCGAGGGGACGAGGGGGAGGCGGTGGCTGCGGCTACTTCGAACGGCGGCGACGGCCGTGTTCGGTGGGGGGAAACGAAGGAGGGGGGAGCGTTCTGGGGAGAGAGGGAGAGGTGCAGGGGGTCCAAGGGGTGTTGTGGCGCTCGTCCAGGGCGTCGGGGAGGAGGCAGGCAGGCTGGAGGTGGCCGGCGCGTGGCTGCGGGTGCCGGGCACACGCCCTCGTCCTTCTGTCACGAGGAAGATGACGGGGGAGGGCCAGGTGGGCTCGGCCGAAACTGCTGGGCCACCAGGTAAGTGGTCCTCAGGTAAGCTTCTCTCTCTCTCTCTTTTCTTTCTGTTTCTGTTATCTATTTCTTTTGTAACTTTGTGGCTTTTCTAAAAATGCCTAGGCACTTTCAAAAATCACCAAACTGCTCATGCCCACTGTTTAGCATATAACCAACATGGAACATTTCAGTTTAGGATTATTTGAGCATTTAAAGTAATATATAAAATTTAAATGCCCAAATGCAAGTAAGATGTGATTTAATTCAAAATCCAGAATGGTCCTAGAAATATGTGCAACATTTTTGGCAGAGGTTTTTAATCAATCCAAAAATGATGAACTTTTCCTAGGGGCATTTTGGGTTCATTGAAAAAGATTTTAATTTGACCCTAGTTGAATTCATTTGATGCTAGGGTTTGAACATCCCCATTTCTAGTTTCTGAGAAATTTAAACATGATGCACATGAAGACCAAGCAAGACAGGCAAGGGCTGGTCTAGGGCTGTGACAACTCACCCGCACTAAACAAGAATCTCGTCCCGAGATTCAAGCGTAGGGTAAGAAATCAGAGGGGACACTATCTAACACAATCTTCTCGATCCAGTTTTCCTCCTCGAAATTGTTGATTCATTGCATCATGTAGATCTTGGCATCTTTGATTTCAAAGCTTCATCCAACATGACAACAAAATAACGTGAATTCTACAGGATTTGATCTTCTCGAAGATCGAGCAATTCAAGATCAACTCATGGATTGAGACGTCGAAACATCTCTTGAGATGAGACACGGAGTACACCTCCAGGGGAATGGAGTGAAACAAACGATGAAGGTTCACCTGGTGGCAATAATTCCACATGTAAGAAGAGGGTGATCGATACCACCAAACGGGGCACCTTGGAGAAGGTGACTCGTAGAGTTATTCCCTTAAGTGGCAAAAAGAATTATTTTTGATATAGGGATCATTAAAATTCTCTATACCAGCCGAAGGCAAATCACACCCGATCGTTTGACGGAGTTCGAAAGAATGACATTCTTGGCCAGAATGGATGATGTGGACTACCTCGTTGAAGACAACACAAGGGATGATTTTGCTTATCATCGGAAATGGATGGAACCTATGGTAGGACCACTTTTGAAGATAATCCTGAACAGCAGTTGCTGAGAAGGGCAATCCATGGAAAATTGGCATGATGGTGGTGCAAGCTGGGAACAAAATGCAAATGCTGGGAATGATTCTGGTAACTGGGAAGAAACCCAACAGTAGAGAGTAAATCTACTCTTTGAGAGTGTATAATATAATCAAGAACACTGGAAGCAATCCTGGTTAGTGTCGACGATAACACCTAGTGCTTGTGCGTGCTCTCAAGAACTTGAGCATTCCCATATTCATCAAGGTTTTACCAATATCCGTGTCAAGGATCCTGGCAACATCACATACTACCATGATGAATAATGATGGATGATGCAGATGCAAAGGAAGATAACACTTTCTCGGATTTCACCTTGGCGAGGCCAAGGGGACGAAATCTGGATGATCAACCGAGAGACATTTAGCACTCCGCTTCTAATGTTCTCCTTGATGTACTAGGTACCACGGTCAATGCTTAAAAACATCAACATGGCCATCAAGTAAAGGTCGGACTTCGGGAGCACAAAAAGTCCATAAGGAACAATTAGGGAGTAAATCCTACAAAATCCCTATGGGGAGGTGGCCAACTTCTTCAATCAAGATTCTACAACAATAGGTCTTCCGGCCGGGTGTGTTGGCCACGACATCCACCTTACCGGTTATCGGGAGACCATTATTATAGATCTTGGGAAATGCTCCAACCATCATATCTGCCTGAGATTCAGTTCTGGTTGGTGTCAGAATATTCCAGACTCATCGTGTCTAGAAAGAAAGATGAACGTTTGCAACACAAATCAACGAGACGGCGTTGCGAGATTCTCAAGAATGAACTATGATAGCAAGCTCCAAAACATGAGCTGGTTCTGCTACAAAACCTGTGAACACGTTGTCCCAGACAAGCATGACCACATAGTAATCTTATAATAAAATACTATCGTGTTCAGATTGGGAATCATCATTGGAGATAACGAAGTCTTGTGCAAGTCCGTCCGGGCCCTTCGGGAATAGCATTTGAACTTCTTTTCTTTGAACAAATCAATCAGTGGCTTGGTGTGCTAGGGATACATACAGAATGAAGATGATCAGTCTATCAGACCATAGAATACTTCGCATGTATGCATGACTGACTTGGGATGACTCCATAGGAGGTAAAAACATGCTTTCTCGAATTCACGGTGGCAACTTGCATCAAATGCACATGAATTAGAGGAAGTCACTTCTTTCTTCCGTACATATGCTTCACGAACGGGTCATGAAGATAATGCTTATAAAAGTTTCCAATACTAGCTGGATGTTCAACATAGATCATGGAGAAGATAACAATGTTGTTGATGGGCTCAACAACAATTCATCCAGGTTTCCATATAGATGGAATTCCATGACAATGTGAACAAAGTGATAGCATTGGTCAGACCCAAAAGATATAATGGTGTATGCTCAAGGGAATGACCATGAGTAAGACAACATTACGAATATCGTTGGTTCTGATTTGACTTGACGATGGCCCATACTCAAATCAAAGTTTTGATATGACAATAGGTCCAACAACTGATCACAGGGACCAATTGATGAAGATGTCATCTATCTTCAACACACGCAAACATACCCCTTGGGATGAACTAAGCTGGCAAGCTTTTATCTTCCAACTCTCCAAGTTATTGTTTTAGCTTAACCAACCAGTTCAGGGTATCCAACACAGATTCTTGGAGAGGTGGTGGTTTATAAGAAACCAACTTGATCACAAACTCATCATAGCGGCCAGGTGACAACCTGGTAATACTTCCGAGAAGATATTCAGAAAATCACGAACCACCGATATATTACTAAGCTCGAGAACAATCTTGCTTTTCAAGGCAAGACGATATGATCAAATGAGCGAGGACTTAACAAAATCCTAACTCATCAATCCCGAAGTGCACCAAGAAAGTGGACTAGGTAGCACGATCAATCTTAGGATGATGATTCGGTAACCATCATGCTAAGAATGAGATTATCGTCCATCAACTACCAAGCAACGAAGTTGCTAGGAGTATTGATTTCACACATCACAATTCACTTGTCGGTATTCCGGTTATAACAACGCGGAGACCGAGGAATGAGCGATAATGGCGAGAAGTATCACTGTATCAAGAGTTCATAGAAGGTTGTGCAATTCTCATGACATTCTTGACATAAAGATGGTAATACTCCAGGATAGAATAGTTTAAAAGCTGCATTAGCATTCTTCATCTGCGAAGTACAACTTCTTTGACCAAATCCGGGATATGGATAGGGTACTGGGGTTTGTTTCTCCTCGTCCTTCCGAGAGAGAATGAATTGACGGATCACAAGAGTAAAAGGCATCGATAAACACAAATGCACAACTACTCCTGACTATCAACTGATGGACGAGTCATAACACAACTGAAAGAGACAACTCAAAGGAACATATATCTTTCTGAGTTGTGGATGCATAGATTAGTATGTCGAACTAGTTCAACATATTTCTTCCAGATAATCCATGCATAAAGGTAGAATTGGCAGAGTCACAATATGAATGGAGTACTACTCAAGAGCACTCGGGTTGTGATCTTTTGGTCCAGAAGAACTTCTGCCAAGGATGGTTCATGGTATTTGGAAGAAGGATATACCACGGACCTCGAGGACTATCACAAGGTTACTAATATCCTAAAGGAACGAGCAATACTATCAACATGAAGTAAGTAGAGTGAATCTTGGGTTCAGGAACCCAGAAATAGATTACCTACCAACCAAATGGCATCACGGGATGCTTTCGAGGATAATGGCCAGAATCATCACACCGGGAATACAGAGTATTGCTAAATTACTGGGTGATTTTCTAAGACACCTAGGGTCATAATAATAAGTCCAACATATATGTCGAGGTAACAGAGTACCTCAACACACTGACTAGTGTGGTTAATCTGGCCTAAAAGGACATTAAGAACAGATAGGAATGGTTTGCAAATGCATCAGACTATTTAGAAACCTGGGATGACATCGGACAGCATAACGACTGTAAATGCTCGAAAATACTGTTGAGACTCATGCACAAAGATAGCATAAGAACTCAACATCATAATGTCAAGGTTCTGAGACCAACAGTCGAACAAACAGAAATAACAGAAACTGAACTGAGGGTTGAATCCACAATAACGTGATCCTGATAAATAGAATGAGAATCCTAGTTCTTAATCCCCGTAGAAAGAAGAAGGTGACTCAGATCAGAAGGTCATAAGGTAAAGGAGTAAAAAGAGCCTTAAGTTCCCTTCCACAATCAATTCCCTTATAAAACTAAAGAGTTTCTAGACACAACTTCGACCAGTTTGGCTTACTAATCCTACAGGCAGTCAGGCTCTCATACCAAAGCTGTCAGGACCCCGATCCTAAGTCACACTGGTCTAGCCTGTAACACACCATATCACTTTGCGGCCTCACGCACGGTATCCCCACGGGTGCCACCTTACCTGGCCCGGGACCATTTGCGCATTTTGGCACACGTATATGATAGTGTCGCTAGCATCCATATGAAAGAGAACCCGGGCCGACATGACCAGTTATAAACCAAAAGTGGCACTAAATTACATAGACAGGCATACATGACCCAGCAACGAACGTGTCGGTCATCAATGTATGAACCCAAGTCGCAGCATGCTACAAGGACTTAAAGGAACAACGCGTGACATTTCCCCTAAGGGACAGACACAGGAACGAAGAAGGACACATGCCGGCCAGCCTAAGTGTTCCGGAGCAGTAGCAAGCTACCAAGGCTCAGTGGAAGCACTAGGAGACATTTCCCTGTAAGATAGGCTACCAAGGGTAAACAACTAGGTGTCGGATCCCACACATAGCAATACACATTACACGTACGCATAACATGCAAGTATGTGCTGAACAACATGGCATCACAACTTAACTCAACAACTCATATAGATAAGGCCCAAAAGAGCCAACATAGCATTTATTACAATCAGAGGTCACATGACCCAACATACAAAGCATACAGGCAACGGAAGCATAACATGTCTGAGTACAGACAACTACAAATGAAAAAGGCTGAGAAGCCTGACTATCTACAAGATCCTACAAGGGTACAAGATCGTAGCTGAGGTAACAAGCTAAACGTCGAAGTCCACGCGGAACCACTAGCGAGACTGAAGCCTCTCTGCAAAAACATAAATTAAGCAAACGTGAGTACAAAGGTACTTAGCAAGACTTACATCAGAACTAGCTACATATGCATCAGTATCAACAAAGGGGGTGGTGGATTTTGACTGCAGCAAGCCAGCTTGACTCGGTGGCTATCCTAAACTATGACTGCAAGCAACTCTTTTAAGGTGGCGCACACGAGTCCACATATTCACCAATCAATACACCACTATGGATCCGCTCCCGTCTCCCTACGAGAAGGCCATCCATAGCACTCACGCTTATCTTGCGTGTTTTAGAGTATCCAATTTCACTTGTGTATGAACTGTTATAGGCAACACAGAAGTCCATTACCGCAGACACGGCTATTCTAATAGATCATATATAACCCTGCAGGGGTGTACTTCTTCACACATGTTTCCACCAATTAGCGTCTGCACACGACATGTGCCCGGCAGACTTCAAGCGAAAGCCGACGTGGGTGTAGACCACGACCTAACCAACCACTCAAGTCTCTCGTCCAGGTTTATCGCCTATTTGGGTTCCATCCGTGGGGAGATCCGGCCGCGGTGTCGCTCACGGCCCCAAACGATGTGTACAGGGTTCCCGCGTCACCAAACGGGCGACCGGTACACCGTGCCACGTACATGCTGTGTCACAGCCCACCCCCAGGGGTCAGCACTGCGCACGACCTCCAGTAAACTACAAACACCAGAAACTAGTTGCAACTCCTGGACAGAGAACAAGGGCAGTTAATAAGTCGAGCGGGGTCGTATTTCAAGGCCCAATGTGTGGTAGTAGCTGTTTCATGGATCAACCAACACAGAACTCAGTTCCTGAGGACGGTTTCAATGAGACAACCCACCATGTACTCCTACATGGCCACTCGTCGCTACCTATACCAAATCGTGTTCACCCACTTAGCTCACACACAGTAGGACATGGTCATCACATTCCAATTCATCCCCGATGAATCAGACCTGACACAACTCTAAGCAATAGCAGGCATAACCAGAAAGCATCAATGAGTAGGCACAACATGGCTCAAACAACTCCTACTCATACTAGTGGGTTTCAACTATTTATTGTGGCAATGACGGGTCATGCAGTGGAAAGGGGTTCAACTACCGCAGCAGGTAACAGTTGAAGCGTTGTTGTCCTAATGCATTAAAAGAGAGCAAGAGCGAGAGAGTGGGATTGTATCGGAATGCTCAATGGGATTTTGCTTGCCTGGCACTTCTGAAGATAACATTGGGTCTTCATCGGTGTCATCGAACTCATCGTCGGAACGTCGTCTACTGAGAGGGGACAAAACTGACAAACAGAGAAAGAACACAATCAATGCAATGCAACAATATGATGCATGATCTTGACATGGCAATATGTTGTGGATTAAGCTAATGCAACTAGCAACACAATTAAATGAAGTTGGTTTGAACCAAAGGTTCAAATTCAAACTCCATATGTGATTATTTAAATGCCATTTAATTGATTGGACCTGATCAGCAGGTTTAACTTCTTCAAACATGCATGAAAATGCTATAAACAGATTCCTTGAATTTTTCTGATCATTTTTCATATATAAATTATTTTCATCTGAGCTATAGTTTATTTTCTATGATTTTTAGAAGTTTTGGCTATTTTCTGAAATAAATAAATCATTTCTGATTTATTTAAAATTCCAGAAAATAGATACTGTGTCAGCATTGAGTAAGCATGACGTCAGTAGGGTCAAAAGGCTGCCCTCGGTCAAACCTGACCAGTGGGGCCCACTGGTCAGTGACCCACTAGCTAACAGGGTTAGTTAGTTTTTAAACTAACACTAACTAAACTGTTGGTGGGGCCTGGGCCCACATGTCAGTCTCTCAGGGCCTGATTATGTTTAGTTTTAACTAAACTAATTTAACAGGTGTTGGCCCCACGTGTCAGTGACTCATAGAGCTAAGCACAGAGATTAGTACTTAATTAAACCAAAACTAAAACTAATCAACGTCGGCCCCACATGTCATGGACACAGGGGGGGTCCAGCCGTGGTCAAGGTGGTCAAACCCACTGGCGGCTCGACGCCGGCAAGGCCAAACATGGCGGCGGTGCTCGGAAATCGCCCTCCGGCGACCATTTGGACGACGGCTTGGTGCTACGCGTAGCTGGGGAGCTCGCGCATCTAATGGAGGCAACGGGAGGACACGGGGACGGCGGAGCTTGTCGGAATGGAGCTCGCGGCGGCGGCCACGATCGGGCGCCGTCGAGTTAGGTGCTGCAGGGCACGGGGAGGCGATCTGGTGGGTGCGCTAGCTTGCTGCGGAGCTGCTGAGCACGGTGACGTGCTTGGTTCCGAGCTTGCGCGTCTGTGGCCACGACGGCGACAAGCTTAGCGGCGGCCAGAGTTCTGCCGCGGCGGAGCTATGGCCTAGAGGTCATGCGCGGCTAGGGGAGAAAGGGGAAACGGCTCGGGGGCTCACGGTGGTTGCAGAGGCGTCGACGTGGGCTCGGGGGAGGCTCGGAGCAGAGCAGGGCGTCGAGGGGGATCTCCGGCGGCCGGAGCTTCAAGACGAGGTCGGGGAAGACGCTAAGAGGCTCCCGAGCTCGCGTGCATGGGCGTGTAGATTCACGGGTCCGTGGCGGAGCCCGTAGACACGTCGAGGGGACGAGGGGGAGGCGGTGGCTGCGGCTACGGCGAACGGCGGCGACGGCCGTGTTCGGTGGGGGGGAAACAAAGGAGGGGGGGAGCGTTCTGGGGAGAGAGGGAGAGGTGCAGGGGGTCCAAGGGGTGTCGTGGCGCTCGTCCAGGGCGTCGGGGAGGAGGCAGGCAGGCTGGAGGTGGCCGGCGCGTGGCTGTGGGCGCCGAGCACACACCCTCGTCCTTCTGTCACGAGGAAGACGACAGGGGAGGGCCAGGTGGGCTGGGCCGAAACTGCTGGGCCACCAGGTAAGTGGGCCTCAGGTAAGCTTCTCTCTCTCTCTCTTTTCTTTTTGTTTCTGTTATCTATTTCTTTTGTAACTTTGTGGCTTTTCTAAAAATGCCTAGGCACTTTCAAAAATCACCAAACTGCTCATGCCCACTGTTTAGCATATAACCAACATGGAACATTTCAGTTTAGGATTATTTGAGCATTTAATGTAATATATAACATTTAAATGCCCAAATGCAAGTAAGATGTGATTTAATTCAAAATCCAGAATGGTCCTAGAAATATGTGCAACATTTTTGGCAGAGGTTTTTAATCAATCCAAAAATGATGAACTTTTCCTAGGGGCATTTTGGGTTCATTGAAAAAGATTTTAATTTGACCCTAGTTGAATTCATTTGATGCTAGGGTTTGACCATCCCCATTTCTAGTTTCTGAGAAATTTAAACATGATGCACATGAAGACCAAGCAAGACAGGCAAGGGCTGGTCTAGGGCTGTGACACAAGCCAAGTTCTATAATGAAAATTCCCACTAGTATATGAAAGTGACTAAACATGAGACTCTCTATCATGAAGAACATGGTGTTACTTTGAAGCACAAGTGTGGAAAAAAATAGTAGCAATTGTCCCTTTTTCTTTTCCTTTTCTTTTTTTCATTTTTTTGGGCCTTTCTTTTTTTCTTTGGCCTTTTTTTTTCTTTTTGGAGGGGCTTTCTTTATTTAGCCTTTCCTCACATGGGACAATGCTCTAATAATGATGATCATCACACTTTCATTAAATTACAACTCGGTACTAGAACAAAGTATGACTCTATATGAATGCCTCCAGCGGTGCACCGGGATATGCAATGAATCAAGAGTGACATGTATGAAAAATTATGCATGGTGTCCTAGCCACAAATACGATGTCAAATACATGATCATGCATGACAATATGAAGCGTGTCATATGAACGGAACGATGGAAAGTTGCATGGCAATATATCTCGGAATGGCTATGGAAATGCCATGATAGGTAGGTATGGTGGCTGTTTTGAGGAATATATATGGTGGCTGTTTTGAGGAAGGATATATAGTGGGTATATGGTACCGGCGAAAGTTGCACGATACAAGAGAGGCAAGCAATGGTGGAAGGGTGAGAGTGCGTATAATCCATGGACTCAACATTAGTCATAAAGACCTCATATACTTATTGCAAAAATCTACGAGTCATCAAAACAAAGAAATCAACGCATGCTCCTAGGGGGGAGGTTGGTAGGAGTTAACCATCGCGCGCCCCCGACCTCCACACAAAGGTTGACACTTTACAAACCTCATGCTCTAACTTCGTCACATAGCGGTTCACCATACGTGCATGCTATGGGAATCACTAACCTTAACACAAGCATTTCTCAATTTAATAATAACTCCACTAGTATGACTCTAATATCACTATCCTCATATCTCAAAACAATTATCAAGCATCCAACTTCTCATCATATTCAATGCACTTAGTGTGACAGTTTTTACTACATTGACATTGGATGTCTATCATGTGAAGACTAGTTTTATAACCTAAGCACATTACCATGCTGTTTTAATAGACTCTAAAATGGATATAAGTGAAGCATGAGATTTCAACAATTTCTACAAAATTTTATCACCACCGTGATCTAAAAGATATAAGTGAAGCACTAGAGCAAAAACTATTCAACTCAAAAGATATAAGTGAAGCACATAAAGTGGTCTATCAATTCCTAGGCCATATTTAACTCTCTCAAATAGGTGTGTCCAGCAAGGATAATTGTGGCAAACTAACAAGCAAAGACTCAAATTATACAAGACGCTCCAAGTAAAACACATATCATGTGGTGAATAAAAATATAGCTCCGAGTATAGTTACCGATGGCTGAAGACGAAAGAGGGGATGCCTTCCCGGGGAATCCCCAAGCTTAGGCTTTTAGTTGTCCTTTAATTTTACCTTGGTGTGCCATGGCCATATCCAACCTTAGGCTCTTACCACTCTTTGTTCCATAGTCCATCAAAGCAATACTCAAAACTTGAAAACTTCACAACACAAAACTTAGACAAAAATCTCGTGAGCTCCGTTACTATAAGAAAGCAAACCACTACTCAAAGGTACTGCAATGAATTAATTCTTTATTTATATTGGTGTTAAACCTACTGTATTCCAACTTCTCTATGATTCATACTTCCCAATACTACTCATAGATGCATCGAAATAAGCAAACAACACACGAAAAACAGAATCTGTCAAAAACTGAACAGTCTGTAGTAATCTGTAGGTTTCGCATACTTATGTAACTCCAAAAAATTCAAACTAAATTGGTAAAAATGAGGAATTTGTCTATTAATCATCTTCAAAAATAATCAACTAAATAGCATGCTCCAGTAAAATCTGGTGACCATTCTAGTGAGGGCTAACGATTCTGTTTTTCATAGCAAGGTCATATAAACTTCACACAAGTCTTCCCAAAGGTTCTACTTGGCACAAACACTAATTAAAACACAAAACCACATCTAAACATAACCTAGATGCAATATTTATTCCTAAACAGAAGCAAAAACAAAAAATATAAAATTGGGTTGCCTCCCAACAAGCGCTATCGTTTTATGCCCCTAGCTAGGCACGATACATGGATAGATCTAGGTATTGCCATCTTTGGAAGGCTATCCATAAGTGGCTCTCATAATAGATTGATATGGTAATTTGATTTTCTTTCTAGGAAAGTGTTCCATGCCTTTCATTAACGGAAATTGGAATCTAATATTTCCTTCCTTCATATCAATAATTGCACCAATCGTTCTAAGGAAAGGTCTACCAAGAATAATAGGACATGAAGGATTGCAATCTATATCAAGAACAATGAAATCTACGGGCACATAATTCATATTGGGAACAATAAGAACATCATTAATTCTTCCCATAGGTTTCTTAATAGTGGAATCCGCAAGATGCAAATTCAAAGAACAATCATCAAGCTCATGGAATCCTAGCAAATCACACAAAGTTCTTGGGGATAGTGGAGACACTTGGACCCAAATCACACAAAGCATAGCATTCATGATCTTTAATTTTTATTTTGGTAGCAGGTTCCCACTCATCATAAAGCGTTCTAGGGATAGAAACTTCTTACTCAAGTTTTTCTTCATAGGATTGCATCAAAGCATCAACTATGTGTTTAGTAAAAGCTCTATTTTGACTATAAGCATGCAGAGAGTTTAGTATGGATTGCAACAAGGAAATACAATCAATCAAAGAGAAATTATCATAATTGAATCCCTTGAAATCCAAAGTAGTGGGTTCATCACTATGCAAAGTTTTAATCTCTTCACTCCCACTTTTAACAATTTTAGCATCAAGATCTAAAAACTCTGAATCATTGGGACACCTTAAAGTAGAATCATCTCCAATCCTATCTTCATCAAGATTTATACTAGAAAACAAGGAACTAATAGGAGACACATCAATAACTTTCAGATCTTCATCTTTATTTTCATGATAACTAGAAGAACAGGCTTTTATAAATTTCTCTCTTTTAGCACGCATCTTAGCGGTTCTTTCTTTGCATTCATCAATGGAAATTCTCATGGCTTTGAGAGACTCATTGATATCATGCTTAGGTGGGATAGATCTAAGTTTCAAAGAATCAACATCAAGAGTAATTCTATCCACACTTCTAGCCAATTCATCAATCTTAAGCAATTTTTCTTCAAGCATAGCATTGAAATTCTTTTGCGAAATCATAAACTCCTTAACACTAGTTTCAAATTCAGAAGGCATCTTTCCATAAGAGTTGTTGTAGGAATTACCATAATTATTAGAGGAATTACTAGGAAAAGGCCTAGGATTAAAGTTTCCTCTATAAGCATTGTTACCAAAATTATTCCTACCAACAAAATTCACATCCAAAGCTTCATTGTTATTTTCAATCAAAGTGGACAAAGGCATATCATTAGGATCAGAAGAAGCATTCTTAGCAGCAAATAATTTCATAAGTTCATCCATCTTTCCACTCAAAACACTAATTTCTTCAATAGCATGCACTTTTTTACTTGTAGATAGTTCGGTGTGCCATTGAGAATAATTAACCATAATATTATCTAGGAATTTGGTAGCTTCTCCTAAGGTAGTTTCCATGAAAGTGCCTCCTGTGGCCGAATCTAAAAGATTTCTAAAAGAAAAATTCAAGCCAACATAAAAGTTCTGAATAATCATCCATAGATTCAAACCATGTGTAGGGCAATTACGTATCATTAATTTCATTCTCTCCCAAGCTTGTGCAACATGCTCATGTTCTAGTTGCTTAAAATTTATAATATCGTTTCTAAGAGAGATGATCTTAGCAGGAGGGAAATACTGAGATAAAAGCATCTTTGCACTTATTCCACGAATCAATACTATTTCTAGACAAAGAGGAAAACCAAGTTTTAGCACGATCTCTAAGTGAAAACGGAAATAAATTCAATTTGACAATGTCGTTATCCATATCCCTTTTCTTTTGCATATCACACAAATCAACAAAGTTGTTTAGATGGGTAGTGGCATCTTCACTAGGAAGGCCGGAGAATTGATCTTTCATGACAAGATTCAACAAAGCAGCATTGATCTCACAGGATTCAGCATTGGTAATAGGAGCAATTGGAGTGCTGATAAAATCATTATTGTTGGTATTGGAGAAGTCACACAATTTGGTATTGTTCTGAGCCAGAGTGACAAGCAAGCAATCCAACACACACAAGCAAACAAGAGGCAAGCGAACGGTAAACACACGGCAGAAGAAGGGCAAATAAAACGGCAAGGGTGAAGTGGGGGAGAGGAAAACGAGAGGCAAAAAATGTAATGCGAAGGATAAGGGTTTGTGATACGTACTTGGTATATGACTTTTGCGTAAGTCTCCCCGGTAATGACGCCAGAAATTCTTCTTGCTACTTCTCGAGCTTGCGTTGTATTCCCTCGAAGAGGAAAGGGTGATGCAGCAAACTAGCATAAGTATTTCCCTCAGTTTTTGAGAACCAAGGTATCAATCCAGTAGGTGACCACACGCGAGTCCCTCGCACCTGCACAAACAAATAAGAACTTCGCAGCCAATGCGATAAGGGGTTGTCAATCCCTTTACAGTCACATACGAAAGTGAGATCTGATAGAGAAGATAGTTTGATATTTTTGGTAGTTTTGGTTATAAGAACATAAGGTAAAAGCGGAAAAGTAATGTAGATTGTAGATTGATATGTTGAGAATAGACCCGGGGGCCATAGTGTTCTCTAGTGGCTTCTCTCATGATAGCGATATTCTACGGCGGGTAAACAAATTACTGTCGAGCAATTGATAGAAAAGCGAATAATTATGAGATTATCTAGCCATGATCATTATATATACGCATCGCGTCCGAGACAAGTAGACCGAAACGATTCTGCATCTACTACAATTACTCCACACATTGACCTCTATCCAGCATGCATCTAGTGTATTGAGTTCATAAGAACATAGTAACGCTTTAAGCAAGATGACATGATGTAGAGGGATAAACTCAAACTTAGTGATATAAACCCCATATTTTTATCCTCGATGGCAACAGTACAATATGTGCCTTGCTGCCCTTACTGTCACTGGGAAAGGACACCGCAAGATTGAACCCAAAGCCAAGCACTTCTCCCATTGCAAGAACTATAGATCTAGTAGGACAAACCAAACCAATAATTCGAAGAGACTTGCAAGGATATTTTAATCATACATAAAGAGTTGAGAGAAGAACCAAATATTTCTCATAGATAATCTTGATCATAAACCCACAATTCATCGGATCTCGACAAACACACCGCAAAAAGAGATTACATCGAATAGATATCCTCGGAGACTGAGGAGAACTTTGTATTGAGATCCAAAGAGAGACAAGAAGCCATCTAGATACTAGCTATGGACCCGAAGGTCTATGGTAAACTACTCACAACTCATGGTGAGGCGATGATGATGATGTAGAAGCACTCCGTGGTAGATCCCTCCTTCGGCGGAGCTCCGGAACAGGCCCCAAAATGGGATCTCACGGGAACAGAAGGTTACGGCGGTGGAACTAGGGTTTTCTCTGTTGTTCTGATGGTTTCGGGGTACGTAGGTATATATAGGAGGAAGGAGGGCACCGTGGGCCAGAAGGGGTGCCCACGAGGCAGGGGGCGCGCCCTATAGGGGGGCGTCCCCCATCCTCATGGACGCCACCTCAGCCCTATTTTGTGGTTCTCAAGTCTCCCGTGCGTGATTTTCTTCAAAAATATCTCTCCCGAAGGTTTCGTTCCATTTGGATTCCATTGAATATTCATTTTCTGCAAAACCCTGAAATAGGCAAAAAAACAGCAATCTGGACTGGGCCTTTTGGTTAGTAGGTCAGTCCCAAAAATAATATAAAAGTGGATAACAAAGCCCATTAAACATCAAAAACATCATAAATAATAGCATGGAACAATCAAAAATTATAGATACGTTGGAGACGTATCAGGCACTTGTGCCCGGGTCCGTCCCTGCAACACTGACAAACCCGAGGGACCGAGCTCTGACCCGCGGCCCGCTCCGCAAGCGTCACCTCACCAGGTCCTCGGTGCCTTTGTCTCCCTGCAGAATTATCGGAAGCCGAGCGTGGGCGCTGCCCTAAGTCGTTCTGCTGCAGGCTAACCCACAAGAGTCTCGGGAGCACGGCGACAGGCAATCCCGCCGTTCTCCCCTCCTCACATAATTTGCTTGAGCGTTAAAGGGGGGGTCCTTGAGTATCGCGTCTCAGGAGCTCTTACCGATTCTCCAGCATCACCCCTTGGCCTTCACCACGGCATCGTGACCTGGCATACCAATGGCGGCTGAGCATCGCTCAAGGGTTAGGACCTGAGGACGTAGAGCACCAAGAAGGATGGGAGAAGGGGAGGCCGGCTTAGAGAGCTCGGGCCAGTTCATATGTGTAAGTGCATCTAGTGCCCACTAGTTGGTTTTGTAGTATTGACGACAAACATGGTTGAGGGACTAACATGTTTGTAAGACTTGCAGGATAACACAGGTAATAGTCCCTCACAGATTCAGTTTAACTTCCAGAGATGACCCCTAAAAATGTGTGAAGACCTTGAAGACAGTGGTGGTGCGTGAAGACATTCACATGAAGATAATGACCTATGAAGACATTCTTTGTAGACTTTCATAAAAATCACCTATTCACCCCCCCTCTAGTCGATAACTTGCACTTTCAATTGGTATCAGAGCAAGGTGCTCCCTTGTTATGTGTGATTCGGTTTAACCACCTAGAGTTTTAGCTATGTCGACTGCAGGGATAATCAAAGTCTCGGCTACGTGTCCTGTCTTCGATGGCACTGATTACCCCTACTAGAAGAATAACATGCGCATGCATCTTGAAGCTATTGTCGTCGACCACTGGTATGTCATCAAGAAAGGCATTCCCAAGGCCGATGAAGGTGTCCCTCCTGCTGATGTCAAGAAGTTCATTCTGCTGGATTCAACTGCCAAGAATATCATCTGTGGTCATCTGACCAAAGGACAGTATGGCCGTGTAAGTGCTCTGGAAATGTCGAAGCTAGTCTGGGACTGGCTCTCCAAGGTCAACGAAGGCGTCTCAACCCAAAGAGACTCAAGGACCAGTGTTCTTCGCAACCTCTTCAACCGCTTCAAGAGAAACGACAATAAGAACGTCTAGCTCACATTTGATCGCCTCATTGACATTACCAATGAGCTTCATCCACTCGGTGCCGCTGAGATCACACAGCATGAATTCGTTAAGACACTACTGAGATCACTTGACAGCTCATTTGACACCCTAGCCCTGATGATTCAAGAACGTCCTGACTACAAGACTCTCGATCCGTCTAACATACTTGAGAGGCTCAACCCATGAGTTTCAGCTATCTGAGAAAAGAGACATCTGTGGACCCAACTATGGCCGAACTCGCGCCTTGAAGACAAAGGCCGTTTCCTCATCTGAAGAAGAATCTGAGTGCAGTTCTGACGATCCTGAAGACATTGGCAGAGAACTAGCGATGCCTGTGAAGAAGTTTCATAGGTTCTCAAGGAAGAAAAACTTCGGAAAGTCTTCAGGATCCAGCTCAAGAAATGATGAAGCTTCCTCTCGTGACTACAAGAAGAGAACTTGCCACAAGTGCAAGAAACTAGGTCACTACATCTCTGAGTGTCCATTGTGGGACAACGAGAACAACAAGAAGAAGAAGATCAAGGAATATGATTCTGATGACAAGAAGAAAAAGAAATTCTCAAAGTCTTCTTCCAAGTCTTCGTCAAAGTCTTCATCACACAAGAAGAGCTTGTCTGGCAAGGCTCATGCTTTTGTTGGCAAAGAGATGGATTCAGAGGAGGAGTCTGCTTCTGAGGAGGCAGAGGTGGAGTCTGAGGAGGAGTCCGATTCAAGCGTGGCAAGCCTGGCTCTGGCTTCAGCATATGTCACCAAGTCCAGCTTAAACACTGAAGACCATGGCCTCATCACCAACACAAATGCCAAGGATGAAGATGACTCTACTCCCACCTTCTGCTTCATGGCACGTGATGCCAAGGGAAACTCACGCGTTGGTTACTTTCAAACCTCAAGTGAATATGACTCTGATTGTGAATCCAAACCTAGCTACAAAACACTTGCTAAAATTGCAACTGAACAACAGAAAGCTATGGAACATATTCAAAAACTGTTAGACAAATGCGATGATATGTTGGACGCGGAAATGAACCGAGCTCAGTCCTTAATTGAAGACATCAAAAATCCTCATGATAAGTAAGAGGAACCTGAAAGTCGTCATGAAACGCTCTCAACTACTCATGAAAACCTTTCCTATGATTATCTTCAAAGGAAGCAAGAACTTGAGAAATTGAGAGTGGCTCATGAAGATCTTCAAAAAAAGAGCGAGTCACTTCGTGCTCAACAGATCAGTCTTGCTCAGAAAGGATTTGAACCACCATGTCTAAAATGCCTTGAGCGTGATAATGCTACATCTATTGCTGAATGTTCTACTACTGCTACTGCTGTAATATCTTCAACTGCTGATGTGGTAACTAACCCCTCTATGGAGGATACCACTACTATTGCTGATGAGAATGCCAGGTTGAAGACATTGCTTGAAACAGGAATGTTCAAAAGTCTTAAAGGGCATTAGAAACTTTGTGATGTCCTAAAGAAACAGATTCTAAACCAAAACCCTAGGAAAGAGGGTGTTGGGTTCGAAAGGAAAATGAATGTTGATGGTTCCTACTCGAAGCTTAAGCGGTATCCCAAAACCACATGGGCTGCTACAAAGGGTCCACCAGTAGATCCATCCACTTTATTTGGCTTTACTTGTGCTAACCCAATTATTATTGATGAATCATTTGATGCAAACTATAAACTATTTAAGAATCAGAATGGTGAAGTGTTTGCCAGGTACATTGGTACTAACTGCAGGAATGGGCCACCCATGAACAAGATCTGGGTGCCCAAAACTTGTCTTGACAATCTTCCTGTGAATGTCATCATGACACCACCTGGGAAGAAGACAAATCCCAGATCAAATGCTTCATATGGTCCAAAGGCTTCATACAGATAGAGGACTCAACAGAGTTACCCTAACACCAATGTTTTGCAGGGAAATCATACTCAGTCCTATGAATATGAGCGTGTTTCCTCAAACCGCTATGTTCAGAAAACTAAGAACTTTTTTGGTTATTCATATGAGTATTATTCACCTCCTGCAAGGCTATTTGCTAGGGCTCCTAAGCGAAAATTCTCATATGCTGCACTTAGACTTATTGCTTCTAAACCACCCCTAAAGATGTGGGTGGTTAAAGAAAAATTAACTTCTCTTGCAGGGAAGGGTCTCCAGCCGAAAATCATCTTCTCACGCCAATGCTGGGGACCTTAAACATCTTGTGGGACGCAAGATCAAATGTCCAAATGGTTTAACCATGTATTTCGTCCCATGGTTTCTTGACAAGCTTCCTATCTTGCCTAACAAAGACGTAAACTTCCATATCGCGCTAGTTCATCAAATGTGTATGCTTCACACTTCTTTTTGTGAAGACTATGTCGCTAACTGATCTGTAGGGTACTGCATCGGAAGCCACTGAATGGATAATTGACAGTGGATGTACCAACCACATGACTGGTGATCGAAGTATTCTCATGGACTCAACTCTACGTCCTTCTCCCAAAAGTCACATCACATTCGCTGACACTGGTAAAAGCAAGGTACTGGTACTTGGCAGAGTTGCTATGTCAAAGGATCAACACGTGGACAAAGTAATGCTTGTTGAATCGCTTGGATACAACTTAATGTCAGTCTCCATGCTATGTGGTCTAAATATGATTGTGATATTTGGAAAATATCATTGCCTTGTGGTTATGGAATCTCACAAATCTCTAGTCTTTGAAGGACATCGAAAAGGTGATTTGTACATGGTAGATTTCTCTGCAGGGCCAGAGCTTGGAGTATGTCTTCTGGCAAAAGCTTCAAAGTGCTAGCTTGGGCACCGAATACTTGGTCATGTTGGCATGAGGAACCTACACACTCTCGTCAAGAAGAAGCATGTCGTAGGCATCGAGGGCGTCAAGTTCAAGAAAGATCATCCGTGTGGTGCCTGTGAAGCTGGAAAGATGACTAGGGCCAAGCATCCCTCGAAGAAAATCATGACTACATCACGTCCCTTCGAGCTGCTTCACATGGACTTATTCGGTCCCACTCACTACTCTACTCTCACTACTATTGCTTGCTTATATGGTTTCGTGATCGTCGATGACTACTCTAGATACACTTGGGTGCACATAATCCTGTTTAAGACTGAAGTGCAGGATGTCTTCAGACAATTCGCAAATCGGGCCATGAACAACTATGGCATCAAGATCAAGCACATTAGAAGTGAGAATGGAACTGAGTTCAAGAACACTGGGCTCGATACCTATCTTGATACATTGGGCATTACGCATGAGTTCTCTGCTCCATACACACCTCAACAGAATGGCATCGTCGAGCGCAAGAACCGGATTCTCATTGAGATGGCATGCACTATGCTTGATGAATACAAGACACCAAGAAGATTCTGGCCTAAAGCCACTGATACTACATGTCACATCATCAAAAGAGTTTATCTTCACAAGTTCTTCAAGAAAACATCATATGAACTACTCACTGGTAAGAAGCCAAACATCATCTATTTCAGAGTCTTTGGTGCTAAGTGCTGGATCAAGGATCCGCATCACACTTCCAAATTTGCACCGAAAGCACATGAGGGTTTTATGCTTGGTTACGGAAAGGACTCGCACACCTATCGTCTCTTCAATCTCTTTCACTATAAAGTGGTTGAAACCGTAGATGTGCGGTTCGATGAAACTAACGGCTCGCAAAGAGAGCACCTGTCAAATGTGCTAGATGAAGCTTCTCCAAGTGAATCCATCAAACAAATGGGTACAAGCGAAATCATACCCACCGAGGAACCAACTGAAGATGAAATCATCATCTCTCCACCCAATAATTTTGAAGACAATGCTCAGCCTGAAGCCAACGCTGAACATGAAGATAATCAACAGAATGAGCAAAGTATTCACCCAGCTCATCCTTGAGTCGTAAATGAAGTCCAAATTGAGAAGATTCTTGATGGCATAAATGCAACTGTTCCACTCACTCGCTCAAAAGCAACTCAGCTAGCCAACTTCTGTGGTCACTCTGCATTTGTCTCAATATCTGAACCCAAGAAAGTTGATGAAGCCTTTATGGAATATGAATGGATTCAAGCAATGCAAGAAGAGCTTTAACAGTTTGAGCTGAATAATGTCTGGGAACTTGTAAAGCGTCCTGATCCACAGAAACATAACATCATTGGCACTAAATGGATCTACCGCAACAAACAAGATGAGCATGGTCAAGTCCTTAGAAACAGGGCTCGTCTCATTGCTCAAAGCTATACTCAAGTAGAAGGGATTGACTTCGATGAAACCTTTACTCCTGTTGCCAGACTTGAAGCCATTAGCATACTGCTTGCATATGCCAACCATCATAACATATTTTTGTATCAATTGTATGTGAAGAGCGCCTTTCTGAATGGAAAATTGAAGAAGAAGTGTATGTTGCACAACCTCCAGGCTTTGAAGACCCAAAGCGTCCTGACATGGTTTACAAGCTCAACAAGGCACTGTATGGACTCAAACAAGCTCCTCATGCATGGTATGACACACTCAAAGACTTCTTGAAGAGCAAAGGCTTCAAACCTAGATCATTGGATCCCACACTCTTCACGAAGACATATGATGGAGAACTGTTCATATGTCAGATTTATGTGGATGACATAATCTTTGGATGCACAGACAAAAGATATAGCAATGAGTTTGGATACATGATGCAAGAGCAATATCAGATGTCTAATGGGTGAACTAAAGTTCTTCCTTGGTCTCCAAATTTCCAACAGAAGAATGGAATCTTCATATCTCAAGATAAATACCTCAAAGATTGCCTGAAGAAGTTTGGAATGCAAGATTGCAAAGGGTACACGACACCAATGCCAACCAAAGGTCAATTAGGCTCCGACGACAATGGTAAAGAGTTCGATCAAAAGGTATACCGCTCCATGATTGGTTCTTTACTCTATTCATGTGCATCTAGGCATGATATAATGCTTAGCGTTTGCATGTGTGCCCGATTCCAAGCGGCACCAAAGGAATCGCATCATGTCGCTGTGAAGCGAATTCTTCGATACTTGGCTCACACCCCCAGTATAGGATTATGGTGTCCCAATGGGCTCTATATTTGATCATGTTGGATTCTCATATGCTGATTATGCTGGTGACAAAGTTGATCGCAAGTCCACCTTAGGCACATGTCACTTTCTTGGACGATCTCTTGTCTGTTGGTCTTCAAAGAAGCAGAACTCAGTATCTCTCTCCACAGCTGAAGCAGAATACATTGCTGCTGGATCTTGTTGCGCTTAGCTTTTCTGGATGAAGCAAACTCTCAAGGATTATGGCATCAACATGGAAAAGGTGCCTCTCTTCTGCGATAACGAGAGCGCCATCAAGATTGCTCACAATCTCGTTCAGCACTTGAAGACAAAGCACATTGAAATTCGTTAGCATTTTCTCAGGGATCATGTGATCAAGAAGGATATTGAAATCATACATGTCAACACCGAAGAGAAACTGGCAGATATCTTCACTAAGCCCTTGGATGAGAAAAGGTTTTGCAAGCTACGGTGTGAGCTAAATATCCTAGAATCCTCAAATGTCATGTGATTGGACACACATCCTAACGCTTATGCATTTGGACGACTTAGATGTGCAACACACTAAGTAACGTATGTCTTCAACTCATGAAGACTTACACTCTGAGTGTGAATACATTAATGTTGAATTTGACTCTGGAGCGCCACGATAATTGTGCGCCATGTCCTGGTCTAAATACTTCCTATACGGTGGGTAACGCCACCACCAAACTTTTCTGAAGAATTAATTTGGCGTCATGATTGCTTTATCGTCATACTTGATTTGTCTTCAACATTGGTTGTCTTCAAGACTCCTTGTCTCATAATGATGTGTTTGGTTTCTTTGATATATACATATATATGCATTCTGTCCTCTACAGCATTCACTTATAGCTATGTCTTCAAACCTTTTAATCTAAGTGAATGTGATCGGACCCTGTTCCTCTCTATGCTTTATCTCTCCAACTCTCTCTATCTCTTCATATGCAATCTATTGACACTTGTTGAATGTCTTCACTGTGTCCTTGTCAGCTGAAGATATAGAGAAAATTATTTAAAAGGTTTTTAATGATATATCCCTTTTTGCTCAAAAAGCGAAGGAACCGAAACGTCCATCCGACATATCAGGTGCGCGTGGGATCATGGCTCAACTCTCCATAAGATGCATGCCAGCCATGTGTCGCTCAAATGTGAACCGCCAGGGGCACCTGCATAATTGCACTGCGCCGTCACCCCTCCTTATAAATACTCTATCCTCGCGGTCATTATTTCCTTCTCCCACCTCTCACCATCTCTCTCAACCCTAGCGCCTCTGCTAGCTCCAGTCGATGCCGGAGATGAAGCGCTTAGCTGTCGCGACTTCTTCAATGTTGTCTTCACGCCGGCCGTGGACCTCGTCTCTCCGCCGCCGCCGTAGGTGTCTTCCGCCGCCAAGTTAGGGCACGGAAGATCGATCTTCTCGGCATCCTACTCTTTCCGTCTAGCAGTTCTTCATTGCGGTAAATAGATCTCTCTTTTTACCATTGTTTTGATCCGTTAAATTCATAAATCTTCACCACAAGTGGTTTCTGTACATCTGAGATCTGTTTCCATCTATCCTTCTCTCATATGTTGCAAATATATTCACTTATGCTTCACTACTAGTTAGATTCCTCACTTGTACTTATTCCTGGATTCGTACAAATCTGGAACCAACTCACTCCATATAAGTGAATGTCTTCGCACTATGTGGCAATGTCTTCAATCCTAACTTAATCTACAAAATCTTATGAGAATGCATATGACCTCTTCCCCTTCCCTCACATCTCTAATTCTGTCACAGGTACATGTCCGTGGGAGAATCCCTAGGTTCTCATAGTATGCATTCATTTGCAGAATTCTTATAGCGTCACATTGAATCCCATGAAGCCAGTTCTTGTCTGACCAGTCGTCGGAAGCCTTTCTGTCTGAACTCAATGGCTTCTGAGAAACAATCCAAGAAGGGAGCCTGACAGAGACGTACCAACACCGGCAAAGAGCTTCCCCCTGATATGTTCACCATGTACAAATCTGACCCAGAAGAAGCCTATGGAGAACGCAAATCTAGAATCCAATGGATTCGAAGATATTGGGCAGAGCAATGGTTTCTGTACAAATTTGTGACCCCTGAGTATGCTTCAAAGAATGCCATTCGCCCTCCATGGGGTGATATCGTCTACAAGAAGCTCCAGCCCAAGACTGAGTCTGAAGCCATTGCTAAGAGCTTCTTTCTGTGCATGGTCAGAGGACCAATGCCATCACATGCTGACCCATCCAGTCTTTGATGGTGTCGTGAGGATGAATTCTTTGAAGAAAACTACAAATTTTCCAAGAACTCTGCAACTCAGAACAGGAAAGAATTGGGCATTAACTTCAATCCTGGCCCATCTCGGCCACGGTTTGATGGATCACGCGAAGCCAATGAAAATTGCGCCGGCCCCTTCAATGGCCTTGATGTATTGCTATCCCACGTTGTTGCTCAAAGAGCAACTATGGAAGATGTTGCTGAAGACATGGAACCTAAAGTTGTTCCTGAGTCTGTGAAGCCCAAGAAGAAATCAAAGGCTTCCAAACCTGCTACTACCCCAAGAGCTTCAAATGTGAAGCCCCTAAAAACTGTAGCTCCTGAATCCAGTGTGCATTCTGAGGATCACTCTCGCATCTCTCAGAGGTCAAAGCAGCTTGTGAAGCCATCTGGCCAAGGACTCACTCCTGGAAGCATCATGTGCAGTGATGATGACATCATAAATCTGTCCAGTGATGAAGATCTTGCTGATGCTCTGGAAATGCTGATTAAGAGCATGCAACAGGCTGAAATCTTCAATGATTTGCCTCTCTTTGACGCTGATATCGTCAACAACTTCATTGATGAATGGTTTAAAGATACATCTTTTTCACTTGATGATCTTCAGCTTCCAGTTGATATCAGTGTGACCTTCCAAGGATACATTGCTCAAGAACTGACTGTTGCACAGAAGGTTATTGAGCAAAATAACAAAATTGATCATGAGAAGCCTCTGTTCAAGAAGCACATGCCAAGCCTCAGTGCAAAAGAAGTCCAAGGCTTCAAGACTATGATGACAGACCTCAAGGCTAAAATTGCCAAGCGCCATGAAGTTGCAAAGGGCTCAAGGGAACGTCTCTAGCGCTATGCTGAGAAATGCGTCCAAGCCCATAATGAGGTTGTGAAGAGGAAAGCTCTTGGCCGTCGAGGTATTGATCCCAAGCTGGCTGCCAAGAAGCCAAAGAAGAACAAGAAGCCTGCTGATGAAGACACTGAACCACCAAGGCAGGAAAGACCCAGCATTGTCTTCCCTGACAGCATGACTAGCTCGAAGCCAAAGGTCCCATCAGTAGCTTCTGCTCAAAAGAAGACGAGGCAGGCTGAAACCGAAGCCAAGAAACGCAAGCATCATGATGCATGTGCTGATGCTCCCTCCAAGAAGCAAAAGCTCAAAGCTTCAGAGGCTTCACAGCAGCCTCATGTTTCCTCCATAGAGCCATTGGTGGTCGAACCCATTTCTGTTGCCTTGCCTGCCTCCTCCAACCGTGAACGTCGTCTGGTTGTCCATGAGCCTGCTGTCGGTGTACTAAGATAGGGGTACCTTAGTACCCCAACTTGTGCACGGGCAGTAGCAGCTTCCCGTGGCAGGGCTTACCACGCGCTCGCCAAGGTCCACTCTGGTCCCTTTGAAGCCATTCAAGAACAAAGTATACAAGTTAAGAGACAAGACCCCGGCAAGAGGAGCTTGCCGGGAAGGCCGCACCAGGCTCAAGGTCATCTTTTCAGCACAAGACCCTGGCAAGAGGTGCTTGCCAGGAAGGCCAAGAAAACGGCATCTGAAGAGGAGATAATGCGGCGCATCGTGCGCCCCGGCAGGACCCAGAAAGCGGCAAGCTTCCGGGCCCGGCAAGGGAATGATCCCGGCAAGGTGCTTGCCGGGGGAGACTTACACTGTGTGCCTGCGCTCCAGCTCATCTGTCCACGCGTCGCCCTAGGGCCCTTCCAGGGGCGCGTGGCAGACTGCTGTGCAGCCTGGGATACACGGTGGCAAGCCGCGGTGGCGAAGCTACCGCCGTGGCGAACGGAGACGCATGGGCGGACGCTTTTGGGGTCGACGGTGACGGGCATTGAATGCCCTTGTCCCCCACTGTCAAAGTTAGGTGAAGACCACTGTTCAAACACTGTTACAACTACCACCAGATTTACATTTTTACCCTCTTCTACATTGGCACCTGTCGGTAACCCCTTTGAACTATAAAAGGAGGCCCATGCACAACGTAGAGGGGGTTCGAAGGCAGAAACTCACACAATCCCTCGCTCGGTGCAGCTGGTACTGTAGATCTTCAAGCTCTCGAGCCCAAAAACTCAATACAACCAAAGGCAGGAGTAGGGTTTTACGCGTCCGCGTGGCCCGAACCTGGGTAAACTGCCCGCGTGTGCTCTTCGATCTGCTCTCCGTGCTTGCTCCGCTCCCTTACCGCAACGTAGAAGGGGCTCCGGTCCCATAGGTGTTCGTGGGAGGACAGTTTCCCCCGACATCTTTGGCGCGCCAGGTAGGGGGCGTCGAGGTTGTGCGAACCTGATCCGGCGCTCACGCGGGTGCACTCTTCATCAACCTCATCGACAACATCAGCATGCCTCCGAAGAAGAAGGCTTCGGAGGTCGGAGGCCCGTCCGCGTGAATCCCACCACCACCGGAGCCAACGGTTGGTGGAGGAGACGCCGGCGGAAGGGTGGTCGCCGGCGAGGAGACTCACGGCGCCACCAAGTCCAAGGACAAGACGGACGACCGGGCGAACTCCAAAGCCTCGGTGTCTGTTCATGCACCACGTCCCTCTCAGGAGGTGCCAGACCAGCAGCGACGTGGTACCGGAGGTACCATACGCTTGCTGGGACGTGGACAGACCGGCGGATCACGGGACGCTCAAGGCAACGTCCTGGCACGAGCAAGGCGCGGTCACCGGGGTGAGAGCATGCTCCTTCTAACGCAGTTAGAAGTCCGAGCGTGTCTCGCTCCTCGCACCGTTCGCCACCGTTTCCTTCCTCTCTAGCAGAAGCCCTGGCCAGGGCTCAGCTGCTCCTCGACTTCCCTCCAGCGGCAGACAAAGTCGAAGACTGGAGGGCGACGATCCAGAGCCTCATCGCCTTCGCCAACAACGACACGCCGCAACAGCCGGCAACATCACGGCCGCGGCAAATCGATCAAGCGAAGGCCGATGGAGACAAGACCGCCGGGGGTGCGACAACCGTGCACTCCCCGCCGCGGAAGCAGAAATCGCCACCCCGCCGGACCCGCCGCGATCAGCGCCAAGTCCTTGAAGACAGGCGACAAGAGGACGCTCGAACCCGCATCAAGCGTCGAAGAGAAGCCCGAAGGCAATCAGACTAGCGCGCTGGGACTGCTGTCGACATGCACGCGCCCGGTGAGCCAGGCGACTTGCCGTACGCGGCAGGTTGCCCTGCGTTCACCCGAGAGCTGCGGCAAGTCCAGTGGCCTAGCATGAAGAACTTCAAGCCCGACGTACCCGAGAAGTACGACGGCAAGACACACCCCTCGGAGTTCCTCAGCATCTACACCATCGCGGTGCAGGCTGCCGGGGGACGCGACGAGAAGATCCTAGCCAACTATTTCCCGCTGGTGCTTAAGCCAAACGTCAGGTCTTGGCTTATGCACTTGCCGGAGAACTCCATCTCTTCATGGGCAGATTTGTGCCACCAGTTTGTTGGCGCCTTCACGGGTGGCCACAAACCCCACGGCCAGGAGAGCGATCTCCACATCCTTGCCCAGAAGGAAGGAGAATCCCTGCGCAAATACATCCAAAGGTTCAGCCTGCCGCGGTTATCAGCGCGTTCCACCAGAACGTGCGTAACCGTCGGATGAGGGAGGAGATGGCCATGACCAAGATCCGGGACGTCAGCGAGCTTTACGCTCTGGCTGACAAATGTGCACGGGCTGAAGAGGGGAGGAGACTCCCCAGAGAGGATGCCGGCGCAGGAGGAAGCGACAGCGAGGATGCCGCCCCGGCAAGGAAAAACCGGCGGCAGAACAAGAAGAAGAAGAACAAGGAGGTACTGGTTGTCGAGAAGTCCGGCAAGGAGGCTTCCACCAAGAAGGCACAGGCTGGTGGCTCCGGCAAGGAGCCCGCCCCTGTAGCGGCAGCCGACAAGCAGGACGGCTCCGACAAGCAGTACTGTAAGATCCACCGCACCAAGGGCCATGACCTCCAAAACTGCAAGAGGGTAGAGTACCTCGTAGAGCAGCAGAAGGCTGAATACGAGCGTCGCGACAAGGAGAAGGCCCAAGGAGGCGGAGGAGAGCCAAGTAAGAAGCGGCCGTTCAATGGCCGGGGAGGACGCCGCGGCAAGGCCAAGCAGCGGCAAGGTGACAGACCTCCCCGGGGCCGCGACAAGGATGAGGACGAAGACGATGATGAAGACATGGAAGATGGAGATAACAGCGAGCAGGAGTGCCAGAAGGCCACAGAAGTTCTGTGCATCGACGGAGGGGCTTCTCTGCACACTTCCCACCGCCAACTCAAGCAGTGGGTGCGGGAAGTGAATGCAGCAGAGCCACCCGTCGAATCGCGTAGGCTGCTAAAATGGTCCGGCACGCCCATCATCTTCGACCTTGAGGACCACCCAGACAGCACAACCGCGGTCGGGTGCTTACCGATGTTGGTTTCACCAACTATCCGCAACCTCAAGGTCACCAATATGTTGGTTGACGGTGGGGCAGGCCTCAACTTGATCTCCTCCGCTGTGATCAAGAAACTACAGATCCCTGACAGCGAGCTCGAGGAAACCGGGACATTCCAAGGGATCAACCCGGGAAGGAGCAAGCCGAAGGGGAAAGTCACGCTGCCAGTGACCTTTGGTGGGGAGCTCAACTTCAGGACGGAGAGGATCACGTTCGACGTCGCCGATATCCCATTGCCATATAATGGGATACTTGGCCGTCCTGCCCTCGCCAAGTTCATGGCAGCTTCCCACTACGCATACAACGTACTCAAGATGCCGGGACCGATAAGCGTCATCTCTGTCCCCGGTGACAAGAAGGACGCGCTTATCTGCGCCGACAAGATCTACCGGGATGCAGCAGCCGCAGCAGATAGCAACACACTTGCCGCTGAAGCTCCCGGGGGGAAGACCAAGACCAAGTCCGGCAAGAGCTCTGGGGCCCACTCCGGCAAACGCACCTCTTCGGAGTGCTGCGCTGCCGTCGAGGATGCACCATCGAGCTCCACCGGCAAGTGTAAGAAAGGAATGGCAGCTCTGCCGGCAACCAAGAAGGTGTCCGCCAAGGAGGACGGCACTGGTGGTACCTTCACCATCAGTGCTACGCTCGACCCCAAATAGGAAAGCGCGCTCGTTGCCTTCCTGCGGGCGAATGTCGACGTGTTCGCATGGCAACCGTCTGACATCCCCGGCGTTCCCAGGAAGGTGATTGAGCACAAGCTTGCTGTTTGTCCTCACGCGCGACCCGTCAAGCAGAAGGTCAGGAAGCAAGCCGTGGAGCGCCAAGAGTTCATTGCCGAAGAGATAAAGAAGTTGGAAGCAGCAGGCCTGGTTAGAGGCGTACTCCATCCTACGTGGTTGGCCAATCCAGTTGTTGTGCGCAAGGCTAATGGGAAATGGAGACTCTGTATAGACTTCACTGATGTGAATAAAGCATGTCCCAAGGATCCATTTCCCTTGCCGCGTATCGACCAGATTGTTGACTCCACGACTGGATGTGAGTTGCTTTCATTTCTCGATGCATACTCAGGTTACCACCAGATATTCATGGCTGAAGAAGATGAAGAGAAGACTGCATTCATTACTCCATGTGGCACATATTGCTTCATACGCATGACCTTTGGATTGAAGAATGCAGGCTCAACATTTGCAAGGGTGGTACATACTGCTTTTGAGCCATAGATACATAGGAATGTGGAAGCCTACATGGATGATATAGTGGTCAAGAGCAAGAGCAAGGACACCCTGATCCAAGACTTAGGAGAAACCTTTGAGAATCTGCGCAAGATACAACTCAAGCTGAACCCCGAGAAGTGCGTCTTAGGAGTCCCCTCCGGCAAGCTTCTCGGGTTCTTTGTGTCCCAGAGGGGAATTGAAGCCAATCCCGACAAGATAAAAGCCATCGAGCAGATTGAAGCCCCGAAGCGCGTCAAGGATGTAAGAAGACTTGCTGGTTGTGTGGCTGCCCTCAGCAGGTTCATTTCAAAGTCTGCAGAACGCGCCCTGCCTTTCTTCAAAATTTTGAAAAAGGCAGGTCCTATGAAATGGACTCCGGAAGCGGAGGCAGCGCTGCAGGACTTGAAAGGATACCTGTCCTCCACTCCAATACTTGTCGCACCTAGGCCACAAGAGAAGTTGCTGCTGTACTTAGCGGCAACCAATCAAGTGGTTAGTGCTGCGTTAGTAGCGGAGAGGGAGGCAGATGAGGAACCCACATCCCCGGCAAGCGTATCCAGCGACAAGCAGGGAGCTTCCCCGACAAGCTCTGGCCCCGGAAAGGACAAGTCTGCGCAGGAACAAGGAGAAGTGCGGAAGAGGATGGTGCAGCGCCCAGTTTATTTTCTAAGTTCCCTCTTGCAGGGGGCTAGATCAAGATACTCTGGGGTGCAGAAGTTGCTTTTCGGCCTCCTCATGGCCTCGAGAAAGCTGCGGCACTACTTCCAAGCACACGAGATAACAGTGGTCACTCGCTTTCCGTTGAAGAGGATATTGCAAAATCCAGAGGCAACAGGTAGGATCGTCGAGTGGGCACTGGAGCTGTCGAGCTTTGGTCTCAAGTTCGAGAGTACTTCAACTATACAGAGCAGAGCTTTGGCAGAGTTTATAGCAGAATGGACCCCAACACCGGATGAAGAAGTTCCAGAGACAAGCATCCCCGTCCAAGAAACAAGCAAAGAGTGGATAATGTACTTCGATGGTGCTTTCTCGCTGCAAGGCGCCGGTGCAGGTGTGTTACTCATAGCACCCACCGGAGAGCACCTCAAGTATGTTGTCCAAATGCACTTTCCCAAGGAGCAAGCAACCAACAATACTGCTGAGTATGAAGGTTTGCTTGCCGGCCTCAGGATTGCGGCCGAACTTGGGATCAAGAGGTTGATTGTGCGGGGAGATTCACAATTGGTGGTCCGACAAGTGAACAAGAGTTACCAGAGCCCTGTGATGGAAGCTTATGTCGATGAAGTGAGGAAGCTTGAAGGGCACTTTGAAGGCCTACAGATGGAGCACGTCCCACGAGCTCAGAATGATGTTGCAGATAGCCTGTCAAAGTGTGCCGCCATGAAGTTACCTGTGGAACCAGGGACCTTCGTGCTCAAGCTAACTCAGCCATCCGTTACACCATCGGTTGGGCAAAGCAAGAAGAGGAAGTTGGTCTCTGGCGACTACTTGCCGGCGGATCTTCCAGAAGCCGCCGCCAAGGTCCCCAAGATCATCAACCAAAATGCTGAGGAACAGTCTGCTCCTGCGGACTCAAGGGTCTGTACAGTTGAAGCAGACGTTCCTGACAAGTCTTGCCCCGGCAGGCTTGCCGGGGAACCTTCAGCTCCGGCAGAGCCGCAGGTTCTTGCCGTAGAAGCTGAGGTTCCCACAGCAGCACTGATGCCTTTAGTCCTTGTTGTTGAGCCCCAGGCTCCAGCATGGGCGCAGCAAATCGTCCGTTTTCTTCAAACTGGAGAACTTCCCGAAGAGCCAGAAGAGATAGAAAAGATAACCAGACAGTCGAGTATGTACCAGTTCGTTGGCAACGAGCTGTACAGAAGAAGGCTCAACGGTGTCAGGTTGAAGTGCATTTCCAGGGAAGATGGACAGCAGCTGTTGGCAGAAATACACGAAGGAATATGTGGCCACCACATTGGCGCCAGGGCACTTGTCGGGAAGGCGTTCCGGCAAGGGTTCTTTTGGCCAGAAGCCCTCCAAGATGCAACTGCACAAGTAACCAAGTGTGAAGCGTGCCAGTTCCATGCCAAGCAAATTCATCAGCCAGCTCAAGCTCTCCAGACGATCCCTTTGTCCTGGCCCTTCTCGGTCTGGGGGCTCGATATCCTCGGCCCCTTTCCCCGCGCCGTCGGGGGCTTTGAGTACTTGTACGTAGCAATCGACAAGTTCACAAAATGGCCAGAAGTGGAACCAGTGAGGAAGGTGACAGCACAGTCAGCAGTCAGGTTCTTCAGGTCAATAGTTTGCCGTTTCGGAATCCCTAACAGGATCATCATCGACAACGGCACACAGTTCACAAGCCGCACCTTCATGCAGTACGTCCAAGACCTTGGCGCCAAGGTCTGTTTTGCTTCTGTTGCTCACCCAAGGAGCAATGGTCAAGCAGAAAGGGCAAATGCTGAAGTGCTGCGCGGACTCAAGACAAGAACCTTCGACAGGCTGCACAAGTGCGGAAGAAACTGGATAGAGGAGTTGCCGGCGGCTCTTTAGTCAATCAGGACGACACCAAATCGAGCCACCGGACAGACACCCTTTGCTCTTGTCTATGGAGCAGAGGCAGTTCTCCCCACGGAACTCGTATACGGGTCTCCTCGAGTGCTCGCTTACGATGAGCTCGAGCAAGAGCAACTGCGCCAAGATGATGCATTGCTCCTCGAGGAGGAACGTCTCCAGGCTGCTGTACGAGCTGCTCGATACCAGCAAGCCTTGCGTCGCTATCATAGCCGCAAGGTCAAGGCCAGGAGTCTCGAGGAAGGCGATCTTGTTCTTCGGCGTGTTCAGTCCGCCAAGAATTCCAACAAGTTGATGCCGAAGTGGGAAGGCCCTTATCGGGTGAGACAAGTCACAAGGCCCGGCGTTGTCCGCCTTGAGACCGAAGAAGGCTTACCGGTGAGCAACTCCTGGAACATAGAGCATCTTTGCAAGTTTCACCCATAAGGCGCGGTTGCCGTGATCCGCTCCGGCAACCACCTTTTGTACAAGTCTTGCCGCTGTTGCATGTAAACCTTTGTACAAAGCCAGGCGCAGACCCCGTGCATCAGTAAAACTTTTGTGCTCCGTAATAATTGTCATTTCATGCCTTTCTTTTTAATTGCATACATCATCTGACACCCTGTGCAGCACACAACCCCGGTAAGCAGTAACGAGCCACAAGGCCCTGTACTTGTATTTCCTCCTTTTCTGCCTTTCTCTATGAAACAGAAAGAATGTTCCTCGCGCACAAGTTTGCCGGGGGGAAGGAGATAAAACTGTGGACCAAGTGCTGTTCAAGAAAGGAAAGCCTTACCGGGAAGCAAACAATTCATGAAAGCTAAGTTCCCAGAATTTGAGCAACTCAAATTTTTAAATTTTTAGTTGTCTTCCTTGAACAACCACACTTTGTATGGAAAACCTGTGCGCGGAGGAACCTACCCGTGGCTAGCCGCGCTCTTATTTTGTTTCGAGCATGCTCAACGGCTTAAGTGAGCTGCGACAAGTGTCGCGCCCTTACTTCGTTCTCGAGTTTGCTCAACAACCTAAGTGTGCTGCGACTAGCTGCGGCAAGGTTTCCTGCCGGCAAGGACATTGCCAGCAGGCTGCTAAGAGTCCCGCACTCAGCGCTCGCGGCAAGGGTTCCTTTGCCGGCAAGTTCCCTAAAAACGAAAGGTGGAAAGCATACAAAGTGAAGGGACTAAGCAAGGGAGATAACATTGCACTGATCATCCAAAATAAAAGTATATATTACAGAGATAGCTTGCCGCTATTTCTAACCAACTACTGCCTATGACTTAATTGACAACGGCGAGGGAAGCAAGATGCCTAGTCCCTTCGGTCTCCGTCGATCCTCTGGATCCTGCCCACCTTGGCGACGATGTGGGCAACTTGCGCCTTCAACGCCTCTTGGTCAGCTTCGGGCGGCAAGGTGCGGAGGACGTTGACGAGGTTGATCCCTGGGTTGCGGTAGACAATCTTCGACAAGACCCGCTCCATGGTGCCCATGTAGAGCCGACGCGCCTCGTTGGCTAGCTGCACGGGGATCTTCTCCCGCAACCGCGCAAGCGCCGACGCCACTCCCCTGAAGAACAGACTCCGTTTGGCGCTGTGAGGGAGGTTCTCGTCCGGGGAGTACACGAGGTGCTCCGCCCTCAGCGCCATCATCTCCATATCAATGTTGGCAGCGGAGGTGACGAGTTCATCAGTCCACTGCTCCACTGCCCGGTTGAAGTTGTTCTGCGAGACGGCGGCGTTCTCCACCAAGGCCCTTTCTTTGCGGAGTTCGTCCTTCAGCTTCGTCTCGCGGTCCCGAGCGGCGTCGAGCGAGTCAGTCAGGATGGAGACCTTCAGCTCTAAATCAGCAATGGAGTTCCTGGCGTCAGTGAGCTCTTTGCCCTTCTCGGAGAGGCGGACTTGCAGCTCAGAGTTGGTGTGGGCGTCCTTCTCCCGCGCCACGTTGAGCGCAGTGACCCTTTCTTCACTCGCCTTCAAGAACAGCTCCATCTGCGCCACCTTGGCCTCCAGATCCTTCTTAGCAGTCTCCGCGGCAGCAGCGGTGTTTCTCGCCTCCTTCAGGGCCCCGCCGATGGCTTGCTCCCGGGCGGTGAGGTCGTCCTCGTGATTGTCGAGGTCGACCTTCCGCTGGTTGAGTTCTCCTTCCCGCCGAGACAGCTCCTCGGCGGCCAGTCGCTGCTGCTCCTCGACCTCGGCCTTCTCGAGGACGAATGCTTGCTGCGCCCCGGCAAGCTCTTCGCGCTCCTCCGCCAAGTTCCGGAGGGCCGCCTGGTTGGCGGCACGGAGCTCCGCGGCGCGCTTCTCCAGGTCAGCACCAGCCTTGGCAGCCAGGGCCTCCCGAGACTCCAACTTCGCCTGCCTGGCCCTGTACAAGGCCAGGAGCTGACGAAGGAGTCTCTCCTCTTCGGGCTCGTCACTGCTGCCGGGCGCATCAACAACTTTCAGCCCGGCGGAGGCGAGAACCTCCCCGTCGAAAGTCTCTCCCTCCGCGGGTGCCCTAGACGAGGACGCCCACGGGACTTGAATGAAGACCCCGTTGGCGGCCTCCAGATAGACACCCGACCGGTCCGCGGAGGCGGAGGGGTCGGCGGCCGGTGCAGCGTCCGACGCTCCTGCGGCCTCCGGGCCAGCAGTGTGGTCGCCGGTCCCTTCCCCAGCCGGGGCGGTCTCCTCGACGGCTGGCTTGTCGGCTCCAGCCATTCCCTCGGCGGTAGTGGCGTTGCCGCCATCGCCATGCACGCCCTCCTCGGCGGTGGTCTCCGTCTCCATCAGCTCCGGGGCGGGAGGATCTAGTAGAAGAAAAAGGAAAGGAAGATCGTCAAGCAAATATCCAAAAAGGCGAATCCAAGAAGAAGAAACTACAAGGTTTACCTTCGCGAGCTTCTTCGACGACGGGGTCCCTCGCCGGGGAATTCTCCCTTGGCGGTGGAGTAGTAGCCCTTGCTGGCGGAGGGCCGCTTGCGCCCTCCCTTGGCGGGGTGCTCACCCTCGTCGGGCTGCTCGCCCTTGGCGGGGTACTCGCCCTTGGCGGAGTACCCACCCTTGTCGGAGCACTGTCCCTTGCCGGGGAGCTCATCCTTGGCGGGGAGGGTGGAGCAAGCGGCTCGTCGGGGGCGACCTCCCGGTGCTCCTGCGGCCGCGGCTCCACTTCTGCACAAGACAACAAAATATCAGTAAGGATAATAACCTCAAGCGCGCCCGTTAAACAATAAAGTGAATACCAGACTTACGCTGGGGACTGGGCTGGGGGCTGCTCTCCGGAGCAGCAGGCTCGTCCGACATGTTTGTCGCTGGCACATCCTCTGTCGCCGCGACGGGCTCGTCATCGTCGATGTTGACTACAGGGATCTTGGCCCTCTTCGCCATCCGCTGGGTCAAGGTCCTGGAAACCAAGCAAGATCAGAATTAGAACCAATCAAGAAGACCCAAGACAAAATCAAGGAAATAACAAGTACTTAATCTTCCTCCTCTTCGTCGGAGCTGAGGGCGGAGAAGTCAAACCCCGCCTCGTGCGCTCCAGTGCGAGGAGCTGGAGGAGAAGGCTCCCTCGGGCGCTTAGCAGGCTCCGGGGCTGTGGGCTGTGAAGACCCAGCCCCGGTCGTCGCCGAGGACCGAGGGGCAGAAGGTACTCCGGAGCCGCTCCGGGAAGATCCCCCTCCGCTTGATGCTCGGGCTTGGGGCGCCTCCTTGACGACCTTGCTCGTCGTGGTGGCGCGCGTCGCGCGGCGCTTCGGCTGCTGTCGAGGCGCCTGTGGCCTTGCCGGCTCGGCGGCCTTGCGAAGGCGTTTCTTCTGCTGCTGCGGAGGGCTTGGTGGTGGCGGCGAATTCTCCGAGGATGAGGAGGCGTCGTCGTCAAGATTCAGAGAACCACCGGAGTCTTCGTCAGAATCTCCGGACGCGGCGTCCTCCTCCTCCTCGGCGGGCCCGCTGGACTCGGTACCCTGCCCGGCGAACCCACTCACCCCGGCAAGCTTCCCGGAAGGCTCCCGGCCAAACTCCTCGGGCGCAATCTTCAGCAACTTGAGGATTTCCTCCTCCTCGGCCTGGCTCACCGCGTCCGCTGCTTCCGCCTCGTCCACAGTGTACCCAAATTCACCTGCGGCTGCAGCCGCAGCGGCCTCCTCCATTCTGGAGGCAATATATGCAATATCCCGGTCGGTGGTGTCCCAGGTGAGGCCCTTCTTCTCCACGGCGTTGCGGGGCTTCTCGACCAAGTTGTCGAAGAAGGCTTGCACGGTCTCCGCTGAAGGCACCAGCCAAGTGGGGACGACCCCGTGGGAGTCGCACTCGGGCATCACCGCGCGTATGGCACTGAGGGAGGTGTTGTTGCATAATGGCACCACTCCCACCGACGGCTTGAACCACTCTGGATGCTTGGGGTCATGCTTAAATAGTTCCCGGACCATCCCCTTCAGCTCCAGAACGGTGAAATTGTAATTCAGCCCGGGGCGCGGCCTCATGCGGTCTGCCGCGTTGCCGAACTCCCAAGCAGGTCTCTTTCTTTCCTGCAGGGGGGCAATGCGGCGGCGGAGGAAATCAGCCCCAACTTCGCCCACAGTCAGATTGGCGGCCCGGAGACGAAGAATCCTAATGAGGGCAATCTCCAACTTGTCGTCCTCCGGGGCCAATTCTCCAATCCTTGCCGCGCACTATTGGAGTCTTGCGCGGCGAGGTAAACGGCTCAGGCTTCTCTTCCAGAACCCAGCACCAATCCGCCCTCCACTCCTCCCACTTGCCGCGAAGCTCCCCTTTCAAGTACGCCTCTTTCTTGTTCAACCTAAAGATCCATGAGATGCCGCCGGAGAGTGGGGATCCGGACTCTACTCTAGGCGTGAAGAAGTGGCGGAAGAGAGCTACATTTGGGTGGACTCCTACGTAGTTTTCGCACAGATGTGCGAAAACGGCCAAGGTGAGGACGGCGTTGGGGGTGAAATCGAGGAGGTGGAGGCCGTACGTATTCATCACATCACAAAAGAACACCGAGAACGGAGGGCACAAACCACAGTGGAAGAATGCGGCAAAGTAAAAGTACCCGCCGGGGAACATGTCGATGGCAACGACGGGGAGGACTCTGGTGCGGGGATGAGCTTTCGTCTCCCTCGCCCAGAACAAGTAATACTTGTCCCGGAGCTCCCTCGCGCCGAGCCTCGGAGGGAAGACCACCCTCTTTCTCCGCATGGCCGCTAACTTCGCCGCCTGCTCAGACTTCTCCTTCTTCGCCTTGTCGCCCTTCGCTTTGTCGTTCTTCGGAGCCATGGCGGGGGCGGCAAGGAGGGAGGCTAGGAGGTCGCCGGCGCTACGGGTGTTGGATGCGGCGGAGGGGAGTGGAGCTCGGCTCTCCGTCGACTTTGCGGAAGCAGAGGGCGACGCGGGTTTCTGGAGATTGAAGACACAATGAAGGTAATGGAGGGAAACTGCCCCTGCTTCCTCTGCTTTTAAGGGGGGAGTGGGGGACGTTCCGCATTTCCCATTAAAGAACAGGCCACGATCTCTCCCACGACGCCGCAATCGACGCGTGCCGTTAGGGAGGGATGCGACGGATGCGGGGATGGATACGGCTTGCCGTGGGCCGCATGTGCCCGTGCACTGTTTTGGGCCTGGCCCAACAGCGCTCGGCACCGTGTGTGGCCCAGGCCCGGGGGCTCCTGTCGGTGTACTAAGATAGGGGTACCTTAGTACCCCAACTTGTGCAATGGCAGTAGCAGCTTCCCGTGGCAGGGCTTACCACGCGCTCGACAAGGTCCACTCTGGTCCCTTTGAAGCCATTCAAGAACAAAGTATACAAGTTAAGAGATAAGACCCCGGCAAGAGGAGCTTGCCGGGAAGGCCGCACCAGGATCAAGGTCATCTTTTCAGCACAAGACCCTGGCAAGAGGTGCTTGCCAGGAAGGCCAAGAAAACGGCATCTGAAGAGGAGATAACGCGGCGCATCGTGCGCCCCGGCAGGACCCGGAAAGCGGCAAGCTTCCGGGCCCGGCAAGGGAATGACCCCGGCAAGGTGCTTGCCGGGGGAGACTTACACTGTGTGCCTGCGCTCCAGCTCATCTGTCCACGCGTCGCCCTGGGGCCCTTCCAGGGGCGCGTGGCAGACTGCTGTGCAGCCTGGGGTACACGGTGGCAAGCCGCGGTGGTGAAGCTACCGCCGTGGCGAACGGAGACGCATGGGCGGACGCTTTTGGGGTCGACGGTGACGGGCATTGAATGCCCTTGTCCCCCACTGTCAAAGTTAGGTGAAGACCACTGTTCAAACACTGTTACAACTACCACCAGATTTACATTTTTACCCTCTTCTACGTTGGCACCTGTCGGTAACCCCTTTGAACTATAAAAGGAGGCCCATGCACAACGTAGAGGGGGTTCGAAGGCAGAAACTCACACAATCCCTCGCTCGGTGCAGCTGGTACTGTAGATCTTCAAGCTCTCGAGCCCAAAAACCCAATACAACCAAAGGCAGGAGTAGGGTTTTACGCGTCCGCGTGGCCCGAACCTGGGTAAACTGCCCGCGTGTGCTCTTCGATCTGCTCTCTGTGCTTCCTCCGCTCCCTTACCGCAACGTAGAAGGGGCTCCGGTCCCATAGGTGTTCGTGCGAGGACAGTTTCCCCCGACACCTGCTCCCTGAGAGGCTCATCAGACTGAAGAGATTCTAGCTGCTTACTCACATGGAGCTGAAGTCATTGGTCATGATGATAATGTAATTGATGATGAAGTCCTTCATCAACTTGAACCCCAACCAATTCAATCACCTGCTCTAACGAGCAGTGAACTCATAAGCATTGGCGGTCCCACGACGCCAAAGACTCAAGATGAATATTGGGAAGAGCAACACCCGAACACCCCCTTACATGAAGTCATTCCTCGCACTCCGCCGTCTCTTGCTACCACTCCGGTACTCGAGACTCCAACAGCAACTCCAGAAGAAGACATGGAGCAGACCAATGCAAATGCTACACCAATTGTGTCGCACAAGTTTCGAAGGCTTCGCAAAGGTCTCAGGCCTCAAGCCTCCATGTCAAGCATTCCTGAAGATGGAGAACAAAACTCTAGCTCAGTGGCACGTCAAGTGTTTCCTGACGCCATTCCTTCAGAGTCTGCTCCTGAATCTAAAGCCAAGCTGGCTAAAGACATTCTGGCTGCATCAGCCGATGAAGCAAAAGAGGACACAGTCGTGAAGTCACTCCCCCTCCCCAAGATTCTGTTGCCCAAGAAGAGGTGCCCATCATGCAAGAACCCATCCACCAAGATAATGTTGTGCATGAGGCCACTCAGCCTGAAGCCACTGAACCGGAAACACATGTGGCTGCTCCATCACTGAACGCTGAAGCCAATGACACTGTCATGGCTGAAGCCACTGTGCAAAATGAAGTCGTTGCTGCTCCTGAAGTGATTGCTCCTGATGTGACTGCTCCCTCTTCTGGACCCTACACCATGGCCCAAGCCTACAATAAAGATGACGAGCTTGTCAATGTCAAATGGCCACTTCTAAAGCTTCCCACTGCCCCAGGCCCACAATATGATTATCATGCGGAGCGGAGGCCTCAGACCCTGAAGCCCACTCCCAGATTGCCTTGGCTTCCTAACTCTGCAACTACACAAGGGTCATTCAGTGTGCATAGCTTCAGGGAAAACAACACCTTCTTTGATTCTGCTAAGAACCCATACAAGAAGCCCAAGATTTCTTCTGATAGGTTCTGGAGTTTTCAGCAGTGAAGCTATTACTCTTGCATTATGTACAACCAGGACCGGATTTTTCGGCATCAACGTCTTGATTGTGATGCCATTGCTGGACTGCCCTGCCTTGAAGAAGCCCTTGACTGCTTCAGAGAAGTTGGATTGCTTCCCTTTGTCACGGCTAAGGAACACTGGAATGAAGAGCTCCTACTGTAATTTTATGCTACTCTCCATATCAGAGGATACATCAGGGATGCAAAGACATGGGTCCTTGAGTGGATGACAAGTGACATTCATCATGAAGCTAATGCTCAGACACTACTTGAGCTTACTTCCCTGCCCACTCCTGGTGAGTTGTACAAACCAGGCTGTTCTCTATATCAGAAAGAGATTCAAAGCATCTTCAAGAAAGCTGAACCCAATATGAGTGAAATGCTTAGCACGATGAAGCCATTGCCCCCTAATGCTGGTCTTCCAAAGGAATTCCTCGTCAAAGACCTCGAGTACTTGCCTCGCACCATATACCATATCATGAGGCGTACTCTTTGGCCTGTCAAGGGACACTCATCTGAAGTTACACTGAATGGCGTCATGAAGACTTTGGTATTCTATATTTTCAATGGCGTCCGCTTCAATACTCATGACTTCTTCCTTCGCCAACTAGCTGCCTCTGTTGTTGATCTATTTGGCCTCAAGCTCTATGCTCCGTGGATCATGAGGCTCATTAAGCTTCACTCAACTGTCAGCTATCAAGCCTCTGCATGCAACCATGTTGTCTTTTTGCATGAGGTTGATACATCTTATGAAGCAATCTATGCTGAGCCTGCCAAACATCCACTTCAACTGCACAATGCTGATCGCCAAAGCTTCACACAGCAGGTTGAAAGTGTGTATGTGCCAAATGCAAATGTAACTGCTTATCCTCCGGCTAGGCATCTGCGCCTACCACATCGTGCCAACACAGATGCCACTGGTAGCACCATTGCTCAACGGCCGAAGAAGCATCCTCGTGTCCTGAATGACTGAGAGCTTCTTGTATCACTTCACCAGAAACAAGATAGGCATCATGACTGGATGAAGCAGCAAATGCAAAGTCTTATCACAGATGTGAATCGCATTCGCAACCTAGGTACCAAGAATTCGTTTGTTGCACATGAATCCTGTCAGCGGTCCTGGAAGAGCCTTACCCTGCTATGCTTTGAAGCTGATCTTCAAGCAGATGGCTTCACTGAGCACTTCAAGTTTGACTTTAGTCCTCCACAAGCTGTGACTTTGCGTCCAACCCCATCTATTGAAGATTCCGAGTATTCATCTTTGGCTGCAACTGTTGTTGCTCGTGTCATCGATGAAGAAGACGACGTCACCTCCCCAGTAATCGCTTCACTACATCACGATTCTGCGTCGGGCCCCTCTGCACCACCAAACTCCGTCGTCGACCCGACTGCACCAGCATCTTCTCCGTCTGGGAACGCATAGATACTCTATGTCTTCTAACCTTTTTGGTCCTTACTGACAAAAGGGGGAGAAGCATATGAGTTGATAGTCTTCAAGCGGATCCATATATGGGTCGGGTGCATTATTTTTGCTAAGTTCTTACAACTCTCGTTTTGAAACAGTTGGCTCGTGAGTTGTAACACTTAAAATTTGATGGTCGTCTGTTGTTTTCTTATTCTTGGTTAAATATCTATCCTATGCGCATGAAGTCATTCAGAAGACGCCCATTTTCCATTATGCATCTCATTATCTTCACTACATCCTTGTATGCATGATGGATTGTCTTCATAAAATTGAAGGAGATCTCCATAAAGCAAAACCTGCCATGTGCCTTTGCATTCAAAAGCAAAACTACTATGTGCACATCTTCAGGGGGAGCCCTCTCAATATTATGAAGCCATTGACCGTGTTATCCATAATTTCATATATTGTATCCCCGTTGAAAACCTCAACCTGTTTGTCATCAATCACCAAAAAGGGGGAGATTGTAAGTGCATCTAGTGCCCCCTAGTTGGTTTTGGAGTATTGACGAAAAACGTGGTTGAGGGACTAATGTGTTTGTAAGAATTCCAGGATAAAACAGGTAATAGTCCCTCACAGATTCGGTTTAACTTCTAGAGATTACCCCAAAAAATGTGTGAAGACATTGAAGGCAGTGGTGGTGCGTGAAGACATTCACGTGTAGATAATGACCTAAGAAGACATTCTTTGAAGACTTTCGTAAAAATAGCCTATTCACCCCCCCTCTAGTCGATAACTTGCACTTTTAGTACGTCAAGGGGGACCCTTGGGCATCGTGACCAAAGGGCCTAACTGGTCCCGTAGCCCCTCACTCCCTGGTCTTGTCCTGGTTTCCGGTCAAGCCAGCGGCGGCTGAGGTACGCGCGGGGCCGGGCCCTGCCGACACAGAACGTCAAGGCCTGAGTCCAGCATTCCCTTCCCTAAGGCCGTTCGTACGTCAAGGGGGGCCCTTGGGCATCGCGACCCAAGGGCCTAACTGGTCCCGTAGCCCTTCACTCCCTGGTCTTGTCCCGGTTTCTGGTCAAGCCAGTGGCGGTTGAGGTACGCGCGGGGCCGGGCCCTGCCGATGCAGAACTCTGAGGCCAGCAGGGGGAAATTGCGACATCGGAAACAAGCCAGATGCGCCGTTCGGAGGATCACCTCTTGCTCATCAAGATAAGTCGTTAACTCTTTGGTGCCCCATCCTCCCTCACAGAGAGGGATTTGGTAGTCACGCGTCAGCAACGCCGCTTCGTTTTTTAACCTCCGGGAGCAGATTGCATGCCAAGGGGGACCTCTTGATCATCGCGCCTCAGGAGCTCTTACCAGACCTCGGGTCGCTCACCTCCTGGCCTTGACCACGGCATCGCGACCTGGCATACCAGCGATGACTACAGCTTGCCTTGGGACTGGGGCCTGTCGGTGTAGAGCACTATGCAACCGAAAGGGTAAAAAAGGGATGATATTGCTAGAACGAGGCTCGCGAATAGGGTGTACTAGCGAGGACATCAAGATAGAAGCAAAAGCATTACAAATTCTTTACATACCCTAGGGGGGTTGGCTTTGAATCCTCGCAGGGAACGCCACAAAAGGACTTCATGGGATCCTAACTATGACCGACATCGTCGACGCCGTCATCAACAGTTGCCACGGTGGCCCACCTCCGACCTTGAGTAGATAACCACGAGCGACGTGCTCGCGAGACCGACGCGTTTCGGGCACGCCGTGAGCTCGGGGGCGCGTAGCTGTCATTGCTCGTCTCCGGAGACTCGTCGGACTTAGGAGAGCTGCTGGACCTCCGGAGGCCATCGCTGCTGCTGGACGGGCTAGTGGCAGGATCGACGGTTGGCGTGGCGCCAGCCGCAGCGTCATCCCGATGGCCCGCTCCAAGGCAACATTCCAGGCGCCGTCCTGTCGGCACCGGTCCTTCAGTAAAATAATTACCGGAAGACCGGTCGCTTTATTAAACCGGCGAGGAATAATATTCCTACTGGCAGACAATTCCTTGATACAGAATTTCAAGTACACTGAATATTATAAAAGGTTGAGGTAGGGATGGCTCAACAGATTTTATTACAAGCGCGCCAATATATTACATAGAGGCGGATATGGCACAAGACAGGGTGGCATACTACTGACTCGTAATAAAAGGCGGTGGAATATGTCACAGTGAAGTGGGTGGTGTGTCTCCAATATTTTATAGTTCATCGAGTGTCGGAGTGAGACCCGATGAATTTATTTGGTGGTAGGCGGAAGCGGTTATAAAATAGTGATCAACTCCAGGATCGCAAGAGACTAACTGGGACTCCTCTAAGCGTCGGACTCGCTATCGAACTCTTCATCCATGAGATCGCCTTCGTCCACATCTGGCCAAATCAACAAGCCAGGTGAGTACTTTGAATGTACTCGCAAGACAGTTCGGACTTAAGATATAACAAATGCCAACATGAATGCATATGAGTATTCCAGCAAAATGAAACCGGAACAAAATATGAATGCAATGAAAGTAAAGACTGGAAGTCGGGCGGTAATCCTCCCGAAATCCAAAAGATAAAAATAATGAGACCAAACGAGGGTCTGGGTGACGCCTCGTAGGAGAATAATAAATGATAACAGGCCACAGTCGGGCGTCTGAGCGACACCACATAAAGGGCTTATAACCAAAGTAAGTAACGAGAATGCCTCCGTCGAACGTCTGAGCGACATCGCATACAGGGCTTATAGCAAAAATAAATAACAAGAATGCCACAGTCGGACGTCTGAGCGGCAACACATAAAGGGCTTATAAATGAAAAGAATGCCACCGTCGGACGTCTGAGCGACATCACATAAAGGGCTTATAAATAAAAAGAATACCATAGTCGGACGTTTGAGCGACATCACATAAAGGTCTTATAAATAAAAAGAATGCCACAGCCGGACGTCTCAGCGACATCACATAAAGGGCTTATAACAAAAATAAATAACAGGGATGCCACAGTCGGACGTCTAAGCGACATCACATAAAGGGCTTATAAATAACATGATATAATGATGAAATACTTCGGAAAGTAAAATCAATACAAGAATGGTGGTGAGTTCATTTACCATATGAACCTGATGACAATGCTGTTTTGGCTACTCCCAAGAATATACTAGAGACGGTCATCGGGTTGACATGAATATAGGTCTTAGGCCATAAACATGGCTACTGAAGGGATTTTAACTCTGCAAAGCTTGTACTAATAACTCATAACCAACGGGTTCTACTAGCCACGTGTGCTAGCCCCGTCTACGGTGTTTTATTAGAAACCCAACTAACCAGTACACACCCATTTAACATCATGTTGTCCGGAATCACCCGCGAGGACATTCATGGAAAACTTTAAGACGGGGAGGCTACAATCTCGAATAGCATGGGATCAAATTTATATATGCGCGCTCTAAGGGGTGCCCCCCTCTCGGTCCCAACCGGAAACACCAATGCCCCTTGACCGGATGACGGGCTTTAATCCAGGGCCATGGAACCCTCATCCCGGCCTCTCTACTTGGTGTGTACTCAGAAAGTGGTTTACAACCGACTAGACCGTAATCCCAACGGACGGCCTATTATAGTACTGAAAAGGAGATGAACGGAATCGTGACATGATCTCCGTTGATACTGAGTTGACCAACTATTGGCATGCTCCAACAATACCAGTATTGCACCCCATCATATCACCATATTATCGAGGTGGCTCAACGTTCTCCTTCGGGACTCACCCGAAGCATCACTTGCATGAAATATGCCATACACATATGCTCATATAATCATGCTTATGAACGACCTACTCAAGCAAACATGCAACACACTCATCATATCAAGAGTTCAAACATGCTTGCCTGGTTCTGAAAAGTCGGAGCTTAACTCGGCGTGATTCGCGTCTCCATCACGGCCTCCTGTATCTATGTATTCAAACAAAATGCATACTAACATAAATACCGCGCGTGCAAATAAAGTTGCTCAAAATATTTCCACATAAATATGACAAAAAACTAGACAGAAAACCAAGGTGGACAGAAAAAGAATCAACTCAAAATCACTTTTAGTTTAAAAGATATTAAGGTTTCTGTCCAGGGACTCATATGTAATGAAACAGAAAAGATCCAAGGGCTAGAACAGAAAAGGACAAAACGAACCGGTACGCAGTACGTCACCCGCAGAGGGAAAACACACTTTGCTCCAATACGCCAACAGAAAAAGGTTCGAGGGGAGATGTGAGAGACTGACAGAGGGACCCCACCTGTCAGGTTTGAAAAACGAAACAGAGCCGCGCCGGCGACGGTGCTGCGGTGATCGCCGGCGTCGATCCACGACGAGATAGAGGAGGGGAGTGGTACCTATAGCTTCACAGTGGTCTTCCACGTCGAACGGTGGTGGAGTTGGGTGCCGGCGAGTCCCACGTCGACGGTGAGCTTATCTCCGGTGGACGGCGGCTCGGGTGTTCATGGACCTCGTCGGAGAAGGTTTCTGGAGAGAAATTGGGTTGGGGGTTAGGACTAGGTGGATGCCAGGGTACTACGTTCAAGCTCACGGCGGCGGAGGAGCCCTCACCGAAGTGAACGGAGCTGGAGCCCGAGGCGGAGGCAGCTGGCCGGAGCCGGGGAAGAAAAGCCTCTCGGGGCTCTTCCAGAGGTTGGGCGTGGTCTAGGGACGTAGTGGAGGCGTGTGTGCTCGAGCACGAGCTCGGGGGTGCCTTTTATAGGCGGCTCGAGGTGGCTGCCGCGAACGGATAAGTCCGGCGAGCTAATTACGGCGCTGCAGTGGTCGGACGGCGGGGCTAGGGGCTTGGGCATCATCTATGGTCTGTAGAAGCTCCATTCCCGCGCTTAACTTGGCAGTAGAGGTGGTGTTACGGCCTGTCCTCGACGGAACGTCCTCGCGGCTTGTCGGCGGTAGAAACGGCGCTCTGCGCGTGCCAGGCCACGGCGACGGTATGCCAGGCGTGCGCTGGCTGTGGAGAAGGATACGTGGGGCACTGGGGTGGTCTAGGCGGCGCGAAACGGCGTGGAGCTGCGGCGTTGCGTCTGTCAGCCGCCACGGGCGACGCTGTGGCCGTGGCAGCCGCCGGCACGGTCGGGCCAGGGCGCCACCGACGCCCAGAAGCTGCCAAGCGACCGTGCGGCGCGCGGATAAGAAGAAGCTGCGGTGCAGCGTCGAGCCAAGGGAGATACAGATGGAGTTTTGTCGCCGCGCCCGACGACTATCGAAACTGAGAAAACTGACGAAGTGTTAAACTGTCGACAATTTTAGTTAACAGCTAACAGTTCAGTGTAGGCTAGGTGTTTGATGAAATGTTTCTGGTATTTGTGCAATGTCTCTGGAGCTGATTTTTGGTGGAGTGGCCTCTTGATGTATCTAGAGGCTGCATGATTTTTCACAGAATTTTTGGATGAAAATAAATATGAATTTCACCAAATATTTTAAATCTGGTCCAAACTTGCAGCAGGTGAAATTTGAAAATTTTGAATTGTGGACCAGTGAAATAAGATGGATCTAGGTTGTGGGTATTAACGACTATCTAGGAGAGTTGGTTTGGAGTCATATAGGTAGATGAAAAAGGTGGTTCCTTTGTAAATCACCAAGGTCCACTATAAAAGACAGAATTGTTTTTGGAATGAAATAAATAGGAGAAAAATCCCAATAAGCTCACAACTTGCTGGAATTGATGAAATGCGTGTCCCATGGTGTGAATAGAGTCTTGGAGAGGATTGTTCCTGTTGGGATCATGGCAAGATGAAGGTTGGAGGGGAGATGAGTCAAGATTAAACTTGAGAATTTTAAAACAAGAAGTGGTGAACTCAAACAACTCCATTTGAATCTCAACTTGTGCTTGAGCCAAAAACAAGAGGAGAACTTCAAGGCTAAAAACCAAGCTTGAGAAGACATACAAACTTTGGCAAAAAGGGATTTTAGAAGGGCAAAAGAAAAGATCAAACAACCCCCTTCCAAAAAGGCCAAGAGTTTGCAAGAAAAAACCAACTCCAAAATTTGGGGTGTTACAACACCTACCCCCTTAGGAAAAATCTCGTCCCCGAGATTTCAGCTGATCCTCAAATAGGTGCAGATGTTCTGTCCGAAGGAAATCTTCCCTTTCCCATGTGGCCTCATCCTCTGTGTGGTTACTCCACTGAACCTTGAGAAATTTAATAGTTTTTTGCCGGGTCCTCCTTTCAGACTCTTCCAAAATCTTCACTGGGTGTTCTCGGTATGTAAGATCTGGTTGCACGTCAAGATTTTCATGTGAAACATGTTTCTCTGGGTTGCTTACACACTTCCGTAGTTGTGAGACGTGGAACACGTCGTGGACGTCGGACAGTTCCTTGGGAAGGTCCAGCTGGTAAGCTACTGTGCCTCTTCGTGCAATTATACGGAAGGGTCCGATGAATCGTGGCGCCAGTTTCCCTTTGACTTTAAATCGTTGTAGTCCTCTCATTGGATACACACGCAGGTATACGTCGTCACCGGGCTCGCAACTTATTTCCCGATGCTTTTGATCGTAATAGCTCTTTTTTCGGCTTTGGGCGGTCTTGAGTCGATCCCGTATCATTTTTACTTTTTCCTCGGCTTCCTTTAACATATCGGGGCCGAATATGCGGCTGTCCCCTGTTTCCGACCAATTCAATGGAGTACGGCATCTTCGTCCATACAAGGCTTCGAAAGGTGCCATCTGCTGGCTAGCTTGGTAACTATTGTTATATGCGAACTCGACATATGGTAGGCTTTCCTCCCAACTGGCCCCATAGGTGAGGACACATGCCCTTAGCATGTCTTCGAGTATTTGATTTACTCGTTCCGTTTGTCCTCCAGTCTGGGGGTGGTAAGCCGTACTAAATGTTAGTTGCGTTCGAATGGCTTGGTGCAACTGGTCCCAAAATTTTGAGACGAACTGAGTGCCCCTGTCGGATATTATAGTCTTGGGTACACCATGTAGGCATACTATCCGGGCGAGGTAAAGCTTGGCGAGCTTTTGAGTGGTGTGTGTTGTCTTGATGGGTATGAAATGTGCCACCTTGGTCAGTCTATCTGTTATGACCCATATGGCATCGTTACCATGTTGTGATCGTGGTAGTCCAACGATGAAGTCCATTCCGATATCATCCCATTTCCATTCTGGTATCTTATTTGGCTGTAATAGCCCTGCGGGTTTTTGGTGCTCGGCTTTAATGCGTTGACATGAATCGCAGCGTGCAATAAATGTAGCTATATCCCTCTTCATGCCGTGCCACCAAAATCTTTCCTGAATATCTTTGTACATTTTTGTACCTCCAGGGTGGATTGAGTATGGAGCGGTATGACTTTCCGCTAGAATTTGCTGTTTAAGGTCGTTGCTGTTTGGTACGCGAAGTCTGTCTCCGAACCATAATATTCCTTCACTGTCTATGGTGAATTCTGAAGCCTTGTCTTGACTTATTTTTCTCTTTATTCCTTTGATGCTGGGGTGTCCGAGTTGAGCCTTCTTTATCTGCTCTATCAGTGTAGGCTGTATTTCTAGCTTGGATACTTCGCCCTCTGCGACCATCATTAGGTTGAGTCTGGCGAATTCTCGCTGAAATTCGGGTCTCAGGTTCTGTATGCTGCCACTGTTCTGGCTGGGGTAACGGTTGAGAGCATCGGCTACTACGTTTGCTTTCCCGGGGTGATAGTGGATACCAACGTCGTAATCTTTTACCAGTTCCAACCAGCGTCGTTGTCGTAAATTTAGATCTGGCTGTGTGAAAATGTAGCTGAGGCTCTTATGGTCCGTATATATTTCACAGCGATTTCCAAGTAAGAAGTGCCTCCATTCCTTGAGTGCATGAATGACTGCTACCAACTCCAAATCGTGAGTAGGATAATTTTCTTCATGTTTTCGCAGTTGCCGGGATGCGTAGGCGACTACTTTGCCTTCTTGCATTAGTACGCATCCGAGGCCTTTCCGGGATGCGTCGCAATATACTTCAAAGCTCTTGTGTATGTCTGGCACAATTAATAATGGGGCTGTCGTTAACCTCTTTTTGAGCTCTTGGAAGCTTTTCTCACATGCTTCGGTCCACTCGAATTTCTTATCCTTCTTGAGTAGCTGGGTCATTGGTTTGGCTATGGTGGAAAATCCTTCAATAAACCTTCTGTAATATCCAGCATACAGAGGAAACTGTGTATATCCGTCACACTGGCGGGCGACTTCCAGCCAAGTACAGCCTTGACTTTATCTGGGTCGACAGCAATTCCTTCTTGCATTAATACGTGTCCTAGGAAACCCACTTGTCTCAACCAAAATTCACATTTGCTGAATTTGGCGTAAAGTTGGTGTTTCCTTAATTCTCCCAGTACAATGCGGAGGTGTTCAACATGGTCTTCCGGTGTCTTGGAATATACCAAAATATCATCAATAAATACCACCACAAATTTGTCCATGAATTTCATAAATACTTTGTTCATGAGGTGGACGAAATATGTGGGGGCGTTAGTCAGTCCGAACGGCATTACTGTAAATTCATAAAGTCCGTATCTTGAGGTGAATGCTGTTTTCGGAATATCTTCTGTGCGTACTTTCAGCTGATGATAACCTGACCTCAAGTCAACCTTCGAGAAAACCTTGGCTTGTGCGATCTGGTCAAATATATCATTTATCCGTGGCATCGGATATTTATTTTTGATTGTGACCATGTTGAGCACTCGGTAGTCTATACACAGCCTCATGTTCCCATCCTTCTTTTTGGCAAATAATACCGGCGAGCCCCAAGGTGAGGAGCTGGCCCGTATAAATCCCTTGTCCAGCAATTCCTTTATTTGCTTCTTTAATTCAACCAACTCGGATGGCGCCATTCTGTATGGTTTCTTATATATGGGTGTGGTTCCCGGTGCTAGCTCAATAATGAACTCTATTTCTCTGTCTGGCGGCATGCCTGGCAATTCCACGGGAAATACGTCCGGAAATTCACATACAACTGGAACCTTGCTTAACTCAGATGCATCAACTTTGTTTAATTTTGGTTGCCGAGGTACTGCTCTCTCCTGAGCTGCGACTCTTATTGTTTTTCCATGATGATGAGTAAGAATCACTGTTCTGTTGAAGCAGTCGATAAATCCTTTATTGGTGGTTAGCCAGTCCATACCCAGGATAACATCCAGTCCTTTGTTTTCCAACACGATGAGGTTTGCGTGGAATTTTAATCCCTCAATTTCAATGGTCAAACCTCGGCAGTAATTTTGAGTGATCTGCTTACTTCCGGGGGACTTGATGGTCATTGATTTTCCCAAGGGAAGCATTGAAAAACCATGTTGCAAAGCAAAACTCTTCGAAATGAATGAATGAGAAGCTCCAGAATCAAACAAAACCGTGGCAGGTATTGTGTTGACAGGGAACGTACCGAGTACGATATCCGGTGCATCATGTGCCTGCTCCTTGGTCACATGGTTCAGGTGGCCTTTCCTGTGATTGTTATTGGGGTTGAAATTGTTACGCTTGGGCGCGGAATTGTTCCCGTTGCTGTTCGGCTTTCGCGCTGAGTTTCTTGTCTTAGGGCACTGTTTAGCATAGTGTCCTTCTTCTCCACATGCATAGCAGGTAACACCCGGGCGATAGGTGAAATCCTTGTCTCTTGCATGAAAATTCTTATTTGGACGTGTGTCGTTGGTCGTGGGTCTGTTCACAATGTTCCTCTGGAAATTCATTTTATTCTTGTTGTTGCGGGGGTGGTTGGTCTGATCCCTTTTTCTCTTGCGAATATCCTCCAGACTGCGACGTTCATTTTCCAGTGTAATAGCTTTGTCTACCAGGGTATTGAAATCTGGAAAAGTGTGTATGACTAACTGGCATTTCAGTGCTGGTGCCAGTCCGTCCAGGAATTTCTCCATCTTTTTATTTTCTGTCATACGCTCTTCGTTGGCATATCGTGATAACTGCGCAAACTGACTGTTGTACTCCTGTACTGTCATGCCTCTTTGCTTGAGATCATCAAATTCTCTTTTCTTGATTTTCATGATACTCTTAGGGATGTGTGCCCCACGAAAGCCTTGCTTGAAATCTTCCCAGGTGATATTATTTATGTCGGGATGCATAAGCAGAAAGTTTTCGCACCATGATGCGGCTGCTCCCGTGAGATAATGCGGTGCGTACAACACTTTTTCGCGGTCTGAGCATTGTGCCACAATTAATTTCCTTTCAATATCTCGAAGCCAGTCATCGGCCTCAAGAGGCTTGTCTGTGTGTGAAAATGTTGTTGGACGCGTCTTCTGGAATTCAGACAATTTTGAGTGCTGCTGGTATGGTTCGCGGTGATTTCCCATGTTAATGACATGGTTCATCATTTCTTGGTGCTGTTGCTGACTTTGCTCGTAAAGGCGGCATACTTGAGAAAATGTTGTCTCACTGCCCTGCTGACTTGACTGCCCCTGTGAGAAATTGTTGTTTGTCTGCGTGCCATAATTTTCCTCCGGCGGACTTGGCATGGAACGTGTCCAGGGACGAGTCATTTCTTACTCTGGGGTAGCAAAGCAGAAAACCTGAGAAGAACCGAGCAGCAAAATAAACCAAGATTTTGCAAAAGCGATCAAACACGAGCTCGAAAAAGGTTTTTGAAATAAACTGGTTGATTGTGCACGGAGAAGGCTGCTAGTACATATGTTACACGCAGATCCTAATTATACATACGTCACTCAGGGTGTGCGCACACATCCTGACATGTTATTTGAAACTAGTGCACTCCTCCAAGGTCCTACATGATGCGCAAACAGACTACTCCCATCAACCTATTTTACATATCACACAAATATTACAAGCGAGCGCGGCGCGTCGCGAAAACACGTGCTTAGTCGGAGATGTTGAAGATTTCCCTTGGCCTGCCGAGGGTAAGGCCCAGTGGTGCTGGAGACTCAACTTCCTCCTCACTGATGGGCTCCAGGCGCGGAGTATGAGTACGAGGTGTCGAAGCAGGTGCAGCAGGCGGTGCAGCTCTGACTGGAGTAGGAGCAATGACTTGGTCAAACTCCCCAGTGGTAGGCAGACGGCGAGCGGTGGCTACAATGGAAGGTGCATAGGATGCGGCGGACGAGACAAAAGTCATTGGTGGTGCGGTATGGAGCAGCTCCCTCCTGTTGGCGGAGCCACTCTGGACCATCTCCATACGGGCGGCCACCAGATCGTCCACCAGATTATCAAAGGCTGCCTCAAGTGCCTTGAGGTATTCAACCATTGATTCAATGGCTTCGTCACGCTCCCCATTTGCACATGCAAATGCATAGTGGCACGTATAAGGCACGTGGCATGGGAGGTAACGGAAGCGACGAGTCTTCATCGAAGGCAGAATGTCCCGGAGACGAGCTATCGCCTCACGGGCAGGCATCTACATAGCATGCCTCTCCGTAGGCATGGCTCTGCCCACAAATCGAAGGCGGCGCGCTTCAGAACGCCCACCTTTGAAGTGTACCACAGCCTGATGCATAGACACGCTATCGTTGAGCTTGTGATGCTAGAGTGTAAATTCGGGACGTGTGGATGGCCCGATGGCGATGAGGAGCTTGACAAACCCCTCAGGAATGTTGGCGAACACCTGTGCATCACAGTCGTTGTTGGCCATCTACAAAAGTAGACAAAAATTCCGAATAGTCAGGCCATAAATTTATGCTGACCAACAGAAAATTGCTACAGATGTAAAAATGCTGAAAAGCAGATTTTTCGCTAATAACCGATTAGCGAGCGCACCTAGTGGCTTCCTACAGTCAGCCTGGCTCTGATACCAAGGTTGTCGCCACCGGTCCTTCAGTAAAATAATTACCGGAAGACCGGTCGCTTTATTAAACCGGCGAGGAATAATATTCCTGCTGGCAGACAATTCCTTGATACAAAATTTCCAATACACTGAATATTATACAAGGTTGAGCTAGGGATGGCTCAACAGATTTTATTACAAGCGCGCCAATATATTACATAGAGGCGGATATGGCACAAGACAGGGTGGCATACTACTGACTCGTAATAAAAGGCGGTGGAATATGTCACAGTGAAGTGGGTGGTGTGACTCCAATATTTTACAGTTCATCGAGTGTCGGAGTGAGACCCGATGAATTTATTTGGTGGTAGGCGGAAGCGGTTATAAAACAGTGATCAACTCCAGGATCGCAAGAGACTGACTGGGACTCTTCTAAGCGTCGGACTCGCTATCGAACTCTTCATCCATGAGATCGCCTTCGTCCACATCTGGCCAAATCAACAAGCCAGGTGAGTACTTTGAATGTACTCGCAAGACAGTTCGGACTTAAGATATAACAAATGCCAACATGAATGCATATGAGTATTCCAGCAAAATGCAACCGGAACAAAATATGAATGCACTGAAAGTAAAGACTGGAAGTCGGGCGGTAATCCTCCCGAAATCCAAAAGATAAAAATAACGAGAGCAAACGAGGGTCTGGGTGACGCCTCATAGGAGAATAATAAATGATAACAGGCCACAGTCGGGCGTCTGAGCGACACCACATAAAGGGCTTATAACCAAAGTAAGTAACGAGAATGCCTCCGTCGGACGTCTGAGCGACATCGCATACAGGGCTTATAGCAAAAATAAATAACAAGAATGCCACAGTCGGACGTCTGAGCGACATCACATAAAGGGCTTATAAATAAAAAGAATGCCACAGTCGGACGTCTGCGCGACATCACATAAAGGGCTTATAAATAAAAAGAATGCCACAGTCGGACGTCTGAGCGACATCACATAAAGGGCTTATAACAAAAATAAATAACAGGGATGCCATAGTCGAACGTCTAAGCGACATCACATAAAGGGCTTATAAATAAAAGGATATAATGATGAAATACTTCGGAAAGTAAAATCAATACAGGGATGGTGGTGAGTTCATTTACCAAATGAACCTGATGACAACGCTGTTTTGGCTACTCCCAAGAATATACTAGAGACGGTCACCGGGTTGACATGAATATAGGTCCTAGGCCATAAACATGGCTACTGAAGGGATTTTAACTCTGCAGAGCTTGTACTAATAACTCATAGCCAACGGGTTCTACTAGCCACGTGTGCTAGCCCCGTCTACGGTGTTTTAGTAGAAACCCAACTAACCAGTACACACCCATTTAACATCCTGTCATCCGGAATCACCCGTGACGACATTCACGGAAAACTTTAAGATGGGGAGGCTACAACCTCGAATAGCATGGGATCAAATTTATATATGCGCGCTCTAAGGGGTGCCTCCCTCTCGGTCCCAACCAGAAACACCCATGCCCCTTGACCAGATGACGGGTTTTAATCCAGGGCCATGGAACCCTCATCCCGGCCTCTCTACTTGGTGTGTACTCGGAAAGTGGTTTACAACCGACTAGACCGTAATCCCAACGGACGGCCTATGATAGTACTGAAAAGGAGATGAACGGAATCGTGACATGATCTCCGTTGATACTGAGTTGACCAACTACTGGCATGCTCCAACAATACCAGTATTCCACCCCATCATATCACCATATGATCGAGGTAGCTCAACGTTCTCCTTCGGGACTCACCCGAAGCATCACTTGCATGAAATATGCCATACACATATGCTCATATAATCATGTTTATGAACGAGCTACTCGAGCAAACATGCAACACACTCATCATATCAAGAGTTCAAACATGCTTGCCTGGTTCTGAAAAGTCAGAGCTTAACTCGGCGTGATTCGCGTCTCCGTCACGGCCTCCGGTATCTATGTATTCAAACAAAATGCATACTAACATAAATACGCGCGTGCAAATAAAGTTGCTCAAAATATTTCCACATAAATATGACAAAAAACTAGACAGAAAACCAAGGTGGACAGAAAAACAATCAACTCAAAATCACTTTTAGTTTAAAAGATATTAAGGTTTCTGTCTAGGGACTCATTTGTAAAGAAACAGAAAAGATCCAGGGGCTAGAACAGAAAAGGACAAAACGAACCGGTACGCAGTACGTCACCCGCAGAGGGAAAACGCACTTTGCTCCAATACGCCAACAGAAAACGGTTCAAGGGGAGATGTGAGAGACTGACAGAGGGACCCCACCTGTCAGGTTTGAAAAACGAAACAGAGCCGCGCCGGCGACGGTGCTGCGGTGATCGCCGGCGTCGATCACGGCGAGATAGGGGAGGGGAGTGGTACCTATAGCTTCACGATGGTCTTCCACATCGAACGGTGGTGGAGTAGGGTGCCGGCGAGTCCCACGTCGACGGCGAGCTTATCTCCGGCGGACGGCGGCTCGGGTGTTCATGGACCTCGTCGGAGATGGTTTCTGGAGAGAAATTGGGTTGGGGGTTAGGACTAGGTGGATGCCAGGGTACTACGTTCAAGCTCACGGCGGCGGAGGAGCCCTCACCGGAGTGAACGGAGCTGGAGCCCGAGGCGGAGGCAGCTGGCCGAAGCCGGGGAAGAAAAGCCTCTCGGGGCTTTTCCAGAGGTTGGGCGTGGTCTAGGGACGTAGTGGAGGCGTGTGTGCTCGAGCACGAGCTCGGGGGTGCCTTTTATAGGCGGCTCGAGGTGGCTGCCGCGAACGGATAAGTCCGGCGAGCTAATTACGGCGCTGCAGTGGTCGGACGACGGGGCTACGGGCTTGAGCATCATCTATGGTCTGTAGAAGCACCATTCTCGCGCTTAACTTGGCGGTAGAGGTGGTGTTACAGCCTGTCCTCCACGGAACGGCCTCGCGGCTTGTCGGCGGCAGAAACGGCACTCTGCGCGTGCCAGGCCACGGCGACGGTATGCCAGGCATGCGCTGGCTGTGGAGAAGGACACGCGGGGCACTGGGGTGGTCTGGGCGGCGCGAAACGGCGTGGAGCTGCGGCGTTGCGTCTGTCAGCCGCCACGGGCGGCGCTGTGGCCGTGGCAGCTACCGGCGCGGTCGGACCAGGGCGCCACCGATGCCCAGAAGCTTCCAAGCGACCGTGCGGCGCGCGGATAAGAAGAAGCTGCAGTGCAGCATCGAGCCAAGGGAGATACAGACGGAGTTTTTTCGCCGCGCCCGACGACAGTCGAAACTGACGAAACTGATGAAGTGTTAAACTGTCGACAGTTTCAGTTAACAGCTAACAGTTCAGTGTAGGCTAGGTGTTTGGTGAAATGATTCTGGTATTTGTGCAATGTTTCTGGAGCTGATTTTTGGTGGAGTGGCCTCTTGATGTATCTAGAGGCTGCATGATTTTTCACAGAATTTTTGGATGAAGATAAATATGAATTTCACCAAATTTTGCAAATCTGGTCCAAACTTGCAGCAGGTTAAATTTGAGAAATTTGAACTGTGGACCAGTGAAATAAGATGGATCTAGGTTGTGGGTATTAAGGACTATCTAGGAGAGTTGGTTTGGAGTCAAATAGGTAGATGAAAAAGGTGGTTCCTTTGTAAATCACCAAGGTCCACTATAAAAGACAGAATTGTTTTTGGAATGAAATAAATAGGAGAAAAATCCCAATAAGCTCACAACTTGCTGGAATTGATGAAATGCTTGTCCCATGGTGTGAAGAGAGTCTTGGAGAGGATTGTTCCTGTTGGGATCATGGCAAGATGAAGGTTGGAGGGGAGATGAGTCAAGATTAAACTTGAGAATTTTAAAACAAGAAGTGGTGAACTCAAACAACTCCATTTGAATCTCAACTTGTTCTTGAGCCAAACACAAGAGGAGAACTTCAAGGCTAAAAACCAAGCTTGAGAAGACATACAAACTTTGGCAAAAAGGGATTTTAGAAGGGCAAAAGAAAAGATCAAACAACCCCCTTCCAAAAAGGCCAAAAGTTTGCAAGAAAAAAACAACTCAAAAATTTGGGATGTTACACGTCCCTCCTCGTCGAACACCTTGAAGTGTAGCGTGGAGGCGCCGTCGTACTCGAAGTGGATGGTGAGGGCGCCTTCCACGCCGCAGACGCGAGCGACCTCGCCCCATCCGCGGGTCATGAAGACCTTGCCCGGGAGACGACCTCAACCTCAGCCCTCGTCGCCGGGTCCCGGCACTCGGCGTGTCGCAACCATTGCCCAAGCAGCCCCCTTAGCGGCATCTTCGTGCCAAAGAATGGCGGGAAGCGTATCCAGGATCTAGGAGGCATCACCGCCCATACCACGAACTCAAACGAGGAGCCTCTGGTGTGTGCTCGCGGGACGACGGCGTGCAACACTACAGCGCGATCGGCGTGGCCATGGCGCGGGCTCCCCCCTCCCCCGTGGCCTGGTGCCCTGGCGTACAAGGGTAGCGGGTAGCCAGTGGGAGGCCGCTCGTGCCAAGTCCTCGTCACTTCCAGCCTCATAGAGGCGACATGAGGGCTGAATGGTCTTTTCTTCGGAGGGAGTACCTCTGGCTCCACGAGAGGAGTCTTCCCCGTCTCAGCGGCAGAAAATTGCCAGATCGATGCCATGAGCAGCTCGGCCGAGCAAAGGGCAAGGAAGAAGAAGAAGCGAGAGGAACGAAGAAAGAAGATGGGCGGCGAGGGCCCCGCTTGCCACCTCATTTATAGACGGGAGAAGACCAACCGCAGGCCTCCATAATCGCAGGTAATGATGATCTTCTATGCACGGAGGGACTTGTCAAGTCGCACAGTCGCCGACGCTATGTGGGGAAGTGGAGACGCCCACGTCCCGTTAGTCGCCATGCGGCAGTCAAGGCCACAGGCTTTTGGGCCCGTGGCGCTCCGCACTTGACCCTTGGCTTCGCCGCGAAGCCAAGCCCGAGCGCAACTTGGGACCGGGGGCTACTGTCGGTGTTCTGGGTACGGGGGGTACCTAGACTTGCCTGCCTGCGGCCCAGGGCGTGCCTCGTCAGGCGGCTTGGTACGGCCCAGCATCTTCAGCAACCACTCAAGACCCTCGTGAGGGGCCAAGCCTCGCGAGGCGGACGATGCAAGACATCCCCTGGGGTGGCCTCACTAGGCCGACTCATGAGGATTGGAGATATCAAGGCAAGGGGTACCTCGCGAGGTCCTTGTGACGTGAGTAGTGACGACCAAGGCTAGGCGGGCTCAAGCGGGCGCAGAGTGCCAGATTCCTCTTTGGTGCAACGAGACCAAGACCAGCAAGATGGCAGAATGGAGGTCAACATGGAGCCCACGGCGGCGTCACCACCAGAGCTTTTGGCAGGCGAAGACCACCTTTTGTTGGGATAGCTTGTACTAGCTGCCCCCCTTCAAATTTGGCCATTGTGGGATCCCTTCCCACTCAATATTTGGGAAGAAGACCCGAGCCACTATAAATAGGACTAGCCACCACCATTGGGATCATCTCGTCAGATCGGGAGTTGATCTCATCTTGAGTTGATCAGAGAGTAGGACACACACCACAAGCTCACCCGGGCACAAGAATTCCTCTCCTCAGGAGGGTGTTCATCCATGTACTAGTTCTTCCTCAGCCTACAAGGCAATCCACCACACTACACTGGATTAGGGTATTACACCACAACGGTGGCCCGAACTAGTATTAACCTTGTGTCCCTTGCTCTTTGGGTATGACGAGCTAGGCCTAGGGATCGGCGAGTAGACGAGCTAGGGTGGAAGGAGAGATCTTCGCGCGCACCCTAGAGTTCAAACCTCAAGGGTTTTGCCGGAACCCAAGATCCGACAATCATCATCATTAGCTTCCTCACTAATTGGTGTAGGAATCACTAGATCTGATTTCTGTGATGAGCTACTTTCAAATTCGGGAGAAGGTACAATTACCCCCATCAAGTTCTACTTTCCTCCCACTCACTTCTTTCGAGAGAAACTCCTTCTCTAGAAAGGTTCCATTCTTAGCAACGAATATCTTGCCTTCGGGTCTATGATAGAAGGTGTACCCAACCGTTTCTTTTGGGTATCCTATGAAGACACATTTCTCCAATTTGGGTTCGAGCTTATCAGGTTGAAGCTTTTTCACATAAACAGAGCAGCCCCAAACTTTATGAAATGACAACTTGGGTTTTTGCCAAACAATAGTTCATAAGGTGTCATCTCAACGGATTTAGATGGTGCACTATTTAACGTGAATGCAACTGTCTTTAAAGCGTAACCCCAAAACGATAGTGGTAAATCGGTAAGAGACATCATTGATCGCACCATATCTAATAAAGTAACGTTACGACATTCGGACACACCATTACGATGTGGTGTTCCAGGTGGTGTGAGTTCTGAAACTATTCCACATTGTTTCAAATGAAGAACAAACTCGTAACTCTAATATTCGCCTCCTTGATCAGATCATAGAAACTTTATTTTCTTGTTACGATGATTCTCTACTTCACTCTGAAATTCTTTGAACTTTTCAAATGTTTCAGACTTGTGTTTCATCAAGTAGATATACCCATATCTGCTCAAATCATCTGTGAAGGTCAAAAAATAATGATACCCGCCGTGAGCCTCAACACTCATCGGACCACATACATTAGTATGTATGATTTCCAATAAGTCAGTTGCTCGCTTCATTGTTCTGGAGAACGGAGTCTTAGTCATCTTGCCCATAAGGCATGGTTCGCAAGCACCAAGTGATTCATAATCAAGTGATTCCAAAAGTCCATCAGCATGGAGTTTCTTCATGCGCTTTACACCAATATGACCTAAACGGTAGTGCCACAAATAAGTTGGATTATCATTATCAACTTTGCATCTTTTGGCTTCAATATTATAAATACGTGTATCAGTACGATCGAGATTCAACAAAAATTGACCACTCATCAAGGGTGCATGGCCATAAAAGATATTACTCATATAAATAGAACAACCATTATTCTCAGATTTAAATGAATAACCGTCTCGTAACAAACAAGATCCAAATATAATGTTCATTCTCGGCGTTCGCACCAAATAACAATTATTTAGGTCTAAAAGTAATCCCGAAGGTAGATGTAGAGGTAGCGTGCCGACGACGATCACATCAACTTTGGAACCATTTCCCACGCGCATCGTCGCCTCGTCCTTAGCCAATCTTCGTTTAATCCATAGCCCCTATTTCGAGTTACAAATATGAGCAACTAAAATAGTATCAAATACCCACGCGCTACTACTAGCATTAGTAAGGTACACATCAATAAGGTGTATATCAAATATACATTTGTTCACTTTGCCATCCTTCTTATCCGCTAAATACTTGGGGCAGTTCCGCTTCTAGTGACCAGTCCCTTTGCAGTAGAAGCACTCAGTTTCAGGCTTGGCTCCAGACTTGGGTTTCTTCCCGGGAGTAGCAACTGGCTTGCTATTCTTCTTGAAGTTCCCCTTCTTTCCCTTGCCCTTTTTCTTGAAACTAGTGTTCTTGTTAACCATCAACACTTGATGCCCCTTCTTGATTTCTACCTTCGCAGCTTTGAACACAGCGAAGAGCTCGGGAATTTTCTGTTGCATCCCTTGCATATTATAGTTCATCATGAAGCCTTTATAGCTTGGTGGCAGTGATTGAAGAACTCTGTCAATAACACTATCATCATCAACTGTGACTCCAAGTTGAGTCATGTGGTTGTGGTACCCAGACATTCTGAGTATGTGTTCACTGACAGAACTGTTCTCCTCCATCTTGCAGCTATAGAACTTGTTGGAGACTTCATATCTCTCAACTCGGGCATTTGCTTGAAATATTAAGTTCAACTCTTGGAACATCTCACATGCTCCATGACTTTCAAAATGTCTTTGAAGTCCCGATTCTAAGCCGTAAAGCATGGCACACTGAACTATCGAGTAGTCATCAGATCGAGCTTGCCAGACGTTCATAATGTCCGGAGTTGCTCCTGCAGTAGGCGTGTCACCTAGCGATGCTTCAAGGGCATAATTCTTTTGTGAAGCGATGAGGATAATCCTCAAGTTACAGACCCAGTCCGTGTAGTTGCTACCACCCTCTTTCAACTTAGCTTTCTCTAGGAACGCATTAAAATTCAAGGGAACAGTACCACGGGCCATTGATCTACAACAACATAGATATGCAAAAACTATCAGGACTAAGTTCATGGTAAATTAAAGTTCAATTAATCATATTACTAAAGAACTCCCACTTAGATAGACACCCCTCAAGTCATCTGAATGATCATGTGATCCAAATCAACTAAACCATGTCTGATCATCACGTGAGATGGAGTAGTTTTCAATGGTGAACATCTTATGTTGATTGTATCTACTATAAGTTTCACGCTCGACCTTTCTGTGTCCAGTGTTTCGAGGCCTTGTCTGTACATGTTAGGCTCGTCAAGTTTAACCCGAGTATTCTGCATGTGCAAAACTATCGTACACCCGTTGTATGTGAACGTAGAGCTTATCACACCCCATCATCACGTGGTGTCTCGGCACGACAAACTGTCGCAATGGTGCATACTCAGGGAGAACACTTGTACCTTGAAATTTTGTAAGGGATCATCTTATAATGCTACCGCTGTACTAAGCAAAATAAGATGCATAATAAGATAGACATCACATGCAATCAAAATATGTGACATGATATGGCCATCGTCATCTTGTGCTTTTGATCTCCATCTCCAAAGCATCATCATGATCTCTGTCATCACCGGCTTAACACCATGATCTTCATTGTAGCATCGTGGTCGTATCGCCAACTATTGCTTCTACTACTATCGCTAACTCATAGTGATTTAGTAAAGCAATTACATGGCGTTCTCAATTCATACAATAAAGAGACAACCATAAGGCTCCTGCCGGTTGCCGATAATTTACAAAACATGGTCATCTCATACAATAACGTATCACTCATCACGTCTTGACCATATCACATCACAACATGCCCTGCAAAAACAAGTTAGTCGTCCTCTACTTTGTTGTTGCAAGTTTTACGTGGCAGCTACGGGCTTCTAGTAAGAAGCGTTCTTACCTACGCATCAAAACCACGACGATTTTTTGTCAAGTGTGTTGTTTTAACCTTCAACAAGGACCGGTCGTAGTCACACTCAATTCAACTAAAGTTGGAGAAATTAACACCCGCCAGCCACCTGTGTGCAAAGCACGTCGGTAGAACCAGTCTCATGAATGCGGTCATGTAATGTCGGTCCGGGCCGCTTCATCGAACAATACCGCCTAATTAAAGTAAGACATTGGTGGTAAGCATTATGACTATTATCGCCCACAACTCTTTGTGTCCTACTAGTGCATATCATCTACGGTAGACCTGGCTCATGATGCCACTGTTGGCGAATGTCGTATTTCAAAATTTTCCTACAATCACGCAAGATCAATCTAGGAGAAGCATAGCAAGGAGCAGGGAGAGTGTGTCCACGTACCCTCATAGACCGAAAGTGGAAGCGTTTAGTAACACGGTTGATGTAGTGGAACATCTTCACGATCCAACCGATCCAAGTACTGAAAGTACGGCACCTCTGTGCTTAGCACACGTTCATAACGATGACGTCCCTCGAGCTCTTGATCCAGTTGAGCATGAGGGAGAGTTTCGTCAGCACGATAGCGTGGTGATGGTGATGATGAAGTTACCGGCGTAGGGCTTCGCCTAAGCACTTCAACGATATGACCGAGGTGTATAACTGTGGAGGGGACACCGCACACGGTTAAAAGATTGGCTTATATTTCTAGGGCGCCCCCTCCCCACGTATATAAAGGAGGGAGCAGGGGAGGGCTGGCCTGCCCCTAGGGCATGCCCAAGTGGGGATTATTGCGAGGACTCCTAGTCCTAGTAGGTTTCCACCAAAAGGAAGAGAGGGGGAAGGAAGGAGAGGGATAGGAGAAGGAAAAAGGGGGCACCGCCCCTCCCCCTAGTCCAACTTGGACTAGGCTCATGGGGGGCGCGCCCCTTCTGGCCTCTCCTCTCTTTCCCCTAAAGCCCACTAAGTCCCATTAGTTCCCCCGGGGGTTTCGATAACCCCACGACACTCCGATAGTCATTCGGTAACCCTGGAACTCATCCGGTGTCCGAATAACATCATCAAATATATCATTCTTTATGTCTCAACCATTTCGAGACTCTTCGTCATGTTCGTGATGTCATCCGGGACTCCGAATAATCTTCAGTCATCAAAAACACGTAACTCATAATACGAATCGTCATCGAACGTTAAGCGTGCGGACCCTACGGGTTCGAGAACTATGTAGACATGATCGAGACACATCTCCGTTCAATAACCAATAGCAGAACCTGGATGCTCATATTGGTTCCTACAAATTCTACGAAGACTGTAGGATCAAAAGTATGTCTAGAGGGGGGTGATTAGACTACTTGACCAAATAAAAACTTAGCCTTTTCCCAATTTTAATTCTTGGCAGTTTTTAGCAAATTAGCACAAGTCAAGCAATCTTCCTACACATGCAATTCTAGAGTTGTAGCAGCGGAAAGTAAATCATTGCATATGAAGGTAAAGGGAGGGGTTTGGAGATTGCGAACGCAAGTGTAGACACGGATGTTTTTGGCATGGTTCCGATAGGTGGTGCTATCGTACATCCACGTTGATGGAGACTTCAACCCACGAAGGGTAAATGCTACCTCTTGAGCATGCGTTGGTTTTCCCTTGAAGAGGAAAGGGTGATGCAGCAAAGTAGCGTAAGTATTTCCCTATGTTTTTGAGAACCAAGGTATCAATCCAGTAGGAGACTACACGCAAGTTCCTCGTACCTGCACAAACAAATAAGAACCTTGCAACCAACGCGATAAAGGGGATGTGAATCCCTTCTCGACCACTTGCAAAAATGAGATCTGATAGAGATAATAGGATAAATATTTTTGGTATTTTTGTTTTATAGATTGAAAAGTAAAGATTGCAAAATAAAAGAACAGTAAAGATAAATAGTTGATGGAAGATTAGTATGACGAAAGATAGACCCGGGGGCCATAGGTTTCACTAGTGGCTTCTCTCAAGATAGCAGATTCTACGGTGGGTGAACAAATTATTGTCGAGCAATTGATAGAAAAGCGCATAGCTATGAGAATATCTAGGCATGATCAGGTATATAGGCATCACGTCCATCACAAGTAGACCGAAACGATTCTACATCTACTACTATTACTCCACACATCGACCATTGTCCAGCATGCATCTCGAGTATTAAGTTCATAAGAACAGAGTAATGCCTTAAGAAAGATGACATGATGTAGAGGGATAAACTCATGAAATATGATATAAACCCCATCTTCTTATCCTCGATGGCAACAATACAATATGTGCATTGTTGCCCCTGCTGTCACTGGGAAAGGACACCACAAGATTGAACCCAAAGCTAAGCACTTCTCCCATTGCAAGAAAGATCAATCTAGTATGCCAAACCAAACTGATAATTCGAAGAGACTTGCAAAGATATTTTAATCATGCATATAAGAATTCAGAGAAGAACTAAATATTTTTCATAGACAATCTTGATCATAAACCCACAATTCAACGGATCTCGACAAACACACCGCAAAAAGAATTACATCGAATAGATCTCCATGAAGATCGAGGAGAACTTTGTATTGAGATCCAAAGAGAGAGAAGAAGCCATCTAGCTAATAACTATGGACCCGAAGGTCTGTGATAAACTACTCACAACTCATCGGAGAGGCTCTGGTGTTGATGTAGAAGCCCTCCGTGATCGATTCCCCCTCCAGTGGAGCTCCAGAACAGGCCCCAAGATGGGATCTCACGGGTACAGAAGGTTGCGGCGGTGGAAATAGGGTTTCGTGGTGCTCTCGGATGTTTTCAGGGTATATGAGTATATATAGGATGAATAAGTATGTCGGTGGAGCTATTAGGGGCCCACAACGGTGAGGGCGTGCCTACCCCCACCGGGCACGCCCCCTACCTCGTGAACACCTCGTGGCTTTCCTGGCGTGTACTCCAAGTCTTCTGGGTTGTGTTTGTTCCAAAAACGATCCTCTCGAAGGTTTCATTCTGTTTGGACTCCGTTTGATATTCCTTTTCTGCGAAACACTGAAATAGGAAAAAAAACTGCAATTTGCACTAGGCCTTGGGTTAATAAGTTAGTCCCAAAAATAATATAAAAGTATATAATAAAGCCCATTAAACATCCAAAACAGATAATATAATAGCATGGAACAATCAAAAATTATAGATACGTTGGATACGTATCACACATCCCCAAGCTTAATTCCTGCTCGTCCTCGAGTAGGAAAATGATAAAAACAAAAAAAAAATTGATGTGGAAAGCTACCTAACATAATTCTAAAAGTAATTTTCTTTATTGTAGCATGAATATTCAGATCCGAAAGATTCAAGACAAAAGTTTAATATTGACATAAGAATAATAATACTTCAAGCATACTAACAAAACAATCATGTCTTCTCAAAATAAAGTGGCCAAAGAAAGTTCATCCCTACAAAATCGTATAGTCTGGTTATGCTCTATCTTCATCACACAAAATATTTAAATCATGCACAACCCCGGTTTCAGTCAAGCAATTGTTTCATACTTAAATTTTTTCAAACTTTTCAACTTCCACGCAATACAGAGCGTGAGCCATGGATATAGCACTATAGGTGGACTAGAGTGGTGGTTGTGGAGAAGACAAAAAGGAGGAAGACAGTCTCACATCAACTAGGCGTATCAATGGGCTATGGAGATGCCCTTCAATCGATAGCAATGTGAGTGAGTAAGGATTGCCATGCAACGGACGCACTATATCTATAAGTGTATGGAAGCTCAACTAAAGAAACAAAGTGGGTGTGCATCCAACTCGCTTGCTCACGAAGACCTAGGGCATTTTGAGGAAGCCCATCATTTTGAGGAAGCCCACAAATACTATGTCAACTACATGATCATGCAAAGCAATATGCCAATGATGAAGTGTGTCATAATCAACAGAACACTAGAAAGTTGCATGGCAATATATCTCGGAATGGCTATGGAAATTCCATAATAGGTAGGTATGGTAGCTGTTTTGAGGAAGGTATATGGTCGGTGTATGGTACCGACGAAAGTTGCGTGGCACTAGAGAGGCTAGCAATGGTGGAAGGGTGAGAGTGTGTATAATCCATGGACTCAACATTAGTCATAAAGAACTCACATACTTGTTGCAAAAATCAACAACTCATCAAAACAAAGCATTAAAGGCATGCTCCTAGGGGAAGGGTTGGTAGTAATTAACCATCGCGCGATCCGGACCTCCACACAAAGGAAGACAATCAATAAATAAATCATGCTCCAACTTCATCACATAATGGTTCACCATACATGCATGCTACGGGACTTGAAACCTCAACACAAGTATTTCTCAAATTCACAATTAATCTACTAGCATGTGAAAGCACAAGTGCTCCCTTGGTGATTTTGGTAATTAATGTCAACATATCTCTTGTTGGACTAATGTTTTCATCTAGTATATTTCAGAAATGTTCAAATGGAGTGGCATGGACTAGAGGATGTGGAACCCCTTCAAAATGCTAAGGACAAAGGATTGGCTCAAGCTCAAAGCTCCGGACTCTATATTTTCTATTTCAGTGATCCAAGATCACATTGAGTCCATAGGAAAGCCAATACTATTAAAAGGGGATGATGTGTTGCATGGCATGCTTGCTCAAAGTGCTTAGTCATATGTTCCAAAAACCCTCAGCCACTTTTTCACATCCTCATATGTCCCAAACCAAAAGTCAAACTCGGCCCCACCGAAAAGTTCTATCCGGCCCCACCGAGTTCATTTGACAAAGCCACTGCCACAAAACCCTAAACATTTCGGTCTCACCGAAAGGGATCTCCGTCTTACCGAGATGGGAATGTAAACTCATTGTTTCCTATTTGAAACATTTCGGTCTAATCGAGATGTGAAAATCAGTCTCACCGAGTTAACATTGCAAACTCTCTGTTGCCGCTTCGTAACGTTTCGGTCACACCGAAACAAGCAAATCGGTCCGACCGAGTTTGCCCGACCAACTCTCTGGTGTGCTTGTTACCAAAATCGGTCCCACCACTACTGGGAAAAGGGCTATAGATGATATGGCCACTAATGGCGCACCAGACATGTGGTGCGCCACTACTATATACTAATGGCGCACCATGTGTTGGTGCGCCATTAGTGTCGAAATACTAATGGCGCACCACATACACGGTGCGCCATTAGTAACAATTTTTTTTCATTTTTTTCAAAACTAGTAATGGCGCACCAGTGGATAGTGCGCCATTACTAGTTTTTTAACTAGTAATGGCGCACCACATCCACGGTGCGCCACTAGTATTTTTTTCAATTTTTTTTTATTTTTTTTTCAAAACTAGTAATGGCGCACCACATCCACGGTGCGCCACTAGTAATTTTTTTCAAATTTTGTTTCTATTTTTTTATTTTTTTAAACTAGTAATGGGGCACCACTCCCACGGTGCGCCATTACTAACTTGGCTCAAAAATTC